>OX438749.1:26367321-27567321 GCA_949316235.1 Oegoconia quadripuncta
TAATGTGGGATTGTGACGTTTTGGTAGTTGGCAATATGGTATTGTGACATTTTGGTAGTTGGTAATGTGGGATTTGACGTTTTGGTAGTTGGCAATATGGGATTGTGACATTTTGGTAGTTGGCAATATGGGATTGTGATGTTTTGGTAGTTGGCATTCTGAGAATGTGTCATTTTCGGAACGTTAACGGTAGTAAATTAGTTGTACTATGGTAAAACTTACAATCTGTCTTTGCCCAGTATCCATAGAATAGTATCAATCAGTATAGCAGGCAGTAGTTGTGTCAGAAATACCTGAAAACAAAATTATCAGATCAGACATCATGAATTAAGTACTCGTACATATATTTATGTAACATTACCGGTGTAAAGCGCAGACCACACCGAGAATGAAGCGAAACGAAAGCAAAGTACTTAAAGCGCGGGGCTTTTTTAATAATTTTTAATATACTTTGACGAAAGTAAGTTCGTTTAGATAGCTAAACGCTTATTGTGAATTTCTGATTATTTTACTCGATGTAAACGTATTTGTGTAATCAACGATTATTCAAACAATAAACTTCAAGCATTTATTGCAACGTAAGATACATGATGATTACTGGAAATAAAAGGGCTTATTGCATTTGTCTATCATCCAGTATATGTCCAAGCACCACCGCTTCGGAAAGGAAAATCATCTGTGGTAAAAGTAGCGGCACAAGAAACTCAATAATAAAAAGTATACAGCAATTATAATTTTATAATTTTATAATTTCTGATTATTTTACTCGATGTAAGCGTATTCGTGTAATCAACGATTATTCAAACAATAAACGGGACCATTCCTATGACATTATTTTTATACCTCAAACATCAAGAATTTATTTCAACGTAAGATACATGATTATCATATTATTATGTCGAATGTCAATTTATCTACTGGAAATAAAAGGGCTTATTGCATTTATCTATCCGCAAGAAACTCACAGGATCATTGTTGTCCTTTTTTTAAATAATAAAAAGTATACAACAATTACAATTTTATAATTTTTCGGAGCTGGTCGAAGTACACCAAGCGTGTTTGTCATTATAGTCACTAATTTCGTAATAACCTTCTTTTGCTAATGTTGTTTTGACATGATCTTTAATTATTTTACATTTTCATGTTTTAAACTTATGCCCACGTTCCTATAATATTTAATATATTTAATATGTTACGCATTTATATAATTCAAACACGAGACGAACGATGATTTAAATATATACAAAAATTAAATGAGTGGTCTATAAATATACTCAGCTTTGTTTGTTCGGATTTTTTTTTTAATTCTTGCTTTTATTAGGACATCCTGTCAGAGACTAACATGTTTTACTCGTATGTCTGTTCCACATAATTACATAATTAAATTAAATTTTTTTTATTATAGCTTTAAAACTTATTTATTTACATTATATGTATGTACAATATTTATAAACAACTTATTATAATATAATACAATTTATTAAAAAAAAAAAAAAAATAATAATAATATCACAAATAAAAAACTAGCCCCAAGTCCCTGGTTGAAATAAATTTATTAAATTAATTAAATAAAGAAAACTTGGAGAAAATATGAGTTCCAATATAGTAGGAATCCTACGAATCCCACCAGACGCATATCAATCTTGATACGTCGCGTGCGTAGGTATTTTTTTGAATTTGATGTGATTGATATGCGACTGGCGTGTTCGTAGGGTTCCTATCATGTGAAATTTATTTGCAACTCATATTTTGTCCAAGTTTTCTTCATTTATTTAATTTATTGATGTAATTATGTGTAATAGGCTACACACGCGACCGTCAAATGACACAATTTACGCTATATTCGATAATGGTTTCGAAAAAAAAAATTAAACTACCTATGCCTTCTATTTCACTTACCTAATAATATGCCTTATTTTTTTCCTTACGGTAAAAAAACTTATCCCTACGAACCCGCCAGTCGCATATCAATCACATCAAATTCAAAAAAACCTACGCGCGCGACGTATCAAGATTGATATATATACGTATGCGTCTGGCGGTATTTGTAGGGTTTAACTATCATACGAAAATTATTTGAGACTCATATTTTCTACAAGTTTTCTTTATTTATTTAATTTAATTATGTAATTATGTGGAATAGGGCAAGCCAGCGCGTGGATTAAAAAAAAAAAAAAATTGAACTACCTATGCCAATTTCTTCTATTTGACTTTCCTAATATGCCCTATTTTTTTCCTCACGGTAAAAAAACTCATCCGGTATAAAAATATTAAAATTTTAATCCCAGTATAATTAACTACACAAGAAGTACCTATGCATCATTTATATATAAAAAAAAGTGTTCAGTAAAATCTAAATCGTCTGTGTCAATATATAAATGAATATACCGGATGAGTTTTTTTACCATCATCATCTGATTTAAGAGCCATGCTCTTGTCGGTGGAGATTTTTCCATATCTCTCTGCTCTCCGCCTTCTTCTTGACCTCCTGATACGACACGACGTTCAACTTCTCTTTTATTTGCTGCATGTAGCTTATTCTCGGTCTTCCTCTTTTTCTTTTCCCTTCTATTCTTCCTTCTATTATAGTTTTGATGAAATCATCGTGTCGTATAAGGTGTCCCAGCATTTTCCCTCTTCTATTCTCAATTACTTGCAACAATTTCCTTTTATCCTTTACTATATTTAAAACCTCTTCGTTTTTTTACCGTAAGGAAAAAAATAAGGCATATTATTAGGTAAGTGAAATAGAAGGTATAGTTTGCTTGTTTGTTTGTTTGTAAACGCTTTATTGTACAATAAGGCAATACATTAATTTTGCATTGATATATAAATTAACTACAACGGCGGACTTATCCCAAAGAGGGATTTCTTCCAGTCAACCATAGGGTTAGTTAGGAAACAGCAGATTGGGCGTATACAAATTTCAGCTAATTCAAACTAAAGCAAAGCAAATACCTACACTACACACTAACAAATATATTATATATATAAAAGAATAAGAATAATATATAATAATACATATACATACATACAACTATACCTTAATAAAATATATACCTACCTAAGTACTTTTATTTTTTTTTTCGAAACCATCATCGAATAAAGCGTGAATTGTCTCATTTGATGGTCGCGTGTGTAGCCTATTACAGTACATAATTACATCAATAAATTAAATAAATGAAGAAAAGTTGGAGAAAATATGAGTTCCAAATAAATTTCACATGATAGGAACCCTACGAACCCGCCAGTCACATATATAAGATAGATAGATAGATAGTGGAATAGGCTACAAACGCGACCGTCAATTTTTTTTATACTAAACGGGTTGGTACTCGACCTCAATCACACATGATGTTAAGTGAAGATGAGGTCGAAGGTGGAAGCGTACTGACCCGGAAACCCCAACACATTTGGGGGACTGGCTATCTTACCTCTGACAACAGGAACACAACAATGCTATTAACATTGCTGCTTGGCGGCAGATTTAGATAAGATGATGGTAGCTAGCCAGGCGGAGATTTAAAATGCCCTACCACCAACCAAACCGAGAACTTAAACATGTACCCCGCTGGGGATCGAACCCGCGACCTCCGAATCGTAAACCCAATGTTGTTTACATTGAGCCACGGAGGCGGTTAAATGACACAATTTACGCCTTATTCGATGGTTTCGAAAAAAAAATGTAACTACCTACCTTCTATTTCACTCACTTATGTAATAGTTTGGTAAATAATAATACTGTTAATTAGTAATACTATTTGTGAAGTTCATATATATATATATTTGAGGAACTTTGTAATTGTTTTTAATTAATTAGTAATATTATTTTGTATCAGTTAGACCCTGATTGGCTGGTCGTCTTGACCAATCAACATGGCCGACATCAGCCAATCAGGAGCTAGTGAGTTGTAAAGGGTAGGGGAAAAAGAGCGGGAGTTGCTGAAGACGAGACAGTTCGAGAGCCGACGGTTCTTTGTGACAAGCCGAGTAGAGAAGTGTGTTGAAGTGGAATAATTACAAAGTGTAATAATTAAAAGTTAATCAAGTAACTGTGCGTTTTTGTTAACGAATCCCGATACCCTGAGTTTTGGTGAGGTACCGCCACACTTAATATGCCCTATTATTTTCCTTACAGTAAAAAAGTCATCCGGTATAAATAAACAATGGTTATTAACAGGCCCTAAGATAATGCTCTTTTTTTTTTTTAATTACGCAATGACTGGCTGCCCCGTATATTAGTGGGAAGGGACTTCCACAGTCTGCATGAACGGAGAACGAACTGTTATTTCCAAATTTTTTTTTTTTGGATATGTCTTTTACCTAGTTAATACTAACCCTAATGTAGTGTACGACCTTTGAAGTGACGATATTGCCGCCAGTGGTGAAAAGAGCTGGATTGAAAGGGCACATATCTACCGCTACGGTACCATAAGTGTTCAGTTCTTGCATTGACACCTTGTAGAGGTCGTTGGCGCAGCTGTGGTATATGGCTATATCGTCTGTAGGTTCCAGTCTGATAACAATAACAAAACAAAACTTATTAAGAAAGCATATTACATTGGTGTCCTTGTGCTTGGGGCGCACCCTGGTATGGAACGCAACTTGTGCGGATACTTGGGCACCGTCCCATGTGCAAGGAACTGCGCAAAGAGCTGGAACCGCGGCTGAACAAGCTCAAAGTAACAAGCGCCGTAAATATGCGTCAATCTCTATAAACCACGAGTTTGCGGCGCTCGTAGTGGAGACATTGGGCCCGTGGTCTTCTGACACGAAACAATTTGTAAAGGATTTATCCGTTAGACTGGTCCACGCCTCTGGAGATGTGAGAGCTGGTGACTACTTTGCTCAGCAGCTGAGCTTATGCATTCAGCGGGGCAATAGCGCTAACGTACTAGGTACTATGCCTCACGGAACCGAGTTGGACGGCGTATTTTTTCTATAAGATATAGGTATTTTTAATTGTGTTTTATAAATTTGTTGATTCATGTACATACTTCTATTCTATTTGAGTATAGAATATAGAAATAGTTAACCACACAGCACTAAATACAGAATAAATCAAAAATATTGCTCCGACCTGCACTCGATTAATTCCTATATAGCTTTCATGAGGGTTATGTTCCAGAATCCACTATTATAAAAAAAAAGGCCGCCTTTAATCAATAATTTGAAATTATCGAAAATAAAAGTAATTATGTATCATTTAAATAAGCTTTAAAGCTTTTCGAGTGCAGGTCAGAGCAATATTTTCGATATATTATTTCGATATATATATCGATATATTATTTCGATATATATCGAAATAATATATCTAAATCTGCCGCCAAGCACCAATGTTAATAGCATTGTTGTGTTCCGGTTGTCAGAGATAAGATAGCCAGTCCCCCAAATGTGTTGGGGTTTCCGGATCAGTACGCTTCCACCTTCGACCTCATCTTCACTTAACATCAGGTGTCATTGAGGTCAAGTACGAACCTGTCGTGCATTAAAAAAAACATATTCTGTATTTAAAAAGAAATCTTTATTTATCCAATGATAAATGGATGGATGGATGTTTTTCATTTACATTTATGTATTTATTTAGATAAATAAAACTACTTTGATTTCATTATTATAAGCGTTGATCTCACAACTATAAGTACAGTACAATAATTATAATTTATAAATAGATATTGTATAAGGATAGATAAAAAGAGTAAAATATTTAATATAGAAATAAGATAAACGCTTTTAATTAGTTTTATATTAATTGAATTTGCTACACTATAAGACAGGGTGCATGTACTAGTTTTAAGAACTTTGCATGTAAGCATGATCGAATAAATAAATAAATATTTACAACAAAAAAAATTGTATAGTTTATCAAAGAAAGAAATCGTTTATTGTCACAACATTATTTGCGCAATATACTTAACATTAGGTACTTACATTAGTAAATACACATAGGACAATACCACTTTAGTGACAAAAGGATCTGGTTCAGCATAATGCTGACAGAGACTAGCTGCTGCTCAGCGCTGGTTTTCAACCAGACCCCCTTATTGAGTTTACTAGTCGACGTTTTGCTCGTGTGACGGGCGACCTAAGGTGCATAGTCTATAAAGTATCAATCTATCCATCTAGTATCCATAATACAAGCCTAGTTGCTTAGTGTGGAACTAGATGGCGTTGTGTGTATGTGCAAAGATATAACACTTACGGTTTGGTACCTCTGATCCAGGATGCTGCAATGAAGAGTTTAATCGCGAAGTCTACAGGTACATAGTCCGATGTAACAGATGGGTCAGGGACATATACACTGCGCAGTACACCTGTGAAATAAATAAGTAAATATTGGGTCTTTGCCTATGAAATTGGAGTTTTGTTTTCTTCGTTAATCATATGTATCAATTCCTGCGATTTTCAAAGCTATATCCAAATTTGTCTTTTATTTGGAAAATGGAATATTTCAAGGTTTCACATGAAACATTTTTTAATTTCTGGGCTAAATCACATAATAACAAAAATTGGAACGAGCTCTTTTCATGTGCTTCCCATAATCATTTCTAAGATTCGCTGAAACTTTTATAAAGCGGTTACTTTTAAAAATTAACGCTTGTACTTAACTTAATGTTATCCGATAATACACACAAAGGCTAAATTTGGATTTGCCGTTCCCAAAAAAAAAAATCAAATATGTTTGTATGGAGAAAACAGGCTTAATGAAATTCTTCATACAAAACGACAATTTCATAGGTAAGGACCTAATATTTCGTACACTTACACAATCTAGTCAAAACGAAACAAAGCTTGTTTGTTTGATAGTATGCACAACGGATATTTATATATATTTATTGACGACCGGTTGGTGTAGTGGACAGTGATCCTGTCAGCGAAACCAACGGTTGCGGGTTCGAATGTTTGTGTGATGAATATGAACATTTATTCCCGAGTTATAAGCGTACCTATATCAAAAAGCAGATACACCCCAATTAGATCATATATTTTGTAATCAATATGGCTAGAAAAAATGAATAACAATAAATTATTGTTGCGAATTCAGTTACTGTTATTTTTCCGCTTGTAGGGTGATTATCATACCTTAATTAGATAAATAATTAAGGAACAAAATGTTACCCCATGTGTTATGTATGCTATATCCCATATGTTAACGTGCTTCTGACCAAACTAATTTCAAGTATACAACATAACCTTGTATTTCAAATCATATGAATAACTAACATACACCTTTACTGAATACTTCGACGACCGATTGGTGAAGTGGAACCAACGGTTGCGGGTTCGAATCCCGCGAGGGGTAAATGTTTGTGTGATGAATACGATGACCTGTTTGGAGTAGTGATAGAAACTCTGACTACTACACCAAAAGGTCGCGGGTTCGAATCCCGCTAGGGGCATATTTATTGTATGATGAATACGGACGGACATGTGTACCCGAGTTATGGATGTTTTCATTTATAATAAGTATTTATTTACAAAAAAAAATGTATTTATGTAGGATATACCATCTGGTATCCACAACACAAGCCTATAGTTGCTTAACGTGGAACTAGATGGCATTGTGTGTATGTCCAAAGCTATTTAAATATTTATTCCCGAGTCTTGGATGTTTATATAAATATTTATGTATGTTTATCCGTTATCTAGTATCCATAGCACAAGCTTTGCTTAGTTTGGAACTAGATGATTGGTGTAAGTGTCCCAAAATTATGTATTTATTATTATTATTCATATAAACATGCATGACTCCGGAATATTTCCTATACATCATTGATGATGATAATGAACAAAACTCGACTAAAATCATGAGAATAAAATTATTTATTAACATTTGTGACCCTTTTGGTGTTGCGGGTGTCCATGGGCGGCGGTGATTGCTTTCCATCAGGTGACCCGCATGCTCGTTTGCCGCCCTCTCATAAAAAAATAAAAAATGTGTTGGCACGCTTCCCCGTGGGTCTCGCAAAACGCGAATAAGAGATTTTCTATAAAAAAACAATCTTATTCTTATGCACACAGGTTAGCACTTGACCTCAATCACACTAGATTATGTATCTTCCATCGGTTTCGTCATGGATTACGTTGACCAATGAGAAACCGTCAAATTGCCGAGCCTGCGATGAGCCAACCAATCACAAGTCAGAACGTAACCGATGACGATAACGATGAAATTACGAAACGCCCCTGATGTTAAGTGAATATGAGGCCGATGGTAGAAACGTAGTGACTCGGAAACCCAATTTTATTTGGGGGACTGGCTATCTTATCTTTGACAACCGGAATACAACAATGCTATTAACATTGCTGCTTGGCGGCAGATTTAGATAATATGGTGGTAGCTAGCCAGGCGGACATTTAAAATGTCCTACCACCAACCAAACCGAGCTCACTACCTGTCTTGTGTGCATTTATGTATAATTCGAATGGTCAATGGTCGAATTTTGGAGTTTTAAATTTTTCGGATACCTCTGACCACTTTTGGGATAAAGGTCGTAATGTTATGTTACCTTACCTTTTCCACTGGCTACCATGATTCCTATGGGACCGTTAAAGTTTTCCACCCATCCAGGAAATGGTTCTTCGCAGCTGGCAACTACGATGGAAGGTCGAATGATCACAATAGGGAGATTCCCTCTTTCTTCATAAACAACATGTTCAGCTAGCTGCTTGGTAAACACGTAGGAATTTGGCATTTTGCCTAAATACCTGAATTAAAGAAAACTTTATTATTGAGAGGGTTGATTCAGTCCAATGGATAAATTAAGATTCCTTTTTAAATACAGAATCATTCAAAACAATTGCTCTGGTTTTAAAGCTAATTATAACCTCAATCACACCTAGGGAGTCCGTTTCTACTCAGTGAAGTAGCACCGGGGGTGGACCTATCCTAATTCCACCTCTGAAGCCATACAGCCTGACAGAGCTGTGGTGGAACTCTGGACCTTGACGTGCATCGTTTAAAAAAATATATAAATAATACTTAAATAGCGGCTTTTTGGCGGGATCTCGGCGAGTGAAGTTGCTATTTTCTTTATAATTCTTATAATTTGTGCATTCTGACTTTTGAAGCTAGGATATTGTGCAGCAAAAGTTAGTGATGGTGTACAAGTGGTAAGATGGTAAATTAAAGTGCGTAACGGGGCTTTCGGGTTCCCACAAGAAGCCGCCAAAATCTTATGTAAAGGATTCTGCCACTTTACTGAAGAATGACTTAACCATAACTAGACTCTGTATACGCCAAGTATACAACGAATTACTTGTTTTGACCGAGACTGACTAATAAATTGAAGAAATAAGAGAAATCCGACATGGCTGTATGGGCTTAAATCCCTTTGCCTTCTCCGAAAGGAGTGAATAAAAGGAAAAAATAAAAATTATATAGCTTTCATTACGGTTATTTTTGAATTTCAATTGACAAAAACGGACACTTTCTTTTTAAACGTGAATACTTAATGGAAAATCATCGCCATCAAAGCTATTTATGTATTACTTATAAATAGCTTTTAGGCTTCTCGAATGCAGGAGCGATTGATTTGATTTATTCTGTATTTAAAAAGACATCTTAATTTATCATTGTATCATTTTCAATAAGGTTCCTGGTTGATATACAAAATCTTCCTTTCAATAAATTTAAAGATACTATAAAACAAGAAACTTATTAAGAAAGATTATTATAAAATATCAGACTATTTAGATGATAAACATTCGTGGACCAGCTCGTTTACATAACCAGGCTATTTCACAATTAATAATGAAACATTATTGTGCCTTTTTGTATGTAATATAAAAACCTTTTTTTAAGAGCAACCTCTCGAGTTTCTTGCTTGTTCTTCTTAGGGGGAAATTGCCTTTTGAACAAGCAGTAGCTTTAAAAATGTAAAATTTTTGACTATTTTAAGTGTACCCTGTGTACCTACAAAATAAAGCATTTTTGACTTTGATTATGCAAACCGCTAAAAGGTACAAAACCCTTAATAAAACAAGACGCTTTACAATACAATACAAATACACTTTATTGCACATTCTATTCTATCTATTCTATTCTTACATAGAATGTACAATTTGGCGACCTTATCACTAAAAGCGATCTCTTCCAGGCAACCTTTGGGTATAAGGACAGTACATTTGAAATAGGTGGGTTGTGCGGTATTAAATAGGGATGCAGATACAAACTACGTGAATAACTTTCATATATTTACATACACATACATACATAGATCAATAGACAAATATACCTACTTAAACATATCATTTATAAAATAGCAACAAAATACAAATGTAAATATATGTATAGGTGTACTAAATAAATATTTATTGATATATAAAATAATAATAATAAAAATAATAAAAATAATAAGCGACAACAGGATTGTGCTAAGGTATAGAGAGAAGCTAAGAAGAGAACACAGATTAAAGCACCAGGAAATGCTCCTTGACGGCGACTTTGAAAGCATTCAAAGTTTGAGCTCGTCTGATGGACTCGGGTAGGGAGTTCCAGAGACGAATGGCTTGAAGGGTAAATGATTGGCTATAGAACTTTGAGGTGTTCGGTGGAACGTAAAGCCGTAAATTGTCCGTCGAGTGGCTTTATCGTACACAAGATCATATAACGCTTTAATTTTTTTTTTGTCGTTCGTATTTCCATGTGTGCTCCACCGAAATTGCAAATAAAATTCATTATTAAGATCATCCATTGAAATCTATTGATCGTTAGCACATATTTTTTAGGGATTTTGATGCATCGATGTGTCAAACTATAGAGCTCATGATCCATATGTATCATGGATAATCGAGTAAACCTCTTCGAACAAGTAATGTTTAATCAAACGACTTTATATTAGGTCCTTACCTATGAAATTGACGTTTTGTATGAAGAATTTCATTAAGACTGTTTTCTCCATACAAACATTTTTGATTTTTTTTTGGGAACGGCAAATCCGAATTTTGCTAATCTTTGTGTGTATTATCGGATAACATTAAGTTAAGTATAGGCAGCGTTAATTTTTAAAAGTAACCGCTTTACAAAAGTTTCCGCGAATCTAAGAAATGATTATGGGAAGCACATGAAAAGAGCTCTGTTCAAAGCCCAGAAATTTAAAAATATTTCATGTGAAACCTTGAAATAATATTCCATTTTCCAAATAAAAAACAAATTTGGATATAGCTTTGAAAATTGCAGGAATTGGTACATATGATTAACGAAGAAAAAAAACTCCAATTTCATAGGTAAAGATCCAATATTTGAAGTTGGAAACTTCCATAATAATGCATGCATATAATCTAATATATTACTTAGGTGTGAGGGCGCATAATGTGTTCTCATCGACATTATCACACACTTCCAGGAATTCCCTCCAGTCGACAAGTGCTGGGTACATTTTCTCGAAGACGTCCATTTTCAAAGTGTTGCTGTATGTTGTTGATACATGTATTAGAACCTGTATAGACAGGTAATAAATATAATAATAAATATTTCGGACACCTACACCAATCATCTAGTCCCAAACTAAGCAAAGCTTGTACTATGGATACTAGATAACGGATAAACATACATTTTTTTTATGCCCAACGGGTTGGTACTTGACCCCAATCACACCTGATGTTAAGTGAAAATGAGGTTGAAGGTGGAAGCGTACTGACCCGGAAACCCCAACACATTTGGGGGACTGGCTATCTCATCTCTGACAACCGGAACACAACAATGCTATTAACATTGCTGCTTGGCGGCAGATTTAGATAAGATGGTGGTAGCTAGCCAGGCGGACATTTAAAATGCCCTACCACCAACCAAACCGAGTACCTAAACATGTACCCCGCTGGGGATCGAACCCGCGACCTCCGAATCGTAAACCCAATGTTGTTTACATTGAGCCACGGAGGCGGTTAATATTTATACGTAACATAAATATTTATATAAACATCCAAGACTCGGGAATAAATATAAATAGCTTTGGACATACACACAATGCCATCTAGTTCCACATTAAGCAACTATAGGCTTGTGTTGTGGATACCAGATGGTATATCCTACATAAATACATGTTTTTTTGTAAACAAAAACTTATTATAAATGAAAACATCCATAACTCGGGTACACATGTCCGTATTCATCATACAATAAATATGCCCCTAGCGGGATTCGAACCCGCGACCTTTTGGTGTAGTAGTCAGAGTTTCTATCACTACTCCAAACAGGTCATCGTATTCATCACGCAAACATTTACCCCTCGCGGGATTCGAACCCGCAACCGTTGGTTCCACTACATCAATCGGTCGTCGAATTATTCAGTAAAGGTGTATGTTAGTTATTCATATGATTTGAAATACAAGGTTATGTTGTATACTTGAAATTAATTTGGTCAGAAGCACGTTAAGATGCGATTCCGGCCATAAACTCATGGGGTAACATTTTGTTCCTTAATTATTTTTCTAATTAAAGTTTGATAATCACCCTACAAGCGGAAAAATAGCAGTAACTGAATTCGCAACAATTATTTATTGTTATTTATTTTTTCTAGTCATATTGATTACAAAATATATGATCTAATTGGGGTATATCTGCTTTTTGATATACGCGTATAATTTAACATATATTATAATGATAACTTTTTTTGATAACCAATGTTCCTATGTTTAGGTACCAACCGCCTCTGGGTTTACGATTCGGAGGTCGCGGGTTCGATCCCCAGCGGGGTACATGTTTAAATACTCGGTTTGGTTGGTGGTAGGGCATATTAAATGTCCGCCTGGCTAGCTACCACTATCTTATCTAATTCTGCCACCAAACAGCAATGTTAATAGCATTGTTGTGTTCCGGTTGTCAGAGATAAGATAGCCAGTCCCCCAAATGTGTTGGGGTTTCCGGGTCAGTACTCTTCCACCTTCGACCTCATTTTCACTTAACATCAGGTGTGATTGAGGTCAAGTACGAACCCGTCGTGCATAAAAAAAACAACATTTATACTGACTTTACTATTTATGTTATCCAAATAAATCTCTTTCTTTCTAAGGCATTAAACTCTTGAATGACGCAAACACTAATGTTTGGGATATCTCTGACCCCATTTGGGATAAAAGTCGTGACTTGACATAAAAACAAAAATACTTACAGACAGATTTCTAACTTCTTTTGCCAGGTTAATCACTTCCCTGGTACCTATTATGTTCATTTTAGCAGCCATTGGTAGATAGTCATCGAATCTATAAATAAAACATAAACTTAACCGTTAGCTGGACTGGTTATTGGGCTTAGTAGAGCCCCTTATTCCAGTCCCGTGGTATGCTATTACTACCCAACTCTATCTAAGGTCGCTGGCGTTGTATTTAGTAAGCCTAATGGCTTAGTTTGTGTTGTAAATAGTGAAAAATATTATAGAATACGTCTGTTTTAGGACGGCATTTATTCTGAAGTAAGAAAAGAATGTGACGGACAAACATTTGAATAATAAAAAAAATAAAAATATCAAGCTTTGATTACTATATAGGTACTATGAAATAAGTCTATATTACAACAGTTTGGAACCAGATGGCGCTTGTGTATGTGCAAAGATATTTCTTTATTATTTATGTATATAAATAAATATCTTTGTACATACACACAGCGCCATCTAGTTTCAAACTAAGCCAACTCTAACTGCTAGACCAAATAGGTCGTAGAGATAAGGATGTTTTTCATTTATATATGTCGCAGATAGCGATAAATTAGCGATAGAATTCATTATTCAAAAGGTCAACTGACTATCATACGCGGTTAATGGGAAGTAAACCTGGTGGCGCTGGTATCGCCGGAAATGGCGCGGTGACGACGTTAATATAAGGTCCGCACTTCGAAAATGACAGGGACTTTGCTACGAGCCTTCAAAGGAGTCGGAGCTCCACTAAACACATCTACGACTGTGAGTGATTTGATTACCATTATCACCGACGATTGGAAGAATCCGGTGAGTCGTTAAGTTAATAAGAAGTTGATCATGGGATTCGAGCAAGGAGGAATGATATACTAGATCCGGATGAATTCCACAGACTGCACGCGAGGGCCAACTTGTATGGCATGAGGGGCGTGCATATGTTTACTTTTCACCAGTAAGCATCTCAGGTTTCATGACCATAATCGAATGTGAATACGTTATCTATGCGCCTATAGTAGTTTGCAATAATGTCGCCATTGCTCGAGCCACCCTTTACCATGCGACTGGCACCGTCGCGGTCTCTAGCAACGCCCACCCCGAACCCATCTCCGACATATATATATTTGTAGGGGTACATACCTACTCCGAATGCCTCGTATGTCCGGACGGAACGACGTTCGATAGTCGTCCTCCGCTCGCCCCACAATTCGCACGCGCACCGCGCTATTTCATATTAGTCTATATAAGTTAGTGTCTAGCTATAGAGACCCTTGTGTTACCGACAATGTAAGCGAAACCTTCGTGAACTGAATACCGTATTTACTTTGACCAAAAAAAAAAACATCCATAACTCTACACGACCTATTGGTATAGCAGTTTGAGTTTCTAACCACTACGCCAAGCAGGTCGTCAAAAAACTCAAGAAACCTCAAGAGGCGGAAATACGCGAAGAGGGCTACGAATTTCTGCCCTTTGGGGTACAGACCATGGGGCACTCGAGGCGCATCAAGGAGCTGGCGTCGCGTCTGGTTCAAGTATCGCCTGTTCAGAAAGCAGTTACCTGGACCAGCGCATAAGTCTGGCCGCCGCTAGCCTTTGGGGCACCTTGCCTCAACCAGTGATCTGGCATGTCCCATGGTCATGCCGTATCTTCCATGGCAATTCTGTTTTTTTCCAACTTAGGGATCCGTAGTCAACAAGGTACGGTTAGTTGATCCGTTGTGAAGGACCAGATGAACATACTCAAAGTTCGGCAAGTTATGCGCAACTGGTATTGGAAATGTTGCATGTGATCATTGCATCAGCTACATACCTAACGCTGGCAGCCACGTGGTATATGATGTTTACTCGATTGACCAGAAGCGCTCTGTCTTCCTCACATAACCCTGGAAAGAAAAGGATAAAACGTCAGTAGTGAATTGTCCATATAACACGATTTTTGTCAGCTTCCCTTTCAAAATATCGGAAATTTATAAGGGCGGGAATATACGTCAGATTTTGTATCCGATTGTCTGATCTAGTCTCATCGTTATCGTCATCGGTTACGTTCTGACATGTGATTGGTTGCTTCATCGCGCTCTCGGCAATTTGACCGTTTCTCATTGGTCAACGTAATCGATAACTACACCGATGAAATTGATCTACCTGCCCTTAGATTACGTAATAATTTCATCGTTATCGTCATCGGTTACGTTCTGACATGTGATTGGTTGGTTCATCGCGCGCTCGGCAATTTGACCGTTTCTCATTGGTCAACGTAATCGATAACTACACCGATGAAATTGATCTACCTGCCCTTAGATTACGTAATAATTTCATCGTTATCGTCATCGGTTACGTTCTGACATGTGATTGGTTGGTTCATCGCGCGCTCGGCAATTTGACCGTTTCTCATTGGTCAATGTAATCGATAACTACACCGATGAAATTGATCTACCTGCCCTTAGATTACGTAATAATTTCATCGTTATCGTCATCGGTTACGTTCTGACATGTGATTGGTTGGCTCATCGCGCGCTCGGCAATTTGACCGTTTCTCATTGATCAACGCTATTGATAACGATACCGATGAAGTTACGTAATGTAAGGGCAGGTGACCAATGAGAAACCGTCAAATTGCCGAGCGAGCGACAGACCAACCAATCACATGTCAGGACGTAACCGATGACGATAACGATGAAATTATGTAATAGAACCCTGACTATTTGATCGTATTCACTGGAAACACGTCCGATTGTCACGTCAGACTTATTCTGAACTCAGTCGTTCCCACGCTATTATCCCCAGTGTTTCTACATTAAAAATTTCTCCCCCATAGATTCCCATAGCCACAAGTTGGAAGTGACCTGCATCAACCTTCATTATGTCGTACCGCCATTTTCTTTTTTTTTATGCACAACGGGTTGGTACCTCGACCTCAATCACACCTGATGTGAAGATGAGGTCGAAGGTGGAAGCGTACTGACCCGGAAATCCCAACACATTTGGGGGACTGGCTTCCTTATCTCTGACAACCGGAATACAATGCTTAACATTGCTGCTTGGCGGCAGATTTAGATATGATGGTGGTAGCTAGCCAGGCGGACATTTAAAATGCCCTTCCACCAACTAAACCGGACCGAACTAAAATGTTGTTTACATTGAGCCACGGAGGCGGTCAATCTTGTGGGTGACCATCCTACGCTGCGTTGGCCAGTGCGTGGTCTCCACTCGATACCTTTAATGCCACATCGGCCATCAGTTCTTCGAGCTATGTGCCCTGCCCACTGCCACATCAACTTGATAATCCGCTGGGCTATGTCAGTCACCTTCGTTCACCTACGGATTTCTTTATTTCTGATTCGATCACGTAGCATAACGGCCAGCATACCTCTCCATAGTTCGTTACGTCTTCGCCTTCTTATGAGGCCCATTTGAGAGACCACGTTTTTTTTTATCCCTTGTTAGGTAGGTTAGCACTTGACCTCAATCACACCTGATGTTAAGTGAAGATGAGGCCGAAGGTGGTAGCATACTGACCCGGATACCCCATCTTATTTGAGGGACTGGCTATCTTATCTCTGACAACCGGAACACAACAATGCTATTAACATTGCTGTTTGGCGGCAGATTTAGATAAGATGGTGGTAGCTAGCCAGGCGGACATTCAATATGCCCTACCACCAACCAAACCGAGTACTAAATATGTACCCCGCTGGGGATCGAACCCGCGACCTCCGAAACGTTAACCCAATGTTGTTTACATTGACCCACGTCTCATTGCCATGAGCCAGTACTGGTAACACACATTGATTAAATATTTTCATAATTACCTAAACCTATTTCAGATACGTCTCCAGCCATCACGAAGACTTTGGACTTGAAGACGTCTGGCTTCTCTTTCTTTAGACGCAGGAAACACTGGAGAGTTATATACAGGGTGTTAATTAAAAGATATAGTCAACAGGAATTCCATACAGTCTAAGAACACCATATAGGCCTACCTATAATTTTCAATTAAATATAGCATATAAAATTGCCTTTATATCTAATTGGATATATATATCTATGGTATTGGCCATATATATATATATATATACAGGGCGTCCCAAAGTTATGGGACATGAAGGGGAAGTACCTTAAATATTGTAGATAGTGAATTTTGCTCAAAGAAGACTTTATGTTATTTTTAAAAGTTAGTAATTCTGCATTCATAGATTTTCTAAAAATTACTTGCTTCGGCTGGGAATCGAACCGACTTAAATGTGAAAAAAAAAACACCCTACTTTTATGATGCCAATCGAAAGAATAGCTAAAAAATAATAACTCTGCCTAAGTAACATAGTATTTTAAAAGAAAGGAACAACATAAAATGATTGAGTCAAATTTCAAGAAAGTTATTTATTGCTAAAGTGATTTCTTCTTTTGGGGATACGTGAAAGATATGCTATACAAAAAGCGATACGAGAACGTAGGCGAGTTGCAAACAGAATTGTGCCATATCACATCGAGTGTTCACCATAAAATGATTAGAAAATCAACAGGCAGCGGGCTCATTAAAAGATTGGCGATTTGCGTAAGACAAGAGGGATCACATTTTGAGCATTTAATTAATTAATTTACAAAAAAATACCTACTTAATTGACTACGGCAGTTTCATGTATGTTTTTTATTTGATTAAAATGATTAATTTCACGTTGTTCCTTTCTTTTAAAATACTATGTTACTTAGGCAGAGTTATTATTTTTTAGCTATTCTTTCGATTGGCATCATAAAAGTAGGGTGTTTTTTTTTTCACATTTGAGTCGGTTCGATTCCCAGCCGAAGCAAGTAATTTTTAGAAAATCTATGAATGCAGAATTACTAACTTTTAAAAATAACATAAAGTCTTCTTTGAGCAAAATTCACTATCTACGATATTTAAGGTACTTCCCCTTCATGTCCCATAACTTTGGGACGCCCTGTATATATATGCATGGTATTGGCCTATTTGCATTTTAAACGACTCAAAAAGCAAGAGGTCAATAGCATTTTTTTAAATGTTTGTTACCCGAGTATTTCGTCATTTAAAAACCGAATTGGATAAATAAGTATCTTTGCACATACACACAGTGCCATCTAGGCCCACAGTAAGCATCTAGGCTTGTGTTACACATATATGGACGACGGATTGGTGTAGTGGATAGTGATCCTGTCAGCGAAACCAACGGTTGCGGGTTCGAATTTCGCGAGGGGTAAATGTTTGTGTGATGAATACGAACATTTATTCCCGAGTCATGGATATTTATGTATGTTTATCCGTTATTTAGTATCCATATCACAAGCGTTGCTTAGTTTTGGGACTAGATGATTGGTGTAAGTGTCTGAAATATTTATTTATTTATTTATACATACATATACTAGAAAAACATTACCCTCCTTTCTTGGGCAGTCGGATAAAGAAGATAAAGATTTTAGGCAGTGAAAAATAAGTTACAAGTTAACTTTAGACGTGAATTCATTATGTAAATTAAATTAAATATCGTAGAATAAATACAAAAGCAACTGGCTTACTATATACATAAATACATTACAATTTCACCCAAATATTTATAAATTGTTATACATTGCTCAACAGTCAAAGGTCAAGTCAAAAGTCGATAATGCTTTATTTTATTTTTTAAGCTACTGCTTGTTCACAAGGCAATTTTCCCCTTTGAGGAACTAACAAGAAACTCGGAGAGGTTGCTCTTTTAAAAAATAGGTTTTTACATTACAAAAAAGTTAATTGTCAAATAGCCTAGCCTACGAACTGGTTACGTCATTGGTTGATTATCATCCAAATAGTCTGATATTTTATATGTGCTTTCTTAATAAGTTTTTGTTTTAGAGAATCTTTAAATTCATTGAAAGGAAGATTTTGTACATCAATGGGAACCTTATTGATAAAACGTATGCATAGGCCTTTGAATGAATGACTGATTTTGCGGAGTCTGCTTTCATGACCTGCAAGTTTATCTTTGTTTATGTATTGACATCATATTATTACTATTTTTCCTAAATGATGATTTTAATTTTTCATAAATTAGATTCTCAAAAATTTACTGTGACGTAAAGGTTAGAATATTAGGTATACTCAAAGTCAAAGAATTTATTGCTTGCCACGTTGTAAGTGTACAATGGAATTTCTTATTGTACCTTTGTAGGTAGAGCTATATTGTATCCAACATCTGTATATTGTATCCAACATCCACAATATAGCGTTTTGAAAAGGTTATTTAGTGCTCTTTACATTAATTAATATTTAATTACACTGTTACTATAGCTGGGCAGAGTATTCTTACGAAGTGAAAGACGGGTGCCGCAAAGCCAAAATGATGTAAATAATTAAGTTATAATTATTTACATAAACATGAGCCTAGAGACATTTAAAGTGACAACCGAATTCAAAAATTAATCTAACTGACAAGCATTAAACTCACCAGTATCTACCAAACTTGAACGTTATACGATCTCTTTCACTCCTCCTTAACGTTCAATGTTACCTGCTCTAGTTAAAATTAACTAACTCTCAGTTAACCATTCATGCCACTCTCTCACACTCCACTCTCAACAGGACTCATTCCTAAAGCCTTCACACAGAACTCATGCTTCCCTTTCACCAAAGGTTTAGTCATCACATCTGCTATCTGTAACTCAGTAGATAGGTATTTCAAATCGATGACTTTGTTCTGTAAGGCTTCTCTAACGAAGTATATCTTCAAATCGATGTGCTTCGTCTGCTTGTGGTGTGAACAGTTCTTAGCTATCGCCATAGCTGACTGACTGTCACAGCACACCACTATAGTCTTTTCCAGATTAGTAAGCTCCTCATAAAGTCTCTTCAAGAAAGTCGCTTCACGTGTGGCATTGGACAGGCTGATGTACTCAGCTTCAGCACTGGACAATGCTACCACAGTTTGTTTCTTGCTCTCCCAGTTTATAGGCGCGGAACCAAACTTAAATACAAATCCCGAGTAGGACTTTCTATCAGTTAGATCACCTCCGTGATCAGCATCGACGAATCCTTCTATGTCTCTTGCACATCGCTTGAACTGTAGCCCAATATTTTTAGTACCTTTCAAGTACCGCAGCACTCTCTTTGTTGCTTGCCAGTGCTCGTCTCCATAGCAGCTGTTGAACTGACTCAAGTAGCTTATAGCATAGGCGATGTCGGGTCTTGTACATACAGCGAGGTACATCATGGATCCGATCAACTCACGATAGGGAATGTTCTTAGGCGGCTCGTAGTTAACATCTACCGGCTTGGTCAATCTCTGACCTGGCACCAGCGGAGTGGATACAGGTTTACAGTTATCCATATTAAACTTTGCCAACACTTTCTCCAGATACTTCTCTTGATCTAGTGTTATACAATCCTCTGATTGCTTTAGGCGCATACCTAGGAACAGATCCGCTTTTCCAAGATCTCTCATCTCGAAAGTCTCCATCAATTCTTTCTTAATCTGCAACATCTCACTCTTATTGTTCCAGAATATAAGTATATCATCAACATATACCGCTATGATGATGAACCTGTGCTGACTCTTTCTCACGTAGACACATGGCTCGTTTCCAAGTTGTTGAAATTTCATCTGTTTTAATGCCGAATCTAATCTATCGTTCCAAGCCCGTGGAGCCTGCTTCAATCCGTACAGAGATCTCTTCAGAAGACAGACGTAATCTTCTTTTCCCTTCTCTTCAAACCCTTCTGGTTGTGTCATGAATACAGTCTCGTTTATGTATCCATTTAGGAATGCGGTTTTCATATCCATTTGATCAATATGCAGTTTCTTTTCTGCGGCTAGGGCAAGTAGTAACCGCAGTGAGCTGTGCCTTATCACCGGTGAATAGGTTTCAAAATAGTCGACTCCTTCTCTCTGTTTGAATCCTCGAGCAACAAGCCTTGCCTTGTATCTCTGTTTGTTGCCAGCTTCGGTCTTGATCTTGAGAATCCATTTAGAGTCAATCACATTTTGTCCAGGTTCCCGTTTGACTAACTCCCAAGTCTTATTCTTCTTAAGAGCGTCCAGCTCCTCCTTAATGGCCTTCTGCCACTGCAATTTATCTGCACCGGATAGTGCCTCTTTCATTGAAACAGAATCATCCAGGTTAGCAGGCTCAATGATAGCTTGATAAATGATTGCTCCTGGAATGGTTCTCGGCGTCCGTTGCCTCTCCGGATACCTCCGATCATTCGTTTCCTGAATATCTCTTACAGCATTCTCCTCCGAAACGATTGCATCGGTGTATACTCCAGGGTCCTCTACCCTAGCGTCCACTATATCAAAGATATCTGCTCCTGCTTGACGTGACTGGTCTTCATCATCAACCTCAGTTGTAGGTTCTGTCACCTCATCTTCGACGTTTTCTAGTCGTACTACAACTCTTGTAGGTTTAGATGTGTGACTCTCTACCTTAAGATGACCAGCGGGATTATTCTCAAATAGTACGACATCACGCGCTTTATGTACATTGTAGGTAACGGGTTCTAATAGTCGATACGCCTTAGAATTCTCACTGTATCCAACATGAATAAGTTCTTTACTCTTTGGATCCCATTTCTTACGTTTTTGGTCGGGTATATGCATGTACGCTTTGCAGCCAAACACCTTTATGTTACTCAAATCTGTTTTACGTCCGGTCCAAGCTGCCTCAGGTGTCATGTTCTTCACAGCTATTGTTGGAGATCGGTTCTTCAGATAGACTGCATGTCGAATGGCCTCCGCCCACAGAATCTCGTCAAGTCCTGCGTCTTGCAACATACTCCTGGCCTTTTCAGTAAGAGTGCGGTTCGCTCTCTCAGCGACACCGTTTTGCTGCGGCGTGTAATCGACGGTTAATTGATGAATGATGCCATTCTGTTTAGTGAAATTCTCCATTTCTTTATTAACATATTCTTTCCCGTTATTTGTACGTATAACCTTCAACTTCTTATCGGTTTGCTTTTCTACGAGAATTTTGAACTCCTTCAATTTCTCTACGGCTTCACTCTTTCTCTTGAGTAGGTATACAAACGTCTTCCTGGTCTTGTCGTCAATCAGTGTCATAAAGTATCTGAAACCTCGAACAGAATCAACACTCATGGGACCACAAATGTCAGAGTGTACCAGTTCTAGTACCTCCTTTGCTCTCGTAGCCTTATTCTTGGGAAAAGGCAGTCTCGTCTGTTTGCCCATTAGACAAGGTACACATTCTAAGTTAGGATTAGAATCAGGAAAACTTACCCCGTCTGCCATTTTGTCTCGTAGTAAATTAAGATTGCGTACTCCTAGGTGGCCCATCCTCCGATGCCACAGCTCCAGTGATACATCTTTCTCAAGATTCTCTTTATGAACGTCAGTTGACAGTGCTGCCTCGGTACACTGTGGATAATGTTTAAGTTTATAAACACCTCGCTCTTCTCTACACTTAACTATCACAGAGCCTTTCACTATGCAATCATTCTCATCATAAATTTCACAACCAGCCTTTGAAAATACTGCTATTCTACCTCTATTGACCATTGTACTTACACTTAGCAAGTTCTCTGCTAGCCCAGGTACATACATAGCATCTCGTACACAAACTTCCTTACCATCCTTACTCACCACATCTCCTGTACCTACCCCATATACTTTACCACCATCCGCACATAATACATCTCTCTTATCATGTTTTACAAAGTTTCTCATCCAATCTCTATTGTTAGTCATTTGTCGTGTCGCTCCAGAGTCCACTATCCATTCATAGTTGTTAGCAGAGAAGGTAGCCAAGGCGGTGTGTGTACATCGCTGCGCGGTGTGCGCCGCTGTCTTCTTGCTGGGATTATCTGGGCAGTCACGAGCCTTGTGAGGTCCATCGCATATGAAACATCTTAAACTTCGTGATGATGATGATGATGGTTGTTTGCTCGTTCTTTGACTTTTCTGCTTTGGTTTTCTCTTTGTAGTCAGGAGTGCTGCTCCGCTTGGTCCTGGCATCACTTTATAGTCAGTCAATTGCAGCAGCTTAGTCTTCACATAGTCAGTGGTGAGGGTAATGTTTGTGTTCTCTAGTGCTAGTCTCATGGGCGTATACTCTTCAGTTAAGCCCTGCAGCATTAAGGTTGCTAGTAACTCATCGTCAATTGTCTTGCCAAGGTCGTTAAGCTGTTGGGAAATCTTCATGACCTCTGTCACATACTCAGCCACAGTATTGAACTTCTCTAGTTTTATACTTACAAGGCGTGATAACAATCTACATCTATTGTTTAAACCCTTGTCTTCGTAGGCGGATTTTAGGGCTTCCCAAGCTTGTTTAGCTGTTTTAGCACTTCTCACATGTACTTTGCAGGAATTACTAATCATAAGGCATATCTTAGCTCGAACCTTTTGATCTTTCTTCACGGCATTTACATCGGTCGTATCTGGTTCAGTTGACGTGAAAGTCCATAGATCATCGTGGATTAACACACATTCCATATCAAACTTCCATGTGGAATAATTTGAGGAACCTTCAAGTTTCTCTATCGAGGGCATACCTCCTCCTGAACTGGACGATGCGATGTCACCTGAAGCCATTGTAGAACGTTGGGGATCTACGGATTCCTTATACCACGTCACTCGCGTGTTTACTCACTGAATTCCTCTGAATTCATCGACCATTGACAGTTCCATATCTCACTCATGTAAACTTTGCGAAACACACCGTGTCAGCTGGCGCACTTAACCTATAGCTGGGCAGAGTATTCTTACGAAGTGAAAGACGGGTGCCGCAAAGCCAAAATGATGTAAATAATTAAGTTATAATTATTTACATAAACATGAGCCTAGAGACATTTAAAGTGACAACCGAATTCAAAAATTAATCTAACTGACAAGCATTAAACTCACCAGTATCTACCAAACTTGAACGTTATACGATCTCTTTCAGTTACTACTCTTTAAACAGAGCTCATTATATAGTTCAAGGACGTATGATTTCGATGTGGTCTACACGTGTGTGATTAGCAATACTGCTTCAACGTCTTTGACCCTGAGTTCGGCGAACCAGACGCAGAAGCACTACGTCACGGCAGAATCATTATGCTCCGAAAGGAATTGTTCGATCACCTGCAGCTAAAAATATATATTCCTATATAATATATTCCAATAAAAAAAAAATTATAATAATATATAAACGTAAATAGAATTAGAAGCAAAACTACTGACTTCTACCTTAATATGTTACATTTCGATTTCGATATTATCTGCTTAACAGAGACTAACTTTAATGATGGTATATTCGATGGCGAAGTTTTTGATAATAGATTTAATGTATTCCATAGAGACCGCTCCGCCACGTGTATTAACAAAATGGATGGCGGCGGCGTCTCAAAAAAACCATTAAAAAGCATCTAAATGTAATCAGACAGACCAGCTGGGAGAGCGAAGTTGAGGACCTCTGGCGCAGTATTCTTCCAAACAATCTTTCTGATCCTATATTAAATATTTGTGCCTGTTATCTATTTCCCCAAATCTCTATTATGGAACTAGATAAATTTTATGACAATAGTCATAGAGTATACTTAATGCTAATTATGATGACATCTTCTCAGTTGTAGGTGATTTCAACACTCATTTATCATGGTCTGCGTCTCCTAATATGGACATTATGTAATGTAAAAGTTTTCTGGAGCTTTGTGAATAGCAAAAAAGGATCGAAATCTATTCCACAGACAATGTACTTAGAAGGCACAACTGCTTCTGACTGCAAATCCATCTGTGAACTATTTTCTGAATACTTTATTTCGGTTTTCGAAACTCAAGTTCCTAATTCATCTGTACCGTCTCCCAGAATTACCCGAGCTTAATAAATCACCCTGTCTAGCATAGCAGTGAGCTCAGATGAAATATCCCGTAAGATCCAGCAGCTGGACATCAGTAAATGCTCAGGACTAGATGGGATACCACCTAAATTCATAAAGGCCTGTAAGCAGGTACTTATCCGACCGTTAACCATTTTATTTAACAAATAATTGCAGTGTGGTTCTTTTCCGACCTTTTGGAAAACGACGTTCATTGTGCCTATATATAAATCTGGCGATATATCCAAATGTGAGAATTATAGAACCATAAGTATTCTACCATGCTTCGCTAAATTATTCGAGGCCGTTGTGTACGACTATTTATGTTTTCATTTCAAACCTATTTTATCTCAGAAAATGCATGGCTTTGTAAAAGGCAAGAGCAGTATTAGTAACCTCCTTGAATACAAAAATTATATATGTAATACATTTGATAAAAGTGGATAAGTGGATTCTGTTTACACCGATTTTCTAAAGGCTTTGGATAAAGGTAACCACGCTATACTGTGCCAAAAATTGTCGAGATTAGGTATTCACGGTAGTTTGCTTCGGTGGATTGAGTCTTATCTTAGCAATAGAAGTCAGCTTGTTGCTCTGAAGGGTCACACCTCCTCCCCTGCAAACATCAGCTCCGGAGTACCACAAGGTTCACACTTGGGCCCCCTTTTCTTTATAGTATTCATAAGCTGAGCGCCTTTCATGTCCATGTCTTTTCTACGCCGATGATCTCAAAGTTTTTAAATCGATTGAAACGCCCGAGGATTGTAGTATGTTGCAGGGGGATCTTGATGTGATATCAGAGTGGTGTTCCCAAAACTTCATGTTACATAATGTAGGTTTAAATGTAATGTAAATGCTTCGTTATTTCAGTAACAAGCGGTTAAAAAATTACACAATTACGTACAACTTCTGGAAAGGAAGATGATAGCTAAAGATCTTGGTGTTTTCTTTGACGACAAACTAACTTTTCGCGATCATTATGATTCTATAACCAAGAGATCCTTCCGCCTGCTTGGATTTATAACAAGAACGGCTAAAGATTTCAAGAAACCACAGTCATTCTTGTGCCTATTCAATAGCCTCGCTAGGAGCATATTAGAATATGGTTCTGTTATCTGGTCTCCATGGTATAAAATCCACTCCAACGGCGTAGAAAGAGTTCAAAAAAGATGTTTACGCATAATGGGCTATAGATTTGGATATGGTCGCAGTCTGACGTCATATGAGGATCGATTGAAAATTTTTAAAAATACATCT
Organism: Oegoconia quadripuncta; assembly: GCA_949316235.1. NCBI lineage: Eukaryota > Metazoa > Arthropoda > Insecta > Lepidoptera > Autostichidae > Oegoconia > Oegoconia quadripuncta. The sequence goes on from OX438749.1 coordinate 26,393,512, forward strand.
CTCTACATTAGACGCAAGCAGCAAGATTTAATTTATTTTGCACAAAATTCTATATTAGTATTTGGTTTCTTCTTCATTACTCTCTTTGTAACCTCAACATTAACCATAGATTTCGTAACACCAAAACATTTTTATTTAATGCCTATAAAAACAACACATCATATTATAATCCCATGGTTAGGATGTGTAGACTTTATAATGAGGTGTCCTCAACTGGTGATTCCCCTATAGACATATTCGACTATAGAACCATACTTTTAAAAGGCTAGTAAAAGATGTCCTCAATTGAGCTCTATCCTAATTTTACTTTGATGCTTAGTGACATGATCTGTCAAAGGTAAAAGTGTTTTATTTTGTCAGTTTTAAGTAGTCTTTAAAAAAAAATATCTAGACTTAAGTTATAATAAGCTTATTCTTGTTTAACCATGTCGTGTATACATGTTTGGGATTCCAATCTAGTTCGAATCTAAGTTAAGATCTTCTAATATACTATTGTAATCTGTTTTGTGTACCAATAAATAAAATAAAAATGAAATTCCCTGGCGCGCTAGTTGAGGAGGAGGTTGAGGATGGATAATCGAAATTTTTTGATCGAATTTAGCTATGCTTCCTAGTGGAAAGTTGTTCGTAATCGGTAGTGGACACACCAGCCGAAAATTGTTGGATTTCCATATTAAAGGTTGTTTCAGAGTGGTTTACTGTGTATGGGTAATCGAAAATTTTTTGAACGAATTCGACTGTGGTTGATTGGGGAAAGTTGTTCGTAATCAAGAGTGGCCAGTTAAAGGGAATTACACGAATTCAACTTCACCCTGTATAGTATATTTTGAAGGTGACCCATGGATATAGTTTCGAGCATTAATCTTTGAAATTACGAGGACACGCTCTGCGAATAAGTCGCACTCACGCTGACAGCAATGTCGCCCATCACTTTCTGAGCAACCGTGTTGTTCAGGCCTGGAATAAGCTGTCGGAAGAAGTTGTCTCCGCCCAATCAGTGAATTCGTTCAAGAATAGACTGGATTTTTTTAAAACTAGTGTTGACTTAAATATTGACTGAATAACAACATAATGAACAACGTGAACTCCTCCAACACTGTGACATAGACATACCAGCAGTAATGCTGCTCGTCTATAATAATAATAATAAATGCTAATGTTTGGGATGTCTCTGACCACCCCATTTGGGATAAAGGTCGTAATTTTATGTATGTATGCTAGGTCTCACCTTAAATAGAATCATACTTACAGGCGAATCATACATTTTCTTCAGCCGATCTTCTGATGTAACGCCTTTCTTGGGCCTCATCAGCAGATATATTCTGTCCAACTCGCTGCAGGAGTAAAGAAGTTTCTCAACTAGGACTTTTCCCATGAAACCTGAAACATTTTTTAAGATTTATTTATTTCTTCCTTCATAAAATCAACTTTCATCAAATGTGGTTAAGAACCTATCCCCGAGTTTAATCTGAAATATGATACAAACATACATAAAGTCACGCCTGTTTCTAGTAGGAGTAGGCAGAGACCACAGACTTACACTTGCTACGATCCTGACACACTTCTATTGCTTCATTCACTCTCATAAGGTTGTTCATATATGCTCGTCGGATTAGGGTACTGTTTACTTAAAGGTAGATGTTAATGGGGTAAGATCACCAGGCTCTTGAGTGAATGTAGGCGTGCCACAAGGCTCAATATTGGGTCCTTTTTTGTTTTGAGTTTATATCCTTGTATGGTTTATCGATTTACCAAGGTAGTAGTACTCTTTGCTGATGCTACAACATTACTTTTTAAGGTTAACGGAAAAGACAATGTTCTTGACAAGGTGACTAGTATTCTTCGGTTAATTTTCAGTCATTCAAGGGACAATGTATACGCTTTTATAATAAGGTTCCGGTAGACATTCAAACTTTGCCTTTAAAACAACCATTAAACAGAAACTATGTGCCAAAGGCTATTATAAAATTTCTGACTATCAGGACATGAACCGCTCGGCAATATCCAGTATATTCTATTCTTATTTTTCTTTGTCGAATCATAAATTTAACAATTTTATTATTCCAAAATGTATCTGTATTGACTTATTTAAAAAGAGCAAACCCTGAGTTTCTTGCTCGTTCTTCTCTGGGGATACTGCCTAGTGAATAAGCGATAACTGTATGTCATGACGATTTCAAATGTTATTCTTATAACTTACGAAATAAAACATTTTTGATTTTGATAGGTCGTTCAAAAATATTACAGGATATCTACAAGAGTTTTTCGATTTAGGAATCCGTTTAAGAAATGTTAGCTTTAAAGTGCAAATTTTTGTTAGAGACATGCGTAAAAGCTAAACGATTGGTTTTGGATACGTGAAAAAATTCACTACACTAGTATATATACCGGATGAGTTTTTGTACCGTAAGGAAAAAATAGGGCATATTAGGTAAGTGAAATAGAAGGTATTGGCATCGGTAGTTCTTTTTTTTCCTCAAAGTCATTATCGACGCACACGCCTTAGATTGGATATGTGACTGGAGGAATTCGTAGGGTTTCCGATCATGAGAAATTAAGTTGGAAGTCATATTTTCTCCAAATTTATTTTATTGGTTGGTGGTAGGGCATTTTATATGTCCGCCTGGCTAGCTACCACCATCTTATCTAAATCTGCCGCCAAGCAGCAATGTTAATAGCATTGTTGTGTTCCGGTTGTCAGAGATAAGATAGCCAGTCCCCCAAATGTGTTGGGGTTTCCGGGTCAGTACGCTTCCACCTTCGAGGTCATTGAGATTGAGGTCAAGTACATACCCGTTGTGCATAAAAAAAAAAATTAGTTTAATGATATAATTAACTATGTGGAAAAATGACACAACACTTTATTCGGTAGTGGTTTGGAACAAAAAATATCTATGCCAAAACTATAAATAGAAGTTATTGGCATAGGTATTTTAATTTTTTCTTTTCAAAAACGCACGCGCCGGCCGTTGATTGATATGCGATTGGCGGGATCCGTACGGTTTTTAATCATCCGAAAATTTGGAACTCATATTTTCTTAATTTTTTTTTTTAAGTTTAAGCATTTATTTCAATGTACATGAAACAACAAATTTATCAAACACAATTAAAAATACCTATGTCTTATAGAAAAAATACGCCGTCTAACTCGCTTCCGTGAGGCATAGTACCTAGTACGCTAGCGCTATTGCCCCGCTGAATGCATAAGCTCAGCTGCTGAGCAAAGTAGGCACCAGCTCTCACATCTCCAGAGGCGTGGACCAGTCTAACGGATAAATCCTTTACAAAATGTTTCATGTCAGGAGACCACGGGCCCAAAGTCTCCACTGCAAGCGCCGCAAACTCGTGGTTTATCGAGATTGACGCATATTTACGGCGGTTGTTACTTTGAGCTTGTTCAGCCGCGGTTCCAGCTCTTTGCGCAGTTCCTTGCACATGGGACGGTGCCAAAGTGTCCGCACAAGTTGCGTCCCATACCAAGGTGCGCCCAAGCACTTTAACTTTTCTTTATTTATTGAGTTTAATGTTTGTAATTATGTGGAATAGGCTACAAGTACGACCGTTAAATGATACAATTAAAGCTTTATTCGATGATGGTTTTCGCAAAAAAAATTAAACTACCTACCTATGCCAATAACTTCTATTTCACTTACCTAATAATGCCCTATTTTTTCATTGCCGAAAAAAAACTCACCCGGTATAATGAAGTTAAAATGAAAACTATTACAGGCAAGTAATTTATACGAGAGATTATAATTTGTATGACTAATATGCAAAAAACTTATAAAATGTACATTGCGTTGAAGATATTGGTTAAATTGGAGAATCCCTCATCGCTCAGGCTGCCCTACTTATTCTGGGGTGGACACCTTCCTCAAAGGCCGGCAACGCATCTGTGACCCTTTTGGTGTTGCGGGTGTCCATGGGCGGCGGTGATTGCTTTCCATCAGGTGACCCGCATGCTCGTTTGCCGCCCTCTCATATAAAAAAAAAAAAAAAAAAAAAAAAAAAACAATGAAAACCCCCACTAAGTCCGCATATTGTGAAGGCAAGTACCGCACCCTACCTTGAGCATGGTCCGACACGCACTTGGCTGGTTTTTTTACTATCGTATACTTAAAACTCATTTTTGTATCGTATTGCTTTCATAATATTTTTTTGTTATTCTTATAATTTTCAGGTAATGAACACGTTAGGTAATATACAAGTAATGAAATGATAAGTAAATTATTATTCATTCACAGCAAACTTGACTTGCTGCTTGCTTGCTTGACACTATGACCCGCCCCCGCTCGCCACAGATTATACCTACTACGTAATATAATAGCTATGACGATGCAAATGACGATTCATTCAAACGCCAGCTGAAAAACCTTTTGTTGGAAAATTTCATAATCTCCAAACTTCAAGCATTTATTTCAACGTAAACAAGATACATGATATCATTTGTTGAATGCCAATTTAAATCTTCTAGAAATAATAAAATGGCTTATTGCATTTATCTGTCAGTCAGTATGTCCAAGCTACTACCGCTTCGGAAAGGGAAATCATCTGTGGTAAAAGTTATGTGGTGTACTGGGGTTACAGAGGGCGGACTGGGGTTACAGAGGGAGGATTGAGGTTACAGTGTTAGGGTTACAGTAAGCGGACTGGGGTTACAGTGGGCAAACTGGGGTTACAATGGGCAGACTGACGTTACAGTTTGCGGACTGATGTTACAGTTGGCGGTCTGGGGTTACAGTGGGCGGATTAGGGTTACAGAGGAAGGATTGGGGTTACAGTAGGCGGTTAGGGTTACAGTGAGCTGGTTGGGGTTACAGTTTGCGGACTGAGGTTACAGTTGGCGGTCTGAGGTTACAGTGTGCGGACTGGGGGTACAGTGTGTGGACTGGAGTTAGAGTAACTCACCTGACCCTCCCGTGATGAAGATCGTCTTGCCCCTGTAAAACTCCGGGATCGTTGGGACAGTGGACAGATCCCGTTCCTCCAAGAATGTCATGGTGGATTGCTAAAATAATATTTTAATAATAATAATAATAAATATTTCGGACACTTACACCAATCATCTAGTCCCAAACTAAGCAAAGCTTGTGCTATGGATACTAGATAACGGATAAACATACATAAATATTTATATAAACATTTAATAGATTTTATAACACGCTTTCATTATTAGCTTCACTTGTAACTGACTAATAAAGTTTGGAAGACAATTTTAACCTTCTTCTAATTGTCATCATCATCAGCTCGTAAACATCCCACTGCAGGGATATAGATCTTCCCTCGTATATAAGGGAGTATGGGCCGAAGTCCACCACGCATCAAAATGAAATTTGATATGTATATGGCACATTTATGTATGGTACCATCGAGCTGATCTGATGATGGAGCCGGGATGTAGGGATAGTCGAATTTGGGCTAGTTTGTTTTGTTTCCATTACACATGATGAGGAAGGTCTGAACATGGAGCCAGAAGATTGCCACTGAAGCTTATTGATGGACTTTATGTTACACGTCTTTGTACTAGCAATTTTTTTTATGCACAACGGGTTGGTACTAGACCTCAATCACACCTGATGTTAAGTGAAGATGAGGTCGAAGGTGGAAGCGTACTGACCCGGAAACCCCAACACATTTGGGGGACTGGCTATCTGACAACCGGAACACAACAATGCTATTAACATTGCTGCTTGGCGGCAGATATGGATAAGATGGTGGTAGCTAGCCAGGCGGACATTTAAAATGCCCTACCACCAACCAAACCGAGTACTTAAAAACTTAAGCATAATAATTAAGAATAGAATAAAAATAGGTAATTCTAAAAACAAGCTTTTAATACTCCATCATGATCATCACATATCTTTTAATACTCCATCATGATCGTCACATATCTTTTAATACTCCATCATGACCGTCACATATTATTCTAGTATAAAGACGAGTAAAACAAAGTCCATCATGGAGATGCAGATACAATCCTCTAGCTCCATCGTCAGACATTCGTCATCATGTGTAATGAAAAGTGCTGATGGCATTAAAACAAACTAGCCCAAATTCGACTATCATGCCATTTGCCATCAGGGAGTTCCAATCCCTACATCCCGGCTCTATCATCGGATCAGCTCGATGGTACCAGAAAGAAGAGAGCGTGAGCAACAGTCCCCACAGTCCAATAATTTCTACGTCAAACTGCTCAAATAGGTGATCTCACCTGAGACCAACATACTTGCAGTCTCATGATCTTAAAGGCCGTGATTTTTTGCACATGGAAAGTGTCTTTGATAGAATAAAATTTTTTTCTAACAAATTTCTAGTAAATCTTGCTTTAGATATAGTATTGGTATTTATTAATAAAAGATAGACTATTAGATTAAAATTACCACTGTGTATTGGGTCTTTACCTATGAAATTGGAGTTTTGTTTTCTTCGTGAATCATATGTACCAATTCCTGCGATTTTCAAAGCTATATCCAAATTTGTTTTTTATTTGGAAAATGGAATATTATTTCAAGGTTTCACATGAAATGTTTTTTAATTTCTAGGCTATATCACATAATAAAAAAAATTTGAACAGAGCTCTTTTCATGTGCTTCCCATAATCATTTCTTAGATTCGCTGAAACTTTTATAAAGCGGTTACTTTTAAAAATTAACGCTGCCTATACTTAACTTAATGTTATCCGATAATACACACAAAGTTTAGCTAAATTTGGATTTGCCCTTCCCAATAAAAAATCAAAAATGTTTGTATGGAGAAAACAGTCTTAATGAAATTCTTCATACAAAACGCCAAATTCATAGGTAAGGACATAATACTTGATACCTTATTTAAAAAAAAAACGATCAATAACTTCTGTATGTTTATGAAATATTTCATCGAATAATATATAATATAGCAAATAATAATATCTTGACTCAGTAAACTATTTTCAGAAATTTTTAAAGTAGCCATTGATTAATTCTTTAGAAAATTGTTTTAGGAAATCTTAGCATCTTCTACAACGCAATGAAGTTCACAGTAGTGGTAACTATAATTTAATAATTTTAGATTTTATAACTAAATACCTATATATACTATACCTAAAGCAAGCTACAGAATGGTTACAAAACATTTTTACTGTCTTATTCATAAAAAAATTACAAACGCTTTATAAGCCTTAGATAATAGTGTGTTTTGTACCTGTCCTTCATAAGGAAATGTTGTAATGAAAGAAACTGACAAAACTGAAATGAAAATGAAACTCACTGCCCGCGTCGGTTTTTCCCGACACTTACAACCTTGGGATCTTCAAGTCTAGAGTGAATAGGCATTTACTGGGTGCGCGTGATACATCTTCGGCTACATCGTCACTTTCCATCAGGTGAGATTGTAGTCAATAGCGAAACCAGTTTTTAATAAAAAAAAAAAAAACATTAACTAAGACAGGCTTATAAAGCGTTTTTAAATTTTTATGAATAGAGGGCTAATCTATTACTGATCGGTACTCTATGCTTCAACAAAAAATCAGTAACTTTAAACGATTTTAGGTTACAACACAAAAATTATGTATTTATTTGACTATTGCGCCGTTTAACGTTTGCTGGCAATTGTTCCCGTCTCAATTTCCAAGGCATGAGCTTCACACCATCGGACCTTTGTCCTTCATCCTTTGCCATGTTCCACGATGGCGGGAAAACCAGCAGTGGTAAAGGTATGATAACATTAATTCCATGTGTCGCACAACAGCCCTGAGCAGCGCACTATTAAATAAGTTAATATACTTACAGAATTAATGAACGGTATCCAATTTTTAACTCGTATGTACTTTGTATTAATCACTCGTGAATTGTCAGTTATTAATTTATTTTAATCTATAACAATGTGAAAAGGAGCCAAAATGTGCGACTGATTCAATGAACGTTCTATTTCAAATGATTTGGCAGGTCTATATTACACTTAGCAAGTAAATGAAACTGAAAAAAATAATGAATTTTTATGAGGACGTACGATGCAAACCGAACTTTTTTGACCCCGACGAAAAACCACGGGTGATATATGTTTGTCCGGATGTATCCCAGTAATAAGTAGGCCGACTTGAGTGCGGTTTTGTTTAATTTAACTTGCATTGTTTGGATTACCGATTGGTGTAATGGATAGGTTGCCAGCGAAACCAACGGTTGCGGATACGAATCCCGCAAGGCGTAATATAAATGTTTGTGTGATAAATTATATTTATTTCCGAGTCATGGATGTTTATATAAATATTTATATATGTTTACTCGTTATCTAGTATCCATAGTACAAACTTTGCTTAGTTTGGGACTAGATGATTGGTGTAAGTGGCCGAAATATTTATTATTTGTTTTATTACTAGCGTTCCGCCCGCGGCTTCACCTGCGTGGGACAGCTTCATCGCGGATATGTTTGACTTGTTTATCTCGTTTTTTAAGTACGTTCTCCGACGCAATGAAATTCGCAGTGGTAATTTTAATCCAATAGTCTATGTCTTTATTAATAAATAGATAGCGATACTATATCTAAAGCAAGCTATCGGTTTGTTAAAAAATTTTATTCTATCATTGACAGGTACTCTATTCATGTGCAAAAAATCACGGCCTTTAAAATTATAGGAAGTTAAAAGTGTATCCTTTCTGGACTAAACGCCGTCAAGCACATAACACTCCTCGTGTTTCGTCGGGTGTTAAAAACGAATTATTTTCTCCTTACAGACCTCTAGGTTTTAGCGGGCTTGATTTCCGCAACTCGACGCAGCTTGCAGGAAGCCTAGTAGACCTGGACTGAACAACTGTCTGATAACAGTCGTTGTATATTCTAATATATAAGTACATGTGTCCCCACAGTGTCGTTTATGAACCATCTGGCATCCATAATACAAGCTTAGTTGCTTGGTGTGGAACTAGATAGCTCTGTGTGTATGCGCAAAGATATTTATTATTATTATTTACCTCTCGTGGGATTCGAATCTTCAACCATTGGTTTCGCAGACAGGATTCACTATCCACTACACCAATCAGTCATCACTTACGTATTACATACCTATATCTTTATTCTTTGCTCCTCGAAATGCAGAAATTGACGTCATGCATTTGAAATGCTAATATGGCGCATGCGTTAACAATATAAATACGTTCCACGTCAATCGATTATTTCCTGGTCGTAGGTACTTAAAAGCAATATTATTTTTACCCGACTGCTCCAGGAAGGAGGGTTATGTGTTTCGGGTGTATCCAAATACACAAATGCTCTTCATTGCTCCAAAAACACTTTTGAAAATCTAATGAGTCAAAAAAAAAATTTTTTTTTAGCACTTGACTTCAATCACTCCTGATGTTAAGTGAAGATGAGGCCGAAGGTGGAAGCGTACTGACCCGGAAGCTCAAATATTTGGGGAACTGGCTATCTTATCTCTGATAACCGGAACACAACAATGCTAATTAACATTGCTGTTTGGCGGCACGTTTAGATAAGATGGTGGTAGCTAGCCATAGGCGGACAATTAATATGCCCTACCACCAACCAAACCGAGTACTAAATATGTACCCTGCTGGGGTTCGAACTTGCGACCTCCGAATCGTAAACCCAATGTTGTTTACATTGAGTCACGGAGGCGGTTAAATTGCTTGTTCAAAATGCAATTTTCCCCTGAGAAGAACAACCAATAAAATCGAAAGGTTGCTCTTTTAATCCAGGCTTTGATTTTACGTAAATAGTCTGATATTTTATAATATGTTTTGTTAATAAGTTTCTGTTTTATAGTATCTTTAAATTTATTGAGAGGAAGATTTTGTATAAGCGTACACATAAAACCTTTGAATGAGTTACTGACTTTCCGGAAGCGAGTTATGTGACCTGCAAGTTTATCCTTATTTCTTGTATTGACATCATGTTTATCACTATTTTTCCTAAATGATGCTATATTACCGCCTCCGTGGATACGCTTTTATATAATAAGGTTCTAGTGGACATTCAATATTTACCTTTAAATAAATTCAAAACTATCATAAAAAAGACTTTATGTCTAGAATCGTTTAGCAGATCGAAGCGACCCCCTCTGACATAGCGAGAATGCGGACTCATCCTCTAGGAACCCGCCAGCCAGCAGCTGCAGCCATAATTCCGAGGGAAGTGCGCTTAATCCTTTCTCTTTAACATTCCGTTCACACTTAAATTTTCGTCAATATCATTGATAAGTCCACATACTCCACAGACTTAATTAACTATACCTACATGTTAAAAGTATTTAAAATCGTAAAACTATTTCCTCAAACTTCATCTAAAATCAGTAATATACATCATTATTTCATTGTCCCAGAGTACAGAGTATCTTATTTAAACGTTCAATTAAATATTTTCGTATTTAATTTACGCAAATAGTGAGTTTAAACACAATGTTTTTCTGTGTCAATGTACTTTCCTAGTCATCTCATAATAGTTAAATTGTACAAGTCCCTGTTTTAAAACTCATTTAGAATACATATACAAACGTATCGCCGAACTTATTCCAGGTGAAAAACGGGAGTGAGCTCGCGAGATTTACACTGTGTCCCGCAAAGTGTTGACAGCGTGTATTCCAACAAGCAAAGCGTGTGCACCGTGTCGAGCGCCGTGCACTTACACCGGCCGCAGAACCAGTTTGTTATTCAACTAAACCGTAACGTACCTATTCTCTATTGCTAACCTTACTATAGTGAATAAATTAATTGATTGTGGTAGGTATTGCGGTAGGTTGTACGATTTTGCGCCGGCATAAAGAGGTAGCATTAGGGCTCGATTAACATTGTTTGAGAAATATTTAACGCCTTTAATGGATCGTAAGGAAACTTATGCATTAACGGTTAATGAACTTGGTCTCCGATTAAATAAAATGCGCGACCTTTCATACAGCTTTGATAAAGTTCAAACACAAATTGAAATGTTGGATGAAGATATTACAAAACAAATGCAGGAGCGCGAGACCACTGAAAATTTATTTTTTCAGTTAATTGCTCAAGCTCAATCTATATTACAATTTTTCCAAAAGTCAAATAAATCTGAATCCTCATGCAACGCTAGTTGTTCCAATAATTTAAAATTACCACCATTAAAGATCGCGCCTTTTAATGGAGACCCCAATGAGGAACCATGCAATTGGCCTCGAAAGATAAATATCAAAAACAATCATGAACTACTTGAAAGAAAGGCTTTAAATAAACAACTAACTACAACTACACTACAGACTACAACTACATTACAGCCTAGAATTACACTAAATACTACTTCAACAACAGATCCTTCCAGGATAGTGAACTTTGAGAGACATTCTAGATTTACAATCTTGCAACGATCCATGGCCTACGTTCTACGTTTTCTTTCTAACTTACGACATAAAAATTATAAATCTACAGGTCCTCTAACGACCAATGAATTAGAGATCTTTAAAAAAATTAATAAAACTGCAACAGACTGAATGTTTTTTGGATGAACTAAAACTCTAAAAAATAAAAAAAACTTACCTGCAGTGTCTCGTATGCTGTCCCTCAGTCCGTTTATCGATGATGATGGCTTACTACGCGTAGGTGGCCGCATTCAGAACTCTGATAAAAGAAACATCCAATTTTATTAGATTCAAATCACAATTTAACTAAGTTACTATTTGCACATCATCATAAAAAACTTTTACATTGTGGACCTCAACTATTGCTCAGCGATTTAAGAAATAAGTTCTGGCCGCTAAGAGGCAGAATATTAGCCAGAAGTACTGTCAACAACTGCAGATTGTGTAAAATAATGAAGGCTAAAAGTGTCAATCCCATAATGGGAAACTTACCTGCTTCTAGAGTCACTCCCAGTCATCCTTTTCAAATTAGCGGTGTCGACTTCGCTGAGCCATTTTACATTACTGATCGGAAGTTGTAAAATAACGAAATGTTACATGTGCTTATTTGTTTGTTTTGCCACAAAGGCCATACATCTGGAAGTGGCGAGTGATCTCACTACAGATGTATTTATATCCCGCAGAGGAAAGACTCTACAATTATATTGCGATAATGGCACGATAATTTGTCGGCACAAATAACGAAATCACAGCATTTTTAAAATCGAACAATGAAAACATTACTGGTTTTGCCGCCGATGAATGAATTCTATTTAAATTCTCGCCAGAGTATTCTCCCCACTTCGGTGGAATGTGGGAATCAGGCGTGAAGTCTGCAAAATATCATACTATTCGAATACTTTCTGATAAACATCTGACATTTGAGGAGTTGTCAACGTTATTCACGCAAATTGAGTCCATTCTCAATTCCCGTCATTTAACCTCTCTTTCTTCTGATCCAAATGACCTCAGTCCTTTGACTCCTGCGCATTTCCTGATCGGCAGACCGCTCACTTCCCTGCCTTCAGAGAACCTGCTAGATACAAATCCAAACAGACTTGATCGATACCGATGTCTTGAGAGTATGCGGCAACACTTCTGGTCACGTTGGAGTAACGAGTACCTATGTGAACTACAAGAAAAACCCAAATGGCGAATTAATCAAAGGGGATATCACGAAGGCGATTTGGTGGTCATCAAAGAGGCCAATGTACCACCTTTAAAATGGCGTATGGCTCGCATTCACAAACTGTATCCAGGTTCGGATGGAGTGTCAAGAGTCGCAGATGTCTACACGTCAAAGGGCATCGTCCGCAGAGCCGTCAACAAACTCTGCTCACTATCTGAATCATCCTCGTCTGCGGTACCTCGAAATCCTGAAGTTTTCGAGGGAGCGGAAGATGTCTAGAATCGTTTAGCAGATCGAAACGACCCCCTCTGACGCAACTGACAACTACGAGCGGGAGTGGTTGCGTTACGGACCAAGCAACATCAAATATATCTTTTTGTATTCAAAACCGTGTTAATTTACAAGTATAATAAACTACTATTTCATAATTCGGAGCTTCATTCCATCAAGTCTTTAAGAAATTGAAGACCAGCGCATTAACTTTATTTACCAAAGGCTATTATATTTCTGACTATCTGGATGATAAGCAAGCATGGACGTAGATCGCTCGGCGATATTCAGTCTAATTACACAATATAATATAATTGTAACCCAAACTTATTTTAAAAGAGCAACCCTTGAGTTCCTTGCTCGTTCTTCTCTGGGGAATCAGCTTTGTGAATGAGCAATAATATCAAAAACTTTAATAATAAGATAAAAAATGTGACGTTTTCAAGTGATAATTTTTATCCTACGAAATAAATATTTTTTGATTTTGATTTTGATTGACAGATTATAAAATATTAGGTTAGTATTACTTAGGTATTGTTATATTATTATAAGGTATTATAAGGTAAAAGGAAGTGACTCAGACATACTTGATAACATGATCTCGAATAGCGTTAGTTTTCAGTCACTCCCTACTCTCTAAGATGCTTAGCGGTAGATAGTTGTGGGGGGCTTTCATTCGCATACTCGTATCACAGGGGCGAATATGAATTTGAAAAAGTAATTATTATTACTTTCCTTCGGCAGTAGGGTATTCCCTACTGCCGAAGGAAGGAGAGTAATGTTTTTCGAATGTATGTATGTATTTTTACTATAATATAATACGTTTTCAGGTAGTATAAGGTACGAACGAACTCATATATTTATAAAACCAATTCATATTATTATTATTATTATATTATTATAGACGAGCAGCATTACTGCTGGTATGTCTATGTCACAGTGTTGGAAGAGTTCACATTGATCATTATGTATTCAGTCAATATTTAAGTCATTACTAGTTTTTTTTTTAAATTTATCCAATCTATTCTTGAACGAATTCACTGATTGGGCGGAGACAACCTCTTCCGGCAGCTTATTCCAGGCCTGAACAACACGGTTGCTCAGAAAGTGATGGGCGACATTGATGTCAGCGTGAGTGCGGCTTATTCGCAGAGCGTGTCCTCGTAACGGTCGTATGTCTTTCATCCTGAATATGTCGTGCAAGTGAGGCAGGTTGTATTTATAGGTGAGAATTTTGAATGTCTCGATGAGGTCACCTCGCAAGCGGCGCTCTTCAAGGGTTGTAAGATTCAGAATCTTCAGTCTTTCCTCATAGGGTTTCCGCCGCAGATTAAAGGGTATCTTAGTGGCCTTCCTTTGTACACTTTCTAGTAGATTGATGTCTTTCACAAAATACGGACTCCAAATTTGGAAAGCATACTCGAGGAGCGGCCTGACATAAGTTTTATAAATTTTGATGAAGACATCAGGGCTAATGAAATGGAAGGATCTTCTTATGGCATACAAAAAAGAGTTTGCTCTTTTAACAATTCCACTGATATGCTCACCCCACTTTAAGTTGTGTGTGATAAGCACTCCGAGATCCTTCTGTGAGTTGACAGCCGCAATTGCCGTCCCATCTATGTTGTAAATGTTCCTGGGGTTGTTGGCACCAAGATGCAGAACCGCACATTTAGATACATTCAGCTTCACGCTCCACTGTCCGGTCCATTCATGTAGTCTGTCTATATCTGCTTGCAGCAAACCAGATTGAGTCACAGGGTTTCCAAAAAACTTCCCATCGTCTGCGAAAAAGCTTGACTGTGATTCAACAAGTGATATCAGGTCTGTTGTAAAGATTCCAAACAGAGTAGGAGCGAGCACAGATCCCTGAGGAACACCACTCAAAACATCGAAATTACGAGACAGCGAAGATCCCACCCTGACTTGAAATGTTCTTCGCATGAGGTAATCTCTTATCCAGTCAAGCAAGCGACCACGAATACCAAAGTGCTCAAGTTTCAAAAGGAGACGTTGATGGGGGACTTTGTCAAAAGCACGCTCAAAGTCCAAATAAATAACATCCACCGGCCTGCTTCGTTCTAGTTCTTTTGACCAGGAATGCACACAGGATAGTAGGTTAGTGATTGTAGACCTTTTCTCAACGAATCCATGCTGTTGGACTGCAATCACATTTTCCTTATTTAGGAAACATTTAAGCTGCCTGCATATAACTTTCTCCATAGTTTTCCCTACAATACTGGTGAGGCTGATGGGTCTAAACTTGGCGGGATCAGTTTTGTCTCCGGATTTATATACAGGTGTTACTATTGCATGTTTCCAGTCCTGTGGGACATGTCCTGTTTCAAACGAAGCCCTCATCAGATCAGTTAGAATAGGCACTAGGGAAGTGGAGCAGTGCTTCAAAATTATACTGGGGATATTGTCTGGTCCTGGAGCGGAGTTCACATCCATGCCATTAAGCAATTTGTTAACCTCGTCATAACTGAAACTTATATTCGACAATGAATTTTCTACACGAGGTGATCCCGTTACTTCCAAGTTAACAGTCAAGTCCGGCTCTCGAGAGAAAGCTTTTTGAAACTCAGTCGCGAAAGCTTCAGCAACGTCGCTCGGGTTCGTAACCAAATCGCCATGATTGTTTCGTAGGGCCGGCGGAATGCTGACCTTTGAAGTGACACACCTACGTAAGTGGGAATAAAACGGCTTGTCACCCATCTTTAGAATATTCTCCTCGTATATCTTTCTACTTCTGCGGGTTTCTGATACGCATTTGTTATTCACGGCCCTGTAACGCATATAATCCGTATTGTCAGCAGTTGATATATATATGTCCCAGAGAACCTTCTTCTCTGATATTAACTTGAGCACCACCTCATTTATCCAGGGTTTATTGATCTTCTTCGATCTCACTGCTTTTAATGGAGCGTGGATATCAGTATTAGCATTAATAATCGCTTTAAGTTCACCCCACATGCTTTCTACATCATTGCTTGGCCGTAGCCTCTCCAGTTCCCTCACCAGATCAGTGTTGTATTTTGCAAAGTCGATATTGCAATAATGTCGTTTTTGCTTAGGTTGCTTAGAGACCCGTTCTATAAGACATTGTACATTAAACTGTAGCACGCAGTGATCACTTTTCCCTATAGGGGGTTTATGTTGCAAATCAGAGATGAGAAATTCGTCATTAGTCATAATTAAATCAAGCAGTGAGGGGGTGTGGCCTTCCCGAAACCGAGTGGGATGAGCAACTAACTGGTTGAGGCCACTATCCAAGAACATTTTCCTGAACAGATCATCTGGTTCAGCGAGGCTCTGCTCTACACTGAGCGGCCATGTCATATCCCTATAGTTAAAGTCCCCTGCTATAATCATAACGTTGTGCTCTGAAGCCGCAGTCAAATTCTCAAACAACTTTGTGTCTCGCACCTTCCATGTCTCCTCTTCCTTGTCATCTGGCCGATATATACCAACCACCAAGAAGTGATGAGTATCATATTGGATATCCAAGTACAATGCTTCAGTAAGATCATGCATATATTGCCGATTGATTGTTGCCACGAGGGGTATACCATTGACAGAGTTCCTAACATAGATAGCGACTCCACCACCTCTACTCTTACCTCCCTTAGATTTAGGTAGGTGTTTCCGGTCCAGTCTGTACAGTGTATAGTTTGGTATAGAAAAGGTGCAGTTCCTATCCGTCTGCTTAAGCCAGGTTTCTGTGATAATCACTATTGCCGGAGAATGGGTGTTGATACAGTGCAAAAATAGGTCAAATTTTGGTGAGAGTGAAAATAGATTTGTGTACATAAATGAGAGACTGGAGTATGGATCCCTGCTGCTTATTAGTTTTTTTGTTTGATGATCCTTGGTAAACCATTAAAATATTTAATAGTAAGATCTGTCTCACCATTCTCCAGTCGCAGGTGGAGACGCTGCCGCAATCCTTTTAGCTCATCTCGCTGCATCGGGGTCTTGTCATCATATACTCTCACCTCTCCTTTAGCCTTCGATTTGTTCTTAAGCACTTGGACAGCATCGTGACGGGTGCTCAAAACCACCTTTATAGGTCTGGCTTTATCAGGGTCCGGTTTGCCTAGTCGCATCACTCTCACTAATTTCTCCCGGATATTGCCTTTCCCAATAACCTCAGTTAAGACACCTTCAACAACCCTCTCATCATGTGCAATCCGTGAGGCAGTTGTCTCGGAGTCCAGTTCCTTTATTCCGACCAGAATCACATTGCAAGCACGACGCTCTCGCTCCGCCATCTCTTCAATTACTTTGTTAACCTGCGGTGGCGTAGAAGCGGACCCATTCGTAGGTGCAGGACCGGCCGTAACCGCCGCATACGACATAGCCATGGTGGCATCGGCGGATGCCGAAAGTTGGTTCTTGATTTGGTCAAGTTCTTCACGCACGCCATCATATGCTTTAATCAGCTTAGGTACTTGAAACAAGGCCTCACGACATGGACGACACAGAAAGATTAGCGTTCGCTTAGCTTTTAGGCCCATTACTCGAGCCTCACTGCTAGTAAGGTTACTGCAGCTAAGACATACATTCCGTTTACAACCATCGCATTGAATCAAATTATCATCCTCGCCCTGGTCGCCATCACATTGGAAACACTTCATTTTTACGTGAACAGGCTTGTTTTACACCAGATTAAGAAGATAAGAAATAAGGATTAGAGTATGTTGAACAAGCTCTGAAGAACACTTGCAAATCACTGGTTCTTTTGAATTAAATAAGCTGCCCACAGTTAATCTCCGTTTATTATCGTATTAAACGTATTTCCGCTTGTAAATGATCACTATAGATATTATTTTACGAAATTATAAAACACGAGAATATTTCCAACACTGTTGATTTTTCCGAGGGTAGAAGCAAAAAAAATAAAGTTAATAAACATCAGAAATCCTATAAGAATAAGCCAATGTATTTATTTTCAAATGTTTATATATTTGAGAGACAAACAGTTGCTTACATAAATTACATAAGTAGCTCATGTACTCTCAAAATATTACATTAAGTGTTAACCTACATTACATAATCTAAGGAGCATTACATAACTTAAAAAACCAAATGCCCTAAAGCTTTTTTTTTTATTAATTTGGTATGACAACAGCTAACATTACATTAATTTATAACAAATAGTTACTTCTCATACATCCAAAACAGTTATCCACTATTTAAATAATACAGACAATTTTGTTGTTGAGAAAAAGATCTGATACACAAAGCTTTGTAGAAAGTAGGCTGCAATTTATTTACAACAACATTATTTACATTTCTTTAGAAACACATGTTTTGTATTTTTGTTCTGTAATTTAAGTTGTTATAAAAATGATTACAAACGCATTTTCAATAAGTTTCCCGTTGATATACAAAATATTCCTTTCAATAAATTTAAGCATACTATAAATCATAAACTTATTAAGATAGTATACCTATTATGAAACATAAGACTATTATAATATTTGGATGATAATCAACCATGGACGTAACCACTTCGTTCGCATGTCAGGCTATTTGACAATTAATAATGAAATATAAAAACGTTTTTACAATATAAAAACAGCTTTTTTAAAAGAGCAACCCCATGAGTTTCTTGCTTGTTCTCAACAGACAAGGCAGTGATATCTCCTCCTTTGTTTATAACATTGGTATACACCTTATACCATGGACGGCTGACACCGTCCCCCTGCTAGAAACGTCCGCATTCTCCGGCCAATCAATCAATTAGACAGTGATACCTCCTCCTTTATTTATAACATTGATATACACCCTAAACCATGGACGGCTGACACTGTCCCAGTCGCTAGTAACGCCCGTCTTCTTCGACAAATAAAACAATTAGACAGTGATACCTCCTCCTTTATTTATAACATTGTTATACACCCTATACCATGGACGGCTGACACCGTCCCAGTCGCTAGTAACGCCCGTCTTCTTCGATAAATAAAACAATTAGACAGTGAAACCTCCTCCTTTATTTATAACATTGTTATACACTCTATACTATTATTGTTATTGAAAACTTTTGAACTAGTACTCCACCCTCGCTTTCTCTCGCAGGGCACTAGCTGAAAATCAGTGTCTTACCGCTATAGGTGAGGATCCACACTGAGCGATGGCCCATTTGTGGTACAGATACACATACAACTCTATTATAAATTGTAACAGTTGTACTTAATTTTTGTTTTTATTACTGTGAAATAAGGCTATATTTTGTAAGAATAACACCAAGCTGAATGTTTGTTGTTGCGTCGAATATTTTTGTATGCGTTTCTGTAATATGCAAATAAACGCTTTATCTATCTATCTACCTAGATGGACGGCTGACACCGTCCCAGTCGCTAGAAACGCTCGTCTTCTCCGACAAATGAAACAATTAAACAGTGATACCTCCTCCTTTATTTAGACATTAAAACATTGTTATAATTAATAAACTACAGGATCGAGAAATACTCGAGGACATGTTGTACAAGGTTCCGGATGTAGGTGCTGTGTACTATCCACCAGCTCAGATATCCGTAGAGGAGGACCTTCCTCACCTTATCAATGACTATGAACCTGCAATTGTAATTAGTTTTATTATAACAATGATTTCTTATGTATTTATCTATTTATGGAATCCGGTTGTCAAAGATAAGATAGCCAGTCCCCCAAATGTGTTGGGGTTTCCGGGTCCGTACGCTTCCACCTTCGACCTCATCTTCACTTAACATTGGGTGCGATTGAGGTCAAGCATCAACAAAAAGCAAAAAAACCTGTAGATGTTTTCGGTGTTAAGTCCCTTAATCGCCTTTATCGATAGCAACGGGACAGCGACAGGTTGGCTCAATTCTATTTAAGTGCCAGAAACAGTGCCTAGGATTCCTTAACTCTCCTCTAAATTGTTCTATTTACCCCAATTTTAATTACAGTATACAGATATAATATACGATACAAATTGTAGACTCCACTGAAAACCAGCGTTGTAGTCGTTGTCCTTCTCTCGACTACAACAAATGCTGAGTTGGGGACCTGATGTGATGCCACTTTGCGACACCGAAAACTAGCAATACCTACTTATATTAAGTTCCACATTTCTATGTTGTGTTATATAGTACATAAGTAACAACTAAATGTATTGTATAAGTGTCGCTAAATGGATCAAATAAAGATTTCTTATTCTTATTCTTATATTTTATACCTCTGATGCCACGTTCTGGCCATCGGCAAGTCTTCATCCTTCTCCTTCAGTAGATATCTTCGTGCGCCCAAGGTGCTTTGTCTAAAATAAAGTTTCGGATCGAGTTTCTCTAGTTCGTAGAAGAATTGCTCTTTGTCCTAAAATTAAAAATTACTTTGAATATCATGACAAATTTATAAATAAATATAAATAATACCTAAATAGCTTCGATGGTGGTAATTTCTAGAATTTCAAATTATTGACAAAATCGGACACTTTTCTTTATTAGAGAATTCTAGAAAATAACCCCCATTAAAGCTATTTAGTTATTATTTTTTGTTTGTAGGTTTGTGACTTTGTTGGTGGTAGGGCATTTTAAATGTCCGCCTGGCTAGCTACCACCATCTTATCTAAATCTGCCGCCAAACAGCAATTTTAATAGCATTGTTGTGTTCCGGTTGTCAGAGATACGATAGCCAGTCCCCAAATAAGATGGGGTTTCCGGTTCAGTACGCTACCACTTTCGGCCTCATCTTCACTTAACATCAGGCCTATCAGGTAAAAAAAGTAATTTTAGCTTTAAGCTTCTCGAGTGCAGGTCAGAGCGACATTCTTTTTATTTAATCTGCATTTAAAAAGAAATCTTTATTTATCCAATGACGCCAAAATGTGTACTGTATGCTCTGTCATCATCATATCAGCCGAAAGACGTCCACTGCTGGACAAAGGCCTCCCCCAAAGATCTCCACAACGATCGGTCCTACGCTGTCCGCATCCAGCGGCTTCCCGCGATCTTTAACAAATCAACTAATATATTATTATGCTATGTGTCTAAGTATTTTTTTTATGCGCGACGGGTTCGTTATTGACCTCAATCACACCTGATGTTAAGTGAAGATGAGATCGAAGGTGGATGCGTATTGACCCGGAAACCCCAACACATTTGGGGGACTGGCTATCTTATCTCTGACAACCGGAACACGATAATGCTATTAACATTGCTGTTTGGCGGCAGATTTAGATAAGACGGTGGTAGCTATCCGGGCGGACATTTAAAATGCCATACCACCAACGAAACCGAGTCTGGGGATCGAACCCGCGACCTCCGAATTGTAAACCCAATGTTGTTTACATTGACCCACGGAGGTGGTTGAGGTACGGAGGAGGAGTATATAAAATTAATGTAATTTACTGATATTTTAATATAATTACGATACAATAATGTATTAATTATAAAAATATGTGTTATTATAATGTTTTAGTTGTATACTTTTTATTAAAAAATATAGACATGACATATGTTTATTTGACATATGTAGTTTAAAATACTAAATAAAACACGCTGCATTTCCACCATCCATCTCCCGGCTCCACCATCAGATCGTCGACACCAAGTGTAATATATTGGACTCGTCAAAACGAATCATATGAGCCCAAAATCGAGGGGTTTACGGTAGCCACTGAAGAGTTTCACCATCCACCTCCTTGGTCAGTCATCAGAATTACATATACATACAAAGTTTCATTTCGAAACGACAATTAGAAGTAAGTTACCTATGAAATTGGAGTTTTTTTTTCTTCGTTAATCATATGTACCAATTCCTGCGATTTTCAAAGCTATATCCAAATTTGTTTTTTATTTGGAAAATGGAATATTATTTCAAGGTTTCACATGAAATATTTTTTAATTTCTGCGCTAAATCACATAATAAAAAAAATTTGAACTGAGCTCTTTTCATGTGCTTCCCATAATCATTTCTTAGATTCGCTGAAACTTTTATAAAGCGGTTACTTTTAAAAATTAACGCTGCCTATACTTAACTTAATGTTCTCCGATAATACACACAAAGTTTAGCTAAATTTGGATTTGCCGTTCACAAAAAAAAAATCAAAAATGTTTGTATGGAGAAAACAGTCTTAATGAAATTCTTCATACGAAACGCCAATTTCAAAGGTAAGGACCTAATATAAGCGTGTTAAAGAAGGACAACAATGATCCTGTCCATTTCCTAAGTGGTAGTAGCTTGTACATACTGACTGACAGATAAATGCAATAAGCCCATATTTATTATTTCCAGTACTTTTAAATTGACATTCAACAAATGATATTTGAGTACCTATACTGCATTAGAATACACATATACCTACATGACATTATTCACTGTCGCGCACAGTAAAATATGCTTGTCTGGTTGTTCTCTTTTGTACCAGTGTCTCCTCGTGGGTAATAGCTGAAAATCAGTGTTTTGCTCCCTGAGCAATTATACACACTGAGCTATGACCCATTTGTACGGCTGTAGCACACACATACTCTAGTGTATCCTGATGTTACTTTTATGAATTGTTATAAATTCAAAATCAAATCAAAATCAAAAATGTTTTATTTCGTAAGTTATAAGAATAACATTTGAAATCGTCATGACATACAGTTATCACTCATTCACTAGGCAGTCTCCCCAGCGAAGAACGAGCAAGAAACTCAGAGGTTGCTCTTTTTAAATAAGTCAATACAAATACATTTTTGAATAATTGTTAAATTTATGATTCGACAAAGAAAAATAAGAATAGAATATACTGGATATTGCCGAGCGGTTCATGTCCACGCATTCTTATCATCCAGATAGTCAGCAATTTTATAATAGCCTTTGGCCCATAGTTTCTGTTTAATGGTTGTTTTAAAGCTATTTATGCACTAGCGGGCCACATTCACACAGCAGATGTGCAGGTATATCAGCAAAGAGGCAGAATATTTACCTCTCTGTGTCTCGGAGCCCCATATTGAGTATATATTTACTCAGACAGCAGTTTTAAAATATGTTTATCCAATTGTTTTGGAACTTATGGTATGTGTGTGACTGGAGATACAAATAAACGATTTATCTATCTATCTATATCATGTATTTTACGTTGAAATAAATACTTGAAGTTTGAAGTGCAGTCAATCTAGTTTCTGTTCCTATTTAGCTGTCCGTTTAGAATATCGCCCATCCCTAGTTCAAAGAACGATGTCACAGTGCATACCTGCTCTTTTAAGACGCCACGAAGTAGGCAGAAGTTTGTGTTAATGAAATTCCACTGCTTCAGCATGAAGTAGGAAAGGGACGACTCACTTATTCGTAATTTACGCTGTACTTTCATTAAGCTGAAAGTCAAAATAAATATTATTTATCTTGTACGATTCGGTTACACATTCGGTTTTAAATGTTTATTTCTCAATAAATAGAAAATTGGAAGCCCGGCACAGGAGAGAGAGGAGGGAGGGGTTTGTCCAGCAGTGGGACAAGTGTAATTGATATGGGACAAGTTCCTGAAAGACCTTCGACCTCATCTTCACTTAACATCAGGGGTGATTGAGGTCAAATACCAACCTGTTGTGATTAAAAAAAAAATTTTTTTTTTTTTTAATATGAGAGGGCGGGCAAACGAGCCCCAAATTACCGCCGCCCATAGACACCCGCAACACCAAAAGGGTCACAGATGCGTTGCCGGCCTTTGAGGAAGGTGTAGGCTCGTTTCTTGAAGGTTCCAATGTCGTACTCGTTCGGGAATACCGCTGCCGGAAGTCCGTTCCACAGGGTGGTCGTACGTGGTAAGAAGTTTCTTGAGAAACGTACAGTGGTAGACTTCCACTCATCCAGGTGATGTGGATGGAAATTTAATTTTCGGCGAGAAGTGTATCGGTTAAATTGAGCAGCGGGTATTAGCTCGAACAGTTCTTCAGAACACTCCACATGAAATATATATTTTGCTTTGCTAAATATATTCGAAATGACTACCAATTTTTATCAAATATGGCTGAGAACCTGTCTCCTGGTATAGTTTTTAATATTAAAAAGGGACTCAAATCGGACAACGCATTATAGGATACATCCAGACAAATTCTGGGCATAGCCCAGGGAAAGTACGGTAAAAAATTTGCTTAGCTAGACATAATTCAGAACCGATTTATATAGTTGCTATCTTATAGCCCTCTTATTCATAAAAAATTACAAACGCTTTATAAGCCTGTTTTAGTTAAAGTATGTTTTGTCACTTTCTTTCATTACAATATTTTCATATGAACGACAGAGACAAAACATACTTTAACTAAAACAGGCTTTTATAGCGTTTGTATTTTTTTTATAAATAAGACCGTAGAGGTATATATTACAGATGTAATTTTGAATAACTAAGCTTAAAAAAAAAACGATAGCTTAGACTAGATTTTTTTAGAAAACCCTATTATGAATTTGTATCTTAATAATAATAATAAATACTAACTGGTATTTAATTAGGTAGACTTTGTTAAACACAGTTAATTTATTGATGGATAAAAATATATATACCGTGTTATAGTTTGGCATGCATGTGTTTTTAGCTGAAAATTACGTCGAATATTGCTTAAGAAATAAATATGCGAACTAATATTTCGTAACGATAATTTCCGTAAACGATTTGAATTAAAAGAAATACCCATAGATTAAACATTTTTTTTAAAGAAACATATTTTTCAACTTTACTTACAAATGCGCATTTCTTATAAATGCTTAATTTTTAGCAATTGTTACTACATTTACAATACTTTATTAAATGTTTAAAGAAAAACGCGGTTATGCGTTTTTTCGAGGTCTAACGTATATACACATTACGTTACGAAAATTGTCATCTTTGTTAAAATTAAACAAATAACTTGCTAAAACTTACAATGTCCTTTTGCCTAGTACCCATAGGATCGTATCAATCAGCATCGCAGGCAGTAATTGTGTCAGTAATACCTGAAAAACAACCTGGCTCCATCATCAGTCCCTCAACACCAAGTGCAATATATTGGACTCGTCAAAACGAATCATAAGGGCGCGTTCCCACTTTGTCGTGTCGACAGATAATCGTGTAGTTTTAAGTGTCGTGGCATATATGTTTAAATGGAGGTGTTCACATATAGAACGTAACGATTTACTGTCGTCTACGACATTTTTTGCAGTGACGACAAATTGTCGTGACAGTGGGAACGGCTAGCACGACATTCGTAACACGATAAAAAATCGTTACGACTAAATCGTGACGGCAAATCTATCGTAGCCAAGATAAAAATATCGTCTCGTCGTTTACATATGTTTTCCCTTCCCCCTCGCACCCGCCTTCCAATTCGTCTTCGTCCATTGAACTCAGGAGCATAAACGCACTACTGATCTCCAAGAGAACGTATAGGCGACTGTTGATTTGTAGCTTGCTATGATGTGTAAACGACAAAGCGACTGCCGTGAAACCATAAAATGTCGTCGCGATCCAATGGGAACAGCTAGATACGATAGTCGCTAAACGATAAAACAACAATCCTATTAATGGGAACAGCTAGAGACGACAGTCGTCCAACGATAAATTAATCGGTGCGACATAGTGGCAACGCGCCCTTAGAGTCCAAACTCGAGGGGTTTACTACACTGAAGTTCCTCCAAGACACCAAATTATAGTATTGTCATCCGAACTACAATCTGTGCTTTCCTAAGATAACAATTAAAATAACCAAAAAACCTAATAAATGTAGATGGATTACCAAAAGTATCAAAAAGTCGTGTTTTCCAAAATAGTTGACGACAAACTATGGTGAGCGATTGCGTGTTAGACCCACTGACAAAATAAAGGTCCGTGTGACTAAATTATCACTAACACAAAAAAAATGTTAATTGTATGGCTGCAAGAATATATAACCTACCAGACGATTTAATAATCCTATCGGGGCGAATATTTAAATCGAAGTTGTGTGAATGGTTGGTCATAAAGTGCTACTATTCAATTAAGGAATATCTTGACGAAAATTTACTTAATAACAATAATAATGATTAACATATAATGTAACATTGACATAATTATACTTAGTAAATATTGTAGTGAATGCTTGACATAAAATATGTATAAAATTAAATTATGTATAATATTTGCACGCCTGTATAACTAATGTTTATACCTAAAATCATTTGCAAATAAATTACTATTTCATTTCATTTCCTTTCATTTCATTATATGTTACACACAAACAAACACACCACCCCCCTACACACACACACAATATTACAATATGTACCACTCATTACACCTACTATGCAAATGACACCTTGTTACACAATCACATTTAATCGTGTGATTTAATGTTCCCCCAATCTTGTATTCTACTTTTATTGCAATGTGACGATCTGTTTGGTGTAGTGATTAGAAACTCTGACCACTATACCAAATGGTCATGGGTTCGAAACCCGCTAGGGGCATATGTTTGTGTGATGAATACGGACATGTGTCGGGTACAAACAACGGGTACGGGTTATAGATGTTTTCATTTATAATAAGTATTTATTTACAAAAAAAAAAAAAGTATTTATGTAGTATATCAACCATCTGGTATCCTCAACATAAGCCTATAGTTGTTTACTGTGGAACTAGATGGCGCTGTGTGTATGTCTAAGGATATTTATTATTATTATTTCTTGTGGTCATTGATGATATTTGTGACTATGATGATGTTTATTAGTGAGACAACATTTGTTTATGGAGGAGCGAGACTTCCTGATACAAGTATCTTAATACTTACTAGGAGGTCTCAACCCTGGATCGAGTTATAGCATTGTGAGAAACGAAATAAACATTTATATTATTTTTATTTTATACCAAGTTTCATTTCGATACGATTATTATTATTTTTTTAATACATAACGGGTTGTTACTTGACCTCAATCACACCTGATGTTAAGTGAAGTTGAGGTCGAAGGTGGAAGCGTACTGACCCGGAAACCCCAACACACTTGGGGGACTGGCTACCTTATCTCTGACAATCGGAACACAACAATGCTATTAACATTGCTGCTTGGTGGCAGATTTAGATAAGATGGTGGTAGCTAGCCAGGCGGATATTTAAATGCCATACCACCAACCAAACCGAGTACTAAGCTGGGGATCGAACCCGCGACCTCAATGTGAACAACCCAGTTTTGTTTACATTAAGCCACGGAAGCGGTTTTCTACAACAGTTGTATACATAAATGGATACAATTTTACCGCCCGCCCAAACCGCTGGGGTTTATCTGCGGTGTGGTGAGATCACTATGCACTCAATTTTTCCTACACATTATTACAAAGGTTTCATGTATTCATATAACATTCAGGTAACAACAATTTAATAATATGGTTGATCCCAAACAATAGCCCAAATGTGAACCAGTAGAATCTGTGTTTTAATTTACTTTGAATATTTAATTAGAGACTTTAAAAAACAAATGTGAAGGATGGTCAACATTTGTTTTTTAAAGCCGCCAACACGGGAGGCCATAATATCTATATCGTTAAAAAATTAAGTATGTACATGAAACAATAAATTTATAAAACACAATTGAAAATACCTATATCTTACAGAAAAAATACGCTGTCCAACTCGCTTCCGTGAGGCATAGTACCTAGTACGCTAGCGCTATTGCCCCGCTGAATGCATAAGCTCAGCTGCTGAGCAAAGTAGGCACCAGCTCTCACATCTCCAGAGGCGTGGACCAGTCTAACGGATATATGCTTTACAAATTGTTTCGTGTCAGATGACCAAGGGCTCGATTTTCCACTGCAAGCGCCGCAAACTCGTTGTTTATAGAGATTGACGCATATTTACGGCGCTTGTTACTTTGAGCTTATTCAGCCGCGGTTCCAGCTCTTTGAGCAGTACCTTGTATATGGGACGGTGCCAAAGTATCCGTACAAGTTGCGTCCCATACCAAGGTGCGCCCCAAGAACCAGGGTACTAAGGCTCCATCAGGTCTCTTCCCGTCATCCCTTAGTAAGCCACAATGTTCCGGGACCGCTGCAGTGGCGAGAGCGCGCCTGATTAACTCGTTAATATATGTATGTCTATATGCATATATGTACATATGCACATATGTATGTATGTTCCATGATCATAATCGAATGTGAATACGTTGTCGATTTGCCTATGGTAGTTTGCAATAGTATCGCCATTGCCCGAGCCACCCTTTACCACGCGACTGGCACCGTCCCGGTCGCTAGCAACGCCCACCACCCGAACCCACCATCTACGACATGTATTATAGTTATGAACTATTCGATACATAGGTGAACATTGTCCGGCATTGGTACGACAAGTGGAGATGGTAAAAGTTCTATGTTCTTTGCGGATGTATGTTTTATGGGGGACTTCATAACTTAACTTATTGTTAAGGGCAATACAGTCATATTTTCCATGATAGATGTCGTAGAGTAGCATGGTTTGAAATTGAAGGCGCCTAGGCCTGAGATCCAGCAAAAGTAAACTTGTCTAAGAGCTATTAGCATCCAGAATACTAACCCTGATATAATGTGTCGCCTTCGTGGAAGCTATATTGCCTCCAGTAGTAAAAAGCGCTGGATTGAAGGGGTATACATCAATAGAATCGTAGCCGTAAGTGTTCATCGCTTGCATTGATATTCTGTATAGATTGTTGGCGCAGCAGTGGTAAATGGGGACGTCATCTGTTGGTTCTAGACTGTAAAATATTAATTATTGTTTAGAATGTATTACAATAAGATAGGAGATGATAGGATAGGAGAGGATAGGAGAGGACATGACAGGACAGGAAAAAGGAGAGGATTAGATTGGAAAGCAGCGGCGGCTATTCACCGCTTGCGTTGATATTGTGCATAGATTGTTAACGAAGCAGTGGTAAATGGGGATGTCATCTATTGGTTTTAGACTAGAATAATAATAATGGTTTAGAATGTATTTCAATAAGATAGAATAGAATATGAGATGACAGGATAGGAAAGGACAGGAGAGGGCATGATAGAACAGGAAAAAGGAGAGGATTAGATTGGAAAGCAGCAGCGGCTATTCACCGCTTGCGTTGATATTCTGCATAGATTGTTAACGAAGCAGTGGTAAATGGGGATGTCATCTATTGGTTTTAGACTAGAATAATAATAATGGTTTAGAATGTATTTCAATAAGATAGAATAGAATAGGAGATGACAGGGTAGGAGAGGATAGGAGAGGAGAGGATAGGAGAGGACATGATAGGACAGGAAAAAGGAGAGGATTAGGTTGGAAAGCAGCGGCGGCTATTCACCGCTTGCATTGATATTCTGTATAGATTGTTAACGAAGCAGTGATACATGGGGATGTCATCTGTTGGTTCTAGACTGGAAAATATTAATTATGGTTTAGAATGTATTACAATAAGATAGAATAAGATAGGAGATGACATGATAGGAGAGGATAGAAGAGGACATGATAGGACAGGAAAAAGGAGAGGATTAGATTGGAAAGCAGCGGGTTCGGCCCTCTCCCGATCCCGCTCTGCGGCCAACCCTCCTCGCTCGCTAGTATAGCCGCGACTAATGACAGATCTCGTCCGATCCGGTCGACCAGGTCTCTACGCTCGGATATGCCACGCCCGGGCAGTCCTCCACGAGCAATGTGCCGGTCCACTGTCATTTGGCAATTCTTCGGGCTATATCGGTCACTTTGGTTCTCCTGCAGATCTCCTCATTTCTGATTCGATCCCGTAGGGAGACTCCGAGAATAGCGCTCTCCAATTGCCCTTTGGGTGGACTTGAGCCTTCTTATAAGGCCTTCTTAGGAGGCATAGTGAGCGACCACGTTTCAGTTCCATATGTCATCACTGGCAACACACCTTGATCAAAGACTTTCGTCTTGAGTTTAATAAAAATAAATGATCTTATCTTACTGGTTGTCATCCATCCAAAGAACGAATAACAAATGCTTTGAAAGACTTACGGTTTAGTTCCTCTGATCCATGAGACTGCAATTAAGTGTTTAATCGCTATGTCCACGGGTATATAATCCGAGGCTAGATTAGGGTCCGGGAAGTATGCACTGCGAAGAACTCCTGGGGAAAACATACACAAATTTCAGTCAACCATCGTAGAGGAGTAGGAGGCCCGGGTTCGATTCCCAGACAGGAAAGACCAATGAGTTTTTAAAGTTGATTTACGGCATAAAATTCGAAGGCATGTGAAGTCCCCAACCCGCGTTGGACTATGGCCCATACTCACTCATATACGAGGGAAGACCTATATCCCTGCAGTGGGATGTTTACGGGCTGATGATGTGTTGGACCTTGGATGGGTTAAAAATAAATAAAATAAAAAGATATTTATTCATCCACTTAAAAAAAAATTATACTACATGATCATTAATTATAGTTAAATTTTCTAACGTAGTGGACAAATAGGTTGGAGCCTCAGCAAAATAGCTGTTTTTCAGTCTCCACCTTGTGCATTCTCTGATAACAGAACGCATAACACGTCAGAAGTTGTTGCTCACTACAATACTATTGGCTACAAGCTACATGCAAGCAAGCATTATATGACGGAAACTTAGAGGAGAAAAAAAAATTGAAATAATAATAATAATTGGCGAAAGGCACCTACAATTCCTAGAAAGTCAATCTCACTAACAAAATCTCGTTTATGAAATGAAATGATAAAAATTTATTCATGTAGGCAATACAATATACGCTTATGAACGTCATTTGTGTTTTAAACTACCACTAGCTCGGAACGCGACCACTACTGAGAAGAGCTAGCGAGAAACTCAGAGGGTTTGTCTCTTTTCAATTTAGTTTAGGTTAGGTAGACTGTCTTTTTATTGGTTCCCTTACAACAAGGAACCTTCATAGTTTCGCTATCAGGTGTCTGTCTGAGATTTAGTTCAGAGGCTCTTAGTAGATTGAAATTCAAATGGTTTATTGTGTGTTGTATTAGGTTTCTAGACGAATGTGAGTGAGGGAGATAAATGTTTGACACTGACACTTGCTTTATGGCGCCTAATGATTTAGTTGTATTCTGGAGATTAATAAAGGAAATAATAAGTAAAGACAGAGTTTACATTAATAATACATGGTGGCAGCGATGGAGGAAAATACTAGTGCACAAATTATAAACATTTCTGCCCCGCCGTGTGCAGTGACGCCACCGGGGCCATTCGATTTCAGACCAGAGAATTGGGCGAAATGGAAAAAGAGATTTCAACGCTATCTTACTGTAAGTGAGTTGTCTACGAAGGGAGAAGAGGAGCAGATTGATCTATTATTGTATTTAATGGGTGAAAAAGCGGAGGATCTATGGCTGCAGTTGAAAATCGAAGAGGAACAGAAGACATTGCAAGGTGTCTTAGAGCGTATGGATAATCATTTTCAGCCGAAAAAAAATGTGGTGTACGCTAGATACAGGTTTAATAGCAGAATTCAACAATCGAGCGAGTCAGTTGATGAGTATACCAGAGAGTTATGTGTGTTAGCTGAAGACTGCGATTTTGGTGTTTTAAAGGATGACATGATCAGGGATAAAATAGTGGTTGGAGTAACCAGCCAAAGGGCAAGAGAGAAGATGCTACTTAACATCAAATTAACACTGGAACAGGCATTAACTGTAGCAAGA
This sequence comes from Oegoconia quadripuncta, assembly GCA_949316235.1. Taxonomy (NCBI): domain Eukaryota; kingdom Metazoa; phylum Arthropoda; class Insecta; order Lepidoptera; family Autostichidae; genus Oegoconia; species Oegoconia quadripuncta. Next base: position 26,424,853 of record OX438749.1, read on the forward strand.
AATGTGGAAGTGTTTGAAAATGCCTCATTTAATATAGAGAGCACAGCGGAAGTGAACTATGTCAAGAAGAATGCATGTTGGTTCTGCGGAAGGAATATGCACCCAAATAGAAGTGTCTGTCCAGCGTTCAAGGCTACATGCTTGAAATGCAAAAAAATGGGACATTTTGCTAGATGTTGCAAAGCTAAGTTGTCGGATAAAGAAGTTCGGGTATGTGCTATTAATAGTAAATATGTAGCAGATGTAAAAATATTTCAAAACGATGTTTACAAATGTAAATTAAAATTTTTAATTGACACAGGAGCAGATATAGTTGCAGTTCCTGAAGGAAATGTGAGCACCAAACAGAAACTGCAACCGTGTAAAATCAACATAAAGGGCCCAGACAACACAGAATTGATTGTATTAGGCATAATTCAAGCTACATTAAGGTATGAGGAGCGGGAATATACAGGTGATATTTATGTAGTTAGAAATTTAAAATCTCCTATTTTGGGAGTGCCAGCAATAGAAAAGATGCAATTAATAAAGATTTGGGGATTGAATAGTATTACAAGGTGTAGCACAAGCCAAGTTGATGTAGAGAAAGAGTATCCAAAAATTTTTTGTGATTTAGGTGTGTTTAATGAGCCTTATAATTTACAATTGTGTGACAAAGAGAAAGGTTATATACAGTATACACCAAGAGTCGTACCTATTCCTCTATTAAATAAAGTTAAAATGGAATTAGACAAGTTATGCAAGTTGAATGTGCTGGCAAAAGTAGAAGAACCGACCCAGTATGTTTCACCCATGGTAGTAGTGCCCAAAGACAATGACAGTGTTAGGATATGTGGTGATTATACAGAGTTAAATAAAAACATTCTGCGACCAGTTTTTCCAATACCTAAAGTTGAGGTGACCTTGGCATTGCTAAAAAACTCAAAATGGTTTTCAAAAATTGATGCTACGTCTGGATTCCATCAGATACGTTTAACAGAGGAGTCTGCCCCTCTTACAACCATAATTACGCCTTTTGGGCGGTTCATGTATAAACGTTTACCATTTGGTCTTAATTGTGCTCCGGAGTATTTCTCAATGAAATTTTCTGAGTTGTTTCATGATTTAGAAGGTATAGTACTTCATGTAGATGACATTTTGATTCACGCAGACAGCATAGAGAGACATGATGAAATATTAAGAGAGGTTTTAAAAAGGCTAAATGAAAAAGGCATTACAATTAATAAAAAAAAATGTGTATTTGGGGTTCAAGAAATCAGATATTTAGGGCATGTTATAAATTCAGAAGGCATTCGGCCAGATCAGCAAAGAGTTCATGCCATAACAGATTTCAGTACACCCATGAATAAAAAACAAGTAATGCAGTTTCTAGGAATGGTAAATTTTGTTAGCCGTTTCATAAACAACAAAACATCATTATTACAGCCATTATACAGTTTATTGAGAAATGATACAGATTTTGTGTGGGAAACTGACCAGCAGGTAGCTTTTGATAAAATAAAACGGGTGTTACAGAGTGCTCCAGTATTGGCACATTATGATCCAAGTAAGAAAATCATATTAGCAGCAGACAGCAGTTCATATGGCTTAGGTGCTACACTGATGCAGGAGAGTGAGAAAGGTAGGCAGATAATTGCCTATGCTAGTAGGACACTTTCAGAAACGGAAAAAAGATATTCACAAATCGAAAAGGAATGTTTAGCTTTGACATGGGCCGTTGAGCGTTTTAAGGACTATGTTTATGGTATCAAACTTTATTTAGAAACAGATCACAAGCCACTAATACAGATTTTACAGACTAAACATATTGATGAATTGACTCCCAGGTTGATGTCGTTTAGAATGAGGTTAACAAGATTTAATTATGTAGTACAGTATATTCCAGGGAAAAAGTTAGTGATGCCAGATGCGTTATCGAGAAATCCCTTAGTTGTAGTTGAAAAAGGGCATGATGGGGAAGGCAGCTCTGAAAGATTTGTAAATTCGGTTCTAAAAAACATACCTTTGAATGATCAGGTTCTAAAAAAAATTAAAAGTGAACAGGAAAAGTCATCAATGTGCAATTTAATAATTGAATACACGAAAGTAGGGTGGCCAAAAAGCTCTAAAATACCGGACAAAATAAAAGCATTTATTCAGTATAGATATGATTTTTCAATTGCAGATGGATTTCTCTTGTATAAATCGCGTTTAGTTATTCCAGAGTCTTTGAAATTAGATATGTTAAATCGTATCCATCAGGGTCATTTGGGAATAACTAAGTGCAGAAATCGGGCTAAACAGACAGTGTGGTGGCTAGGTATGTCTACTCAAATAGAAAAACTGATTCAAAACTGTCCACAGTGCATAGAGGAGAGAAGGAATAATAAAGAGGATATTGTTCAAGAAAAAACTCCAGATAGACCCTGGCAAAAACTAGGAATGGATCTGTTTCACGTTAACAGTCAGTGGTATGTCGTTATAGTGGATTATTATTCGCGATATTTAGATTTCAAACTATTGCCGAATCTTACTGAAAACAGTATCATTGAATTTTGTAAAGACATTTTCTCAAAGTTCGGTATTCCAGAGATTGTTAGAACTGATTGTGGAACGCAGTTTAAAACCAAATTTAAAGAATTTGCCATGGAATATAACTTTCAACATGTTATGAGTAGTCCATATTATTCGCAGAGCAATGGCGGTGCTGAGTCAGCCGTGAAAATAGCAAAAAATATAATAAAAAAGAATTCAGATAAAAATTTGGCCCTTCTCATTTACAGAAATACGCCTTTAGATACAGGATTCAGCCCGGCAGAACTCATGTTTAATAGAAGATTAAGAGATAATTTGCCTAGATTATCACGTTCTTTGGATAAGCAAATAAAATGCAAAACGGAATTCAAGAAAAACGATTTAGAAAAGAAAAATAAAGTTAAAATTTATTACAATAAAAGACATGGGGTTAGGCAACTGGGAGAGTTGAAAGTTAACGATAGAGTATGGATTGTAGATTTGAGAGAATATGGAAAAATTTTAAAGAAAGCGGAGGAACCAAGATCTTATATAGTAGGCACGCGAAGGGGACAATATCGTAGAAACAGATGGCACCTTATTTCAGCTCCTTATACAGATGATTTAAACGATTTCTCACAAATTTCTCAAAATCGGGCCCTTAATGTTGTACCAAATGAAAAAAACTATGTTATACAAGAAGAACATGTAGATAATAGGGTGCATAATGAAACAGATTGCAGTAGTGGACAGACAATTAAGGATAGTAATAGGGATTTAAGTGTAGAAAATGATTGTAATGAGAGAGTAGAAGATGTAGAGGTAAGGAAAAGTATCAGAAAACGTTGGAAGCCAAAATGGTTGGAAGATTATGAGGAGTAGTAAATGTTATGTTAACATATTGTACCTATTGGTTGATTTGAGAAATATTGTTATTTTGGTCTTATAAATTTAATTTAAAGAAAAAAGGGAGGATGTTGTATTAGGTTTCTAGACGAATGTGAGTGAGGGAGATAAATGTTTGACACTGACACTTGCTTTATGGCGCCTAATGATTTAGTTGTATTCTGGAGATTAATAAAGGAAATAATAAGTAAAGACAGAGTTTACATTAATAATACATTGTGGATCATAGGTATAACATACAGTGAAACATTTTTAAAGCATGCTGTTGGAATCATAGACATCCATCGACGATCTCCGTGTTCGTTCGGAACCGCTCGGGCGAGCGTGGGTGGAACGTTGATTTTCTCTCTCTCTCTGCTCTGTTGTATAATCCACTTTTGTACTCGATTTGAATAAATAATTAATAAGCTTACAAGGAGTTCCTTAATTCTATAAGAAAGCCACAAAAGCCGCAACACATGCAGTCATGTGATATGCCAATAATAAAAAAATATCACAAACTTTGGATGCACAAAGAAATACACAGAATGAACAAAAAAATAAATATAATCTAAATGGATTTGTCACCAAGGTATTCGTCCAGACTATTTGCATTTTAAAAGAGCGCGTAATTTATTTCCATATTCGCATTAATTACTGTGTGCTTAGTTACGTACTATTCTATTTAATTAGCATAAATTTAAATATAAGTAGGTATATATTATGTGTATTATTTTTTATATCTATTATGTATGTATATTTGTATGTATTCAATTTAACGTATGTATTTGTATGGATGATTTATTTATTTTATTAAAATTAGTTTACCGCGCACGCTACCTACATATCATGTGGGTAATAGCTGAAATAGTTTTGCTCCCTGAGCAATTATACACACTGAGCCATTTGTACGGCTGTAGCACACACATACTCTAGTGTATCCTGATGTTACTTTTATGAATTATTATAAAATATGTTTATCCAATTGCTTTGGAACTTATGGTATGTGTGTGACTGGAGATACAAATAAACGATTTATCTATCTATCTATCTATGTGCGTAATGCTTCCTAAACCAAAGGTGGTCTGGAAGAGATCGCTTTTAGTGATAAGGCCGCCATATTGTACTATCCCCTTTTTTTATTTATCGTTGTGTTAGGCTTGTTATTGTTGTACAATAAAGAATATTTTGTTTGTTTCATTGTTGTTTATTTTTAAATTGATTGGTACAGTTGGCAACACAATTAAGGTAACATTAAGGTAACACAATTAACAAATTGTAACTTATTTTATCAATGAGAAAAAACAGTCAACGTTTATATGGAAGACGCCAAAGGGGGTGGTGGGGCACAGGGCGCAACCAATCACAGCAAGTCGCGGCGGCGCCGGGGCAAAGGCCGGCGGCGAGCGGCGAGTGGGCGCCAGAGGCGGCATCAAAGATACCGCGGCACGTGTTTGTGTGTTGTAGCAAAGTACAAGGTCCAACTCACAAAATTTACATTTCTAAATTTTATTTTGTGAATAAAATTTGTTAACTTTAATGTTTTATTTTTTGTCGTAATAGGTACATCCTATACATACTCGGCAACGTTTGTCGGGTTAATTTTGATAGACCTTATATATGTCGGAGAACGCACTTTCCTGGTTACCGCAGGTTCCTATAATACAAAAAATGTCCGCCATACTAAGGCTCCGGCTAAGCATTTAATTAAATGTCTAATTTATCCATCTGCCTACGACATTTTTAACCATCTCCCTATGACATTTCTAATTGTCTGCCTGTGACATTTTTAATTATCAGCCTATGACATGTTTAACCATCTGCCTATGACATTTCTAATTGTCTGCCTGTGACATTTTTAATTATCAGCCTATGACATGTTTAACCATCTGCCTATGACATTTCTAATTGTCTGCCTGTGACATTTTTAATTATCAGCCTATGACATGTTTAACCATCTGCCTATGACATTTCTAATTGTCTGCCTGTGATATTTTTAATTATCAGCCTAAGACATGTTATGACATTTCTAATTGTTTGCCTGTGACATTTTTAATTATCAGCCTATGACATGTTTAACCATCTGCCTATGACATTTTTACCGTTCTAATTTAATTTCCCTTCAGACTTTCTCCTACATAATATACCGGATGAGTTTTTTTACAGTAAGGAAAAAATAAGGCATATTAATTAAGTGAAATAGAAGGTAGGTAGTGTATTTTTTTTTCAAAACTAGCATAGAATAAAGCTTCAATTGTGTCATTTGGCGGTCACCTTTGTAGTTATTCCACATAATTACACCATTAAATTAAATAAATAAAAAAAAACTTGGAGAAAATATGAGTTCCAAATAAATTTCCCCATGACAGGAACCCTACGAATACCACCAGTCGCATATCAATCTCCGGCCATAGTCTCCGGCAGGCGCATGAGTCGATGATGGTTTAAAAAAAAATTAACTACCTATGCCAATAGCTTTTATTTCCCTTAACTAATATGTATACCTTACTAAGAAAGAAAGAAAGAATAATTTATTTAAACCCATCTCATGACACAAACAATCAGGTACAAATATTACACAGTCGAGACACATGCAAAAAATAACATTGCGTTTGCCATCTAATTGTCGGTGTCGCAAAGTGGAGTCAAAAAGGTCTCCAACTCAGCATGGGTTGTTCACTACAACGCTGGTTCTCTGTGGAGCCTCCAAATGACGCACGGACACTGGTCAACAAATGTACATACAAATAACAATTACAATTAATAGGAGTAATCAGCAAGATTCGATGAGAGGATACATACGTACAAGATTCGATCACGTGTCTCAGTTCCGGTCCCAACTCAAATGGCTACCAATTCGACTCCGCAGAAATAGTCATATTCTCTGTCTCTTGTATAAAATTCTCTTTAATCCTACTTCTCCAAATTACTTGCGTGAGCGATTTAATTTTATGCGTTCCCCTTCTAAACCCTCTCGATCTCACATGGCATCCCTTCTGCGCTTTCCTTCTACTCCGACTTCAGACTTCTACAACTATTCTTTCTCCATACATGCAGTTAGACTTTGGAATTCACTTCCCACCGACGTACGTGATAGTCAGTCGTTACCGGTCTTCAAATCGCGACTGAAGGAGCATTACCTTAAACTGTCTCAATAAATTATTTTTATTATTTGTGTACATTTGTTTAAGTAGAATATGTCATTTTTATTTATAGGTTTTGTATTTATTTTTATCATATTAGATTATATATTTAATTATATTTATTATTTTATTATTATATTATTATTATTATATTATATATATTATAACAACACCATAATTTAAGTATGTATGTCATCGACATGATTGTTATTTTCTCTATATGTATAGTAAGTTTGTTTATAACTACTGTTTTGTAAGTGTACTCGCTGTCTACTTTTACGTTACCTCATCTATTTATCTCCTTACTGAGGTTTGCTGGAAGAGATCTCTTATAGAGATAAGCTCGCCTTTTGTATATTTTAATATTCTCCTGTTTTTTTGTTTTTGTTTGACGTGTATGCTTATATACAATAAAGTGTTAAATAAATAAATAAATAAATACGTGTATACATCTCTTTCTCTCAATAATAAAATGATCTCCTTAATAATAATCAGCAGAGCGGGCGGTTTCCTGGCTCAGAGAATAAGTCTCGCTATTCAGCGCGGGAACGCCGCTTACGTGTTGGGCACTATGCCGCCTCGAGGAGATGAGCTAGACGCAATTTTTTATCTGTAGATGTTTGTGTTTGTCAAAATATAAATAAATAATAATACACCCTATTATATAAACAAATTTACATGTTATAGAACGAGTATATAATATCGGTAAATGGTATGGTACCTACCTATCTATGGTAATAAAGGCAGAATATTATGCAGAAGAAGGCAGTAGTCATTACAAGTGAAAGGAACTGTAAAATCTTCCGTGTAACCAAGAGAAGAAATACCTTTTCCACTGGCTATCATGATTCCCATGGGCCCGTTGAAGGTCTCCACCCATCCCGGGACTGGTTCTTCCCAGCTGCTGATCACGATGGAAGGTCTAATGATCGCAATGGGGAGGTTCCCTTTTTCCTCGTAAATAACATGTTCAGCTAGCTGCTTGGTGAATACATAGGTATTTGGGATCCTTCCTAAATACCTGCGGTGATATATAAAATTATATATTAAATAATTTCTCGTATGGTATAAAAAATACAATTATTATTTATTTTATTTATAATTTATTGCACACGAGTACACATAAAGGTCAAATACATACTAGATACAGGATGTACAAAAGGCACTAGCTTATCGCTAAAGAGAGATTTCTTCCAGCAAGACCCTGCAAATGTGAAGGAAAACAGGTTCGATAGGATAGACATACCTACGTGCACTGAGAAAAAAGTGAAAATAATCAACTTAAAATCAAAAGACTATAATAATAATACTTCAAATATAATAAAATAAATACCTATTTAATATTAAATAAAATACCTACGTAAGTTTTAATTATAAAATAAATGAGGAGTGTCTATATCTATTAAACAAATAAATATATACTTACATATATTATATACAATACAATACAATACAACACAAATACTCTTTAATGCGCAAAATAATTTACAATATTTCACATGTGAAACAAAGTTCATTCGAAGGGTTACTTTTTTAATAAGGTTCCTGTTGATATACAAAATCTTCCTTTCAATAAATTTAAAGATACTTTATAACAGAAACTATTAAGAAAGCATATTATAAAATATCAGATTATTTAGATGATAAACATTCATGGACATGAACAGCCCATTCGCGTAACCAGGCTATTTCACAATTAATAATTAAATAATAATTAATAATTTTGTAACATAAAAACCTTTTTTTTTTAAAGAGCAACTCTCGAGTTTCTTGCTTGTTCTTCTCAGGGGAACATTGGCTTTTGAACAAGCAGTAGCTTAAAAAATGTAAAATCTGACTATTTTAAGTGTACCCTGTGTACCTATAAAATAAAGAATTTTTTTGGTTTAGATTTTTGCTGATTCCACTTTGTGTATTCTAGCGTCATGTGTGTCGATAGATGGTTACTATCTCCTTGTGAGAGCCAAAAGGCATGAAGAATTAAAGTACAACTTACTTAGGTGTTAGGACGCTCAAGGTGCGCTTGTCGACATTTTCACATACATCGAGGAAATTCCTCCAGTCAACTAGAGGAGGGTACATTTTCTCCTCGACGTCAAAAGTCAATGTGTTACTGTAAGCTGTTGACACGTGTACCACGACCTGCGTATCCATCATTATCATCATCATTAGATGCAGTCATGTACTTAATAATAACAATAAAATAATAAAATATAAGTATTTTATTTGTTCTTTACAAACTCACGCTATCGAGAAATGTACAGGATAACAATGTTTAAGGCTGGTAGTGAACGTGTGAAGACTGATGCCTAAAATAGGCGGCAGCCTGTGCTTTAGGAACAAGTGCCCCGGATGTACTTCCCGGATGTACAGCTCAGCCAGCGAGAAAATGACATAAGTAAGGCACAATGAGTTAGTTATATTTAACGGAAAGGATAAGAATAATCTTAAATAGAAAAAAAATGTTTTTGATAATTGCAAGTGTGTGCGTGTGTGCGTGTGTGTGTGTGTGTGTGTGTGTGTGTGTGTGTGTGTGTGTGTGTGTGTGTGTGTGTGTGTGTGTGTCTGTGTGTGTCTGTGTGTGTCTGTGTGTGTGTGTGTGTGTGTGTGTGTGTGTGTGTGTGTGTGTGTGTGTGTGTGTGTGTGTGTGTGTGTGTGTGTGAGCATGCATCGTTGACAAAATCAAAATGGCACCATTTCATTGATGGTAAAACAGGAGTTTGGTACCAATGACTTCGTTCCCGAACTGTAGTACCAAATGGTAATTACCATACCATGTGGGTGTCTTTAAGTGTAACAAACATAATTACCGCCTCCGTGGCTCAATGTAAACAACACATGCACATGAGTAATTAAATGAAATTTCAAAACTCATAGGTACTTAACCTGCCTAGGAATCGAACCCGGACCTCCTAAATTAGGAGACCGCGTCTTAACCGCTGAGCCGCCGATGCTCCTAATCCTACGGTACGGATTAGTAGTAGGCATTAATGCTGTGCTTGTGAGTGTGTGAGCACGCATGAGTGAGCGTGTGTGGATGCGTGTAAATTGTATGCTGGGTTTGTGTGTGTGTGTCATTTGGGTGGAAGCATGAAAAGTCGATAAAAAAGTTCCTTTTAACCGCCTCTGTATCTCAATGTAAACAACATTGGGCTTACGATTCGCGGGGTACATGTTTAGTACTGGGTTTGGTTGATGGTAGGGCATTATAAATGTCCGCCTGGCTAGCTACCACCATCTTATGTGAATCTGTCGCCAAGCAGCAATGTTAATAGCATTGTTGTGTTCCGGTTGTGAGAGATAAAATAGCCAGTCCCCCAAATGTGTTGGGGTTTCCGGGTCAGTACGCTTCCACCTTCGACCTCATCTTCACTTAACATCAGGTGTGATTGAGATCAAGTGCTAGCCAGTTGTGCGTAAAAAAAAATAATCGGTATTTATTTAAAGATAAAACAAATTAATCCGTATGTATTTAAAGATAAAACAAGTTACTTACATTCAAATTTCTAACTTCTTTAGACAGGGCAATTACCTTCTGCACACTTATCAAATTCATTTCAGCAGCCACTGCTAGGTCATTGTCAAACCTAAAAATGAAATAAAGACATAAATAAATAAATATCCTTAGACATCCACACAGCGCCATCTAGTTCCACAGTAAGCAACTATAGGCTTGTGTTGTGGATACCAGATGGTTGATATACTACATAAATATTTTTTTTTGTAAATAAATACTTATTATAAATGAAAACATCCATAACTCGAGTACACATGTCCGTGTTCATTATACAAACAATATGCCCCTAGCGGGATTCGAACATAATCATAAAATAAATAGACATAAAAAAATATTTTGAGTCGGAATATTTTCGAATTCGTAGGTATATAAATACTTAATCGCTAGTCGCTGCATAAAAGTCACCCGTAAATTTCACCCTGTATATCAATATAGCTGAATGTGGTATTATATAATTTAAAAAGACGCGCACTATAAATAATAAACATCCTAGTTCCACACTAAGCAAGTAGGCTTGTGTTACGTATACATGTAATATACTACACAAATATATATATTTTTATAAATATGTACAAAATAAATGAAAACATCCATAATTCGGGAAGCACTCGTGGCGCATTCGCTACTCGATTTCGCTTAACGAAGTTAAGCAATGTCTGACGTGGTCAGTCCTTGGATGGGTGACCACTAGGGGCATTTTAATAAGATAGTTTCCGTGTTTTGGTGGGAATGTTAAATAGTCGGTAGCCTACAGGGCGGCTTAAAACACTGACCGACAGGGGCCAACGTAATGATATACCGAATTACACTACCCCGAAACACGTTTGACCGAAGAACGGTTAATCGAATTGCTATCTCATTTTACTTAAAGGAGACATTGCTTTATTTTTAAAAAGAAACAAAACTGCATTCAAACATTTTCTAAAACTCGCTTGCCTCGCCCGGAACTCGAACCAACTAAAATTAAAAAAAACATAAGTCTCCTTTAAGTAAAATGAGCTAGCTTAAGGATTTAAGGTAGTTTCCCTCCAGAGCCCGACTTATCTTTCCACACTGTATACCTGACGCTGGCAGCTACATGGAATATTATATTCACTTTATTGACCAGAAGCGCTCTGTCTTCCTCACACAGCCCTGAAAAGAAAAGGTGAGAAAATCATAAATGACGGACACAATGTCTTAACCGCCTCCGTGGCTCAATGTAAACAACATTGGGTTTACGATTCGGAGGTCGCGGGTTCGATTCCCAGCGGGATACATGTTTAAGTACTCGGTTTGATTGGTGGTAGGGCATTTTAAAAAATGTCCGTCTGGCTAGCTACCACCATCTTATCTAAATCTGCCGCCAAGCAGCAATGTTAATAGCTTTGTGGTGTTCCGGTTGTCAGAGATAAAATAGTCAGTCCCCCAAATGTGTTTGGTTTCCGGGTCAGTACGCCTCCACTTTCGACCTCATCTTCACTTAACATCAGGTGTGATTGAGGTCAAGTACAAATCTGTCGTGAATAAAAAAAAATGTGCGTGGTTCATAATTAGATATCCATATATGATAGAATAAAAGCGTCGGTGGCTGTCTTCTAATGGGGAAGGTCCGGGTTCGATTCCCAGGCCGCCATGTACCCATGAGTTTTTTAATTTAATTTAATTACTTATGTGCATTTATCTGACTGCTCTTAAATGGTGAAGGAAAACATCGCGAGGAAACCTGCATGGCTGAGAAATAAAAATTCTAAGGCATGTGAAGTCCACAACACGCAGTGGGCCAGCGTGGTGGACTATGGCCCATATGCCATCATTATATGAGGGAAGGCCTATATCCCTGCAGTGGGATGTTTACGGGCTCATTATGAACCACACGGTGCATTGGTAATTTTACTGTAATTTGAAAGACTGAATAAATAAATAAATGATAGAGCTGAACAAAGTGCAATATGCTGATAGAACTAGTAATTCTATGTCTTGATACGTCTCGTCATCAGGAGTCCATGAACTATATGGTCCATGGGCAGTGGACCATATAGTTCATAGACCTTACATTAACTTCAAAATTTATTGTTCTTTAAACAGTACAGGAATTGCATAACACCCTACAGATTGTACATAAAAGCAACGAGATTTATTTAACTTCATAAACTGCCTAAAAACCACAAATATTACTCGGGCTTGGGATGGGATGTGCGGGCTGAGATGATGATAATGATGCTAGAATATACAGAGGAATTCAGCTATTTTGCTGATGTCAAAAAATGTCGTGCCTCACATCGCGATCAGCAAGGGGTATAGTATGAGGCGAGACAGGGCTCGTAAAACCGTATATGCGTATGAGGAATGAGAATTCCAGCATCACGTGACACTAGCATGCTCACTAAAAATTATTCAATAACTGACTGCAGGGCCAAAATTTTTTTTCCTCTGAGCACCAGACGAAAACAGTCATATTTATACATAATATGTAGATGACAACAACTTTATAAATAATAAGTTATTGTGGTATTGTTTGTACATACATAACATACATACATAATGTCACGCCTGTTTCCCGTTGGGGTAGGCAGAGACCACAGACTTCCACTTGCTACGATCCTGACACACCTCTTCTGCTTCCTTCACTCTCATAAGGTTGTTCATACATGCTCGTCGGTTTAGGGTACTCTTGACTTGGCCTTTCTTTAAGACGTCCCCGATTTTTTTTGACATTGTTTGTACTTATTTGAATGTAATATGTATAATATATTGTCCAGAAAGTAACCTAATACTGCTGTGACCCGGTTGTTTTTTGGATTGGCGATGCAAGGATATCCTATCTATTGATTGTTTATAATTAGATTAATTTTTCCAACCGTTCTCTGATTGCAATGTATAGTTTTTTATTTTTTATTAATTTTAAGTAGGTTCTATCAGTGGAAACCTCTAATTGGCTTTCAGTTTCTTAGTTTAAGTGATAATTTGTAAAACAGCTGTTGGTTTTCCCAAGAAAATAAAATAAATAAAATACAAGTAAATATATTCGTAATTACCTAAACCAATTTCAGATATGTCTCCGGCCATCACGAAGACTTTGGACTTGAATACGTCTGGTTTTTCTTTCTTTAGCCGCAGGAAACACTGGAGAGTTGTACAATGGCTTTAATTTAAACAGTAACTATGCACATTATAATGGAGAAGGTAAGTGATGTGTAAATCGTGCTAGGTTCGTAATCCGCTTTCCATCCAAATACGATGATAGAAACACCATGGGCTCCACTGAAAACAGGAGCAAAAACGGAAAGAAACTTATTTTTGTATATTCTTTATCACCTCAGTGATACATTTTTGGCGTGAAGGCGTGCACGTATTCATAAGCAAACCTACCTGCCCTTACATTATCTATGTAACTTCATCGGTATCGTCATCGGTTACGTTGACCAATGAGTAACCTTAAAGTAAATGACCTTCTCCTATGAAATTATACTTACAGGAGAGTCATAAATCTTCTTCAGCCGATCTTCTGATGAGACGCCTTTCTTAGATCTTACTAGCAGATATATTCTGTCCAATTCGGTGCAGGAGTAGAGAAGTTTCTCGACTAGAACTTTACCCATGAAACCTGAAAGGTCAAAGCAACTTTATTTAGCTCCATAAACTGGCACAAATTGAGACAACAACCGATTTCAGTAAAGTTCCACTCCCTATCCCGAAATACATCATCGAATGTTAACCAAATCTAGGACCTAAATTAATCGCTTCGTTCATGGTGTGGTCTGCGCTTAAAGTGAGCAATTTATCGTTGTTTTGGCAAATTGAAGTAAGAAAAGGTACGGTAGCTACATACTAGCGAACTTCGCTTCGTTCTCGTTGTGCCCTGCACTTAAAGTGAGCAAGTTACCGTTGTTTTGGCAGATCGAAGTACGATAAGATGCGGTAACTATATAGCGAACTTCGCTTCAGTTCGCTTTGTTCCCAATGTGGACAGCGTTTAAAGTGAGCAATTTGCCGATGTTTTGGCAGACCGAAGTATGAAAGAGGCGATAGCTACATACTAGCGAACTTCCCTCTGTTTCGCTTGGTTCCCGGTGTGGCCTGCGCTTAAAGTGAGCAATTTGCCGATATTTAGTCAGAGCAAAGTATGAAAAGACGTGATAGCACATACTAGCAAACTTTGCTTCGTTTCGCTTCGCCATTCGCCGATGTTTTGATGTTCTCTGCATATTTTAAATCTATAGTTATAGGATTGTTGAGACTGACTCACCTGATCCTCCTGTGATGAAGATCGTCTTGCCCCTATAAAACTCCGGGATCGTTGGGACAGTGGACAGATCCCGTTCCTCCAAGAATCCCATGGTGGACTGCTGTAAAAAAAATATTATCAATTAATAACTAAATTTATTAATTTTAACCCCCGATAGCCAACAATAGAATACAAATACTCTTTATTGCACAAAATCATTTACAATATTTTCTGATGATAACAATTAGAACACAATCTTCCTCCACATAAAACCTCAAGCTTTCTGGCAACACATAAATAGTTATGGTTTAGGAGTGGCTTTGAACCCCGGGTCACTCATGAAGTTCAAGATTTTGTGGGCTCTGAGGCAGCCAATGCCTTCGCAAGATTTTTCGCTAGCGTGTTTCTTCCAGATGTTCCGATTTTGATTGCAGATGAAGCGAATGTTAGGGATGATGCGACTCACTCTCAATATATGAACACTGATCACCTGCACTAGGAATGCTAATCTTTTTTGTCGATTACTTTCGCGATCGTAAGTATCAATCAATCAATCATTTATTTATTTTAGTAGTACGTCTGGCACGATTGTTATGTCTCAAGCCCTTACCACACCCGGTCTGATTTAACTAAGGGTTCCATGTTGTTTTGGACCTTTTGGTTGGACCTTTGTTGTTTACGCTCATGATTAATGATTTCGAAGCGGAACTCAGGCATTCTAAGGTGTAGTTGTACGCGGATTATGCTAAGTTAATTCGTTCTGAGGGTGGGGAATCCGATTGCGTTCAATTGAAGAAGATATTGACGCGATTTAACATTGGAGTTGCGCAAATATGTTGGAGTTTATTATTGGCAAATGCTTTGTGATGTCGATCTCCCGTGCTTCGCAGCCTCAAACTCAAATCATTTATTGCATTCCTTATGTTTTGTTGTGATGACATTATAGTGTACTGTATCAATAAGGACCTTGTGAAGGCACAACAACACGAGAGAGTAGCATGCACTAATTTAAATAATCCAAAAAATTCTAAATACATTATTTACAAGCTAGATGTTTAACCTATTATACCTATCATATGTATTTTTACCTTCGTACGCCTGTACGTTATGACTACCCCCTGGGGTCAAATCTCATCTCACGCGTCGAAACCATTACGGATCTTGGTGTAATCTTCGATTCACAACTGAATTTCCATGAACACGTTACAGCTTACATTACATTACACATTACACATTTCGTAGGCTTGGCTGTGTTCTCTGGAGCGATCGTGAATCGCGCGATACGCGTATCGTGTCTCTCGTTTATAACGACTTAGTCAGAAGTAAGCTTGAGACAGCACTAGTAGTCTGGAATCCCTACCATATATACATTACTCTTGGAAAAGGTACAAAAAGCATTATTTCGGGCCCTTTACAAAAGGAAGTTTGGATACTATCCGTTCATATACCTATCCCACGAAACTCTTATTGGGCATGTTGAGTTTATGGTGAATGGTGGTTACCGTATGCTGCTTTCTTCGTGGCGATATCGAGTGTCCGGAGTTAACGTCCCGGGGGCTCGAAGTCACAGGTTGTTGGCGCTGGAGACGTGCGTACAGTAGCCCATCAAAACTCTCCGCTCCTGTGACCGCTTCGCAGACTCAATGTCTTGTTAGTACGAGACCGTAGTGTGATGTGTTCGCTGGGAGTTGGTCGAGTGCTAGAAGGACGTGTTCGTAGTGTTGTGAGATTGATGGATGATTCAGCTAGGTTATTATTGGATAGAATAGCTATAATTAATTTTGTAATTAGTTTGTATTAAATAATTATAAATAGAGCGTCGGTGGCTCAGCGGTTAAGACGCGATCTACCAATTTGGGAGATCCGTGTTCGATTCCCAGGCTAGCCATGCACCAATGAGTTTTAAAATTTAATTTAATTACTTATGTGCATTTACCGGACTGCTCCTAAACGGTGAAGGAAAACATAGTGAGGAAACCTGCATGCCTGAGAAATTAAAATTCTAGGGCATGTGAAGTCCCCAACCCGCATTGGGCCAGCCAGGTGAGACGACAATTCAGACTGAGTTTTAGTCCTCGTCGAAAAACGACACCGCTTGATTCTATTCTTTTTAACCCCGAAGCCACAAGACGACTAAATAATAAATGTCTATTATACCAGAAAAACTCGGTCCATAAATTTCAAAGAAATTTAATTAATAAAATTACATGAATCAACAAATTTTTAAAACACAATTGAAAATATCATATCCTATAGAAAAAATACGCCGTCCAACTCGCTTCCGTGAGGCATAGTACCTAGTACGCTAGCGCTATTGCCCCGCTGAATGCATAAGCTGAGCTGCTGAGCAAAGTAGGCACCAGCACTGACATCTCCGGAGGCGGTTTAATGGTTATATCCTTTACAAATTGTTTCGTGCCAGAAGACCAAGGGCCCAACGTCTCCACTGTAAGCGCCGCAAACTCGTTTATTGAGATTGACGCATATTTACGGCCCTTATTACTTTGAGCTTGTGCAGCCCCGGTTCCAGCTCGTTGCACAGTTCGTTGTATATGGGACGGTGCCAAAGTATCCGCGCAACTTGCGTCCCATACGCAAGCACCAGGGTACTATGTACCCTCATCTCTCTTCTCTTGTCGGTGGAGTCCTTTCCACACTTCTCTACGTCCCACCTTTTCTTTGAAATCCTGATATGACACGGCATTTACTTTTTCCTTTACTTGTACCATGTATTTCTTCAAGGTCTTCCTCTCTTCCTGTTCGCCTCCAATTTTCCCTCAATGATGTTGTTGATAAAGTTGTCGAGTCGTATCTGATAACCCTTATACATATTTTAGTTTATCTATTTAACAATAGTACGAAAAGTTAAGTGCTGTGATATCCAGTGCTTCGTGTAGCAACTGTCCAGAATATCGAAAATTATAGTCAAGAGGCCGTTGGTGCTGCCGCGCAGACTGCACAGCGCCGCGGCTGAAGACTCGTGCGCACTCAAAACAAAAATGCTTTATTTTGTACGTACACAGCGTACACTTAAAATAGTAAGACACGACCATGGAATTTTGCAGTCAGACAGATTCCCTTTCTTTATTGCATACTCTGCAGATTGAATTTTCAGCTAGGCCTTTTAAATAAGAGGTCTCTCATGCTGTAGTAAGTTATTGGCTTAGATAAGATGGTGGTTGCTGGTCAGGTCGGCATTTAAAAATGCCCTACCACCAACCAAACCCAGTACTAAATAAGTAATCAACTGGGAATCAGTTTTGTAAACCTTCCGCGGTTTCATTTAACAACGGAGGATAATATATTCATTACATTATTTCACATGTCAAGTTTATTGCTTGCATGTTAGTAGGTTTCATTAATAAATTTAAATATAATTTATTATTATTACTGAAAAACCCTTGCAAACTATAATATCATTTACTGTATTTCCCCTATATTGCCATGGGTGTCGTGAGGTTTGACACCTGAAGAGAATAGAACCAACATGTCTCCTCCCGTGGGTCTCTATTCCAGAACTAGATCCCCCCGACACCAATCGGTTCTGCAATAGGTGTAGCCAGACCTTTGACACTATAGCTTACCGATTCTCATAGCTATGTTAGCATTTCTCGTTTTCTTGACCATTGACCTAATATCTGATCTTATACCTCAGAGAAACTCTGATCCTATCATCTTCCATGACTCGCTCAGCGACTTCAAACTTATGGACAGTCATTGCCATATTTTGGCTTCGTAGATCATCTCTGGTAGGATGCATGATTGAAAACTTTCGTATTCAGACTTTGTGGTATTGGCGATGAGAAGATTATGACGAATCTTTCCAAATACAACACGTAGCACAGAAGAATCTACTCTTTGTCTTAAAGTTATTTCTACCCAGCATCACAGCGAAACAATGATTATTACAGTGGGAAGACTTCATAGGTTTTCGAGCCAGTCCCCCAAATGTGTTGGGTTTCCGCTTTCACCTTCGGCCTCATCTTCACTTAACATCAAGTGTGATTGAGGTCAAGTACGAACCCGTCGTGTATAAAAAAAAAGATTAAAGTACATAAACTAAGCCTACAAACTTTATCTAGAAAATTTAACTCCACTTAAAACAGGTTATTGACTACATAATAACATACATTAATCGTTTAAATCCCTCTATCTAGTAGCTAAAAAGTTTGCTAACAAGTCTACCCGAGGTAACAACAATTTCGAAGGTCCTGAGTCATGAACGTTGCACATGTTGCATCTAGTTTCTTAGTTTATCCCTTAGAGAAAATCTGAGCATAATGCCCTGATAAAAGTACCAGGAGTGCAGAAGTTACTAAGAGGTTAGATGGCACCACGCACTGCACACTATACACTGCTCGATATCAATGCTTTTTTTATTATATAACCAGCCATTCAATACATTAAGCACTTGTGGCGAAGTCGTATTCGCATAGTTAAGCAGTATTAGGTCCTTGGATGGGTGACCATTAGTGGCATTACAAGTGTTTCCATGCTTCAGAGGGCACGTTAAATAGTCGGTCCCAGTTGATTTCAATTGAATGTAAATAAGCTAAGTCCGTGACGTACAGGGGTGGCTTCAAAACACTGTCAGGTAGTCACCATAGTCTGACACCAATCCGTGAACCATGGCCCATACCCCTCTCCCAGTGAGAGGAAGCTGTGCTCCAAGATTAGGGACGTGTAAAGCTGTTGATGATACCAACCACAGGATGCCCACTGCTGAACATAAGCCTTTCCCATAGTTTTCCAGAGCGATCGGTTGGAACATACCTGCAACCTTCCCGCGACCTTCATTAGGTCGTCGTCATATTGTCAGTGTAGCCACGTTTTCTGGTGCGTGATCTCCACTCGAGAACTTTAATGCCGCATCTGCCATCAGTTCTTCGAGCTATGCCCTATATACCCACTGTCACTTCACCTTACTTATCCGCTGGGTGACGCGTGTTCTGCTACGGATGGCTTCATTCCCGATTGGATCTCACAGCGAAACGCCGAGCATCGCCTTGTCCATAGTTCGTTGACGTTAAACTATCTTATGAAGTCCATAGTGATAACACGTTTCAGAGACATAAGTCAGGAATATTTTATTAATTTGTTATTTAACACTAATAAACTAATATATTATGTATCAAACGCTCACCTGGTTAGAAATTTAATATAAAAATTCTATTGTAAAGTGACAGAATACGGCTGATCTTCCTGAACGATTACCAATAAATGATTAATTGCAGTATTTTTACATATTTATTAGTAGACTATTTACTTAGGTGATAATGCAACAAACTTATGTACATTGTTGCATTCCATTCACGGTTCTAACTGCAATTACAGACTTCCTTGTGTCATGTAGTGTTGCAATAAGGGTTTTAGATCATTAGTATTATATCGAGTATTATTGTTTTCTATTTATCATCTCATCACTTCTTCTTCAATTTAAGAGCTATGCTCTTGTCGGTGGAGTAATTACCATCACTACTGCATCAATAATGACTGACTCCCCAGGGAAGAATAACCCAGAAACCGAAATAATACTCTAATTAAATTTCCGTTCATTCACAAAGCTGACTCCCCAGAGAAGAACGAGCAAGAAACTCAAGGGTTGCTCTTTTAAATAAGTCTGGGTTACAATTATATTGTATTGTATAATTAGACTGAATATCGCCGAGCGGTCTATGTCCATGCTTACTTATCATCCAGATAGTCAGAAATTTTATAATAGCCTTTGGTAAATAATGTCTGTTTTACGATGACTTTGAATTTATTTAAAGGTAAATGTTGAATGTCCACTAGAACCTAATTATAAAAGCGTATACATTGCCCCTTAAATGACTTAGTGACTTTGTGTAAACGGCTGGCATGAACAGCAAGTTTATTTTTATATCTGGTATTTATTATGTATATCACTATTTTTCTTAAACGATTCTAGATTTTTTTTTACGTACATGAAATTTTCGTAAGCATATTCCGATGCTAATGTTAATATATTAATTTCGTTAACACCTTATACCAAATTTAATCCAAATCCGTTCATCCGTTTCGCCGTGAACGAGCAACAAACAAACATCAAAACTTTCGCATTTATTTATTTATTTATTTTATTGATTTATTTATTTCCAAACTTACAACTATCTTTACAGGTTTATAATACCTATTAGTTAGATTTATGTTTATTTAATTTTGTAATGAATAATTACATAATATATAAACTGATAGTATCTAAAATATAATCTGGTAGGTCACTGAAAAATGTGTGTTACATTGCTGCAAATGTTGCCAGATGATATATAATAATTATATTGTTATTGTTATTGATTGAAGTTATTGTTGAAGTACTGTCTTGAAGTAATATTTAAGCATAGATTTATTCTGTATATCTACTTTATTTATAGATTTTTAGCTTATATCTATAATGATTATATTATTTTTAGTCATAGAAGCCCTAGCTTCGCCTGAAACACAGGATTTTCCTAGTTCAGGCACTAGTGTTACAGTTGAAATTAAGTATTATTATGTACATTTTATGTTTTAATGTACCATAAGAATTAATAATAAATGTATTTGATTTGATTTGATTTGATTGTTGTTCTGTTCTCCTCACAGGTGCGTTTGCGGTAGTGACGTCGACTCTTTGGGCCTTCACGGACTATCCTGCCAAAAGAGTGCCGGGCGTTTTTCCCGTCACGCGGCCCTAAACGACATTATCCGCCATTCTCTTGCCTCCGTCAACGTACCTGCAGTTCTTGAACCGAATGGTATTTTACGGGACGACGGGAAGAGACCGGACGGAATGACCTTGATTCCTTAGAGTATGGGTCGGGCCTTAGTGTGGGATGCCACTTGTGTCGACACTCTCGCCCCGTCTCACCTCCAAGGAACCTCAACGAGGCCAGGTGCAGCCACCGAGACGGCGGAAAAAATCAAAATTAACAAATATAGATATATCGGTTCCCAATACATTTTCCTTGCTTTCGAAGTCGAAACTTGTCCTTGGGGGCCGGGCGCTCTTAAATTTTTCTTTAATATTTCAAAGCGCTTAGTCGATGTCACTGCGTGACCCGAGAGCTGATTGTTTTCTCGCTCAACGCTTAAGTATCTGCATCCAACGAGGAAACGCTGCCAGTGTTTTGGGTACCTTGCCTCGCGGCCCCAATTTTTTACATTTGTACTAGTTTATATTTAAATTCCATCTCTCTATTTGTTACAGTTTTTAAATAAATAAATAATTAAACTAATTATATTGTTATTATACAAATCAATTCAATGTTGGGGTCACAGTTCTAACCTAACCTAACCCACTATTCTAGCAGTTCTAATCTAGCCTACGTAACCTGTATGAAATATTTTTGGAATATATTTTTTTTACAAAATAAAGCATTTGCTTAATATATATTTGACTTCTATCGGATATATTTCGGAGAGTGTGCTGAAGTACTGCATGAGTTGATCCCGCCATCCCAGTTCTTACATCGAAATTCAAGACGTACCGCAGGATATCACCCGCACTTAGTTGACGTGCCATTTATAAGGACCAAGCGTTTTAGGTCTTCGTTTCTCATGCGCACGGCTAAGGAGTGGAACGCATTGCCTCCGTCTGTGTTTCCAATCGCATATAACCCGCAGCTCTTTAAAGTCAGGTTAAATAGGCATCTTCTGGGAAAGGTCGTTCCATCGTAGACCTTATCTCGACATTAGTCCAGATTAAGGTCAAGAGCGATCCCATTCTAATTAAAAAAAAAAACTTAATAAAACTTGAGCAAGTAAAAAGTTGCCAAATTAATATTTGACCAAGTGATTAAAATGCGAAATATAAATTTGCTAAAGATTCCTTTGGGAAATGAAACTAGTGCGATAAGTTTTTTGGGAAGTAAAATTTGACGAAAAAAAAAAAACTACTCTATTATCGAATATCTTCCACAGTTTTAATTATTGATTTTCTGGCGTAGGGTTATACTGACATTTAAATTAATGTTATTCTTTTGACTAATTTCTAATTCTACCATAATAAAATTTTTCATATTTTAACTTCTACTAGAAGTCTCATGTTAAAACAACATAAACGACAACTATGGCCTAGCTCCCCTTTTATACTGGACGGATGTGTTGGTTGCGAGGTCGTGACTGACAACACGCAAATACTTGCAACGATACAGTGCAAACTAGTGTTGCGGGTATTTACACCTTGCTATAAACTGGCCTCTGACTAAATTAATTAATTAATTGATGAAATGGATTAATTAATTAATTAATTATAATCTTTTATTTCTTTTAATTTAGTTTCCTTACCTACTAGATTGTATGGTACCTATATCTGAGATGCCCCGTGCGACAGGGCTGTACCTGTGCGGTAGGCCTCACTGATCGATGAGCAATAAACTATTTTTATTTTATTTTATTTTTTTTTATTTGCACGCTACAATGTCAGCAGGTTGGTGGTAGGGCATTTTAAATGTCCGCCTGGCTAGCTACCACCATCTTATCTAAATCTGCCGGAAAACAGTAATGTTAATAGCATTGTTGTGTTCCGGTTGTCAGAGATAAGATAGACAGTTCCCCAAATAAGATTGGGTTTCCGGGTCAGTACGCTTCCACCTTCGGCCTCATCTTCACTTAACATCAGGTATGATTGAGGTCAAGTGCTAACCCGTTGTTTATAAAAAAAGAAAAGATTTTGAACGGGACTTTCTTCTTTGTGCCATCAACCTCATGTAAACAACCATAAATCATGTGGCTCATTGTAAACCACATAGGATTTACGAATCGGAGGTTGCGCGTTCGATCCCCAGCGGAGTACATGTTTAGTACTCGGTTTGGTACATGGTAGGGCATTTTAAATGTCCGTCTCGCTAGCTACCACCATCTTATCTAAATCTGCCGCCAAGAAGCAATGTTAATAGCATATTGTGTTCCGCTTGTCAGAGATAAGATAGCCAGTCCCCCAAATAAAAGGGTTTCCACCTTCGGTCTAATATTCACTTGACTGTGATTTAGGTCATGGTCATATCGCACGTTTAATAATAAAGCGAAATAAGTCAAAATATTCTACTTTTAGGAATTCACTGTTAAAGTTTTGAGCCTCCATGTAGCTGCATAATTTTGACGATTTTCATGTGTTTTGTCGTTATCATTGTTTTTTTTTTGTTTTAAGTTTTAGTGGCATTAAATTTAAGGGAATTTTTTTATAAAAATATCTGTAAATAAATTCAAATTTTTTTTTTTTTCTAAAAGTTTTTACTTATGCCTGTTTATTACAAAATTAAATGCTAAATATTTGTAAAATCCTTTTAAACTAATACAAATTAAATCAGTTTAGTAATTATGAATAATGACATATTATGGTCATTATAGTGTATACATGATTTAAGTGTGTAATGTAATGTTTTTATAATATGATAAAAATTATTCAAAACCTACATTTTAAGTATAGGAATAATATAGGAATAGGAATATAATTAAATATATATATTTTATATATATTTAATTATATTCTGGCCCCGTATTTAGTAAGTTTGCCTACCACTGCACCATACACCAATGCACTGTAACAAGACGGACGTGTGCGCTGTAGTGTTAATTGTACAATCCATATGTTAATGATAACCGTGTCATTAACATATAGATGTTAGAATTAACACTTTTTGCCGGTTTAGTGCCGTTTAAGTAACCTTGGGCTGTAGGTCGTCTGACGTCACGGTCTCATTACTTTTTTTTTTGGTCTGTTTTAATTTAATGGAGGGTTTTTTCTTAATAGAAAATGTCACCCTCATTGTACTGTCACTATTAAACATCTAATTTGATTGATTTGATCGCCGTTTAACCGATATTTGCATCATCTAGTATAGCACCCTAGCTGCCCCTGACGTCGGCGTAGACAGAACACTGTTACATAACCCTACCTCTCCACTATAATTTATTAAGAGCATGAATTAGTATCGTTCAGCCTCATTCCGGACACACTCCATCATAACGTGATATACATCCTCGATGACTTCACACTCACTACAGTTGGGTGACAAAACCTTCCTCATTAAAAATGCAAAACTATTTAATGGAATGTGTCCAAAACGAAGCCTAAAAGCAGTGACAATATCGCGTGTGTTCATATTGACTCCATTAAACCATGGGAACCTACACAAATTGGGCTGGATGGTCTTGTACCAGAAGGTCTCATTACTTATCTATTCGTTTTCAATTAACGAAGTAGTGCATCCGTCCAGTGATATGCACAGTCACAGGGTAGAATGATAAAATTTGATATTCATCATAATCAGTCCGTAAACATCCCACTGCAGGGATATAGACAATACCAAAGATAAATATAAAGATACCAAAGAGAGATACCAAAGTACTCTGTGATATAGACCTTCCCTCATATTGAGGGAGTATGGGCCATAGTCCGCCACGCTGGCCCGGTGCGGGCAGGTTTTTTTTTTTTAGTTTTATTCTCTCCTCTCAGAGTAGGCAACGGGATCTAGCCCATAACAGCCATGTCTTATTTCTTCAGTTTGTAAGTCAGTCTCAGTAAAAACAAGTAATTCGTCGTATACTTGGCGTATACAGAGTCTAGTGACGGTAAAGTCATTCTTCAGTAAAGTGGCAGAATGCTTTACAAAAGATTTTGGCGGCTTCTTGTGGGAACCCGAAAGCTCCGTTACGCACTTTAATTTACACTTCCTTTCACCTGCACACCAACACTAACGTTTGCTGCACAATATTCTGCCATTATTAAGCTTCAAAAGTTAGAATGCACAAATTATAAGAATTATAAAGACAAATGTAACTTCACTCGCCGAGTACCCGCCAAAAAGCCGGGCCATAGTCCTTCTTTTTTTCGTTTTTTTTTTTGGTTTCATTCTCTCCTTTAGGAGAAGGCAAAGGGATCTAGCCCATAACAGCCATGTCTTATTTCTCTTATTTCTTCAGTTTGTAAGTCAGTCTCAGTTAAAACAGTAATTCATCGTATACTTGGCGTATACAGAGTCTAGTCACGGTCAAGTTATTTACACTTCCCTTCACTTGTACACCATCACTAACGTTTGCTGCACAATATTCTGCCATTATTAAGCTTCAAAAGTTAGAATGCACAAATTATAATGAAAAATGCTACTTCACTCGCCGAGTTCCCGCCAAAAAGCCCCGGGCCATAGTCCGCCACGCCGCCCTCTCATATATATAAAAAAAAAAAGGGTGAGCGGCTGCGTGTGCAAGTTGCTGTTGGGTGGGCTGGTGTATATGGACTGGATCACTGGCCACTGGGTTAGTGTGACGTGTGTTTAGGGAATGCGTGTTCAGATCTCTCAAATTAAGTGAATTGTACCTATTCTTTATAAACCCCGACGAAAGTCTGACCGCTTTTATGACTTGCAGTCAGACCGCCTAAATCAATTGCTTTGGTAATTGCTATCGTTTATGACGTCAATGAACTGTCCGTCCTTGTCATATTGTACACAATGGTCAAGACAGACAGTGCATTGCTATGGCTATCGCTGTAGCTTCGAATTAGGCGGTAGGGCCCCTGAACGACAAAATATTAGGTCCTTACCTATGAAATTGGCGTTTTGTATGAAGAATTTCATTAAGACTGTTTTCTCCATACAAACATTTTTGTTTTTTTTTTTTTGGAACGGCCAATCCAAATTTAGTTAAACTTTGTGTGTATTATCGGATAACATTAAGTTAAGTATAGGCAGCGTTAATTTTTAAAAGTATTATAAAAGTTTCAGCGAATCTAAGAAATGATTATGGGAAGCACATGAAATTCAAATTTTTTTATTATGTGATTCAGCCCAGAAATTAAAAAATATTTCATGTGAAACCTTGAAATGATATTCCTTTTCCAAATAAAAAACAAATTTGGATATAGCTTTGAAAATGGCAGTTGTTACATATGATTAACGAAGAAAAAAACTCCAATTTCATAGGTAAAGATCCAATACATTCGAAAAACATTACCTTCTTTGAGCAATACGATTTTATTGTGAAATATTGTTACGATCTGTTTTCAAAGTCATGCATTCATGCACGTAATAAAATGTTGACTGAATTGCAAATTTACACCTTTAACCTCCTGTCTACTATGGAATGGAATGACTGGAGTTTTTCTTACAGACATGATTTTGTTTATTTCTTTTGGTATTTAAACCATTTATCCACCCACCGAAAAAAAAACCACAGCTACATACATAAGGTATGGAACTCACTGCCCGCGTCGGTTTTTCCCGACACTTACAACCTTGGGATCTTCAAGTCTAGAGTGAATAGGCATTTACTGGGTGCGCGTGATACATCTTCACCTACATCATCACTTTCCATCCAGTGAGATTGTGGTCAAACGCGTCACCAGTTTTTAATAAAAAAAAAAAAAGAAATTAAAACAGAGCTGACTAAGGCCTAAGGTAAAAATAATAAATATTTCGGACACCTACATCAATCAACTAGTCCCAAACTAAGCAAAGCTTGTACTATGAATACTAGATAATGGATAAACATCCATGACTCGGGAATAAATGTCCGTATTCCTCACACAAACATTTACCCTTCGCGGGATTCGAACCCGCAACCGTTGGTTTCGCTGACACTACACCAATCGGTCGTCATCTATAGGTCTATACGTTTTGAACTAGTTTTAGGGTTCCGTAGGTTAAAGGTTCTCACGCGAGGGTACAGTAGGACCTACCTACTGTACCCTCGCGTGAGAACCTTTAACCTACCTAGGTTAGGGTTGGTTAGGAAGGTCGAAAGGATTAAGCGCCATATCTTTATATTTATTTATTTAATCAAATCGCGCAGTCCGAATTGTCGGCCAAGAGAGTCTCACTGACCGACTGGATCCCCTGGCGTTGCGAAGAGACGTCGCGTCCCTCTGCATTCTCTATCGCATATTTCATGGGGAGTGTTCTGAAGAACTGTTCGAGCTAATA
The DNA here is from genome assembly GCA_949316235.1 of Oegoconia quadripuncta. Classification (NCBI taxonomy): domain Eukaryota; kingdom Metazoa; phylum Arthropoda; class Insecta; order Lepidoptera; family Autostichidae; genus Oegoconia; species Oegoconia quadripuncta. Next base: position 26,452,018 of record OX438749.1, read on the forward strand.
CCCGCTGCTCAATTTAACCGACACACTTCTCGCCGAAAATTAAATTTCCATCCACATCACCTGGATGAGTGGAAGTCTACCATTGTACGTTTCTCAAGAAACTTCTTACCACGTACGACTACCCTGTGGAACGGACTTCCGGCAGCGGTATTCCCGAACGAGTACGACATTGGAACCTTCAAGAAACGAGCCTACACCTTCCTCAAAGGCCGGCAACGCATCTGTGACCCTTTTGGGTTTGCGGGTATCCATGGGCGGCGGTGATTGCTTTCCATCAGGTGACCCGCATGCTCGTTTGCCGCCCTCTCATATAAAAAAAAAATCATCATCCTTGCGGGCGGAAGTATGTTTGAGGGGGGGTCTTTAGGGGGGGGATTTTAGAGGGGGGAGGTCACAGTACAACAGCAAGTTATTTAAATAAAGTCTCAGGCCTGTATTAATAAACCAATCTCAATACAAGTCTTGAGGCTGTATCACCCGAGATGCATCTTAAGAAGTTGACGCTATCTCAAGCTCCGTGCTAATTTATAAACCAATCTTGAGGTCTACTCAGCTGAGATCAATCCTTTCGCCTCAGCGGCGAATGAATGATAGTCTTAAGTTTCATAAGTGAAACTCTGAAGTGAGTACTGCTTGAGTTTTAGGTCTCAAGTTAGGTTTATTAATCAACACGTTTACTTGAGACCAGTCACAAGACTGTTCTCAATTTTGAGAAAGGTATTTATCCTTTCTGGACTAAACGCCGTCAAGCACATAACACCCCTCGTGTTTCGTCGGGTGTTAAAAACGAATTATGTTATGTATGTATGATAGAATCAGGAATAGTGTACTTAGGGAGTTAGCAGTGTGAATGAAGACGTAGTGACAAAGATTGAAAAAGGTATGCTGAGATGGTTTGGACATGTGGATGAATAAAAGAATAAGAGAAGAAGAGAATGTGGATGGTAGTGTTGGTAGGGGAAGACCACGGCGAACGTACCATGATCAAATCGGGGACGTCTTAAAGAAAGGCCAAGTCGAGAGTACCCTAAACCGACGAGCATGTATGAACAACCTTATGAGAGTGAAGGAAGCAGAAGAGGTGTGTCAGGATCGTAGCAAGTGGAAGTCTGTGGTATATAATGTACATAAATATAAGCTGTATATAAGTGTAACAAGACATTAAAGAAGGCTCGTACTAATAAAACTATCCCAAGACTGAGAAAAACTTATAGAATGATACTTGAGATTATTTCTATCTGAATTTGAACAGTATCAAATATGTAATATATTATTGAGATCAATCCTGAGACTGCCCCGTCAATACGGCCCTTAGTTTTTTTTAAAAAAAGAAGCTATTTTATAATAGATAATAATAAATAAAATAAAAAAGCTATGCGTGCGTGTGTGGCGGGAACAGACTCAGCGTACGCTGGGCGGCGCAGCTATACAGCAATGATTTTCACCCTGCCCCTGACTACAGTAACAACAGTTTTTTTTTATTTACACACACATGTGACTCGTCCTTCCACGGATTCCTAATCAACACCAAACTACTTCATGTCAGGTCTTCTTCTTCATGTCAATGCGTCCAATCATATGTGATTCATCCAGAATTCAGCCACAACTACGACGTTCTCTGCAACTACGTAAAGGTCCTCCATGACACAGGTGAAGGGCCACAGAGGGCAGGAGAGCAAGTGCGCCATGTTTCATGGGGTTTCACAATCGCAGTGCGTTCGTGTCTGGTCAATGAATCCCCACTTCGCCAGGTTTGCTCTGTAGCCACCAACTTCCCTCAGGCGATTTAATTTTAATGTAAAATATCAGGCTATTTGGATAATATCATCGGGTGTGTAATGTTTCATATAATAACAAAAAATCTAATTATCAGATTGTATAATTTCATTTGATATAATTTTGCTTAGTGTTAATGTTCAAACGATATAACGTTCTGTTTATATAATAATAATTTGAAAGATAATTGTTTAAAAGATATAATTTCACTTGATATAAAACTCGTTTAGCATAATATTTACTTTCTATGATGTTATTAGTTGGTTACCCAACTAATTCCGTTTATTGCCCGTGGTCCGATCGCCGAGTCATCTTTCCTTTCACTTGGTCAAAGTAATTACGCCTAGGTCTTCCCCTTCCTCTCTTTCCTTCAATCTTTCCCTCAATTATGTTCTTCAAAAAAATATCGTGTCGTATCAAGTGACCTATCATCTTTCCTCTTCGGTTCTCAACTGTGGCTAACAGGCATCTCTTCTCCTTTACCATCACTAACACCTCTTCATTTGTTCAAAAGGTGTATGTCGTGTCGTACAAAGAGGTTAAAACGAGGGCGGAAAGTAGAGAAACATGGTCGTTACTCCACCGACAAGAGCATAGCTCTTAAATTGAAGAATACCCAACTAATTGGCTATTGTTACTAACTGGTTATTAGTTAACCAACTAATAATAAAATAAAATTGTACCTCTGTAAATGAAATATACCTAATAACAATGAGTTGTATGAGAATGAGTTTAGAAACCAAAAAATCCCGACAGCATATTTTGAATTTCACGGGCGCCATGTTGGATTTTTCACCATAAAATATATCCTATGACACTCCAAGGATCAAAACTAATAACGATACCATGCACTTGGAAATCGGTCAAGCCGTTTAGGTAGGTTCTTAATTATTGGTAACATATAAATCTAGGCTTCGTAAACCTAATTCACCTGAGATAATTCACCTAGGTGAATTAAATACACTTTTAATAAACTTTAAACACCTTTCATAAAACAAAAGACATATATTTGAAATAATAAGTAAACTTTATTCACCCCAGTTTAACGGACCATTTCAAGAAAATGGCCTACAGTAATATGTTGATCTAATATGCTTAACTGGGCCTCACGTATTTTATAATTCGACTGTACGCTAGATCTGCGTTGTCTCGGAGTGCGCTTGGAGTCTGCGTCTTTTTTAAATGCCGCGATCAAATCTAGTAAACTTCTATTATATTTTTTGATTCGTTTACTCAGGGTAATACACACATACGTACACTCGAAAAACATTACCTTCCTTCCTTGCGCAGTCCTGTAAAAACCAATTTTAAAGAGCAACCCTTCGAGTTTTTTCCTTGTTCCTTTCAGGCGAATGTTGCCTTTCGAACATGCAGTAGTGTAAGACGTATGTCACAGACAAGGCCGAGCTGCACATATTAACTTCTGTTTATTAACTCTTTTGTAACGGATCACATAGTAATATTTATAAAATAGGTCGATCGGAGACCGCTCTGCATCGACGATGCGAGCTCTCTCCCCAGAATAATTAATCCCACCAAAAACATTCTGTAAAAAACTAGCCAAATCTCGATGGAGCTGCTTGATTATCTCTAAAAAGTAATGAAAACTATATAAAGTCGTGCCAAGTGTAAGGTTCCTTACTGCGATTTCTTTATTATTATAGTTAATGTTGTGTGACTTGGCCGTTGAAGGGTACACAGGGGTACAAAACCAGGTGCTCCATGACACCATTGCACCAATCTGTCGCCAGAACCGCTATTAATGTTATTAATTATGTTATTAAGAATGTTCAACGGCAAACTATTAGCGAATAATCTGTGTGGCGTTTACATAACATTCTTTATACGTTAGTGGCTTTATCAAGCCTACAATTGACTGGTTATTGAATCAACGTTTTCCAAGTGGCAATTTTCCATCGTCAATGCGTAGCGGTTCTGGCGACAGATTGGTGCAATGGTGTCATGGAGCACCTGGTTTTGTACCCCTGTGTACCCTTCAACGGCCAAGTCACACAACATTAACTATAATAATAAAGAAATCGCAGTAAGGAACCTTACACTTGGCACGACTTTATATAGTTTTCATTACTTTTTAGAGATAATCAAGCAGCTCCATCGAGATTTGGCTAGTTTTTTACAGAATGTTTTTGGTGGGATTTCACTTCTTTTTGTAGAAATGTGGGCATATTACATATATGCCCACGTTTCTACAAATATACTTGATACTGCAAGTTGAGTCAGTTCTACCATACACCAAGAAAGATATTGAATGGAAGAGACAAGACCCGTCTTTGGGCATACCAACTACTTGGTAGCCACTAAGTTCATCGTCGTCTTTTAATAATATCGACATTTTTTACGATAATTATTATCTTGCGAAATCAAACACAATTAAACTCAACGACCTTTAGTATATGGACAACAAATCAGAAATACCGATAATATTTAGACTAAAACCTACTTATATCTTTAAGACTTCTTTTGTCTTAATAAAAAAAACTTAAAGAAAATATTACTCTGCCTACTCAATCTATACAAACTATAAGCAAAACGTTAACTCTTAATTATTAGACAAGTGTCAATATAATTAATTATCAATGAACTTTCTACCAAAGGTACTACCTACTAGTACTGAAATACAGCTAAATTAATGATATTTTTAAACGAAACGAAGTAATATCTAACTAAATAAACTAAACTAGAATACTAGAAAAGTACTTATAAACACGAATGCGATTCGAAGTACTGCCTAACTGTAAATTAAACCTAGAAAACTAAAAGTAGGTACTAAATAATTAACAATTAAATAAAGTATTCAATTGAAACTTCTTTTAATTCTGATTGTCAGCGATGGAGGCCGTGGATACCGCAGACCACGCGAAGAGCGTGGAGGTTGATTAGGGAGGCCTATAACTGGCCACCAATGTTCATATTTACTTTTTAAGAACGAGCAAATTCTAAATTGACAACACATAATTTTTGGCATTCTTTGCGTTTCGGTTTTTGCTTTAGTTGCTTTCTCTATATATTTTCTTTATTTTATTAATATTAAAACACAGTCTATACGAAAACGAGTAGTTATTTCTTCCACCAGCGCACCGCTCTTAGCTATCGTCGATACTGATAATTAAGTAATAATCAGTAATCCGTCACTAACCATATAATTCCTAACCTGTTTAAATCTTTGAATTAATATAATAACAACCTGCCAATTAACCTTAGCAAACCTCACGAAATAATCAGCGAAATCAACGAAATGCAAATAATCCCTCCTAATCCCTAGCAAACATTTTCAAGCGCAATAGAAGAATGTCGTAAACGACTGTAACGCGGCCGGTTGCCACTTTGCCATATAAGGTTATCGGAAAAACAAAACGTAAGCGCGTTTTAAAATACAGTCAACGCCATCTAGCGACGCGTGCGGGTATCACCGCCACTCTTAGCCAATGCATTATATTTTGACCAAATTTTCGTTTGTTTATTTAATTTGTGTAATGTTCGAGTAGAATAAAATTAATCGTTTGACTATTTCTTCTTATAAACTTGTAATAAGTATAAGTAAGTATAAGTATAAGAGCCAGTCTAGTCTTATCCAGAGATTTCCTTTAATTTTATTTATATTCGTATTAAAAGCAGAAGGGGAGGCATTCGCCCAGCAGTGGGACGCTATAGGCTAGATTAAATTAGAAGATGTGTCCCACTACGCTGGATTTTTGCAATGACAGTCGATTTTTCTATGTACCAATAGTAGAAGGGGGCATTACCATATCTCTAATACAGCTGAGACCAGCTGAGGGTTCTTCATCAGATACTTCAGACCTTCGATTTTTGACATCAAATGAAGCGGCCCACCAAGTTGAATATTTTTTGTAAAGGCGGTATATGTCGATCTCTAATAGTTTGGTTGGGCTCTTGTGTTTCCTAATCAGGGTCACCAGGTACTCCAGATCTTCGATTATCCTAGTTTTTATAGTTTTCCCTTTATGTGGCCATTGAACCATAACTCTGTACCAAATTTCAGCTCTCTGAGTATATGGGAAGTACTAGTTCTATTTTGATGATCATGAGTGAGTGAGTGAGTGAGTGAGTGTCATAAATGCGAAACTTTGCTTTCGCTTAACTTCGGAACTAAATGACCTACATACTTGAAATTTTGGATTTTAAGTATGTGATTATAGCTTACTGGATGACGAAAATTTCTGCGTTCTAGTCTTATCCAGAGCTTCTAAAATAGGGGCCTGAAAATGCGGCGAAATGGTTCCAGTAAAGGATGGTACGGCAGTGTTTGCTTCGCGCTCGACTTGGCGGGGGCACTGCCGTGCCCCCAGATCTCTATTCCACATTTAAAAGCATTTCTTTTTAAAACAACGCGCCGTCTACCACGGCCAGCATCACACCGCACGATCCCAAGCGTTCTCCTTGGACCGTCGCCACAGTAGCTTAAAAAATGTGAAAAGGCTTTTTGGCGGGATCTCGGCGAGTGAAGTTGCATTTTTCTTCATAATTCTTAAATTTGTGCGTTCTAATTAAAGCTTAATAATGGCAGAATATTGTGCAGCAAATGTTAGTGATGGTATACAAGGGAAGGGAAGTGTAAATTAAAGTACGTAACGAAGCTTTCGGGTTCCCGCAAGAAGAGGCCAAAATCTTTTGTAAAGCATTCTGCCACTTTCCAGAAGAATGACTTGACTATGACTAGACTCTGTATACCCCAAGTATACGACGAATTACTTGCTTTGACTGAGACTGACTAATACATTGAAGAAATAATAGAAATAAGACATGGCTGTTTGGGCTTAGATCCCTTTGCCTTCTCCGAAAGGAGTGAATAAACGAAAAAATTTAAAAATTTACTACTTTCGGTGGCCATCGTGATCCGTTCTAATGATTGTCGCTATTCTGTGCAATACGAAACTATTGCAGTACTTTAAAACATCATAATCCAAGCCAAACCACAGTTTCACTTTCTTGTTTTTCCCACTTATGGCTTTGTTTATGAGGTATACATTATTTTCAACATAGGTACTTGCTCGTAAAGTGGATCTAATTTCACATAACACACGCGTGTATTATAAATAAATAATAAATATCCTTGGACATACACACAACGCCATCTAGTTCCACATTAAGCAACTATAGACTTGTGTTGTGGAAACCAGATGGTTGATATATTACATGAATACATTTTTTTAATATATTTATATAAATACCTACTTAGCGGATAGTTTGCAAAACGATTTTTTTCGTAGGGACTTTTTTCGTAAACGCGAACTCGATGGTAAAGTTTAAAAAACGAGACAAATCTCACACTTTGCACACTGTAAGAACACCAAGCGAGCATGTGACTTTTTAGGCGCGACTAATTAAGGGTTAACACTGAAACATCGATAGATAATAAATAATTTTATTAAAAAACAACACTCTAAAACAATAAACGCAATGGAAATACACAATTTAGTTAATATTAAGTCATTAATTTGCTATACCGAACACCGAATCAAGTAGTTTTTGAACATAGTGAGTATTTATCGCCCACCACAGAATTGCCCCGTAGAATATCACCTGAACGACTTTATCGATGATTTGCATTCTGTAAGGAAACAATAATAAGCTAATTATTAATGTTTTGCATACCTATAAGATAACACTTTTTGATTTCAATATGCAGAACTTTCAGATGTACTTAACAATTAGGAAATTATTTGTGCTAACCCACTTAAGAAAGAAAGAAAGAAAAAATTCTTTATTGTACACAGCTTAAAATATACACAGTGATATTATTTTAACAGGTGTAGTGTAGATCGCTTATAGCGATCTCTTCCAGACAACCATGGCAAAGGAACTTGGTATAATAGGTACACTACTGCTGCGTAGCGTAAAGCAAACTTACAAAAGTAAAATATATCTTAATATCATTTATATGCATTATAGACATATATATATATATATGTCTATGTCTGCTGTCGTACTAGCTATTTTTATGACTCCTTTGCAGCAAAATCTGTCCAATTGTGGAATGAGTTGCCTCGCATTATTCGTTGCGCTGAGTCGCTAGCGGTGTTTAAACGGCGTTTAAGAGAGCATTACTTATCGCTTTGATGTCAAAACATTATAATGGTATTTATTTTGTTTATGTAAGTATATATTTATATATTTTGTGTATTTCTTTTTTTTATCTTATTTTATGTAGTTATGCACATTAGTCTGTATTTATAATTATGATTATATATTACTATTGTTTGAATGTTAGGTATATTTATCATATATATATATATATATATATAAAAATAATGCGAGGCAACTCATTCCACAATTGGACAGATTTTGCTGCAAAGGAGTCATAAAAATAGCTAGTACGACAGCAGATAGGCTTTAACAAATTGTCGAATTACTTAATTACTCGTATTGAATTCCGTGATGATAGGTTTGCCTGGAAGAGATCGCTGTAAGTGATAAGGCCGCCTAATTTTTTTTATTGCACATACGCACAGCGCCATCTAGTTCCACACTAAGCAACTAGGCTGGTATTATAGATATCAGATAGTTGATAAACTACACAAATACATTTTTTTTGTAAATAAATACATATATAAATTAAAAACATCCATAACTCGGGAACACATGTCTGTATTCATCATACAAACATATGCCCCTAGCGGGATTCGAACCCGCGACCTTTTGGTATAGCAGCAGAGTTTCTAACCACTACACCAAACAGGTCGTCATTTTGTAGTTTCTATAAGATATTTAAATGTACCTTCCTTATTTAAACAATAAAGCGTATTTGATTGATTGATTGATTGAATAACAAAGTTTCATGTAAACAATAAATAATTGTGTATTCATATAAGCCTAGCATTTTTCACGGGAACGGGAAATACGAGATCGCTGTAGGTAAACATATGCTGAGGTAGTTTAGAGAATTCCCACTGGAACTTTTTACAGGAACGGTGTTTTACCGTTCCTGTAAACTGTAGCTTGGAGCTTCGAGTAAACTCCATAAGATAGGGAGTTGGAAAATTCACGAGGGAAATTTTGAATATTCCCACGGGAAATTGGAGTGTTTCCATATGGATCACGTAACAATTAGAAATTAAACACTCCAATTTCCCGTGGGAATATTCAAAATTTCCCTTGGGAATTTTCCAAATCCCTATCTCATGGAGTTTACTCGAAGCTCCTGGTTTTCCCGTTCCTGTAAAAAGACAGTCGCGGACGGAAAGTAAGTTAATGTATATTATGTACCTGAAGGAATGTTTTCTGGCTTTGGGCAGGTCCTCATCTTTCTCCTTAAACAGGTACCTCCTTCCACCAAGCGAGCATTGCTTGAAGTATTCGTATTTATCGATGTCCTCTATATCATAGTAGAATTGTTTCTTATCTCCCTCCTTTATACTGGAACGGAGGTGGAGGAAATTCACGTTGTTGAATATCCATTGCTTGGTCACATAATAACGAAGCGCGAGGTTTGCCATGAAGATCCGTCGTTGGACTTTGATGAGTCTGTAAAGTAAAATTTATAAGTTATACCTATAAAATATTCAAAGTCAAAGTCAAAAAATATTTATTTCGTAGGATAAAAATTGTCACTTGAAAACGTCACATTTTTTATCTTAATTTATTTATATTTTTTATATTAAAATTATTTACATTATTGCTCATTCGCAAAGCAGATTCCCCAGAGAAGAACGAGCAAGAAACTCAAGGGTTGCTCTTTTAAATAAGTTTGGGTTACAATTATATTATATTGTATAATTAGACTGAATATCCCCGAGCGGTCTATGTCCATGCTTGCTTATCATCCAGATAGTCAGAAATTTTTATTTTTAAATAGCCTTTGGTAAATAATGTCTGTTTTATGATGGTTTTGAATTTACTTAAAGGTAAATTTTGAATGTCCACTGGAACCTTATTATAAAAGCGTATTCATTGGAGAGGATTGGAGTGGGAAATTCGGCTTGGCTAACCACTTCCCAACAGTCACTGTGCGTGCAGTGTGATTTCAATTGTGGAATGACTATAATTCAAATTAGTGTCAATAGATGGCGCTGTTGCGGATCGTATGAACAAAAAATTATTATGCGTTATCATCATATCAGTCACAGGATGACCACTGCTGAAGATAGACCTCCCCCATAGATATCCAGGGCGACCAGTTGGAAGCTACACATAGACGTGCGTGATGCTAGATAGAATGCACAAAGTGGAGTTCATTATGAATGTAGAATGCAGAATCGCTTGCAGTGTTGAAACTGCGTCTAAAGGAATATTATTTATCTCTTTAATGAACGTTATTGAATGAATAATAGACGTTAAAATTGTAATTCGCGCGCTCAGCAAAAGGTAAGTTTTGATGTGAATAAACTATTATTATCCTATTCTTTTTACTGTAAATTGTCATATAAGGATTTTTTTATAGTACTAAAGAAAAAAATAGTAATTTTGCTTCGATTTTAGTTAAAATATCGATAATGTTCCTATGAAAGCCGTTGGTTCCTTATAAGGCCAATCAAAAATTTGACGGTTGGCCTTGCTAGGGTACATGGGTCTTACTACGAACATTTATCTACAAATAATGAAAATATGAACGCTTAGTTTTTAGTAATAAATAGGTACTAAAAAAGATCTAAAAAAGATCTCGCATTAGTGTATAAGTTTGTTTCCAAAGCGCGCGATAACATAAAGTCCACGCCGCGGTTGAAGAACCAATTTTCTTATATTTTCGTTTTTTAATCTTAGGAATGGTTGATTTTAAATATTCCTGACTACAAGACTGACTATGTGCCATTATAAGTTCGTAATAATTAGAGTAGTACTTAGTCTGTAGTGCCTATTATTTTATTAAATATAAAAAAAGGTTTGATCATTGTTAGTTTGGCCTTCTTAGGAACCGTTTGGCCTTACAAAGAACGGACCCATAAGAAGGCCATTATAATTTAAAAAAAATTATTATAATTTCATTGTAAAACGCATTGGCAACTTATTTGTAATCGATATAATACTCATTTCTATAATTTTAAAATAATTTTTATTAATATATTCTTAGTTAAACGATGGTGTTCAAGGAATGTTCTTTGAGTTTTTTAAAGAAGATTATAACATGTTAAGCATTTAATTTTTTGTTTACACGAAAGAGCTTTTTATGTAGTTTTAGTAAAAGTGGAAATTTTGATTATTACAATTCTAGTTTTAATTTGAACGACTTATTTATAATATTGGCCTTGTATGGAGCCCTGTTCCTTGCAAGGCCGTTTAGAAGGGCGTTATAAAAGTTAAGTTTAAGAAATAATGATTACATCTACAATAAAAAAAAGTAATGTATATGTTTCACAATAAAACAAAGTGTTATTTAATAATTTGTTTCTTTCATTTATCCAGTAAATGAACTAATAAAAACTGTTTATACGTTACAGTGGCCTTCCATGGTCCACCCACCTTATATACCTACTGTTATATATATTTGTGTGTATTTTATTCTTGTACTTATTTATATGGTTTGTTTATTTTAGTAAGTGTTTATCTTTGTATGTATTCCACTATACCTATGTATTTTCTATGTATCGTCTATGTACCTACTGATATTTAAAGTTATTCAGGTTTTACTTTGCACTATCCAACTACTTATTAAAAAAGCTTCTTTAACTGAGGTTGTGTGGAAGAAATCGCTATCAGCGATAAGACCGCCTTTGTACACTTCATCATCTATGTAAAATGTTCTTTGTATTTTATTTTTGTGTGCAATGAAGAATTTAATAATAATAATAATGTATGTTGTTGTCTCAATGTTTTGTAAGCTAATTCGCATATTTATTTAGTTACTTATTTATAACAATGTACAGTAAAATCTGTACCTATTTGAGTACCTATACACATTTTACACACACATACACACACAGCATTTGAATACACATATACCTACGTGACATTATTCACTGACGCGCACAGTAAAATATGCTTGTCTGGTTGTTCTCTTTTGTACCAGTGTCTCCTCGTGGGTAATAGCTGAAAATCAGTGTTTTGCTCTCTAAGCAATTATACACACTGAGCTATGACCCATTTGTACGGCTGTAGCACACACATACTCTAGTGTATCCTGATGTTACTTTTATGGATTGTTATAAAATATGTTTATCCAATTGCTTTGGAACTTATGGTATGTGTGTGACTTTTCACAAAGACATCAAAATAATTTCGTTGTATTTGAAGCACTATTTTTGGGGTGTGTATTAGTGGCACTGTTTATGCACCTTTAGGAATTTTTATGCACAACGGGTTGGTACTTGACCTCAATCACACCTGATGTTAAGTGAAGATGAGGTCGAAGGTGGAACCCCAACACATTGGGACTGGCTATCTTCTCTCTGACAACCGAAACACAACAATGCTATTAACATTGCTGCTTGGCGCAGATTTAGATAAGATGGTGGTAGCTAGCCAGGCGGACATTTAAAATGCCCTACCACCAACCAAACCGAGCACTACATGTACTCCGCTGGGGATCGAACCCGCGACCTCCGAATCGCAAACCCAATGTTGTTTATATTGAGCCACGGAGGCGGTTGGGTTGCCTCAATTGATACTAATTTAAATTACATTGGGAACAAACTTACAAAGTCTTCTTTCCGAGCATCCATAGCAGTAAGTCCACGAATATGGCCGGCAGCACCTGTAGTAACAGGACCTGGAAATAGAAATTTGATTGTAGAGCCGAAGAATTACTAATTTTTGGGCAAAAAAGTTTCCCAAAGTATCACATGCCACTTTGGCATGGCATACGATTTGGCATACGATTTTTTTTTTATGTACGATGGGTTCGTACTTGACCTCAATCACACCTGATGTTAAGTGAAGATGAGGTCGAAGGTGGAAGCGTACTGACCCGGAAACCCCAACACATTTGGGGGACTGGCTATCTTATCTCTGACAACCGGAACACAACAATGCTTATTAACATTGCTGCTTGGCGGCAGATTTAGATAAGATGGTGGTAGCTAGCTAACCAAGTAAGTACCAAGATTTGGTAAATATGCTTCCCTTATGCTTCGTTAATCGGTTCGTGCTCTGTTGGGGTCATAGTTCTAACCTAACCTAACCCACTTTTCTAGCAGTTCTAATCTAGCCTACGTAACCTATGTGAAATTAATTTGTACGAACTAATTTTTGGAATATATTTTTTTACAAAATAAAGCATTTGCTTAATATAATATTTGACTTAATAAAACTTGAGCAAGTAAAAAGTTTCCAAATTAATATTTGACCAAGTGATTAAAATGCGAAATATAAATTTGCTAAAGATTCCTTTGGGAAATGAAACTAGTGCGATAAGTTTTTTGGGAAGTAAAATTTGACGAAAAATATTTTGCCAAACGGAAGGATACCAGAGCCGAATGCATGTCAACGGTAACTTGCCTTGCTGCCAATTTATTTGGGGTCGGCATAGTACGTCTTTTTCTTCTAATCTCCTCTATCAGCCGTTACCTCATCATTCACGCATTTTTCGTTCATATCACCCCTCCCAGAATTCATCCGTCTTTTCCGTGGTCTTCCTTTCCAACCGTTCACCACGTCAACGGTAACACTGCCAGTAAAAGATGAGCTCTCGTACTGGAGCGCTCATACAACGAGATGACGGTTCAAAGGTTAGGTGTTATGTCTGATGTGCGCTCAACTGTCATCATCATATGAGCCGAAAGACGTCCACTGCTGGACAAAGGGCTTCGCCAAAGATCTCCACAACGATCGGGTCCTGCGCTGCTCGTATCCAGCGGCTTCCCGCGATCTTTACCAAATCGTCGGTCCCCATCGTGGGGCTCAGGGGGACGCTGCGTCGCCACTTGAGTACCGTTCCGCCCCAACGGCCATCGGTCCTACGAGCAATGTGCCCCGCCCACTGCCACTTAAGTTTGGCAATTCTTCGGACTATATCGGTCACCTTGGTTCTCCTGCGGATCTCCTCATTTCGATCCCGCAGGGAGACTCCGAGCATAGCTCTCTCCATTGCCCTTTGGGTGACCTTGAGCCTTCTTATGAGGTCCATAGTGAGCGACCACGTTTCAGATCCATATATCTTCACTGGCAACACACACTGATTAAAGACTATCGTTTTGAGACATTGCGGTATTTGGGACGAGAAGATGTTAAGTAGCTTCCCAACTGTACTATTACTCTTATTTTTCTCAAAGTAAGAAAATAATTACAGGAGTTTTAAGTATATTCTCCGACGCAATGAAACTTACAGTTGTACTTTTAATCTAATAGTCTATGTTTTATTAGTAAATACCTAACTATATCTAAAGCAAGCTATTGATTTGTTAGACAACATTTTTATTCTATCACTGACAGGTCTACTCTACCCTTGTGTAAAAAATCACGGCCTTTAAGATTATGGGAAGTTAAAAGTGTATCATTACTATACTATTAATGTCAAGATCGCTTACTGAGATTGAGCTTGACTACACTTGAGATGCTATTTTACAAGAAAAAAAGAAAAAGACTACTGTTTGGTGTAGCGGTTATAAACCCTGACTGCTTATACTATAAGGTCGCGGGTTCGAATCCCGGTAGAGGCATATGTTTGTATGTTGAATACATATATACGTTTTCAATCGTACGATGCGCATAGATAATGCTGATATTATCACTTTTATATGAGAGATCATTCATTCATCGTCAATCGTAACGATGACACTCGCATTCGTTAATCGTTTGAAATACGTAATAAGATTTTGGGAGTTTGACAACGATTGTCGTAATAATCGTTTACGATGATCCCATCTTCAGGTTCTAGTCATATTTTATGAAAATCTGTTAAGCCATTCTGTCAAAAAATGCCGAATGGTATCTTTCAAGAAAAAAATCAGGAATTTTAAGATTATAAGAAGTTACGCCATGAAAAATACGTACTTTTACTTGACTATAAATTAGAGATACTTTTCATTAAAATAGCATTTGTTGAACTCACGATCGATCTCAAGTTTGTAATCGAACTTGAGTTGATATTAGAGCTGCGGCCCTGATGGAATATATTATTACCTTGATATAATGCAGAGTTTTGCAGGTGGTGATTGTTCCCCCAATGTTCCATACTGCGTCATTTAACGGATACACTCGGCCAAGGTCCTTGCCTATCGAAACGATCTCACCCATCGTCATATGATTAAGATTGCTGGCACAGCAGTTATATACTGGCACGTCGTCACTGGGTTCGAGTCTGGAACGAGATATTTTTTTGTACACAACGGGCTACCCACTGGGCTAGCACTTAACCTCAATCTCTCTAACGAAAATAGTTTCGGACGGACGTAACTTCGGACTTTTTCTTTTGCAGTTTGCTGTGTCAATCGTCATTATTTTAGTTTCGTTGTATATACTTGGACATCTAAAGTTAGTGCGGGATGCAAGAAATGTCTGAAGTTATGAATACAATACAATACAATACAAATACACTTCATTGCATAACAGAAAAGAAAATACAGTTTCAGAAAAGTGGTGAGAATAGAATGCACAATTTGGCAACCTTATCACTAAAAGCGAGCTGTTCCAGGCAACCTTTAAATAAAGGATTTAAATAAATTATTATATTATTTAAATTAATATTTAAATTAGGCAAATAAAGGATTCTTAGCAGAAGAAAAATCCGAAGTTACGGCCGTCCGAAGCTAATTTCGTTAGGAAGTAGACCCCCTGTTGTTAAGTACATAAATAATTAAATAAATATCCTTGGACACGCACACAATGCCATCTAATTCCACTTTAAACAACTATAGTAAAGGAAATACTTCAGTGAAGATTTGACCGCCTTCGTGGCTCAATGTAAACAACATTGGGTTTACGGTTCGGAGGTCACGTGTTCGATCCCCAGCGGGGTACATGTTTAAGTACCTACTCGGTTTAGTTGGTGGTAGGGCATTTTAAATGTCCGCCTGGCTAGCTACCACCATCTTATCTAAATCTGCCGCCAAACAGCAATGTTAATAGCATTGTTGTGTTCCGGTTGTCAGAGATAAGATAGCCAGTCCCCCAAATGTGTTGGGGTTTCCGGGTCAGTACGCTTCCACCTTCGACCTCATCTTCACTTAACATCAGGTGTGATTGAGGCCATGTACAAACCCGTCGTGCATAAAAAAAAAGAGCCGAAAGTGGAAGCTGATGTTAAGTGAACATGAGGCCTAGCCAGGCGGACATTTAAAATGCCCTACCACCAATCAAACCGAGTACTAGATATGTACCCCGCTGGGGATCGAACCCGCGACCTCCGAATCGTAAACCCAATGTTGTTTACACAGCCACGGAGGAGCCTGTATACATTACTAATTTTAAATAGTTTTCTAAGTGTTTCCATACTCGGAGGGCCGTTAAATAGTGGATCCCGGTATTTTGTAAGTCAGTGAGCTCGGTACAGTGTGCGAAGTGCGAGTTTTGTCTCGTTTATTACTTTACCATCGCGTTCGTATCAAAAAGTATTAATGAAAAATCGTTTTGCAAACTATCCGTTAGAGGCGCTGCACATTTCTTTATACAAATCGTCACGTGAACGCGGTAGTAAAGTTTAGTCGAAGCAAAACTCACACTCCGCCCTCTGGACGTCAGGTTGCCATAGTAATACGTGCGCGTACGCACTATTTGAGTTAGTTTCTATGGTAAACTCACTTTTTGGTCCCCCTAATCCATGCAGCCGCTATGAAGCTCCTGATTGAAACATCTACAGGAACATAGTCAGCTATGAGGTCTGGGTCCGAGTATATACTCCGCATGATACCTAAAATAAATATTTATTAATGTATCTTCTTCATGGTGTAGGAAAATAATTATAGTTTTCATTAACTGCGTATAAAAAAAAAACAAAAAATAAAAACAATCCTCAAAGACCTTCGGTAAAAGAAAAAGTGAAGGTCATTTTTTTTTATGCACAACGGATTGGTACTTGACCTCAATCACACCTGATGTTAAGTGAAGATGAGGTCGAAGGTGGAAGCGTGCTGACCCGAAAACTCCAACATATTTGGGGGACTGGCTATCTTATCTCTGACACCCGGAACACAACAATGCTATATTAACATTGCTGCTTGGTGGCAGATTTAAATAAGATGGTGGTAGATAGCCAGGCGGACATTTAAAATGCCCTACCATCAACCAAACCGAGTACTTAAACATGTGGGGTACATGGGGATCGAACCCGTGACCTCCGAATCGTAAACCCGATGTTTTTTACATTGAGCCACGGAGGCGGCGGTCATAAACAAAACTTAATATTAAATGACACCGCCTTGCCGCGAAGCTCGCAGCGCCCTCTACAGGACGTTTATGAACATGCCGGCCGCCTTGGAAGCTTCTACAGATTCCAATGTCGAAGTCTCGCAGCGAGGTGATGAAGATTGACTTGGGTCACTGTCATCCGGCAAGGGCAGCGGACAAATTTTTGAAAATACTCATTTTACTATTCCTTTTTTTTATGCATAACGGGTTCGTACTTGACCTCAATCACACCTGATGTTAAGTGAAGATGAGGTCGAAGGTGGAAGCGTACTGACCCGGAACAGACTTACTTCATTTTGATTGTACCTTGTTTTATCAATGAGAAAAAACAGGCAACGTTCCATTGATATGGAAGACGTCAAAGGAGGTGGCGGGTGGCGGGGCGGCGGGCGCAACCAATCACAGCGAGTCGCGGCGGCGCCGGGGCAAGCGCCGGCCAGAGGCGGCTTCAAAGATACCGCGGCACGTATTTGTGTGTTGTGGCAAAGTATTTAGAGCGCGCGGCCATTAATGTCTAACTCACAAAATTTACATTTCTAAATTTTATTTTTTGAATAAAATCTGTTAACTTTAATGTTTTATTTTTTTCATAATCCTATACATACACTCTGCAACGTTTGTCGGGTTGATTTTGTTAGACCTTATATATTGAGCTCTAACCTTTTCCACAAGCAGCCAATATGCCAGCAGGTCCGTTGAAATTTTCAATCCAGCCTGGAACCGGTTCCTCAACGCTGGATATCACAATCGATGGTCTGATAATCAGTGCGGGCAGCTTCCCTTTCTGCTCGTAGACTACATGCTCGGCGAGCTGCTTTGTGAACGTGTAAGTGTTGGGCATGTCGCCTAGGAACCTGAAATGTGGAAGATAATATATTAAAAAAAAAAACAGAATTCTTTATTTAAATAACAGTAACAAATATATAGATGGAATTTAAATATTAACTAGAACAAATGTAAAAAATTGTGACCACGAGGCAAGATACCCAAAACGTTGGCAGTGTTTCCTCGCTGGATGCAGATACTTAAGCGTTGAGCGAGGAAATAGCCAGCTCTCGGGTCACCAGTGACATCGAATGAGCGCTTAGAAATATTTAAAAAAAGCCTTAAATCCCACTCATTGCCTGCGAAAGCCGAGTTGGACGTCGTATACCCTTCACTGGGTAGAATCTCAGGTTCTATGGTAACTGATGGATGGTAGATGATGTCATCTGCGGTACCCCCTTTCACAAAGACATCCAAATAACTTCGTTGTTTTTGAAGAACTATTTATGGGACTTAACCATATATTATGAGTTTTTTGAAATGTTTAAAGAAATAAGTATTTTAACTGTTGCATCCCAATATATATATGACAGTATAATGTATGTACTCAAAAATATATGCCTATTTCTCAAACATTCTGATAATAATAATTTGAATACTAGAAACAAAAATAAAATTGAAATTCCACAATTTAGACTTAGCAAGGTTAGCACATCCTTTGTGGGACACAGCATACGCTTTTACAATAAAATACCAGAACATGTATTGAGTTTAACAGAGCAGAAATTTAAACGCCACATTAAAGAAACTCTGTGTAAAAAGGGTTAATACAGGATAGATGATTATTTAGGCGATAAGGAGGTCTGGTGTTAGCTGGTCGTTATGTTAATTGCTATTGTTTTGTAATATGTAATATAAAATGTAATGTTATTGTAAAGATGGAAACTAATTGAAAAATGTTGTTGTTGCGGAATTTCTTGTCGCTTCTTCTCCCTAACCATAACAACTTGTGAAGCGATGTAGTTTAAAAAAAAATAACATGTTGACTTTCAATAAGTGATATTTTTGTATCCTACATTGAATAAAATATTTTTGATTTTGATTTTACCGTAATGAAAAAAATAGGGCATATTAAGGTAAGTGAAATAGAAATTGGCACAGGTAGTTATTTTTTTTTTCCAAAACCATAATCGAATAAAGCGTTGTGTCATTTGACGGTCGCACTTGTAGCCACACAGTTACATTATTAAATTATATCAATAAAAAAACTTGGTGAAAATAATTGACGACCTTTGGTGTAGTGGTTAGCAACTCCGCCCACTATACCAAAAGGTTGCGGGTTCGAATCCCGCTAGGGGCATATTGTTTGTGTGATGAATACGGACATGTGTACCCGAGTTATGGATGTTTTCATTTATAATAAGTATTTATTTACAAAAAAAAAAAAATATTTATGTAGTATATCAACCATCTGGTATCCACAACACAAGCCTATAGTTGCTTACTGTGGATCTAGATGGCGTTGTGTGTATGTCTAAGGATATTTATTTATTTATTTATTTATTTATTTATTTATTTATTTATTTATTTATTTATTTATTTATGTATTTATTTATTTATTTATGTATTTATTTATTTATTTATTTATTTATTTATTTATTTATTTATTTATTTATTTATTTATTTATTTATATGAGTTCCAAATAAATTTCGCATAATAGGAACCCTTAAATCCCGCCAGTCGCATATAAAGTACCAAAATAAAGGCCAATAACTTCTATTTCAGTTATCTAATACGCTCTATTTTTCGCAGTAAAAAACTCAAAAATCAAAAATGTTTATTTAAGTAACTCATTCTTATTATCTATAATAGCATTAGGGGTCTCCTTTTAAGTAAAAATGTTTACCTGTATTAGGAGGCTCCGGTCTTCTACAACTACATAAATGCTTTAAACAAGAAGGTAAGTAGGTATACAACCTAAATTCTTATTTTACAATACTTATTTTAACAAAACTCATCCGGTATATTTCAGTGGTACTCTTTATGAACAGTTTTTTGAGGATATAAATTACAATCATAGGTAAATCAGTCTTTGCGTATAAGAATGAGGATTTCAGCAACGCGTTACGCCAGAAAGGGCCTGTATTACTTACTTAGGAGTGAGAATTCGCAAAGCATTCTGGTCTCCGTTTTCGCAAATTTCCAACGTCTCGCGCCAGTCCGCGAGAGGAGGGTACATGGCTTCATCGATGACGTCATGGGTCGTGTTGGAGTAACTCGTCGATACATGTACCAACGCCTGGAATTATAAACAATGGAAAACATAAACCAGCATGCATTATTATTTACTATCAATCTCAACCGCCTCCGTGGCTCAATATAAACAACATTGGGTTTACGATTCGGAGGTCGCGGGTTCGATCCCCAGCGGGGTACATGTTTAAGTACTCGGTTTGGTTGGCGGTAGGGCATTTTAAATGTCCGCCCGGCTAGCTACCACCATCTTATCTAAATCTGCCGCCAAGCAGCAATGTTAATAGCATGGTTGTGTTCCGGTTGTCAGAGATAAGATAGCCAGTTCCCCAAATGTGTTGGGGTTTCCGGGTCAGTACGCTTCCACCTTCGACCTCATCTTCACTTAACATCAGGTGTGATTGAGGTCAAGTACGAACCCGTCGTGCATAAAAAAAAAATCTTCGCTTCGTTATTCTTTCCTTCAGGAGACAGGCTAGGGTAACTACATTTCTTCTTCCAGGCAGGAACGTGGCAGGGTCACCATGTGATAATGTTGTTGGTCACCACGTGGTATTAAAGATGGTGGTTGGTCGAGGACCGTAAATAAGACTCGTTGTCTATTGCAATGTTGCACGAACAAGGCCCTTTAATAATGAACAAGCGTATATTTGCTATCGGCGCTGACTAAGCGATATGCGTTTATGTTGCAGTAAGCCATTACGCTACGGTTAAACACCGAAATAAGGCAAGGTTATCAATACACTATATGCAATTGTGCGCATCTGCAAGTGTACGTATTATGTGAATACAGGGTACTATTTACAGTGTTGTCTCACTCAATGTCCTTAAAGTTACCCATTTCTTGGTTCTTGGAAACTATGTAGCTTAAACTTAAACTTAATATGATTTTTTTTATGATTGACTGGAATCGCGTTTGACCACACTCTCACCTGATGGAAAGTGACGATGTGTTCAAAGATGAAGCACACGATCGCAGTAAATGTCTATTCACTCTGCTCTTGTAGATCCCAAGGCTGTAAGATTCAGGAAAGACTGACGCCGGAAGGGAATTCCGTGCCTTGGCTGTTCGAATGATGAATGAAGAATCGAACTTCTTAGTGCGCATGTTCGGTATATTATATATATACGGGTGGAATTCCTCACCACGCCTAATGGTCCGAAGATGGAAGGGCGACGGTCGAATAAGATTATGTAATTCCAACGCACACTCTCCAAAATGCATCTTTTAAAAAACTGACAAGACACGCGACTTTGCGACGGTGTTCAAGGCTCTGCAATTTAACAGTCATCGAATTATCATCTATGAGTCTCATGGCACGTCGTTCCACAGAATCGAGTGCAGGTAGTTGGTACTTGGCTGAACCATCCCATAGGTAACAGCAACAAACATTTTGTTAGTACGTTGGCGAATCTGTTTTTTCTGGGCTCATTTCTAATATGGACAGGCAAGGTATTAAGAAGATAAGGTACGCGTTTTTTAATCATTCTATCACCATAATAGTGCACTTGAGGGACTTAAAATTTGCCTATTGCCATGGATCTGGTACCAAGTTTATGGGCGATTAGTGTTGTCTCAATTTGTCAACTTGAGTTCGGATAAACAAGATTTGAGACACGCTAAATTCCGACGAGTCGCTGTCCATGTAACCTATAAGTTATGCGAGCCCTGCTAGTCCAGAAATATAATTTACTTACAGACAAGTCTCTGACGTCTTTCGCCAGCTCAACAACCTCACGGGTGCCTCTGAGGTTCAACGTTGCAGCGTACGGTAGCGTATCGTCGAATCTGAGAACCAGAAGATATAAAATTATTTTGGCATGTGGTTCTGAAACGTAAAAACTGAAGAAACACGCTATTAGTAGCCACTGAGGAGTTCCACCATCCACCAAGAGGCTTAATTATCAGATACCAAGTGACACAAATCATATGAGCCCAAACTCGTGGGGTTTATAGCTACTGAAGAGCAGTTTTACGCAGCAGTACGCCAATTAGAAGCAGGTTAAAATTGACCTTTTTGTTAGTCAGTTACAAGTGAACGTGTTGAGGAGAATGGAATCAACTCAGAGCGGGTTTGCATATACCCAGGTCGTCCCTACCGCCAAGGAAGGTCGCCAAGGTTTTAGTAGATATACTTCCCGTTAGGGCCCACATAACGGTCTTGCCGACGCCCAAGCGAGGCGGTATGCATAAAGCATTTCTCTGCGAGAAAAGAAAAATGGTTGCTTTGGATACTAGCGAGAAAGCCCATGTAGTGGTCTACTCTTGGCAGCGCAGTTATAGTGCAGAAAATGTACGAGCCGCTTATGCGTTCCCAGGTCCTCCCTACTGCCGAAAAAGGTCGCCGCGGGGTTTGAGTGGGTATCCCTCCCGACAGGCGAGCGGTACGCGTAATGCGTTTCCCCACGAGAAAAAAAGAAAAAAAAAGAGGCTATAAGGTAAATACCTGACGCTAGCTGCCACATGGAATATTATGTTCACTCTATTGATAAGGAGTGCTCTGTCTTCCTCGGATAACCCTGGAAAAGGAAATTGCGGTGAGGTTACAGCTTTGGCAATTATTTCATTAAGCAATCTTTCTGGAAGCTCTGCTTTAGAAACTGTCAACCTGTTGCAAAATAGGCCTAAATGGCAAGAGGTAGTAATTAACATGCAGGTCGGTGGCCAGGTTATGCTTAAGGATGACAATACAATACACCATACATGCGCTGACACATGGTAAGGATTATCAAGGTAGTATATGGCGGATTGGTAAGGTCCGTCGAGTTTAAGGTTCTGCGAGGTCTCATGTTCTATCCATTACCAAGGTTTTGCCTTCTTATCTATTCGATAATTGTATATTTAATTAATATTTGGTAAACCCTTCATAGTGCGGCCGGAGCATGTCGACCACTAAGCCAGCATTGTGTTGAAAAATTTTTATAACGTTTTGTTTTGCAATTCTTTTTTCAAATTTTTTTGTTTTCTTAGATTCGCTGAAACTTTTATAAAGCGGTTACTTTTAAAAATTAACGCTGCCTATACTTAACTTAATGTTATCCGATAATACACATAAAGTTTAGCTAAATTTGGATTAGCCGTTCCCAAAAAAAAAACAAAAATGTTTGTATGGAGAAAACAGTCTCAATGAAATTCTTCATACAAAACACTAATTTCACAGGTAAGGACCTAATATTTATTCTTATCTCTATATTATAATGATCTATGTACAATAAAATATTATCAACCAGTGTGTAGTATGCTCCTAAGAAAAGCTGTCTGCTACTTCTTGTACCTTTGTCTTATTGATACTCAATTGACAATAAATAGGTAAATTAGATTTCATAAAACTTACCAAGTCCATTATCCATGACATCGCCGGCAATAATGAACACTTTGGACTCGAAGACTCCTGGCATTTCTCTCCTGAGACGATCGAAGCACTGGAAAAAGCAAGGCGGATAAATGTACAGCATTGTCATCTCAAAGCCCGGCTTGCCTTACTAAGTACTCGATCAGGACTATTACTGTTTTCACAGTATAGGAAATCTTTGATTTAAACATTCGCACTTGTCAAACTAAAACCTGTTACCTCGCTAATTTCACTAGCTGTATAAAAACCACAAAAACATTGTTGGGCTTGCCCTAATTTAATACCCTAGGCACGCCACTTTCATATCTGAGACAGTGCGGTAATCGCAGAATGCAGGGTGCTTATTTAAATGTAATATTAATAGTGACGTTTTTAAGTGATAATTTTGTCCTATGAAATAAAATATATCGACTTGATTTGATTCATATTTTTATCAATTTTTATTCCATCTGTTTTGTTTTAGTTCATCGTGTTTTACATCGTTTTAGTTCGTCGTTCGGCGCTTGCCCCGGCGCCGCGACTTGCTATGTTTGCTTGCGCACTGTGCCCCGCGACCCCCTTTGACGTCTTCCAAATCAATGGAACGTTGCCTGTTTTTTCTCATTGATAAAACAAGGTACAATCGAAGTGAACTAAGGCTATTAATTGTGTATTTTCATTTGCACTTACATTTTTTTACTCGGAAACAAAAATTTTAAAGCTATATAGTTTTTTAATGAATATATTATTTTATTGTCATGTACGTGCAATTGCCAAAGTTTGTCGGGTTAATTTTGTTAGACCTTATATATATGGCATCGCTTCTTTGTGATAAGCTTGCATAAATGATAAAGCTTCTGAAATATCTTCACTAGTGAGGTTTTCGCCCCTGTGCTTAGGATGTAGGAAGTTGGTTGCAAAATGAGCTGGAGATATTACTATTTTCCACCGGGCATTGAATCTCTTCAATTATCCAGTGAATACTCAGTCTCACGCTGGCGTACGTTCTCACCTTCAAACTTATTTTTAAGTTCTATCCATGCTTCAGTCACTTCGACAATACAGCAGGATGTCTTCTGGGAGATGTCAAGTGTAACTGCAATATTTTCCATTTTTTTTTACTATACACGACGGGTTAGTACTTGGCCTCCATCACATCTGATGTTAAGTGAAGATGAGGTCGAAGGTGAAAGCGTAAGGACCCGGAAACCCCAACACATTTGGGGGACTGACTATCTTATCTCTGACAACCGAAACACAACAATGCCATTTAGCATTGCTGCTTGGCGGCAGATTTAGATAAGATGGTGGTAGCTAGCCAGGCGGATATTTTAAAATGCCCTACCACCAACCAAACCGAGTACTTAAACATGTACCCCGCGACCTCCGAATCGTAAACCCAATGTTGTTTACAATGTGCCACGGAGGCGGTTATATTGAAGAGGGCCTGAGCTTGTTGCTTCAGCTCTATTTACTTTGATGAAATTGACAAATCTATTGCGGTTGCATTATTTAAGCATATGTCGGACATAATATGCCAGTGTTTCAAAAATGTAAACATTTTGAACTGTTTGTTTAATAAAATATAAAAAAAAAAATGTTTTTTTCTTGTCAACCCTAGATGCAAACCCTCACAGAATATTATGCTAAGCAGACCAGACAGTAGACCATCATCGTGACCTTGAAGTCGTCTGAGGCGAGAGTTTGGTTTCTGTACTCATATTATTTATTATTCTTATATTATTCTGTTTGTGTTTTTTTTTATAAATGAGAGGGCGGCAAACGAGCACGCGGGTCACCTGATGGAAAGCAATCACCGCCGCCCATGGACACCCGCAATACCAAAAGGGTCACAGATGCGTTGCCGGCCTTTGAGGAAGGTGTAGGCTCGTTTCTTGAACGTTCCAATGTCGTCCTCGTTCGGGAATACCGCTGCAGGAAGTCCGTTCCATAGGGTGGTCGTACGTGGTAGGAAGTTTCTTGAGAAATGTACAGTGGTAGACTTCCACTCATCCAGGTGATGTGGATGGAATTTTAATTTTCGGTGAGAAGTGTATCGGTTAAATTGAGCAGCGGGTATTAGCTCGAACAGTTCTTCAGAACACTCCCCATGAAATATTCGATAGAGGATGCAGAGGGACGCGACGTCTCATCGCTTGTGTTTCATTTACCTCGAAATTTGTTATTTTGTGTGTCATTTATTGGGTGAAATAAGAATTTTCTATTGTATTCTATACCTCAGCTAGTTGACAGAATTAATTAGGTACAATCAAACATTATACGTCAATAAGATACGTGGATGATGGTACCGCGTAATAATATGCTTGGTAGCAGAGGCCGATAAGCGGAGCCTCCACCAAGTCGGCCTGTTGGCTAAGGGAAAAGAGGTCTATCACCTGGTAACACAAATACTCACGACTGATGAGTAGATGTCAGCTAATCTATCTTCAGACTTGACGCCCTTCTTGGACCTCATCAGCACGTAGATCCTATCCAGGTCTGTGCAGGAGTATATTAGTTTCTCTATCAATACTTTTCCCATGAACCCTGTAAAGAACAACCAATATATATCAATGGAGTCCTGGCTGAACTGGGTGAGATAGTTCCTCTCCATACATAGTGTTAATTATATTGTGCTAATGCCTTTAGAGTATTAACTTATATACAAAAGAAATTACAAATTAAATTCTTCCAACAGGTTAGATTATTATGAAGTAATTATGTAATGCTTAAAAATTGAAATGCTTTTTCATCTCATCTATTCGAAAAACGATGATTGGTCCCTCAATAAGGGCGCCCAAAGTAGGTCTCTTCTTCAAGAGACTAGAACAGGGAACTAGAAATATAACTAACTATTTGCACGCTACAATGTCAGCAGGTTGGTGGTAGGGCATTTTAAATGTCCGCCTGGCTAGCTACCACCATCTTATCTAAATCTGCCGGAAAACAGTAATGCTAATAGCATTGTTGGGTTGTCAGAGATAAGATAGACAGTTCCCCAAATAAGATTGGGTTTCCGGGTCAGTCCACCTTCGGCCTAAATTCAAAATTCGAATTTGGAACATGATTTACATTTTACAAGAACATAATTTTTTTTTATGCAGAACGGGTTAGCACTTGACCTCAATCACACCTGATGTTAAGTGAAGATGATCAGGAGTTTGATTTAGCTAAAGTGTAGGTATTTAGTTATAAAACCTATTGCGTTGTAGAAGATGCTAAGATCTTCTAAAACTATTTTTT
Source organism: Oegoconia quadripuncta (assembly GCA_949316235.1). NCBI lineage: Eukaryota > Metazoa > Arthropoda > Insecta > Lepidoptera > Autostichidae > Oegoconia > Oegoconia quadripuncta. The sequence continues at coordinate 26,478,643 of OX438749.1, forward strand.
TTAAAATTAATCAATAGCTACTTTATATTTTCTAAAAATAGTTTATTGAATCGTGATATTTGCCCTCGGTGAAATTTTTCATAATTGTAAAGAAGTTATTGCTCGATTTTTTTTGAAAACAGTTACAGAGATTCTAAGTACTTATATTCTCCGACGCAATGTATTAATTCACAGTGGTAATTTTAATCATACAGTCTATGTTTTATTACTAAATATGTATATTATAACTAAAGCAAGCTACCGATTTGTTAGATTTTTTTATTCTATCACTGACAGGTCCTCTATCAAGGTGCAAAAAATTACGGCCTTTAAAATTATAGGACGTTTAAAGTGTATCCTTACTGGACTATACAGGCCGGAATAAACCCACTTAATTATGGAGACGATTGTACTTGCCAATAAACCTTTGCACTTTGAAGTCATTAAATAATAAATAAACATGTAACACGACAAAAATAAAACTGTCACATTAAGTATCCTGATTCACAAAACGTAGAGCCATCTTTAAATTTAATGGGGTCGTAATTCAATGTGATACGTAGTTTTCCGGTAATTGTTGCAGGTAAGTACTTCCTATAAATAAAGTTCTTGATTTTTTGTAGAAGGTGAGAGTATCCATCAGTCATCATCATCATCATCATCAGCCCGTAAACATCCCACTGCAGGGATATAGGGCCTTGCCTCGTAAGGGAGTATAGTCCACCCCGGCTGGCCCAATGCTGGTTGGAGACTTCACATGCCCTAGAATTTTTATTTCTCAGGCATGCAGGTTTCCTCGCGATGTTTTCCTTCACCGTTTAAGAGCAGTCAGATAAATGAATATAAGTAATTAAATAATTTTTAAAATTCATTAGTGCATGGTCTGCCTGGGTATCGAACCCGGACAATCCATCATTAAAGATTAAACATGTTTTCTAACCATCCTGTAGCTTGCTTTAGGTATAATATAGTTATTTAGTTATAAAATCTACAATATTAAATTAAAGATACCACTGTGAACTTCATTGCGTTGTAGACGATGCTAAGATCTCCTAAAACAATTTTCGAAAAAAATAATCAATGACTACTACTTTTTTTTTTTAATTTAATAATGTAATTAGGTGGATTGGGCTACAAACGCGACCGTCAAAATGACACAAGGCTTTATTTGATAATGGTTTTGAAAAAAAAAAAGAATTACATTACCTATGCCAATAACTTCTATTTCACTTACCTAATATGCCCCATTTTTTCTCTTACGGTAAAGGACTCATTCGGTATAAATATAAGGTCTAACAAAATTAACCCGACAAACGTTGCAGCAAAGACTACAATGTATTTGCAGAGTGTATGTATAGGATGTACCTATTACGAAAAAAAAAAATATTTAAACATTAACGTTAACAGATTTTATTCAAAAAATAAAATTCAGTAATGTAGTTTTTGTGAGTTGTACCTTAATGGCCGCGCGCTCTAAGTACTTTGCCATAACACACAAACACCTGCCGCGGTATCTTTGAAGCCGCCGAAAGGGGACCCTACGACTTGCGGTGATTGGTTGCGCCCTGAGCCCCGCCACACCCTTTGGCGTCTTCCATATGAACGTTGCCTGTTTTTGCTCATTGATAAAATAAGGTACAATCGAAATGAAGTAAATCTGTTAATTTGTATTTTCATTTGCACTTACATTAATTTTTTTTACTCGGAAACTAAATTTTTAAGGCTATTGTTTTTAATGAATATATTATTTTATTGTCATGTACGTGCAATTGCCAAAGTTTGTCGGGTTAATTTTGCTAGACTACTCATATAATGATTCAGTACTTACATGATTACTCAACATATCATTACAAACTTATCATAACACAAAATATATTATCATACAACATATTATGATAATATATTCTTATATATTTATAATAACTTCTATTTCACTTATTTAATTATTATATTTTTTTCACTTACCTAATATGCCCAATTTTTTTTTCTTACGGCATAAAACTCATTCGGTATACATTTATCACGTCGAACATACAGTCCACATAAAAATTAATCAGGTAGTGAGGTGAATTAAATAAAGAAGTTACTCTACTAGGCTTGTGCTGTGCTTGGAAAATCGTTGTAATTTATGCAAAATGCGCAGTTGTGATTTCCCAGAGCTCTAACAGATGCATCAAAGCGCTTAATGCTATTCGTGACGTAAATTAATCATAATTGAAGTCATTCTTTTCATTTGCAGGCTGTTGGCATTGGGCCTTCATTGTGTGTAGAGTTCAAGAGAGGAATATGGTAGCTTATGATTGGTCTTGTTTACCCACAGCGAAACAAAGGATGTTATGTATTTGACAGCGTTGTTACAAGGTTTTTGGTGTATTTCGATTATATCGAGGATTTTTTTAGCACAATGGGTTAGCAATTGACCTCAATCACGCCTGATGTTAAGTGAAGATGAGGCCGGACGAGGAAGCCCCATCTTATTTGGGGGACTGGCTGTCTTATCTTTAAAACCCGGCATACAACAATCTTAATATCTTTATGGTATCCAAGCCTAGTTGCTTAGTGTGGAACTAGATGGCGCTGTGTGTGTGTGCAAAGATATTTAATATTATTATTTACTATTTATATTTATATTATTTTATTTTATTATTATATTTATTATTATTTATTTGAGAAATTTATTGAATATTTATTGAAATTTTTTGAATAAAGTGATAGCTTACTATTTATATAAAATGTAATATTATTGTAAAGATGGAAACTAATTGAAAAGATGTGTTATTGTGAAGCGATGTAGTTTAAAAAAAAAATAACATGTTGACTTTCAATAAGTGATATTTTTGTATCCTACATGGAATAAAATATTTTTGATTTTGATTTTTAAAAAAGAAATAAATAAATATCTTTGCACATATCACACAGCGTCAGCTAGTTCCACACTAAGCAACTAGGTTTGGATATCAGATGGTTGATAAACTACACAAATACATTTTTTTTTTGTAAATAAATACATAAATAAATGAAAAAGATCCATAACTCGGGAACTCATGTCTGTATTCGTCATACAAACATATGCCCCTAGCGGGATTCGAACCCGCGACCTTTTGGTATAGCAGTCAGAATTTTAACAGTACACCAAACAGGTCGTCTAGACAAAACACTACACAAAAAATATAATATTAGTTTACTTTTTTTTTATATATGGCTTTTTATATCGTATTCTTCTAGCACAATAAATTCTGCCAATGACAACGTATGTAGAGGAAAAATCATGGGAAAAGATGACCAGTTTTAGAGAAGCGATGTATTAATTTGGCCAGTTATTCATTTCTCCATCTTTTGATTTACTTTTCTCCAGTTAGTTGGTTCATTTGTCATATAAGTTTGTTGTTATACCTCCCAGCTAAACTAATCAGTGGTTTACTGTTGGCGGATGGATGATAAATGATTTTTGCTGAGGTATTAAAAGATCACTAATTAAACTCAGATTAGTACACCTACCTATAGTTAACTATATATCTCGTTGAACAGTAGTTATATTGTCTGAATTAAACGGAACCTATGTGCCAAAGGCTATTATAAAGTTCTGACTATCTGGATGATAAGAATGCGTGGACATGAACCGCTCGGCAATATCCAGTATATTTTATTCTTATTTTTCTTTGTCGAATCATAAGTATTACAATTATTTCAAATTGTATTTGTATTGACTAAATAAGTCAATACAAATAAGGTATTGGTGATATTTCATATAAGATGCAGGCAAAATAGAACTTATCTAATATTCATATCAAATCAAAAATGTTTTATTTCGTAAGTTATAAGAATAACATTTGAAATCGTCATGACATACAGTTATCGCTCATTCACTAGGCAGGCGCACCAGAGAAGAACGAGCAAGAAACTCTAGGGTTGCTCTTTTAAACAGATTGTGGGTTACAATTTGTGATTTGATAATTATACGAATAATAAGACAGCTATATCCATGCTTGCTTGTCATTCAAATAGTCAGTGACTTTGTAATAGCTTTTTGCTAATAATTTCGTTATGATTGCTTTAAATTTATTTAAAGGCAAATTTTGAATGTCTCCTGGAACCTTATTATAAAAGCTTATACATTGCCCTTTGAAGGATTTACTAACTTTGTAAAGTCAGCTAACATAAACAGATAACCGGTTCTTATTCCTTGTATTAACATTGTGCCTATCGCTATTTTTAGCGAATAAGGTTATATTTTTTTTGCATATAACAAATTCTCATAAATGTGTTGAGATGCCATTGTTAAGATATTAATTTCCTTAAACTTATCTCTAAGAGACACTCTAGATCCTAATTTATAAATGGCACGAATAGCACGCTTCTGCAGAACAAAAATGATATGTATGTCAGTAGCGTTTCCCCACAACAATATGCCATATGACATCAAGCTGTAGACTCTTTCCACATTCATTTCCATTTAGCTATCTAAAGTAAACCAGTCTTGCGGTATGAACGTCTGTTATAAATATGGGCTAAAGCTAAAGCGTATTACACAGAGCTATCAAAACCTGTGGGAGATGTTTCCCTGAGGTGGATATCTTTCATCTGGGAAGACCCGAATTTACCAGGCAAATAATACATACACTCCTATCGCTATAGTACGTTATTATAAAGCATTAATACTCCCATACATTTCCACACATCCACAACAAACTTACGCGCACACACACATACACACGACAGGAGAACAGGTAAATGCATGTAAAAAAAAAAAAACTATTTCTGCGAGTGATGTCTTTGTAGTTTAGGGCACTTGGTACTAATCTGTCCTTTAGTTTAGTTTAATTTTCCCGTGTTTTACCGCGTGTTGTCATGCATAGTAATATGTCAAACTTTATAATTGGCTTAATAAGTATGTAATTTAATCTTAAGTAATATATAAGGATATGCTGTAAAGTTTGTTGAAAATAAATAAATAAATAAAGTCTTTATTCTAAATGGGGTGGTCATAGATATCCCAAACAATAGTGTTTTGATGTTCAAAACATGACGCTTCACATGATGAAATATACAGAAATGCACACGTGACAGGAAGTGAGCTCATTGCCGTTGTAACGTGCAAATTTTATTTGAGTTATTCTATTTGAGTGACGAAACCACACAGCATTACTGTATACCGCCTCCGTGGCTCAATGTAAACAACATTGGGTTTACGGTTCGGAGGTCACGTGTTCGATCCCCAGCGGGGTACATGTTTAAGTACTCGGTTTAGTTGGTGGTAGGGCATTTTAAATGTCCGCCTGGCTAGCTACCACCATCTTATCTAAATCTGCCGCCAAGCAGCAATGTTAATAGCATTGTTGTGTTCCGGTTGTCAGAGATAAGATAGCCAGTCCCCCAAATGTGTTGGGGTTTCCGGGTCAGTACGCTTCCACCTTCGACCTCATCTTCACTTAACATCAGGTGTGATTGAGATCAAGTACCAACCCGTTATGAATAAAAAATATACTTTTATTTTATTGTATTAGTTGTGTACTTTTATAAAAAAAAAAGAAAAGAACAATCAAATCAAATCAAAATATATTATTTCGGATAATTCCATATTAGGTTAGTAAGTCTTATGTTTATGTTAGTATTAAATTGGTCATACAGCAATAATAACAATAATAAATATAAATGTCAAAAATCAAATGTCAACTAGAAGTTACTACCTACTAAAAGCGCTGTCCAGTGACTAGCAATAGGACACTCCTGTTTGCCTCCCACCACCCTCAGGATATTGTTGGTGCTGCCGCACACTCTACTCATCAACGAGATCACTTTCTTACGCATAATCGCGTGGAATCCGTCGGTGCGGGCCTCGGCGAACATGCCAGAGGCGCTACAGAAGCGCGGCAGTCCCAACAACAACCTGAAAGCGTTATTGTACTGGACTCGCAAGGCGGCGTAGGTCTTCTGCGTATATCTCACTCATAGACTGCTCGTGTAGAACGCCTTGAAAAGGGTAATTTAACTTGGTCTGTACATCGAACAAATCTAAGTGCGAGCATATTGCTTCTGACCGACAACGCTCTACGCTCCCTTTCAATGTCCAGGTTATCCTTCAGATCCTCTGTTACTATATGACCCAGGTATTTGAACTGCTTCACCCTCGCCAGGGCAGTCCTATACAGTTTGACAGGCGGCACGACTAGCGCCGTACCGCTGCCAGCGGTGAAAACCAAAAGCCCGCTCTTCTTGGTATTATATTTCAACCCCTGCGTTTCAGCGTACTATGATCCTGTGGGTTTCTTTTCCCACAGATGCAGTCGCGTGCCTAGGGTTTGAGAATACGGTGAGCCCGAGTGAATGAAGTTTGATGAATGATTTGTGGTTTTCACACAGTTAATGAAGTTAAATACATCTTGTTGCCTTTCTGTTCAATCTGTAGGGTCATTTGTAGGTACCTGTTTGGTGTAGTGGTTAGCAACTCTGACCACAGATTACTAATAAGTTACTAAAGTAACTCTGACGACTATACCAAAAGGTTGCGGGTTCGAATCCCGCTAGGGGCATATTGTTTGTGTGATGAATATGGACATGTGTACCCGAGTTATGGATGTTGTCATTTATTTACAAAAAAAAAATATTTATGTAGTTTATCAACTATCTGGTATCCACAACACAAGCCTATATAGTTGCTTACTGTGGAAATAGATGGCGATGGAGTATGTCTAAGGATATTTATTTATTATTATTATTTATTTATTTATTTTTAATTTCTGTACGTATTAAACGATTAATAAAGTTTGAATTTGATGTTCCTGATCGAATGTTTTATTAAGGCAAAGGCAGGCTTTTGGGCTTATATCAAGGTACCGCCACTGCACAGATGATTGAATGAATGACTTCCAAAGCGGTAGTAGTGTGGACATACTGACTGACAGAGAATTTTCAATATATTTAAATTGACAATCAACAAATGATATCATGTATCTTCATCCTCATCAGCATCAGCCCGTAAACATCCCACTGCACACCAAAAAAAAAACGACGGGTTCGAACTTGACCTCAATCTCACCTGATGTTAAGTGAAGATGAGGGCGAAGGTGGAAGCGTACTGACCCGGACACCCCAACACATTTGGGGGACTGGCTATCTTATCTCTGACAACCGGAACACAACAATGCTATTAACATTGCTGCTTGGCGGCAGATTTAGATAAGATGGTGGTAGCTAACCAGGCGGAAATTTAAAATGCCCTACCACCAACCAAACCGAGCACTACATGTACTCCTCTGGGGATCGAATCCGCGACCTCCAAATCGTAAACCCAATGTTGTTTACATTGAGACACGGAGGCGGTTAAAATATTAAAGTAATTATAATATAAATAAATTCGAAACGTCTTAACCGATTTTCATCAAACATGGAAGAACTGTTCATTCATTTATTTATTCAATTCAGGTAAAATATCAGTCAATTATCTTTACAGGTTCTATGCCCAAGTCGATGAAGTAATGTTATATAAACACAATTGTATTTACCCGACGGTTGAGTGCTAATTATTGACGTGTTTGGCCTCTCGGCTCTCTGGAATGGATTTAAATAAGATCGAAAGATAAGATGTCTTTACTTACGAAATTGGAGTTATTTTTCTTCGTTAATCATATGTACCAATTCCTGCGATTTTCAAGGCTATATATCCAAATTTGTTTTTTATTTGGAAAATGGAATATTATTTCAAGGTTTCACATGAAATATTTTCTAATTTCTGGGCTAATACACATAACAAAAAAAATTTGAACAGAGCTCTTTTCATATGCTTCCCATAATCATTTCTTAAATTCGCTGAAACTGTTATAAAGCGGTTACTTTTAAAAATTAACGCTGCCTATACTTAACTTAATGTTATCCGATAATACACACAAAGTTTAGCTAAATTTGGATTTGCTGTTCCCAAACAAAAATCAAAAATGTTTGTATGGAGAAAACAGTGCTAATGAAATTCTTCATACAAAACGCCAATTTCATAGGTAACGACCTAATATTTTTCTTGGACAAAAACTTGCATTATGTAAAAACTCGCACTTCACGGGGCCACGCGCTCTCAAATAGGTACTTTGCTTCAGGCACTGAACTCTATATTGTTCTATTGTCTGCTATGATCAGAACCTCAAAGGTCAAAATACAAAAATTTGTTTATCGCTAACCGAGTCGTTCACCCACCTTCATACTAATTCGAAACAAGCATGAATTTTAAACAGCGTAGTTGAAACTATATTCTGAATAAATAAATTTATTAATACTGAAATAGCCACGGGAATTTAGGTACAGTTGGCTTAGGTTGTTATGATTAATGGTATCATGGACTGCCAGGATCCAGGATTTTTAACCGCCTTCGTGGATCAATGTAAACAACATTGGGTTTACGATTCGGAGGTCGCGGGTTCGATCCCCAGGGGGGTACATGTTTAAGTACTCGGTTTGGTTGGTGGTAGGGCTGTTTGGTGTAGTAGTTAGCAACTCTGACGACTATACCGGCATATTGTTTGTGTGATGAATACGGACGTGTGTACCCGAGTTATGGATGTTTTCATTTATAATAAGTATTTATTTACAAAAAAATAATATTTATGTAGTATATCGACCATCTGGTATCCACAAGACAAGCCTATAGTTGCTTACTGTGGAACTAGATGGCGCTGTGTGTATGTCTAAGGATATTTATTATTTATTGTAATAACAAAGTAATCTTTTTTGACAAATAAAATATTTTATAATTATTACTAAAAAAATGGCAATTGTAGCAATATTATAGCATTATTCCAATGAAGAATGAAAGGAAGCGTCGGTGGTTCAGTGGTTAAGACGCAGGAGGTCCGGGTTCGATTTTCCGGCTGGCCATGTACCGATGAGTTTTTAATTTTTATTTAATTACTTATCTCGGTATTATTGCTTTGTATGGTTGCGAAACGTGGACTACTCTTAAAGGCGAGGAAAGATTGGAAGCTGTGGTGCTGGAGAAGAATGGATCGTATCAGCTGGACAGAGAAGAAAACGAACGAAAACGTTTTAAATATAGTAAAGGAAATTTAAAAAATTTTAACCGCCTCTGTAGCTCAATGTAAACTACATTGAGTTTACGATTCGGAGGTCGCGCGTTCGATCCCCAGTGGGGTACATGTTTAAGTACTCGGTTTGGTTGGTGGTAGGGCATTTTAAATGTCCGCCTGCCTAGCTACCACCATCTTATCTAAATCTGCCCGGCAAGCAGCAATGTCAATAGCATTGTTGTGTTCCGGTTGTCAAAGATAAGATAGCCATTCCCCCAAATGCGTTGGGGTTTCCAGGTCAGTACACTTCCACTTTCGACCTCATCTTCACTTAACATCAGGTGTGATTGAGGTTAAGTACAAACCCGTTTTGCATAAGAAAAAATGAAAAAACGAAAATGTTGGGAGTAATTGAGAATAGAAGAGGGAAAATGCTGGGACACTTTATGCGACGCGATGATTTCATCAAGACCATAATAGAAGGAAGAATAGATGGGAAAAGAGGACGACCGAAATAAACAAATCTCATAAATAGTTCATCAAAACGAACGAAGTTTTTTATGATGTCTTTCTTTGAATTGATTCGTAGTCTTTCAGGGCTTTTTGACTCCCGATGAAGAACGACGCGTATTGTGTTTGACGTCATTGTGTGTATATGTATGTGTCCAGTCTTTGTCTCTGAATATAACTCAGTAATGGTTGCTCCGATTTTAAATCTTTTTGTTTATAACAAGGGAAAGACTTTGGCATATTTGGATCTTATTCTTTCAGGGGGCTTACTGTGGTTTACTTCAGCTGTTTTCATAGCATAATGACTTGCAGTATTCTATTGTGGGGTAAAATATTTTTGTTCTACAGAAACGAGCGGTTCCGACCATTTGCAAATTGGGCCCCAGAGGAATAAATTTCAGGAAATCAATAAATTAACATTAGCATCGTCATATGTTTACGAAAACTTAATGTATGTAGGAGGAAATGTAGAATCGTTTAAGAATAGTCAGGTACATTGCCCCCTTAAATTACTTACCTAGTTGTATTTACATTATGTATATGATTATTCTTAAATGTATACGCTTCTATAATGAGGTTCCAGTAGTTATTCAAAATTTTATTACACTCGAATTAATAAAGTGTAGATATAACTAAAATTGGAAGGGCTATAAGATGGAACTAGAAAATTTTTATATGTTCGCGCAAACTAATCTTTAGAGTTTTTCTTAGTCGATAAAACAGCGCCATCTCTTAGAATTCTCGAGGACTAATAGGAATGTTTATTTATTTATTTATAGTTTATTGTACACTAATCATGAAAACAGTACAGCAATAAAGAGGATGTACAAAGGTGCAAGCTTATCTCTAAAAAGAGATTTCTTCCAGCAAGACCGTGAGTGACAAGAGTGAGAATTGAAGTGGATAGACATACATACGTGTACAGATTTAATAATAATAAATACCTAATAATAGTCATGTAATATTATAATACGTGTATACACATACTTATAAAGTTAAAAAAAGCTGAAGATGTCTGGGGCATGTCGGTAAAGCTGTTGAGTCATATTGTTACTACGATCGCTCCTTACTTAGCCTTAATTTTCAATGCGAGTATTGATCAAGGTGTCTTTCCTGAACTGATGAAACATAGTAAGGTTGTACCTCTCTTTAAATCAGGATGTAAAAACGATCTCAATAATTACAGGCCCATCTCCATTCTACCTGTTCTTAGTAAAATTTTTGAGAAACTTATTCTGGGTCAAATACTGTGTCATTTCAATACAAATGGACTACTACATGATAAACAGTTTGGCTTTACTAACGGTCGCTCGACAACGGATGCCGGTGTAGCTCTAATTAAAAATATTTATAATGTCTGGGAAGATCGCAGCGATGCAATCGGTGTGTTTTGCGATCTTTCAAAGGCATTCGATTGTGTGGATCACAAAACGCTTTTATTTAAATTAGAACATTATGGGGTACACGGCAAAGCCCTCGACTTATTAACTTCTTATTTAGAAAATAGAATTCAAAAGTTCAAGTAAATCTGGAAAAATCTTCAGGATCTTTTGTGAAAATGGGAGTGCCTCAAGGATCAATTCTGGGTCCTTTTATGTTTTTAGTTTATATTAACGACTTGCCTTATTTAGTTCGGAACCTGGTTGATATTGTGTTGTTTGCTGATGACACTTCATTTATATTCAAAATAAAGAGAGGGTCGAATGATATTGACGATGTAAACGATACTCTTTCACAGGTTTCGAACTGGTTTACTGTGAATAATTTAGTCCTAAATGCTAAGAAAACCAAATGTATTAAGTTTTCCTTACCTAATGTAAGGCAGGGGGAAAACAACCTAAGGTTAAATAGTGAAGCATTGAAATTTGTTGAGAACTCTGTTTTTCTTGGCATTACTTTGGACTCCACACTACAGTGGGGGTCGCATATTGAGACACTTGCGAGCAGGCTCAGTTCAGCTGCTTATGCTGTTCGTAAGATTAGATAACTTACTGACATTAAAACAGCGAGGCTCGTTTATTTTAGCTACTTTCATAGCATTATGTCTTATGGTATACTACTGTGGGGTAGGGCTGCAGATATTCAAACAATATTTGTTCTACAAAAAAGAGCAATCAGAGCAATATATAATTTACGCTGCCGTGATTCTCTAAGAGAACTGTTTAAAGAAATAAGTATTTTAACTGTTGCATCTCAATATATATATGACAGTATAATGTATGTACGCAAAAATATATGCCTATTTCGTAAACATTCTGATAATCATAATTTGAATACTAGAAACAAAAATAAAATTGAAATTCCACAATTTAGACTTAGCAAGGTTAGCACATCCTTTGTGGGACACAGCATACGCTTTTACAATAAAATACCAGAACATGTATTGAGTTTAACAGAGCAGAAATTTAAACGCCACATTAAAGAAACTCTGTGTAAGAAGGGTTATTACAGGATAGATGATTATTTAGGCGATAAGGAGGTCTGGTGTTAGCTGGTCGTTATGTTAATTGCTATTGTTTTGTAATATGTAATATTAAAATGTAATATTATTGTAAAGATGGAAACAAATTGAAAAGATGTGTTGTTGCGGAGTTTCTTGTCGCTTCTTCTCCCTAACCGTAACACCTTGCGAAGCGATGTAGTTTAAAAAAAAATAATAACATGTTGACTTTCAATAAGTGATATTTTTGTATCCTACATTGAATAAAATATTTTTGATTTTGATTTTGATTTATATGTACAATACATATACCTACTTACATATCTAAATAGATAAATAAATACTAATATATACAAATGTTAATTTAATATTGTAGGTTTTATAACTAAATGTTATTGTTATTTTATTTTAGTGTTCAGTGTAAATGTGCCTATCACCTTTACACATACTTAGTTATAAGTAGTTAGTAGTAATTATTTTTTTTATTCTTTTTTATAGTTTAAAATTCTATGCCTACAGTTTTATAGTGTTATCTTACTACATGCATTTGAGTGTTGTGCTCGTCTGTAATTGGAGTTCATACCAGAAAATTTTAGTTTAAATGATTTTGTAAGATGCAATGTATATGTACTCTGTTGGTGAGCCTAAATAAATAAATTATACCTAAATTCAAACACAGTAACACTGGGAAACAATTTTCTTATTTCCTAGTGTTAGTACATACAAAATGCAATAAAGATAATTACAATACACACAATGCACATTCATCATTACTACATTGATTAATAAATAAAATAAACTAGGGGATAAGCCTCTGCCCCGAGCTATGCTTCGGCTCGATTCTTTCTAAAGCAAGTGTTAAGTGAAGATGAGGTCGAAGGTGGAAGAGTAGAACCCCAACACATTTGGGGGACTGGCTATCTTATCTTTGACAACCGAAACACAACATTGCTATTAACATTGCTGCTTGGCGGCAAATTTAGATAAGATGGTGGTGGCTAGCCAGGGGACATTTTAAAATGCCCCACTACCAACCAAACCGAGTATTTCATGAACCCCGCTGGGGATCGAACCCGCGACCTCCGAATCGTAAACTCAATGTTGTTTACATTGAGCTACGGAGGCGGTCGAGGTGCCTTTGAGCATATTTTCAACCCCACGACATAATAAGAATAGAATAGAATGGTCAGAATTACAGTATACTAAATACTAAAGATTTAGAAAGTTATATATTAGATAAGATAAGAAGATAAGATATATGCTTAAATAAGAATTGTCAAACTGAAGTGGCAGTGGCCGGGGCACGTTGCTATTAGGATCGACGGCCGTTGGGATGGAAAGGTTCTCGAGTGGCGACCACTCACCGGAAGACGCAGCGTGGGCAGGCCACCTTCGAGGTGATAGTGAACTCGACGGCTTGCTCTTTTAAAATTAGGCTTGACTTTACATAAAGGTTTTTATGTTACAAAAGGGTTTTTATATTTCATTATTAATTGTGAAATAGCCTGGCATACGAACGATCTGATTATGTCCAGGGATGATTATCATCTGAATAGTCTGATATTTTATAATATGCTTTGTTAATAAGTTTCTGTTTTATACTAGGTATCTTTAAATTTATTGAGAGGAAGATTTTGTATATCAACTGGAACCTTATTGAAAAAGCGTATACGTATTTGAATGAATTACTGACTTTGCGGAGGCGACTTATGTGACCTGCAAGTTTATCTTTGTTTCTTGTATTAACATCATGTTTATCACTATTTTTCCTAAATTATGCTATATTTTATTTGACATACATTAGATTTTCAGAAATGTACTGTGAAAAAGGAAATTGTTGGGAGTAATTGAGAATAGAAGAGGGAAAATGCTGGGACACCTTATACGACACGATGATTTCATCAAGACCATAATAGAAGGAAGAATAGAGGAGAAAGAAATAGAGGAAGACCGAGAATAAGCTAGATGCAGCAAATAAAAGAGAAGTTGAACGTCGTGTCGTATCAGGAGGTCAAGAGGGAGGCGGAGAGCAGAGAGATATAGAAAAATCTCCACCGACAAGAGCATGGCTATTAAGTCAGATGATGATGACTGTGACAAAAGGTTACAATGTTATACACTTTAAACATATCTCTAAGTGACACTGCAGGTCTCAACTGATAAACTGTGCAAACGACTCACTCTTGTATTGACATTGACTCACTTCTTGTATTGACATCATGTTTACAGTAGACGTTCGGCTGATGAGGAAGACGACTTTATTGGTTTACACTTACCGGAACCGCCGGTTATGAAGATCGTCTTCCCTTTATAATACTCAGGTATTGTTGGCACATTGCTCAGGTCTCTATCTTCCAAAAAACCCATCGTTTCACTGAAAGAAAAAGGTAGGTTACTTGTATTGGAGCTGTGGGAATTAGGTTCGACGGGAGGCATTTTTTAAAAGACTGGTTATCATTGCCAAAATCCGCCTCCGTGGCTCCATGTAAAGAACATTGGGTTTACGATTCGGAGGTCGCGTGTTAGATGCCTAGCGGGGTACATGTTTAAGTACTCGGTTTAGGTGGTAGGGTTTTTAAATGTCCGTCTGGCTAGCTACCACTATCTTATATAAATCTGCCGCCGAATAGCAATGTTAATAGCATTTTTGTGTTCCGGTTGTCAGAGATTAGATAACCAGTCCCCCAAATGTGTTGGAGTTTCCGGGTCAGTACGCTTCCACCTTCGAGCTCATCTTCACTTAACATCAGGTGTGATTGAAGTAAAAGTACCAATCCGTTGTGCATAAAAAAAATATCATATTTTTTTTACTAAATTTATAATGGAACCTTGCTCACTTTCAAACAATAAAATAAATGTAATATATTTAATAAATAATAAATATCTTTGAACATACACACAGCGCCATATAGTTCCACAGGTTTGTATTATGCATACCAGATGGTTGATAAACTACATAAATACATTTTTTTTTGTAAATAAATACATCTATGTAATCTAACTAGTCTGTCTGTCAATCAATCAATCAATCAATAATTTATTTACTTGTGATACACAAGTGTACAGGTTGTTATGATACATTAACTTATAAATATGATCTCTGTGTTCAGCTAAATTGGCATATAAATATTGTAGTCATGTTAAAATAGTCGTGAAATTTAATAAACAGCCGAATAAATTATATCCGCTAAACAATAAGAGTAACATAGAATGAATTAATATTAAACAATCAAATATTACTATATTATCAATATGAATTCAAGGAAATTTATTTAATAATAGTTTGATACAATTGATACATAAGAGTTACTAGAATATTTATAAACAATACTTATACAATTTTTAGGAAAAAAAATCACGAATAAAGAATTAGCCCCAAGTCTGGTTGGTGGAATGGTACCCAGAATTGATTTTATTATATTAAAAAATAATATTACGTTATCCATTATATTATATATCAATTTAAAATATTAAATTATGTATCATTTTTATGATAACGGCTGCATGTATGTTAACAACAAAAAAAATATAGAAAATCATTTAATTTCAATCTTGCTATAAAAATGTCATTGTTAATTAAGTTTGCTATAATGTCAATTTATCTAAATATGAATGTCGGCATATAATAAGACTAAACATAATATGTCAAAAAAAACAATCTATATTAAGAACATAAACGTCAAAGATTTAATTTCCAGCGCCTTGAGATAAAGGTAATTGAGATAAAATTGAGATTGAGATAAAAAGGTGAGACGCTTTTGACCACGCCTCACCTGTTGGATAGTAATTCCTCAGGTAAACACCCAAGCGTCTCAAAAAAAAAAACAATCTTTTAAATACAAAAATAATTATTCAGAATATTCCATAATTTTTTGGGTATTTCTTGTGTCACTGCAAAGCGTTGGAAACAATGTTCATTAAATAACTCAATACTTACGCAGCCAATGAATAAAATAATGCACAATAAATTAAACACTTGCTTTACCACAAAAATTGTCTGGAGCGCGTCGCCACTACTTAAGATACTATTAAAATAATGAGAAAGGCAATGATTTTTGTGATAAGACAGTGAATTTTCAAAGTGAATAAATAATGTTACGTACAGTGTTAGCGGACGACACGGTTCAAATGTCGTAAACTATATTGTAATTGGAAACTTCGATTACTGCCGCTCGAATGATGACTAGGCGCCACAGTATAGACAATGGTACAGGCGTGCTATCATTTCCTATTATATTACAGCTTGATTTTTAACATTGATTTTCGTGAACTATCTTTAGTGATATTATTATGTAGGTTTATAATATATATTTTATGTTCTGTATATATTTCGCAGTAGGTATATATAAGGTCTAACAAAATTAACCCGACAAACGTTGCAGAGTGTATGTATAGGATGTACCTATTACGAAAAAATAAAACATTAAAGTGAACAAAAATTCAAAAAATAAAATTTAGAAATGTAAATTTTGTGAGTTGGACCTTAATGGCCGCGCGCTCTAAGTACTTTGCCACAACACACAAACACGTGCCCCGGTAGCCGGTTTGAAGCCGCCTCTGGCCCCCACTCGCCGCTCGCCGCCGACGCTTGCCCCGGCGCCGCCGCGACTTGCTGTGATTGGTTGCGCCCTGTGCCCCGCCACCCGCAATCCCCTTTGGTGTCATTCATAACATTGGAAAGTTGCCTGTTTTTTCTCATTGATAATACAAGGTATCGAAATGAAGTAAGTCTGTTAATGTGTATTTTCATTTACACTTACATTTAATTTTTTTACTCCTAAACAAAAATTTTAAGGCTAGCTTTTTTAATGAATATGCTATTTTATTGTCATGTACGTGCAATTGCCAAAGTTTGTCGGGTTAATTTTGTTAGACCCTATATATTATTTTTAATTTATTTTATTCGGAACACCAACAGCAGATATAAAAAAGTATAGGTGTACATAAAATATTTCAACAAAGCCATTAAAAGGTATTCGCAGATGCACTCTGATTAGACTTATCAACCAAACAGAAATAAACTCTCCGGGATGAGGTCCAAGAGTGTGTCGTGCTCAAGGTGGGACCAAAGAATTTAGTTGTGAATATTTGTTTTACCGCTGAGGCTTTTGTGTTAAATAGGTCCAAAGTTGTGTGTTCCTTAGATAGTATGTTAATAAATTACTGACTTAAATGAGAAAATAATTTCTACGATAGTTAGTTTAGTGAGTTTAATTGAAGTATATTATTTGTACTCAACCCTTCCCTACCGACACTTCTTTAATAACTATACTGTGTTGAAAATTAATTAATACTAAAATTTGGTCGCTTATTCTTATTCTGCGACTAACGTCACTGGACATTATAGCAACTATCTACTATATTAGTATTGTCATTTTGAACATGTTATCAATCAATCAATCAATCAATCAATCAATCAAATACGCTTTATTGTTTAAATAAGGAAGGTACATTTAAATATCTTATAGAAACTACAAATTAGGCGGCCTTTTCGTTATCTGTTATGAGTTTATTTCGTTAATAGTTTTTGATTTAAATTACGCAGTGGTATTTCAACCTCTTTTGCTATGGTTGTCTCGAAGAGATCTCTCCAAGCGATAAGAGCGCTTCTACGCGCCTGTATAAATTATTTCTCTGTATATTTGTTTACCGCAAAGATCGGCTATGTTAGCCATCGTCCGCACCAGCGCCAAACCGATTAGGAGTCGAGGATGTCGCCATGGCCGAAATCGGCCGGATGCATCATCATCATCATCATACAGTGTATAGTAAATTGTTTCACTTTTTGACAAGGAATTCTGCGGTAAAACATAAATTCGACGTCATCTTTCAAATAATAGACAATTTTACAATAGCAAAACAAAATGCCAAGAAATTAGTCACTTTGCTGGCAAGTGCAGCGTAAGATATCCACTCACAAGGTGGACAGACGACCTAATGAAGGTCACGAGAAATCGTGGAATTCAGGCCGCTTCCAAACGGTCACTCAGAAATTCTGTGGGGGAGCCCTATGTTCATCAGTTGATGTCTTATGGCTGATATGATGATAGTAGCTATATGTGGGCAGAAATCCAGCGGAGTCTGCACCGGGGGAGATGCTCTCCAACCCCTACCTACTTACGAGCGGGTTATCGCGTGTCATCCGGGCTAAGTCAGCTCAGAACAACCCAAGGATTAATTGTGCAAGCGGCGTCTTCTTAGATAAAAGTGCAAGGTCATGTGTAATGAAACCCCTGCTAGTTATGCGTCACGCAATTCTCAGTTCATGGAGAAAGTGGTATGTGAAGAGCACAGGCCGTTGGTGGTGGGTGGACTTACACCTGACACACAAAGCGATGTCACTTTAACTCGAAGGCGTGGTCCGCCAAGGATTCACTAGAAGTTAAGTAAATATAGGTATTATATACATATTATATACAAACACACACTCACACACACACTCACATATGTACATTAGTTATTAGCTAAATGTACAAACAATTATAAGTAAACACCGCATGCATCAAATAGATTACCTACATCAAAATTATTAAGTTCAAAAACAAGAAAAAATAAATAACTTAGCGAGAAAAAAGTGTACCCATTTACCCTAAATAAAAGTTGATCATTCAAATAGAAGAGAAGCTCAGCTTACATACGTGTGTTATACCTACTTAATAGTTCTGTTGTGTTACAATTATATAATGCTAAGTATAACAATACATTTGTTGGTACGCTGTCGCTTTGGAGATGGGCGTTTATAGCTACACTACAGTTTCCAACTACAGTAGCTATCATCGCTATTTTATACTGTGTATATTTATTTCTGTATCCAACAAAATTATTCTTGAGTTATTCTTATTGTTATTAAATATTTCTAGTCGAGCTTCAGTGGCGAGTCTTGTGTTAATTTCAAACGAAACCGTATTCTCAGGTACCCGAAACCTAATGTGTTCCTTCTGTCCACTATAATCAGATTTTATATAATTTTAAATAATTCTTTCCATTATTTTATATTCCCAGTAAATTATGATCTACCAACCAATTATCTAGATATTTCCAAAAAACATCGAGGCTTAGTAAATAGATTTTTTATTCAACAGTAATATCTAATAAATTTATATTTAAATCACCTATTATGCAGATAACTGTTTCATATAATTTATATTCCAAAAAACTGTGTATAAATATGCTTCTGAAATATACATACATACACATACCTACGATGACGTGTTTGGTGCTGTGGTTAGAAACTCTGACCACTATACCAAATGGTCGCGTGTTCGAATCCCGCTAGGGGCATATGTTTGTGTGGTGAATACGGACATGTGTACCCGAGTTATGGATATTTTCATTTATAATAAGTATTTATTTATAAAAAAAAATGTATTTATGTAGTATATCAACCATCTGGTATCCACAACACAAGCCTATAGTTGCTTACTGTGGAACTAGATGGCGCTGTGTGTATGTCTAAGGTTATTTATTTATTTATTTATTATTATTTATTTATTATTAATGTGTGGTGTATGCAGGGACTGAATGCGGTTACGGTATAAGGTTAAGGTACTTTAAAATCATAACGATACCCTTGTTTTATAAAGGTAGGGCCATACCGTTATTTAACC
Organism: Oegoconia quadripuncta; assembly: GCA_949316235.1. Lineage (NCBI taxonomy): Eukaryota > Metazoa > Arthropoda > Insecta > Lepidoptera > Autostichidae > Oegoconia > Oegoconia quadripuncta. The sequence goes on from OX438749.1 coordinate 26,498,190, forward strand.
TTTTCGCGATTTCGGTACCGAAATATGGAGAAACGCGGGTGGGTTCGGGGCGGGGGTATGCGCGCGAGGCCCGCGGAGAGGCGCGCGGGCGCGGGGCGGGGCGCGGCCCCAGCGCAGAGACACGTACAAAGTTTAGAAATTAATTTTCTATTTTCTGATATGTAATATTATTTTGTTTTTTCTTTTGTGCTCTAAAGTAAAATGAACTAAAGTACCTAGCTTATTAGTACAGGTACTTTTATGAAAACAAGGTCAGATAAGTTGTATAATATATGCATATAATAAGTTTTCATTTCACTGAGGATTTGAAGTGAATTCTTACAGAATAGCACAGCTGTTCCCGTGGGAATTACGGAAAAAAGTATCCTTGAAATAAGTTCAGAAGTTTTATATTATAATTTTCATTCAGATTGTAATTGTTTAAATTTATATAATCCTAACCTTAATCATCTCCGAAAATGTTTATAATATATTCAGCGGTTTTTGCGAGATTGAGTTACAAAATACAGATGTACACTTTCATATTTTATAATAATACATAGTATTGTAATAAATTGGATAGGTATTCATTATCTCTTGTTTTGCCAAAATATGACTTACGATAGTAGACAACTCCCTCGCTCGACACGTGCAAACACGAAAATAATAAATAAAACTAGAAAATCACCGTGTGGGTCAGAATGGCGGGTGTATTGTTTCAGAAATGATTATGTTATATACGACAGAAAAGTACCTACAATGTACTAGTATGTACCTTTAATGAAGGTAATGTACCTCATTGAAACGGGAGCAATTATAATAATAAAGTGAGCCGCGGTCCTGACGGTCAGAATCGCGGGTGTATGTTGAAAATGAATGTAATAGAATAGCCATGGGTATGTACTATTTACCAAACGAATGTACCTTCAATGTACCTCACGAAAATAATCTAAATCAAATTGAATGAGTAATTAATGAGGAAATCAAGAAAACAAACTTTTGACGCCTACAATTTTTTTATAGCAATATGAATAGAGTTCTATTTTGCTCGTATTAAGAATGTAAAGCCAGTCATAAGAGAAATATTTATGGGTTTGTATATATGCTTCGATAAAGTAAAGAAACATGGATAAGACATAATCATTTACTCAACGTTTATCAAAAGTTACAAAGAAAAAACAAAAAGCGTGATTACTTTTGTCCATATAATATACAATGCACAATTATGTTTTTACGGCTTCTTGTAATTCGATTACATAGGTCATCATAACACACCCACTTATTTTGTCTGTAGCAATGGGCCTTGTAATGACCGATTTTGTCAAAAGTATTTGATATCGGCGGTAAGAATTCAATAATCCCTATGATCGTGTATGTTTTTGATTCTAGATTAATTTCCAGTGGCACTTCATCTATGCACACCAAGTCACTTTGACTTATCTCAAAATTTATAACATTTTGCAAGACATATGTAAATGTTCGTATTCCATTGCAGTTATTACGACGACACAATACTACGTTATCGCTTACCAGCATAGATGCTGCGAAATCATTTAATTTTGAAACTTCCTTTTTGTTCATATCAATTAGCAGAAAAACAATCTTTCTGGTTACATTATTGAAAACACAAGATTCGTTTGTACAATTTTCTTTAATATCAGCGCTATAAATTGCATCAATCAAGAATTCATCAAATATTTTTGTCACGCTACATTCACAGTGTATTTCGGTGATTCCTTTTGAAAAATTCGTTTTAAAATATTGTTCTGCAATTTGAGCACGAATTCTGTACAAGTCTTGTTTTGTTTTCTCGTCATCAAGGAAGGTTTTTTAAACATACAAAAATTATTGCCAGTGTTAGTTAATAGTTGTAGTCACGGCAAAACCATCAAGCACAAGCCGCTGCAATTACTTGAGCCGCAGCATCAAATGCGCATGTGTTCTTTAGTACTACCTTTTCCACACCAGATCTAGTTTTGAGACCGTTTAATAGAAGAGGAACGTCCCTAATAGGTCTTTTCTTTTTAGGCAATTCCTTGCTTCCGAGGCCTCTCCAATTTTCTATTAGCGTAGGGGTTTCTGCGAAAATCGAGTCATCTAAATATATTTCTTTTCTTTTTCTTGTGTTTACAGATTGTTACACACACTACTTCATCTTTATAATAAAAGTTTCCTACGGAACCCTCAAATTATTATTTTATTTAAAAAGGGTCTCACCACGGTATTGCGGTACGCTAATTTGTCCGGTTGCGATGACGTCGTTAAGACGATTTCTAATTAGAGTGGGGGAACCCGAATCGTCCTCTGTTTGACCGCGACCTTGCTACCGGGAGAACACTGCTTCGGTTGCCACCTGAACCCTCTTAAGTAAACTACGGAAGATCCCTCTAGGCTGAGTTTCCATAATAGTCTGGCTATTTTTAATGTAAGCTGTTTCTGATTTTGTGTCTGTCAACTGCGTGGTGTTCGTTATGGTTGCTGAGCCGTGAATACCAGCAGTGGACGAGGATATATGTGGGCACTAACTAATGCCTGCCTGTGCTCTTCAGGATCAAGGTCCGAAGTGACTAATTGTCGGCGTCGACATCCAGGTCTGCACCTGGGAGACCTTCGGGGTTGATCTACCCTCCCCCAAAAACCGCTCATCCAGCATCCACCTCGTCGTCATCTACGAGAGGACTCGAAGGCTACGTCCACTGCAGCTCCAAGACCTTCAGGCCAGTGACCGTACGGGGAGATTTGCCGAGGGGTGCAGGGGAGTGAGCTGAATGTACAATAAACCCACTAAATCCAAATCAAATTGGTATTCTTTTCATCTATACCTACCTGCTGGCGGCTAAACGGGCGCTAAACGTCCTAAGACAACCCCTAACCGCCGCACGAACATTTACATATGTCTTGCAAAATGTTATAAATGTTGAGATAAGTCAAAGTGACTTGGTGTGCGTGCATAGATGAAGTGCCACTGAAATAAATCTAGAATCAAAAACATACGAGATCATAGGGATTATTGAATTCTTACCGCCGATATCAAATACTTTTGACAAAATCGGTCATTACAAGGCCCATTGCTACAGACAGAATAAGTGGGTGTGTTATGATAACCTATGTAATCGAACTACATGAAGACGTAAAAACATAATTGCACATTGTATATGATATGGACAAAAGTAATCACGCTTTTTGTTTTTTCTTTGTAACTTTTGATAAACGATGAGTAAATGATTATGTCTTATCCATGTTTCTTTACTTTATCGAAGCACATATACAAACCCATAAATATTTCTCTTATGACTGGCTTTACATTCATAATACGAGCAAAATAGAACTCTATTCATATTGCTATAAAAAAATTGTAGGCGTCAAAAGTTTGTTTTCTTGATTTCCTCATTAATTACTCATTCAATTTGATTTAGATTATATTTTCGTGAGGTACATTGAAGGTACATTCGTTTGGTAAATAGTACATACCCATAGCTATTCTATTACATTCATTTTCAACATACACCCGCGATTCTGACCGTCAGGACCGCGGCTCACTTTATTATTATAATTGCTCCCGTTTCATTGAGGTACATTGACCTTCATTAAAGGTACATACTAGTACATTGTAGGTACTTTTCTGTCGTATATAACATAATCATTTCTGAAACAATACACCCGCCATTCTGACCCACACAAATCACCGACAAGGACGCACGGCGCGCTGCGCCGGCGATTCATCAAAGGAACCGTTTTCATAAAGGTTTAGGTACCAGAAAATTTCGGTACCGTTATTTCATTTCGGTATCGTTTTTTATCGATATGGAAATATTCCAATAGCCGAATTTTACGGTATGACGTCATACCGTTAACCTTTATTACCTTTATTTTTCGGTTATTCAGTCCCTGGGTGTATGTCTTCCACAGTTCACACAACTCACAATTAGGAGAGCTAACCTTATACATTGAATATTTATTTTTCGGCAAATGACCAGATCGAAGACAATGCGCAATCTTTACTAAATTTTGACTTAGTTTACATCCATCAAAGAAATAATACTTAGAGTAAGCAAGTAAAACAATTAGTGTTGCATCTGAACCGGAAAAGTGATTTAGTGAAACGGCTACGAATAATTTCCTCTTTAATAATTACAGGTATTTTACGTTGGAAATGAAAGATTGCTGTAGCTTCACCTTGAGTAGGCTCCATGTAATCAGATAAGCAGTAACTCAAGACAGTTTTGGTTTAGTATACATATTCAAAGCATACTAGTCGTTCGTACTTCTGACGCAACTTTGTCCTTGTGTAGTCTAATGAACGCTTATCATCAATAATTCTCTCTTTCGCTATTTAGGGGATTGACATATCCAAAAGGATAAAAATCCCAAAATAAAGTAAGATTAAAAAAAAAGTTTTATAGTGATGATTTTTTTATAATAAATAAATATAATAAATAAAAGGTAGTTATTCACCACAAAAAGAAAACACAAGCATACATAGAATCGAGAACTACAGTATTGTGATGAATCCCCCCCTGCAGAGTAGTTGCTGCCACCAAAGAAAGTATGGGCGACTTTCCAATTTTTTTATTTTTGTGTTGTCTTAATTTTAATCCATTTATTGTTATATTGTACATATATTGTTGTATTAGTGATTAATACAAACCATATTCATTGCCGATTTATCTTGTTTGTTTTGCACCTGTCACACCTTGCTGCCAACTCGTTGCTACATTTTGCTTATTCCACTGCATCTGACCTATTGTGAATGAATAAGTCACCTTGATAGATTTACGACCTTCTTGGTTGACCTTTACGGACCCATCCAAATACACTTTCGTTGTAAAACCTCTTTTTATAATCTAACCAAATGTTTTACTGGCTGATATTCTTTTGAATTTAGGTATGTTCGTAGTTTAAAAGTAGTTTTTTTTATATACGTCTTGTCACATGAAATTTTACCTAATACACAATATGTCTGAATGAAGATAATTTTTATTCTAATCTAATTAGAACCTGCTGTAAAACAACGAGTAGCACTATTTACTCCTGTAGGTTATGGGCCCAGATAAAATATTTTTAAAATATGTTTCTACAAATAAAATGTTAGCAATAAAATATAAATATAAAATAAGAAGTAATAAAATGTTAGTATGTTAGTTAAAATCTTTATATTCTCATTTGTTTAGAGTAAGGGGCCGTGTTGTAAAACCTCTTTTTATAATCTAACCAAATGTTTTACTGGCTGATATTCTTTTGAATTTAGGTATGTTCGTAGTTTAAAAGTTGTTATTTTTTTATTACGTCTTGTCACATGAAATTTTACTAAATACACAATATGTCTGAATGAAGATAATTTTTATTCTAATTTAATTAGAACCCGCTGTAAAACAACTAGTAGCACTATTTACTCCTACAACTTTCGTTATTATATATAGAGTTCTTTCTATCGTACGTCGCTATATCACGCCACACATTTCTATAATCACACAATTCCCTAGTCGAAGGCAGTTGTGAACAGGGACTGAATAACCGAAAAATAAAGGTAATAAAGGTTAACGGTATGACGTCATACCGTAAAATTCGGCTATTGGAATATTTCCATATCGATAAAAAACGATACCGAAATGAAATAACGGTACCGAAATTTTCTGGTACCTAAACCTTTATGAAAACGGTTCCTTTGATGAATCGCCGGCGCAGCGCGCCGTGCGTCCTTGTCGGTGATTTGTGTGGGTCAGAATGGCGGGTGTATTGTTTCAGAAATGATTATGTTATATACGACAGAAAAGTACCTACAATGTACTAGTATGTACCTTTAATGAAGGTCAATGTACCTCAATGAAACGGGAGCAATTATAATAATAAAGTGAGCCGCGGTCCTGACGGTCAGAATCGCGGGTGTATGTTGAAAATGAATGTAATAGAATAGCTATGGGTATGTACTATTTACCAAACGAATGTACCTTCAATGTACCTCACGAAAATATAATCTAAATCAAATTGAATGAGTAATTAATGAGGAAATCAAGAAAACAAACTTTTGACGCCTACAATTTTTTTATAGCAATATGAATAGAGTTCTATTTTGCTCGTATTATGAATGTAAAGCCAGTCATAAGAGAAATATTTATGGGTTTGTATATGTGCTTCGATAAAGTAAAGAAACATGGATAAGACATAATCATTTACTCATCGTTTATCAAAAGTTACAAAGAAAAAACAAAAAGCGTGATTACTTTTGTCCATATCATATACAATGTGCAATTATGTTTTTACGTCTTCATGTAGTTCGATTACATAGGTTATCATAACACACCCACTTATTCTGTCTGTAGCAATGGGCCTTGTAATGACCGATTTTGTCAAAAGTATTTGATATCGGCGGTAAGAATTCAATAATCCCTATGATCTCGTATGTTTTTGATTCTAGATTTATTTCAGTGGCACTTCATCTATGCACGCACACCAAGTCACTTTGACTTATCTCAACATTTATAACATTTTGCAAGACATATGTAAATGTTCGTGCGGCGGTTAGGGGTTGTCTTAGGACGTTTAGCGCCCGTTTAGCCGCCAGCAGGTAGGTATAGATGAAAAGAATACCAATTTGATTTGGATTTAGTGGGTTTATTGTACATTCAGCTCACTCCCCTGCACCCCTCGGCAAATCTCCCCGTACGGTCACTGGCCTGAAGGTCTTGGAGCTGCAGTGGACGTAGCCTTCGAGTCCTCTCGTAGATGACGACGAGGTGGATGCTGGATGAGCGGTTTTTGGGGGAGGGTAGATCAACCCCGAAGGTCTCCCAGGTGCAGACCTGGATGTCGACGCCGACAATTAGTCACTTCGGACCTTGATCCTGAAGAGCACAGGCAGGCATTAGTTAGTGCCCACATATATCCTCGTCCACTGCTGGTATTCACGGCTCAGCAACCATAACGAACACCACGCAGTTGACAGACACAAAATCAGAAACAGCTTACATTAAAAATAGCCAGACTATTATGGAAACTCAGCCTAGAGGGATCTTCCGTAGTTTACTTAAGAGGGTTCAGGTGGCAACCGAAGCAGTGTTCTCCCGGTAGCAAGGTCGCGGTCAAACAGAGGACGATTCGGGTTCCCCCACTCTAATTAGAAATCGTCTTAACGACGTCATCGCAACCGGACAAATTAGCGTACCGCAATACCGTGGTGAGACCCTTTTTAAATAAAATAATAATTTGAGGGTTCCGTAGGAAACTTTTATTATAAAGATGAAGTAGTGTGTGTAACAATCTGTAAACACAAGAAAAAGAAAAGAAATATATTTAGATGACTCGATTTTCGCAGAAACCCCTACGCTAATAGAAAATTGGAGAGGCCTCGGAAGCAAGGAATTGCCTAAAAAGAAAAGACCTATTAGGGACGTTCCTCTTCTATTAAACGGTCTCAAAACTAGATCTGGTGTGGAAAAGGTAGTACTAAAGAACACATGCGCATTTGATGCTGCGGCTCAAGTAATTGCAGCGGCTTGTGCTTGATGGTTTTGCCGTGACTACAACTATTAACTAACACTGGCAATAATTTTTGTATGTTTAAAAAACCTTCCTTGATGACGAGAAAACAAAACAAGACTTGTACAGAATTCGTGCTCAAATTGCAGAACAATATTTTAAAACGAATTTTTCAAAAGGAATCACCGAAATACACTGTGAATGTAGCGTGACAAAAATATTTGATGAATTCTTGATTGATGCAATTTATAGCGCTGATATTAAAGAAAATTGTACAAACGAATCTTGTGTTTTCAATAATGTAACCAGAAAGATTGTTTTTCTGCTAATTGATATGAACAAAAAGGAAGTTTCAAAATTAAATGATTTCGCAGCATCTATGCTGGTAAGCGATAACGTAGTATTGTGTCGTCGTAATAACTGCAATGGAATACGAACATTTACATATGTCTTGCAAAATGTTATAAATTTTGAGATAAGTCAAAGTGACTTGGTGTGCATAGATGAAGTGCCACTGGAAATTAATCTAGAATCAAAAACATACACGATCATAGGGATTATTGAATTCTTACCGCCGATATCAAATACTTTTGACAAAATCGGTCATTACAAGGCCCATTGCTACAGACAAAATAAGTGGGTGTGTTATGATGACCTATGTAATCGAATTACAAGAAGCCGTAAAAACATAATTGTGCATTGTATATTATATGGACAAAAGTAATCACGCTTTTTGTTTTTTCTTTGTAACTTTTGATAAACGTTGAGTAAATGATTATGTCTTATCCATGTTTCTTTACTTTATCGAAGCATATATACAAACCCATAAATATTTCTCTTATGACTGGCTTTACATTCTTAATACGAGCAAAATAGAACTCTATTCATATTGCTATAAAAAAATTGTAGGCGTCAAAAGTTTGTTTTCTTGATTTCCTCATTAATTACTCATTCAATTTGATTTAGATTATTTTCGTGAGGTACATTGAAGGTACATTCGTTTGGTAAATAGTACATACCCATGGCTATTCTATTACATTCATTTTCAACATACACCCGCGATTCTGACCGTCAGGACCGCGGCTCACTTTATTATTATAATTGCTCCCGTTTCAATGAGGTACATTACCTTCATTAAAGGTACATACTAGTACATTGTAGGTACTTTTCTGTCGTATATAACATAATCATTTCTGAAACAATACACCCGCCATTCTGACCCACACGGTGATTTTCTAGTTTTATTTATTATTTTCGTGTTTGCACGTGTCGAGCGAGGGAGTTGTCTACTATCGTAAGTCATATTTTGGCAAAACAAGAGATAATGAATACCTATCCAATTTATTACAATACTATGTATTATTATAAAATATGAAAGTGTACATCTGTATTTTGTAACTCAATCTCGCAAAAACCGCTGAATATATTATAAACATTTTCGGAGATGATTAAGGTTAGGATTATATAAATTTAAACAATTACAATCTGAATGAAAATTATAATATAAAACTTCTGAACTTATTTCAAGGATACTTTTTTCCGTAATTCCCACGGGAACAGCTGTGCTATTCTGTAAGAATTCACTTCAAATCCTCAGTGAAATGAAAACTTATTATATGCATATATTATACAACTTATCTGACCTTGTTTTCATAAAAGTACCTGTACTAATAAGCTAGGTACTTTAGTTCATTTTACTTTAGAGCACAAAAGAAAAAACAAAATAATATTACATATCAGAAAATAGAAAATTAATTTCTAAACTTTGTACGTGTCTCTGCGCTGGGGCCGCGCCCCGCCCCGCGCCCGCGCGCCTCTCCGCGGGCCTCGCGCGCATACCCCCGCCCCGAACCCACCCGCGTTTCTCCATATTTCGGTACCGAAATCGCGAAAAGGTTAAATAACGGTATGGCCCTACCTTTATAAAACAAGGGTATCGTTATGATTTTAAAGTACCTTAACCTTATACCGTAACCGCATTCAGTCCCTGGTTGTGAAGCCAAGTCGGTGGCCTAAAGAGACGGCTTAAAACATTAACTGTCTACCAATCCTCACCAGTCCCGAGAGGAGGCTGTATTTGTGGAGTTATATCACTGGTTATAGCAATATATAGCGACAGGTCCCTCTGATTCCTATTAGACACTTCATTATATAATTACTAATTACGTAATATCATGAAACATCAATTTGGATCAAGATCAGTTTAAGGATAAAGTAATTTAGGCGCCGTTTTTAAAGATCCGCAGCTAAATCGTAAAAGCGGGAACGACGCGTAGTAGCTTACAACTCTAACTTTCGCGGAAGTGCCTTTTGGACAAGTGTCTTTCGGACAAGTGTCTTTCAGGCAAGTGTCTTTCGGGCAAGTATCTTTCGGCCTAGTGTCTTTTGGACAAGTGTCTTTCGGGCAAGTGTCTTTCGGCCTAGTGTCTTTTGGACAAGTGTCTTTCGGGCAAGTGTCTTTTGGACAAGTGTCTTTCGGGCAAGTCTCGTTCGTGCAAGTGTCTTTCGGGCAAGTTTTTTTTGGGCAAGTGTCTTTCGGGCAAGTGTCTTTCAGGCAAGTGTCTTTTGGGCAAGTATCTTTTGGACAAGTGTCTTTTGGACAAGTGTCTTTCGGGCAAGTGTCTTTCGGGCAAGTGTCTTTCGGGCAAGTGTCTTTCGGGCAAGTGTCTTTTGGACAAGTGTCTTTTGGGCAAGTGTCTTTCGGGTAAGTGTCTTTCATTCAAGTGACCTTACATGCAAGTGGCCTTTCGCGCAAATGGACTCGCGTAAGTGTCCCTTGTGCAAGTGCTTTCACGAAAATATCTTTCACACAAGTGGCTTGTCGCGCAAATGACCCTTCGCTAAAAAAAACTCCTGCCTCCACACTCCTCCCACTTTAACACCTATAAGCTAGGATCAACAGCTAATTCGCATATTTATTTACTTATTTATTCCAATCTACAGTAACCGACAGTGCATCTGTATCTATTTGAGTACCTATACTGCATTTGAATACTCATATAGGTAACATTATTCACTGACGCGCACAGTAAAATATGCTTGTTTGGTTGTTCTCTTTTGCACCAGTGTCTCCTCGTGGGGTAATAGCTGAAAATCAGTGTTTTGCTCTCTGAGTAATTATACACACTGAGCTATGACCCATTTGTTCAGCTGTAGCACACACATATTCTAGTGTATCCTGATGTTACTTTTATGGATTGTTATAAATTCAAAATCAAATCAAAATCAAAAATGTTTTATTTCGTAAGTTATAAGAATAACATTTGAAATCGTCATGATATACTGTTATCGCTCATTCACTAGGCAGTCTCCCTAGAGAAGAACGAGCAAGAAACTTAGAGGTTGCTCTTTTTAAACAAGTCAATACAAATACATTTTGGAATAATTGTTAAATTTATGATTCGACGAATAAAAATAAGAATAGAATATACTGGATATTGCCGAGCGGTTCATGTCCACGCATTCTTATCATCCAGATAGTCAGAAATTTTATAATAGCCTTAATTTGGCACTTAGTATCTGTTTAATTTATGCATTAGCGGGCCACATTCACAGAGCAGATGTGCAGGTATTTCCTCAGCAAAGAGGCAGAATATTTACCTCCCTGCGTCTCGGAGCCCCATGTTGAGCATATTTATGTTTACTCAGACAGCAGTTTTTTTTTAAGATTGACTGGATTCCCGTATGACCACACTCTCATGGAAAGTGATGGTGTGGTCGAAGATGTAGCACGCGATCCCAGTAAAGAGACAATATTCTGCCTATTTGCAGAGGAAATACTTGCACATCTGCTCTGTGAAGTCCCCAACCCGCATTGGGCCAGCGTGGTGGACTATGGCCCATTCTCCCTCATTATACGTGGGAAGCCCTATATCCCTGTAGTGGGATGACTTATTATTAATCATAAGTGTATATCTGCAGCCACTAAATATATCTGACATATAAAAAAATACTTATACAAATTATCCTGTTAAATGCAGTGCCTGACAATAAATAATAGCAATAACTGCAAATTAATACATTGGATGGTCGTGCCTACCTATAGGCGCTGCCAACCGTACTTTAAAGAAATAGGGTATAGTCTTCGATTTCATGTAGGTGTACTTTATTTTGTCGACTGATTGGTGCAGTGGATAGTGACCGGTCAGCGAAACCAACGATTCCTGATTCGAATCCCGCGAGGGGAAAATGTTTGTTTGATGAATACGAAAATTTATTCCCGAGTCTAAATAAATATTTATGTATGTATTTACAGCACAAGTTTTGCTTCGTTTGGGACTAGATAATATTGGTGTAAGTGTCAGATATATTTATTTATTATTTATTTTATAATGTACTAGCAATTGACTTCGCCCGTGACTTCGCCCGCGTGAATTATTATTCTATATTTTAATACAGGGTATGTTCTACCTATATACTAAGTTTCATTAGCGTTAACATATACGCTAACTTTTTGTGCTGGAGCGATTTTGATGAAATGGTCCAAGCGAACAAAATCGCGAGCAACAGCTAGTGTACTAATATGAATGAAATAATATATTTGCATAAAGATGGAATGCCATTGTCTTGTTTGCCAAAATCGCCGCCAAACTGGAAACTATGTTACAAGATGAGGCAAGCCATGAGGTTGGATTGAAGATGAACATGTCAAAGACTAAGATCATGACTAATAGTATAGCACGAAGAATGGAAGTAAATGGAGAAGAAATAGTATATGTCCAAGACTACATCTACCTAGGTCAAATCGTTTCTTTCCAGGCCAGACAGGACAAGGAAATCGAAAGGCGAACCGATAATGCCTGGAAAAGCTATTGGTCTATGAAAGAGTTAATGAAGGGAGACCTTCCAATGGCACTAAAGCGAAAGCTTATGGACATGTGCATCCTTCCCATTCTTACGTACGGTGCTCAGACTTGGTCTTTGACGGACCGTCAGAAATCAAAAGTCAGGGTTTAGCAGAGGAGCATGGATTGTAGCATATTGGGAGTCAAACTGATTGACCGCGTCAGAAATGCTACACTACGCTCACGGATTCGGATTTCTGACGTAGGGAAAAAAGCGGCAACGTTGAAGTGGGACTGGGCGGGTTACGTGGGCCGCATGCCGTGCGAGTTATGGGCAAATGCGTCCACTATTTGGACTCCTACAACCGCCAGACGCAAACGTGGCAGACCGCGAAAACGGTGGAGAGACGAGCAGTTTTAATAATGGATGGTTTGTGCTCGCGAAGAACAAAAACGACTGGAAACAATGAGGGAGGCTTTTGCCCAGCAGTGGGACACTATGGGCTCTTAATAATAAAAACATTAATAAAAGATGGAATACCACATTAAAAACTCATTATTATTGTGGCCTGTTATAAAAAATAAAAAAAAATCGGCTGTCAAATGTCGACGCGAATTTTTTCTAGCAATATATTTTTATTTACACGAAACATAGTTATTGTTTATAGAAGTTTTATTTATATTGCTTACCCAACGATGGCTTTGCCGTGGCATGTCCCGTTGGACAGCGCGCCAGGTCTGAAGGAGGCATGCCCTAGGCCACAACCGACTCTACTGAAACACTACTGCAATTTTAACTTTAACGATCGCCCCTGTGAGGAATTGCAGACTGGCCTAATGTGCGATATTGGTATGTAACATGGACCATATTACCTACTTTGGGGAAGCAATCGACCCAAGGGCTGATTAGAACTTGCCATCGTGGTGAAAGGATTGGTCAGCCTAGCCTAGTTACCGGAGATCCGGTAACTAGGCTAGGCTGACCAATCCAATCCAAAAACCAATAGCTGACCAGCTAGATAGCTGGTCTCCACTCGAAAACCCTTTTTAATAATCGACGACCGATTGGTGTAGTGGATAGTGACCCTATCAGCGAAACCAACGGTTGCGGGTTCGAATCCCGCGAGGGGTAAATGTTTGTGTGATAAATACGAACATTTATTCCCGAGTCTTGGATGTTTATATAAATATTTATGTATGTTTATCCGTTTATCTTGTATCCATAGTACAAGCTTTGCTTAGTTTGGGACTAAATGATTTGTGTAAGTGTCCGAAATATTTATTTATTTATTTAAAATAATAAATAATAATAACATAGGAATCCTTTATTGTCACATGTGTACCAAACATAAACTCAGTTGTGGCAATCGGATATGGGCTCACAGATCACTCCACAGCGCTGGTTTTCAGCCATCGCCGTCACACCTTCAAACAAATTACATTGTAGTAGTGTAAATGTGTGTGTGTGTGTGTGAGTGTGTGTGCACGGTACGTATATATATATAGTTGTACATTGAGTGGATGACGTAGTCTTAAATAGCTGAATAATTATTGTATTTGTCTTTTGCCGCCTGTTGCTTATTTACATTTAGTTCTTTTTACTTCTGTTGTAACCTATATTTCTTTTTAAATATTAATAGGGCATATTAGGTAAGTGAAATAGAAGTTATTGACATATATTTTTTTTTCATTCGTACTAAATTGCCACTAGCGGTCATCCATTTAAGGGCAGACAAGTTTAGCAACTTTTCTAATCGTAAACAAATAGGGAAGGAAATATGAGTGCGAATGCACGAGACTGTTATTAGTTAAATTAAAATATCGAAATATTTCCAACAGGTAACGAAAATAGAGAACCCGCGACGATCCAAAAGCTAATTGGAGCTGGGATGACAATTGCTCACCTAAGCTTAAAAGAGCTAGAACCCGAATCTTGTTCATATCTCATTCAGAGCATCAGACAAGCAGTCTACAACTACAGCGCAGAACTGGAATACGTATATCCCCTTGCTTTGATCGTCGATGTCAAAGGCCCTGACGTAGTCACTGGGTGTCTAAAAACTGAAGGAACCATCCAGATTGAGAAGGGAGAAACAATAAGGTTGACTACAGATATTAATTGGAAAGATAGCGGCACTTCTGAATGCTTATACGTCTCTTACGATAACATAACAGATCTGCAGCCTGATGATATAGTGTATATGGAGAGTTTGGACACAGGTTCCATCAAGTTGGTTATCGCTGAAGTCGGAGACGATTCCATAGAGTGTATAGCTGCTAATGGTGGTATCATTGGTGCAAAAATGACTGTTAGAATCATTCAAGTACCAAAAGACAAGGAGGTTAATGCGAGAGGTGACAGTAAGGAATCTTTATCCTGCGATTCGGCAATCGAGCCGTTTGAACATATGGAGGATCAAGTTGCATGGGCAATAGCTTCAGACGTAGATGCTCTTTTAGTGTTAAACACCCAAATAGCTACAGATGTGCTAGATGTAAAAAAATTGCTCGGTGAAAAAGGAAAACATATCTTAGTATTCGCTTCTATTGAAACAGCAATCGGGCTTGAAAATATTGATCAGATTTTGAACGAAGCCGACGGTTTATATGTGGATCGAGGGGTTTTGTGTATGGACGTGCCCATTGAGAGAATTTGTATCGCTCAGAAGATGATTCTAGCGAAAAGCAACGTGATAGGCAAACCTTGTATTTTCAAGGCTGTGATAAACGAACAAGTACCGACTTTATGTGTTACTGACATTGTCAACTTGATTTTAGATGGGGCTGACTGCTTAGCTCTGGAATTACATTTTGAAACTCCAATAAAAAAGAAACTTTGTCATGACCCTGTACGAATGGCAGAACACTGTTTGGCAGCGGCTGGTGTTATTTGTCGCCATGCAGAACAGATAATCTGGCAACCACGGGTTTATGGTAACACAGAACTTATGCAGAGTTCTTTAGACGAGCCATCTAGAGCAATATGCGTTAGCGCTGTAGAATTAGCAACCAGGTCAAGTGCTGTTGTCATCATTTGCTTAACAAATTCTGGGCGAACTGCAAAGATTCTCTCCCATGCGCATCCAACTTGTCCAATCATTGCTGTCACTCGTGCCTGTCACACTGCTCGACAGATGCGATTCTGGCGGGGAGTTCGAGCTATGCACTACTTCGAAGTAGTTAGAGGTAATTGGATTCAAGAGGTGGAATCTAGAATCCATGCGGCGTTGGACTATTGTAAGGCCAAGCGTGTGATTCGAGCAGGGGATCCGTATGTCGTGGTCACTGGCTCACGCAGAGGTGTCGGATATTGTGACTCGGTAAGACTTTTGTATGCTAGCTCCAGAGATACAGTGCTTTTGGAATAATGTTTTGAAATTATTCTATCATGTAAAGGATGTGAGGTTTTCTAGTCTGCTTTAATAAATCACTTTAGAAATATTTGTTTTAATTTACTATTATTGGTGTGTGTGTGTGTGTGTGTGTGTGTGTGTGTGTGTGTGTGTGTGTGTGTGTGTGTGTGTGTGTGTCACAGCGCGTCGCGGCGGCGAGCGGCGAGTGGTCGCCAGAGGCGTCTTCAAAGATACCACGGCACGTCTTTGTGTGTTGTGGCAAAGTACTTAGAGCGTGCGGTCATTAACGTCCAACTCACAAAGTTTACATTTCTAAATTTTATTTTTTTGAAGAAAATTTGTTAACTTTAATGTTTTATTTCTTTCGTAATAGGTACATCCTATACATATATTCTGCAACGTTTGTCGGGTTACTTTTGTTAGACCTAATATATGTATATGCCCTTCCCACCACCACTACAACATACTAATCCGCTCGGCAATGTTGGTCAGCTAAGTTCTTCTATGGATTCCTCATTCCTGATTCGATCTCGAAGTGAAACACCTCCCCCTCTCACATAGCTTAAAAATTAATAAAATCCTTAAGAGAGTTTATCCCTCAACAAATAAACCGTTTCTAATGAAACTTATACGCATAAAACACGTACATAGAAGCACTACTCCCAGGCTGATGCTGTAGAGGACGTCCAGGAGTAGGCCACAGTATGTAGAAAAGTGACAGTTGAAGATGAGCCGGCGGTAATCTTTGGAAATTGTTGTCTGTGACAAATTTTATTTTAAATATACTAATTTCAGTTATAATTAAATTTTTGAAGTGTTAATAAAAAACGAAATATAAAAAAAATCTTATTTATTATCTATTTTCAATAATTTGTA
Organism: Oegoconia quadripuncta; assembly: GCA_949316235.1. NCBI lineage: Eukaryota > Metazoa > Arthropoda > Insecta > Lepidoptera > Autostichidae > Oegoconia > Oegoconia quadripuncta. The sequence continues at coordinate 26,514,658 of OX438749.1, forward strand.
ACCTACGAACCGAAGGTAAATACTATAATCGCCATTTATAAATTATTGAAAATATTTTTTTATATAACTATACTCTTATCTTACAATCATATTATACAATAACTATATGTATAAAAACATAATTCACTATATCACATCATGTGGTTATAACATAAAATTATATAGGGTTGCTATACACTGCAAGCTATCGGCGATAATGTAGCGAACGAATCGCAAACATACTTTTCCTTCATATTTTTTCTTCAATTTCATATGATAATATATACAATATAATACAAATACTCTTTATTGCGCATAACAATTTACAATAATTTTTGATGATAACAATAGAACACAATTAGGCGGTCTTATCACTAAAAGCGATCTCTTCCAGACACCACCACAGCTATGGGATATTTGTAGGTAGAAAGACAGGTAGGGTGCACGATACTACCAACTAAAGAAATAATTATAGATAAGTATGCATAAATATAATAATAATATCATATTAATACTTATATAGGGTCTAACAAAATTAATCCGACAAACTTTGGCAATTGCACGTACATGACAATAAAATAATATATTCACTAAAAAAAATTGGCCTTAAAAATTTTGTTTCCGAGTAAAAAAATTAAATGTAAGTGCAAATCAAAATACAAATTAACAAACTTACTTCATTTCGATTGTATCTTCGATTGTATTTTATCAATGAGAAAGAAAAAGGCAACGTTCATATGGAAGACGCCAAATGGCGAGTGGTTGCCATTCGGCGTCTTCAAAGATACCGCGGCACGTGTTAGTGTGTTGTGGCAAAGTATTTAGAGCGCGCGGCCACTAACAAAATTTACATTTCTAAATTTTATTTTTTGATAAAATCTATTAACTTTAATGTTTTATTTTTTTCGTAATAGGTACATCCTATACATACACTCTGCAACGTTTGTCGGGTTAATTTTGTTAGACCTTATATATATTATATGTATGAGACTGCTTGTGGGTAGGTTTAACCACCTCCGTGGCTTGTCTTTTTTTTTATGCACGACGGGTTCGTACTTGACCTCAATCACGCCTGATGTTAAGTGAAGATGAGGTCGTAGGTGTAAGCGTACTGACCCGGAAACCCCAACACATTTGGGGGACTAGTTATCTTATCTCTGACAACCGGAACACAACATGTCATGTAAACAATTTAAAGGTTCACAAACTTGTTTAGAACTCGGTTTGGTTGGTGGTTGGGAATTTTTAATGGTCCGCCGGGCCACCTTATCTAAGTCTGCGACCAATTTTTGTGTTCCGGATGTTAGAGCTAAGATGGCTAGTTCCCGGAATAAGTTCGTAACATGTGTCGAGCTATAGCGCTAACCCGTTATGCTAAAGAAAGATAAGCGATGTATTTTGTATTAATATAAAATATTATAGCTTGCAGTGTAAAACAAATATAAAAATAATAATTGGCATTGATTACACGCGCTACATAGTCTATACACTCATCTAATAAATCGTTTTGTGATTGCCAATTTCGTTGGAAGACCTCTCAGTGCACTTGGTCATATTTATTTTGGGAAAAGATATTCCCAAATCACTTTTATGGTGGTGCGATGTTTATTTCTCAATTTATTTTAAAGGTGGCAAAGCCTTTTAGGAATAAAGAATTCCTATTCTTACAAAAAGTACGTACTAATATAGCGCATATTTAAATTATTTCTAAACGTTAAACTGTCCACAACATATAATTTACCTAAATTAAGAATAATGTCTAGTGGCGCTACAATCATCTCTCGTGAATGTACTTTGCGTATGTATTTGAATGTATCACTTGGCAATAAAACATTCACTTACTTAAAAATAAATTAGTAGAATTATTGAGCAGTTCTTATAATTATTTAAGGGGTTATCCTATGAAACACAGACACGCGTCGGTGGCTCAGCGGTTAAGACGCGGTCTCCCAATTTAAGAGGTCCGGGTTCAATTGATTCACTTCAGGCCATAAGTGTTTAAATTAAAATTTAAGTTAATTTAATTACTTATGTGCATTTATACGACTGCTCTCTTAAACGGTGAAGGAAAATATCGTGAAGAAACCTGCATGCCTGAGAAATAAAAAATTAAAGGCATGTGAAGTTCCCAACCCGCATTGGGACAGTGTGGCGGACTATGGCCCATACTCCCTCATATAAGAGGGAAGGCCTATATTCCTGCAGTGTGATGTTTACGGGCTTATGATGAAACAAAGCCCTAACTGGGAAAAATAAGAACGTCAAGCTGTAGTTTGGTTTGGATTCCGACGTTTTAAAGTATTACAACTTGTTTTGAAATGCTCAGATTATCCACAATCATTAAAACAGATCACGGGGGCCACCGAAAATCATTTTAACAATTGTAGGTTATCTGAGCATCATAAAACTGTTTGCAGTGCTTTAAAATATCGGCATCAAAATCAACTACGGCTTCACCATCTTGGTTTATACTGTTTGGGCTTTGTTTATGAGATATAATTATTTGCTTGAATAGCAGCACCGTCGACAGACATTTCGCTGGGTTTCCCCTAGCTGTAGATTTACATAACTATTGCAGAAAATGTGGGCTGTGTTCATACAATTTGATACATTTGGCGTTGTATACTCCAATATATTATGTCTGTGACTTAAACCGAACTTGCTTTCTACAAAAAATTTAAGAATTTTGGTACGTTTATGAACAAGTATTTGGCTTATTGAGTAAGAGAAATAGAAGCTCGTCTGATAAAAAAGTAATTTACAAATATTTTATAAATTTTACTAAAAATATCGGAATTGTATTAATATTACAGCATTATACCAATGAAATTAATTGTAATCAATATTTTGGTACAATGGGACTTCCATTTGAATGTAAAATGCAAAAATGTCTTGCATGTTAGAATTACATACAGTGGATTTCAGCTGTTTTGATTATGTCAAAAAATTGTGCTCAAATAGTGCGAAATAGCGCCCAAAAGCAGAGATACTTGGTGATTACGCCACCGACAAGAGCATAGCTCTTAAATTAAAGAAGTGCTCAAAGGAAAAAAAAATTGCTTTTAAATAATGAGCATTCTGTTGTCACGTATGGCTGGATTCCTCATTTCTTATACGCAGGCAATGTTTTACTTGTGATTAAGACTTTGCTTTGGTTAACATATGAAAATATTATGTGTATAAATATTGGCAAATGATCAAGGGATTTTTAACAACACCCGAGGGAATTCTGGATTTAACGTATGGATTTTGTATTTGTACACTTCGAGACAAAAAAATATTGCACTCAGTCTTGCACCCTAAGAATATTAAAAGTAAACTAAACTATGAACCTTCTACTCCCCGCACTGCATGGTTATTCTGTAGGCATGTTCGTGCGGCTCGCTTCTGAACCCGTAGTGAGATGTCCAGTGGCCAAGGACGTGTGCGAACTTGTTTGAAGTCTCACGACGGATTCATATGCGAATCTGTGGCCTTACAGAATAACATAGCTGCTCCGTTATGGCTCCGATCATTTACAGTCGATAATTCGGTCTATAACGTCGTCTGGGACGCCGAGTAAACACCAGCCGCCAATGTATAAGCTGGATTCAAAACGACTACTCTGCAAATCCCCTGGGCGCTGTAGTTCGCCCAATCTAAAAAGATCTCTCCGGGCAGAAACATAAACTTTCTAAATGTCAACCAATAGGATCACTTTTCAATACATTTGGTTAAAGAAAGAGGTCTCGTACTATTCGTAGTTATTGTGGCTTTGATGAATTTAAAAGAAAGCGTGGACTGGCGAGTCCTGTCTCTCCAACAATTTAAGTTCCTTTTAAAAAAAATAACTCCAAGACTAATTCTCATTACGTTTACAAAATTCGAAAGGTCCTAAACCACAACTAGTAACATGCCACACTACCTCTGCTCCTCACTTGCTTCTCATGTTTTTAGTTTTTTTTTAAAATTCGTTTAAAAACCATCTTGTAGACCTCAAGAAGACGTGTCTTTGACACCCCATTTCATCCCCGTTTATCTCAATATTTGCAACGTATTATGTCTCATTCATGATGATGAGCGGTGAATAAAACTCACATTGCTTCATTAAAAAGAATTTGATTCTTTTAGTTGTCGTTTTAGGTAGTTGACATTTTTACGCACCACAGCTCGATCTTCAAGTAACTGACTATAAAACAATGTATTTGAAATAACCATCTATTTCGTATGTTTGTACTTGTATGCGCAAAAATGGTTCCCGCATAAGAGTCTCAATGATAACAATACAGCAATCTAAAGCAGAACGTGTTACATCAACTAAATGTAAATTTATCATACGAGTAATTACGTAAAAGCCAATTCTATTTACAATCTTCTTTCCTTTCGGCATAGAAGTACTTAACTAACGGTAGAATAATACGAAACGCTTCTAATTCCAGAGTCGTGGCAACATCGTGGCACATTGTGTTCTATGGAAAATCACATTTGAGTGTAATCCTCACAATAACTATTGAGGTTATAAACTAATTGCTCGGCTCAGCACTCAACTCTATATACAAAATCTCAGATCCGTTTACGGATATCTCTAAATCCGTCTAGACTTTCTTCAAGATCTAAAATATCTATTTACAAGTCACAAACAATGGCAAAACTACAAATAATATCTCCATTAGAATTTCAGTCTGATATGTGTATTATCAATTCCTTTTCATCACTGGAATCCAGCGCTTTTAGCTGTTTTGATCTTTCACTATCACTAGTCGCTTGTACGGCTTTATTATCAAATTCGCTCCCATCATCGACAACTTCTAAATATTTACATTCATCCTCTTCACTATCTGATTGTCTAACAGCTAAATATGATCCGTTGTAATCTCTCTCGGAATCACTAGAATCGCTTTTGAAACCTTCATTGGTTATTGAATCATCACGAATGATAAGGGAATCTTTCCTTTCATTGCTGAATATGTTTTTCACGTGAGTGATCTCACGAACTTTATCTTTAATACTACCGACTGAATCGTAAACTTTATCACTTAATCTGTGACTTAGATCTTTGAGCCTATCACTATGAGTCTTTAGTAGACTTGGACGTCTAACTACGTCATCGAAATCTGTATCGGTATCATTGAAAGGTATTTCACATGGTGTATAAATGGTGTCCTTGTCGTTCCTCTTCCTTTCCTTGTCTATCCATAAGTCGGTGCTGAGGATGCAGTTACGTTGTTTCTTGCCGTCGATGGATTTGAACATGACTTTGAAGGTGATGCGGTAGACTGTGATGAGTATGAGGATTGATCCAGTGATGAAGAGGATATACATAGCGGCTTGTTCGACAACTGGCAAGACGTTTAGATAGAGGTTGAAACGTTGCTCCAGATTTGGGGTGAGACTGAACATCCTCTGAAAGACAAGAAACGGTTTATTTGCAAACGGTGTGATACTAGTAAATTAGAGCGTTACACTATAGTGTAGATACAATAAGAAACGCGAATTTTCTTGCAAGATGAATTCTGATTTATTTTTTTACATGGCCATGTACAAATTATTATCGCTACTTAAAACTAGATGAAAAGGGGATAGAGAAATTAATGCTTTTGCTGCGAAACAGAGATGGCAATAATACTTAGACTTGAGCGACGTTATTTAATACAGACCTAACATAATTGAAAATTAAAAAATTATATCGTGTCTACCTTTCACTCCAAAAATTTACGGACCGGGGATTACTAAGAAGAAAGCGGGCAATGGCCAGGACACTTAGCTCGACGAACTGGTCTTGTGACTGCTACACTGCTACAGTATAATGAACAGGCGTAACGAATAATCTATTTCTGTCGCTATCAATGTTAGCATTGCTGTGTTCCGATATGAAGGATAATAAAGTCAGTGAAGTTATCACGCATCCCTTTCATTTGAGGTCGAAAGAAAGTCACATATGTCATGCATTGAGCTGCTTCGTCATTTGTCTTAACGTCATAACTGGACATACATAATTCTAACAAGAGAAGTTCCTGTGTAGTCCAAAAATATACTTACAATATCGAACCAAAGCAGTGGTAGATACATATTTGAGAACTTCTCCGCATTCTGAATGTTAGAGATATCTTCCAGCGCCATGTTGATCTGGAACTTGGTGCTAACGTCCAGGGGTAGTCCTGAATCCGGCTGAATCCAAAATCTATCGACAGAAATAATTAATTTAAAATAAATGTTAGAAATTTTCAACAAAATCTTACCAGGATATAAGGAGTCGGAAGAAGTCTTTTCCTAAATACTTAATAAGATGATTATACTAAACCCATAGTAACAGGAATTGAGCTTTTTGGGATAGAGGCTAGGGATTACACAGTCGGTTACACATCTATACAATTTGTACATATAGCTAAGGAACGAAGTAGATAACCAATATTATGCGAAGAAAGTATACCTATAGATAAATAAATAAATAAATAATAATAAATAATAATAAGGTCAAGAGCGATCCCATTCTAATTAAAAAAAAAAATATATTTTTGGACATACACACAATGCCATCTAGTTCCACATTAAGCAACTATAGGCTTGTGTTGTGGATACTATATGGTTGATATACTACATAATTACATATTTTTTTTTAATAAATACTTATTGTAAATGAAAAAGGTACACATGTCCGTATTCATAATACAATACATATGCACCTAGCGGAATTCGAACCCGCAACCTTTTGTTATAGTGGTCAGAGTTTCTAACCACTGCACCAAACAGGTCGCAGATAGACTGTTCCTATAGAAAGTAAACCTATTTCAATGATATACGAGTAGTTTATTTCATTTAATGGAATATTTAATGAAATTTCGGAGAGTGATTTGACAATTTTTATTTCAAAAATGAAGCGTATTTGATTTGATTTGAATTTTTATGTATTTATTTGCAGCTTCTACATTTTGAGTTATGTTGCGTAACGGCAAAATATTGTGCAGCAGAAGTTGGTGATTGTGTACAAGTGAAGGGAAGATTTTGGCGTCTTCTAATGGAAAAAAGAAAGCTTAGTCAGTTCCTTATATTTTACACTTCTTTTCATTTGCTTCACTCACTCACTTTGCTGCACAATTTGTGCGGGAATTGTAAAAAAATATGCAATGTTAATTGCCAATTTTATATAATAGGTTCTTGTTATCAAAATTGTGATTTATCTCACCTGGTCTCATGCAGCTCCTTATTCGGCGTCAGTCCTTCCACTTTGCTAAATAGAATATCGTCGCCTTTATAGAAATGTGGGTAGGACAGAGCTATTGGGAACCCGTAGTAGCACTCAGTTACATCGATGAGGCCTTCAGGCAAGCATTTATCTGAAAAGAAGTGAAATAATAAGTATGTGTATTTGTTGACCAGTGTCCGTGGTATACAAGGTCTAACAAAATTAACCCGACAAACGTTGCAGAGTGTATATACATAATGTACCTTTTACGAAAAAAATAAAACATGAAAGTTAACAGATTTTTAGAAATGTAAATTTTGTGAGTTGGACCTTAATGGCCGCGCGCTCTAAGTACTTTGCCACAACACACAAACACGTGCCGCGGTATCTTTGAAGACGCCGAAAGGCGACCACAAGCCGCTCGCCTCCGCCGGTGCTTGCCCCGGCGCCGCTGCAATTTGCTGTGATTGGTTGCGCCCTGTGCCTTTTCTTTCTCATTGATAAAATAAGGTACAATCGAAATGAAGTAAGTCTGTAAATTTGTCTTTTCATTTGCACTTACATTTAATTTTTTACTCGGAAACTAAATTTGTAAGGCTAGTTTTTTTAGTGAATATATTATTTTATTGTCATGTATATACGTGCAATTGCCAAAGTTTGTTGGGTTCATTTTGTTAGACTCTATACTTTGCAGGCTCCACTGAAACCCATATTGTAGTGTACGGCTACAATCCAACCCGAGTTCGAGACCTGTTTGACTCCATCTTGCGACATCGGCAATTAGAGGACAAACAGTATATTTCTTTTTGGAAGTGTATTGATTGTGTAATACTTGCGTACCTGAATACTTGTGTCATGAGCTCAGGTTATGAGATGACTTTAAAATACACTTCATTGTCTTTAATTTTTCTAAATAAATGAAGTCTAGGAAAATGTTTCGGATTAGCTTGTCAAACTTGTTTATATAAATATAAAAATAAATGCAAAACAAATAAGACAACAGCTTTCGCCAAAAACTTTCGACAGTTGCCTCCACAAAGTCAGTAATTCATTCAAAGGGTTATGTATACGCTTTTTCAATAAAGTTCCTGTTGATATACAAAATCTTCCTTTCAATAAATTTAAAGATACTATAAAACAGAAAGTTATTAAGAAAGCATAATTATAAAATATCAGATTATTTAGATGATAAACAATCATGGACATAACCAGCCCGTTCGCATAACCAGGCTATTTCACAATTAATAATGAAATATTATAATATAAAATAATAATTTTGTAATATAAAAACCTTTTTTTAAAAGAGCGACCTCTCGAGTTTCTTGCTTGTTCTTCTCAGGGGAAAATTGCCTTTTGAACAAGCAGTAGCTTTAAAAATGTAAACTCTGACTATTTTAAGTGTACCCTGTGTTACAAAATAAAGCATTTTTTGATTTTGATTTTCTTTAATATAGGTTATTGAATTGTGATATTTGCCCTCAGTGAAATTTTTCATAAATATAAAGAAGTTTTTTTTAAAATAGTTCTATGCAATTTTGATTTAATGGTCTATGTTTTATTATTAAATACCTGTACTATATCTAAAGCAAGCTACCGATTTGTTAGAACATATTTTTATTCTATCATTAACAGACTGACGACCGATTGGTTATCAGCGAAACCAACGGTTGCGGGTTCGAATCCCGCGAGGGGTAAATGTTTGTATGATGAATACGAACATTTATTCCCGAGTCTTGGATATTTATGTTTATCCGTTATCTAGTATCCATAGCACAAGCTTTGCTTAGTTTGGGACTAGATGAGTGGTGTAAGTGTCCGAAATATTTATTTATTTATTATTTAATTTTCAACGGAATGGTACTCTATTCATGTGCAAAAAATCACGGCCTTTAAGATTATATAAGAAGTTAACAGTGAATCCTTACTGGGCCAAGCAGGGCTGGTATTCAGTAGACTACTCCTGGGTATTGGCCTTTTACTCCTGAGTATTGGACCTTTGTCAAGACATCATTTTAGAGGACTGCTATGGTACAGCGTAAATTACTATAGTCATTTAATGATTATGTGGCCAACTATACCTTTCCGGCAGTAACATTTATTCTCCTCAAGTATTCTTCCGTTATCCATCATGTGCTCAGGGAAGGTGTACATAATTGCGTCTAGGTTGCTCTTAACTCCCTCTTTAGTTGGAATCTGTAACAAGTTATAACGAGTATTTAAAAGACCTGTCAATTGTGAGTAAGGTTCCATATTTGTATTAACATGAATATATTTTGTAAACTGACAAACTTGAATATGTAGTTCGTTACGTAGGAGTTATATGAGAAAAACCGCAACATTAAGTTTGTCATGTGATAATTCCGCACGGGATTTGAAACTAAGGGCTTTATCACACTAGCGAGCTGCTGTTAGCTTTGTTACTCCGAAGACGGAAACGAAGACAAAAGCAGATAAAACGACGGATATGGGAGGACCCATTATCAAGTTACAAAATGGCGTCAACAGCGCTGTTCGCCATGAGCTCGCTGTGCACCCGCGGCGTGTTCGTCACGCACACGTCGCGAACTCGCAGCGTGCTGGCTGCGCACTCGCCCCGCTTCCCACTCGATCGCAACTCGCTAGTGTGATAACGCTCTAATGATTATTGTAAATAAGTATACACTTGTCTCTAAGACCTTTCGTTGTAGGCTTAAAGATTATCTGTCCCTATAGGTTTTGGTAATCTCTCAGTGCGGATGCGAATAGGAACTTTTTTTTGCGTTAAAATTTATATACAGCGGAATGTGACCATAATAATAAATAAATAAATATCTTTGTACATACACACAACGCCATCTAGTTCCACACTAAGCAACTAGGCTTGTATTATAGATACCACATGGTTGATAAACTAAACAAATACATTTTTTTTTGTAAATAAATACACATATAAATGAAAAACATCCATAACTCGGGAACAGAATGTCTGTATTCATCACACAAACATATGCCCCGAGCGGGATTCGAACCCGCGACCTTTTGGTATAGCAGCAGAGTTTCTAACCACTACACCAAACAGGTCGTCATAATTGCAAATTAATTACGCAAATAAAAGGATCACAAACCTAGATTGATTAATTTTTGATTATTTAATTGTCTAAACGCTTACAGAATCACTTGTTGCCTGTCTGTCTGTGTGTTAAGGCCCCTTTTTACAAGCTTTTATTTAGCTTGCATTGTTTTAAGCTTTTATTTAAGACTATCATTTTTATAGGCTTAGTTATTCAAAATTATATCTCCAATAATGTATATAAGGTTATATTAATGTTATCAAAATAAATAAATTTCTTTCTTCTTTCTTTCTTTCTTTCAATATACCTCTATTGGATAGCAACTATACATAGTCGGTCGGTTCTGAATTATGTCCAGCTAAGCCAATTTTTTACCGTAATTTCCCTGGACTATAATAGATAATGTTTGACGTCAAAACTAGTTTAAATCACTGTTGATATTAAAGGTGAATTAATAAACGATTTGTAGCACGTTTAAAACAGGTTTTAATCGAGTTAGAAACGTATTATTACAATAAATTTATATTGTAATAAATATCCTTAAGACATACACACAGTACCCTCTAGTTCCATAGTAAGCAACTATAGGCTTGTGTTGTGGATACCAGATGGTTGATATACTACATAAATACATTTTTTTTTGTAAATAAATACTTATTATACATGAAAACATCCATAACTCGGGTACACATGTCATGTCCGTATTCATCACACAAACGTATGCCTCTAGCGGGATTCGAACCCGCGACCTTTTGTTATAGTAGCAGAGTTTCTAACCACTACACCAAACAGGTCGTCATGATGATGATGTCGTAATCACTTAACACACTTACCAAAGTAGCTGGTCTGCAAAGACTCTTCCTGAAGAACAACAACGATTCATTCTTCCCCACTCCACCCTTGAACTTAGTGCCGTCTGATGAGTACTGGACATTTGAGCAGTGCTTTCCATCCCATTGGGGCAGGTCTGTTGAGCCTCTGTAGGTGTCGATGAGACCGGCTAAGGAGATGTCTGTCTCCCCTGTAAATATCGTCTCGTAATCGCCACTGAAGTCATACATCTGGAAGAGACAATTTGCAATTTTAAAAACACCACATGTTTTGCAGTTTCCTTATGAATTTTTCACAAAATATCATGCTTGAAACATGTAAACAACATTGGGTTTACGAATCAGACGTCGCGGGTTCGATCCCCAGCGGGGTACATGTTTAACTCGGTTTGGTTGGTGGTAGGGCATTTCAAATGTCCGCCTGGCTAGCTACCACCATTTTATCTAAATCTGCCGCCAAACAGCAGCAGCAGCAGCTGTTGGGGTTTCCGGGTCAGTACGCTTCCACCTTCGACCTCATTTTAACTTAACATCAGGTGTGATTGAGCTCAAATACTAATCCGCTGTGCATAAAGAAAACATCCACAATTCACTTGTCGTAATGTGGAAAAATTCTCATGTTACAGGACTAAGTCATAGGATATGATTGCGATGTTAGGCGCAACAGCGCCCCCCGTGGAGGGCCCGCTAACCGCTCTCCCGGAACGGGCCTCCCTTTGTGAGGGGGGGCAGAGCGGGGGCCCCTGGAGCCGCTAACGCGTTCGTTCCCAAGTCCTCTACTGCCGAGGAAGGTCGCCGCGGGGTTTTAGTGGGCCGTTTTAGGCGAGCGGTACGCTTGATACGGTCAAAAAATAAAGTCATAGGACTAATCCCATCGCTGTTGAAACGTCTAAGTTATTACCTACATATTTTGGGTGTAGTATTAAGGGTTCTCTGCCCTCTCGCCGAAAATTGTTTGCCAGATTTTCACTTGGCATCTAACATTTCGCAGAACTAAATAATCATTTGCCAACTTATCATAAAATTTTGTTTTATATCCCAACCTCACAGTTAGCAACTGTACGTTCGGTCTGCTTTTCAGAATGACACTTTTTAAAATGCCAACTTTTAAAGTAGCAGAACATTTTAGTTTGTGTAATACTCCTTTAGTTGTTTATTGTTTACCAAATGTTAAATTAAATAGGGTGTCATTTCTCTGTGTATACATACCCGCCCTATAGATATTTTCCCTATAGAATATACGTTGTCATACAAAAATTCGTAATCGTTAGTTGTCAAAGTGAAACATCGGCGAAACGTTGGTTGGCAAGTGATAATCTGCCAAACAAATTTCGGCGAAAAGGCAGGAAACCAGTATTAAGAGACTACGTATATTAAACGTGTATCATAATGATTCATACAAATATTGCTTTAATTAGCTTTCGCTTTTGTTTTTCTTCTATTCGACGGAGCAATCGTTGGTTAGAGAAAATTGTTAATCATACTTATATGATTAACAATTTTCTCTAACCAACGATTGCTACGCAACGATTTGATAACAAATCTTAACCTAGCTTACTAGGTTAAGATTTCTTATTTTTTAAGGATAATATAAAGTAAAACTTTAAAAAAATTATCTTTCATCAATTACGTCATCTATCATTGTTTATGTTAAAATCAAGATTTGTTATCAAATCGTTGCGTAACAATCGTTGGTTCACACTTATATGATTATTAATTTTCTCTAACCAACGATTGCTACGCAACGATTTCATTTTCTAAGGTTAATTTAAAGTAAAAATTTAAAAAAAATCTCTTTCATCAATTACGTCAGCTATTACGTCATTTATCATTGTTTATGTTAAAATGAAAATCAAGCCAATTTTTTATTGTCTACTGTAGCACAGTGAAAACAAGTTAGTTTTAATTTGGTAACACCAAACACATTTCAAAATTCCCTTTGTCCCAGACCAGTGTTTTGCTGTAGCCTTTTTGTATACTGCGGCACACACATAATATTTGTTGTTTCTGTACTTGTGTTTTATTGTTTTAATTGTATTTTTCATATGTAAAATTTGTTATGTGTGTGTACATGGATGCAAATAAATGCTGATCTATCTATCTATCAAACCCCTTGGTCATTTACAATACCGTCACGAAGGTAGTTTACATCTGGTAGTGATCCAGTCGAGCCGGTTGGCTATACAGCTAGGTTCGTATATATGGAACCATTAACTAAATACACAAAACTTTTGTATACCTGTATTCGGATATACATGGGCGGATTGAACCCGGAGCTCATCTGAGAGTAGGTATATAATAAAACAAGCAGGTGTACAAACTTTGCATATAAATTTGACATTTATGGCCGTTGTTAGAAACATAACGAAAACCTTCTGTGTTATGGTTTCTAATGTCCTCAGTAAATGTATAGAACAGTGTAGACTACCGAGTAGAGATTAGAGAAATAAATAACTTAATATCCTTGGATATACACACAGCAGTGTCGTTTCTGATGTACACCAACTAAACTAAACTAAAACCACTTTTAAAGTAGTACTGTCTCTTTCTCCCTGGAACAGTACGATGCGACGGCACCACTCCAAAACTAGTTTTAGTTTAGTTTAGTTGGTGTACATCCGAATCGACACCATTGCCATCTAGTTCAACACTAAGCAACTAGGCTTGTATTATGGATGCCTATTCATTGATGTAGGGTAGAAAGGGGTATTAGGAGTCAACGGACAATGGTGGTCATTGTAGTTACTAAAAAACTAAAATCTCACCACCCTATTTGGGTTAAGACGGTTTATCCCTCACGGTAATCCATAGAAACTTTCAAGTCAAAATTTTTCGAATTAATAAACCGATGCTAATGAAACTTTATAAGCATAAAGCACGTAATCTAAAAAAATTGTAGAGAATATTTTCGAAAAAGAGTATCTAGAACTACTAAATTACAGCGATTTTAATGTTCCCATAGTAATAGAAAAAATGCAATATATTCTTTATAATTTGGTACAACATAAATCTTTTCTACTAACTTTTAGATCTGTGTAATAAATAAATATATCGGACATTTACACCAATCATCTATCTACCTAGTCCCAAACTAAGCAAAGCTTGTTCTATGGATACTAGATAACGGATAAATCATACATAAATATTTATATAAACATCCATGACTCGGGAATAAATGTTCAAATCAAATACGCTTTATTGTTTAAATAAGGAAGGTACATAAATATCTTATAGAAACTACAAATTAGGCGGCCTTATCGCTAACACCGATCCCTTCAATGCAACCCTATCATCACGGAATTCAATACGAGTAATTAAGTGGGTTAGCACAAATAATTTCCTAATTGTTAATTACATCTGGAAGTTCTGCATATTGAATTCAAAAAATGTTATCTTAGAGCTACGCAAAACATTAATTTGCTAATGTTCGTATTTTCATATTAAGTTTCATTAGAATAGGCCTATTCATTTCGAAAATTTTGGACTTGAAAGGTTGTATGGCATGCCGTGTGGGATAAACGCTCTTAAAGTTTGTGACATGTAGTAATGATCGCCATATATCATATCACGGGTTTAGGACCCGATTTCGAAAGACATATAAGCGAAAGCCATTTGTGCGACGCCAGATAATCGAAGTGACATATGAACGAAACGCCATCTAACCGCCTCCGTGGCTCAATGTAAACAACATTGGGTTTACGATTCGGAGGTCGCGGGTTCGATCCCCAGCGGAGTACATGTCTAAGAACTCGGTTTGGTTGGTGGTAGGGCATTTTAAAATGTCCGCCTGGCTAGCTACCACCATCTTATCTAAATTTGCCGCCAAGCAGCAATGTTAATAGCATTGTTGTGTTCCGGTTATCAGATATAAGATAGCCAGTCCCTCAAATGTTTTGTTGTTTTGTTTTTCAGTTGGGGTTTCCGGGTCAGTACGCTTCCACCTACGATCTCATCTTCACTTAACATCAAGTGTAATTGAGGTCAAGTAACAACCCGTTGTGCATAAAAGAAAAAAAATTTGCCGATGGGCCATTTAAACCTTAATCTTCGAATGTACAGTTGTCGAAGATTAAGGTTTAGGTTTAACCTTCTGAACCTAACCAACAGTGTCGGGGTGTCCATATTGCTCGCTACAGATAGGGGTCTGTACATTCGATCTTTCGCAAATTTGTCTTTTCGGTTAAATGGCCCATCGGCTAAATTCGTTTCGTTCATAATGGCACTTCGATTATCTGGCGTCGTACAAATGGCTTTTGCTTATATGTCTTTCGAAATCGGGTCCTAAACCTATGTCACACGTGGTGACCCCGATGAACTGTGACCGTAGGCCGTAATGTTCACAGGTACCACGGCACTGTCACTAGTGACACTGCCTAGGCCGCAACTCGGTCATTGACTTTGATAAGTCAGCCAGATAGGTAGGTACTGTGGCGACGGTCCAAGGAGAACGCTTGGAATCGTGTGATGTGTTGCTGGCCGTGGTAGATGGCGCGTTGTTTTAAAAAGAAATGCTTTTAAATGTGGAATAGAGATTCATTGGAGAGAGGCTTTTTGGCGGGATCTCGGCGAGTGAAGTTACCTATCTATCGACAAGATGAGAAAACAAATAGAATGTGATTACTTAGTTAGCTTACCCTATCAATCAGTCCAAGCTTCTCAAAAGAGATCCACCCGGGCAGGAATGTGTAGCCGAGGGTCATTAATTGAGATTTGTAGCCCATCATGAAGTCCTTGGCAGTCATCTTGGCGATAGGCTTGCTATTCGTGAAGCGGATGAGCTGGTTCAGCCCCATACGGGTCATGAAGCTTTGAGAGGACACCACGTTAGCTATGCTCTGTGAACAGACAAAGAGGCGATTCAATCAATCAATTATTTTTTAACAGCCCGCGGCTTAGCCTGCGCGGAATACTTTATCGCGGAAATTTGTTTATCCCGCGGGATCTACTCATTTTATCGGAATAAAAAGTATCCTATGTGTTAATCCAGGGTATATTCTACTTATATTATATCAAATTTCATCCAATCTGTTCATCCGTTTCGCCGTAATTGAGCAACAAACAAACATCCAAACTTTCGCATTTATAATATTATTTTGTTTGTTTGGTTGGTGGTAGGGCAATTTTACCTAGGGCTAGCTACCACCATCTTATCTAAATCTGCCGCCAAGCAGCAATGTTAATAGTATTGTTGTGTTCCGGTTGTCAGAGATAAGATACCCCAGTCCCCCGAAATGTGTTGGGGTTTTCGGATCAAGTACCAACTCGTTTAGCATAAAAAAAATTATTATACAACAACACCTTTTTTCCAAATTCCGCAATGTCTCAAGACGAAAGTCTTTGATGAGTGTGTGTTGCCAGTGATGACATACGGAACTGAAACGTGGTCGCTCACTATGGGTCTCATAAGAAGGCTCAAGGTCACCCAAAGGGCAATGGAGAAAGCTATGCTCGGTGTCTCCCTGCGGGATCGAATCAGAAATGAGGAGATCCGCAGGAGAACCAAGATGACCGATATAGCCCGAAGAACTGCCAAAATTAATTGGCAGTGGGCGGGGCACATTGCTCTTGGGACCGCAGGGGAAATTGCTTCTTGAACAAACAGTAGCTTCAAAAATGTAAAATCTTGACTATTTTAAGTGTACTGTGGCGACGGTCCAAGGAGAACGCTTGGGATCTTGTGGTGTGTTACTGGCCGTGGTAGACGGCGCGTTGTTTTAAAAAGAAATGCTTCTAAATGTGGAACGGAGGTTCATTCAGGAGAGGGCTTTTTGGCGGGATCTCGGCGAGTGAAGTTGCATTTTTCTTTATAATTCTTATAATTTGTGCATTCTAACTTTTGGAGCTTAATAATGGTAGAATACAGGGCGTCCCAAAGTTATGGGACATGAAGGGGAAGTACCTTAAATATTGTAGATAGTGAATTTTGCTCAAAGAAGACTTTATGTTATTTTTAAAAGTTAGTAATTCTGCATTCATAGATTTTCTAAAAATTACTTGCTTCGGCTGGGAATCGAACCGACTTAAATGTGAAAAAAAAAACACCCTACTTTTATGATGCCAATCGAAAGAATAGCTAAAAAATAATAACTCTGCCTAAGTAACATAGTATTTTAAAAGAAAGGAACAACATAAAATGATTGAGTCAAATTTCAAGAAAGTTATTTATTGCCGACGACGTTCGAAAAGTAGCGATATTATCATTCCAAAGATAGCATTGATTATTCGTAAATAAGTACCCACTTCATAAAATAGGTACTAACATAGTTTTCCTTATTATAAGTGCACGTGTAGATGAAATGATAAAACTTGTATTGACTACGGCAGTTTCATGTATGTTTTTTATTTGATTAAAATGATTAATTTCACGTTGTTCCTTTCTTTTAAAATACTATGTTACTTAGGCAGAGTTATTATTTTTTAGCTATTCTTTCGATTGGCATCATAAAAGTAGGGTGTTTTTTTTTCACATTTGAGTCGGTTCGATTCCCAGCCGAAGCAAATAATTTTTAGAAAATCTATGAATGCAGAATTACTAACTTTTAAAAATAACATAAAGTCTTCTTTGAGCAAAATTCACTATCTACGATATTTAAGGTACTTCCCCTTCATGTCCCATAACTTTGGGACGCCCTGTATTGTGCAGCAAACATTAGTGATGGTGTACAAGTGAAGGGAAGTGTAAATTAAAGTGCTTAACGAAGCTTTCGGGTTCCCACAAGAAGCCGCCAAAATCTTTTGTAAAGCATTCTGCCACTTTACTGAGGAATGACTTGACCATGACTAGACTCGGTATACGCCAAGTATACGACGAATCACTTGTTTTGACTGAGACTGACTAATAAATTGAACAAATAAGAGGAATAAGACATGGCTGTATGGGCTTAGATCCCTTTGCCTTCTCCGAAAGGAGTGAATAAAACTAAAAAAAAATCATTCGGGAGAGGGCTCGCACCGCGGCTCCAGGGCGGTCCGAATGACCTATTTTATAATATTACCATGTGATCCGTTACAAAATAGTCAATAAACAGAATTAATATGTGCAGCTCGGCCTTATCATTGACATACATGTTACCTCTGAGTTTCTCGCTAGCTCTTCTCAGTAGTGGTCGCGTTCCGAGCTAGTGGTAGTTTAAAAAACAAATGACGTTCATAAGTGCATATTGTATTGCCTACATGAATAAATGATTTTCATTTCATTTTCATTTCATTTTCATTTCAATACCTACCTACCCTGTGTACCTACAAAATAAAGCATTTTTGATTTTGACTTTGACCGCCTTAAATGGTTAGTATTGAGCCAAGGAAGCAGTTAAGAAGATACAGAGATACTTATCGTTACATTTCGTTAATCATAGTAATTTGACGGTATATGCGCAGGAGCATGTCGATTTATGATTTTTTATAGGTATGAATTTTGTTATTATTTGCCTTTAACATTTTCAATTGGCAATTTATTATTGATTATAAAGCTTTAAAGACTGTCGTAGTTTAAAGATCATTCCCATATAACGCAATTGTGGTTATTACGACCAGTTACAATGAAGTTTTATGGTTTTCGTGAACTTATCTTCACAAAGTACTTATATTAAAATTTAATAATGGAAGTCGTCGTTAGAATTTTCACAGGAAGTTTTTTTTCTAAAAATGCTATGAAATATTGTCAATAAAGAATCTGGAGAGGTAATTTGAGGTCTCCAGGAGATAGTGATTTAGAATGTCAAATCAAGAAAAGTCCAGGTATGAATGCTGTGGTTTCCGCACGTAAAAAGTAGATAGCTAAACCATCTGTTCGTGTACAAAGGCTACTAAGGACCTTTTCACCAAAAAAACATCTATAGATTTGCATTAATTATCCACGCTGGCACAATGCGGGTTGGGGACTTCACATGCCTTTGAATTTTTATTTCTCAGGCACGCAAGTTTGCTCACGATGTTGTCCGCAGTTCCGATGTTCCTCAGCAGCCGGATAAATTTAAAACGCGGTCTCTCATTTTAGGAGGTCCGGGTGGGAGTCCCAAGCAGGCCATGTACCAATGAGTTTTTAAATTTTATTTAATTACTTAAGTGCATTTATCCGGCTGCTGAGGAATATCGGAACTACGGAAAACATCGTGGGGAAACCTGCATGCCTGAGAAATAAAAAATCAAAGGCATGTGAAGTCCCCAACCCGCATTGTGCCAGCGTGGTGGAATATGACCCATACTCCCTTATTATACGAGGGAAGGCCTATATCCCTATGCAGTGGGATGTTTACTGGCTGAGATGATGACCAGTGTTTTGCTCGCCTCCCATCTATTTGTATACTGTGGCACACACATAATATTCGTTGTTTCTGTGCTTGTGTTCTATTGGTTTAGTTGGGTCTTTCATATGTATAATTTGTGGTGTATGTATTGCAAATAAATGCTTATCTATCTAATTTTATCCTACGAAATAAATCTTTTTTTTTAATTGAATTTCTCTAACCACTCCATTTGGGATAAAGGTCATGATGTTATATGTGTAGGATGTCTTTTCTACTTGGTTGAAGTTTTAAACACTTCAAAAATGTCAAAATGTTAATAATTTCAAACTTGCAAATATTTGGGCCAAGCCCAAATAATTGCCAGTGTTCGGACAAAATGTGTGTTTTGAGGCCACTATCACATATCGCTAATATAACTTGAGGGCCCGCGGACTGCACCAGTTTAGGTCTTTAATGTAAATCGGATATTGATTACAAAATCTTGTAATCTAAATGTTGAATATATTCTTTTTTAAACGAAAGTCATGGCTCAAGTTCAAGGATTTTGATTAAAGACTGTAAGCAGGGCCGCACTAAGGATTCAATCGACCCCGGAACATTTGCATAAAACAAATAAAATTTGATTACATAAATTGGTTTCTATTTTCATTTATAACATAAGTTATTTTATTTTAGTCAAATTAAAATAAATCTTTATTTTGTGGTACACAGTAGTAGACCTAAAATAGTCAGATTTTACATTTTAAACAGTCACTTGTTTAAAAGGCAAGCAAGCAAAAACTTGAATGGATGTTCGTTTTAAAAAGTTTTTGTACTACGAAACCAACCAATTTCATTATTAATTGTGAAATAGCCTGACTGGTGTAAAACTGACAGACTTTAATCAGCTTTTACAGTAGCCTTGTTCTACGTAGGCGGTGGTCACTCGCTCACATCTATTTAAAATTTGATTTCCAATATCTATTTTCATTTAATACATGCATTTCTCAATTTATATTAGTACCTGTTATTCTCAATTCCTATAAATTTAACCGACTGCCATAGAAAGGAGGTATGTGTATGTAGATTTCTATGTAACCTCCTGTAGCTTAAACGGCTTGACCGATTTTGAAGATGTGTCGTTAGATTCATCATGATCCACAGAGTATCATTTTTATTTTATTTTTTATTTATTTGGGATAACAACAGCTAACATTACATTAATTTATAACAAATAGTTACTTCTCATACAGCCAAAACAGTTATCCACTACTTAAAGAATACAGAGCTTTGTGGAAAGTAGGCTGCAATTATACATAATAAGATGAGTATATATAAGAAGTAAGATGAAAATCATAGTAGGATATAGTGAAAGTAGCATTTTAGTCCTTTTTTATGCGGTTGTGTTTTTTTTGTTTTTAAATTTTTACATTATAAGGAATCTATTAATTTATTATTGTCCCTGTATTCTCATTAACTAAAACCAGTTGATATTTCGAAAACTGTCAACCATATTAGTTTGAAGGTTAGATGTCACAATGGTAACTACAAAACAAAAATTAAATAGGAAGCAACTTCGTGATTCTCTTTCTTTTGAGAAAAGTTTAAGCTGTTGTTCCAGCAAATTATAGAATGAACTGATTGTGAATTAATAATGCTGGAGCATTATTAATTTTAACGAAAGGATAAATGTTTTATTTTATCGAGATTTACAAGTGCATTTCAAACACTTATGCCAGCCTCATAGAGTGTGTACTCATAAAACAACTTTTAAACATTTCGAAGGCCAATTTAACATAATTATTGTAAAGTTGTGTTTTATGATCTCTTAGAGTACTCCCCCTGCTTCAAAACAACTTTAATTGCCGCCGCCAATCCTAGCGCCGACCCTGGCATGTGAACATTGACAATGAAAACCGCTTTCTGATTTTGTGTGACACTGAGACGTTCGGATATACTTGTCTTATTGAATAGCGAGCTTTAGAAAGAGGACATAGACTTTTATATTTTTAGAAATGTGTTTAAAATTTTTGATATCGTCATGATGCCGATCCGTCGTTTCATTAATCGTTGTGGGAGGCGATTGAATGAAATCAAATCAAATTAAAAATGCTTTATTTTGTAGTTACACAGGGTACACTTAAAATAGTCAGATTTTACATTTTTAAAGCTACTGCTTGTGAGAAAACAAAAACAAATAGCGGATAGGATCGAAAACCATATTTCGTAAATAGTCATTATTCGTAAGTACCTACCTATTGGTCATAAATGGTCATTCCGTGTATTCAAACTTTGAATTCCAGTTGTCTTATTGCGTATTGGTTATTTAGCGTAGAGCGCGTAACGTCACGTTTGAATTTTAAATATCTACGCATTTAAAAAAAAAATAACAAGTAACGTATTACGGGTAACAGCTACCTCATCCTATGTGTCATTTATCCGATCACCTCAAGTTTATGTAAATATTATTATTTCTAAACAATTTATTATCAAGATTGCATAAAGATTATTTGGCCTTTGACGATGTTAACATTAATTTTATTCTTAATTATTGAACAAAATATTTAATAAAATAACAATGTGTTTTTTAGAATACATCCCTGACCTGATTCGATGGTAAAAATAAATTATTTTATATATTATAGCGTTATCATAATAAATAAACACAATAACACGTAATCACATTAAATTACATAAATTATTAACAATAAATTCGATAAAAAATAGGTGTATTGGTGTAAAATATCATTATTTTTGATAGTGGTAATATTTTTATGAGCAACTTTAACCGTTATTTAGGTCGATCGATAAATTATAGTACCGGCTCGGATCAAGGCAATAACTTTAATATTTCGTCATAACCAGACATAAGTGCGACTTAGATACTCAGTGATACATCAAGTACAGAGGAAATTCAGTAATTTTTTTTTTTTATAAATAATAATAAATAAATATCTTTGCACATACACACAGCGCCATCTAGTTTCACGCTAAGCAACTATAGGCTTGTGTTGTGGATACCAGATGGTTGATATACTACAAAAATATTTTTTTTTTTAAATAAATACTTATTGTATATGAAAACATCCATAACTCGGGTACACATGTCTGTATTCATCACACACACATATGGCCCTAGCGGGATTCGAACCCGCGACCTGTTGGTATAGTGGTCAGAGTTTCTAACCACTACCTACACCAAACAGTTCACGTGATACGACACGATATTATTTTGAAGAACATAATTGAGGGAAAGATTGAAGGAAAGAGAGTAAGGGGCCGATTTTTTGTAGGAGAAAATTGGAACGTACTGATTGCAATATTTCAACACCCACGTCCTACAAAATATCGGTCACAATATCGGTGATAAAAGCATTAAGGAAGTAATCGGCCCGATTATCGGTCCTACAAAAAGTCGGTCGCGGGCGGGCATATCTTATCTCAAACAGCCATGATCAACAAAACCGAGTACTAAAACTGTTCCACGCTGGGAATCCGCGATCTCTGTATTGTAAGTTCTATGTTAGATTTTAGTTACTCAGTCACGTGTTTAAAAGGGGTTTACTTTCACACATAATAAGCGGGCAGAGGATGTGGGAGGATGTTGAGCAGTGGATGTCCTTTGGCTGCTATAATAATGAAGATTTTTTTTTATGCACAACGGGTTGTTACTTGACCTCAATCACACCTGATGTTAAGTGAAGATGAGGTCGAAGGTGGAAGCGTGCTGACCCGGAAACCCCAACACATTTGGGGGACTGGCTATCTTATCTCTGACAACCGGAACACAACAATGCTATTAACCATTGCTGCTTGGCGGTAGATTTAATTAAGATGGTGGTAGCTAGCCAGGCGGACATTTAAAATGCCCTACCACCAACCAAACCGAGTACTTAAACATGTACCCCGCTGGGGATCGAACCCGCGACCTCCGAAACGAAAACCCAATGTTGTTTACATTGAGCCACGAAGGCGGTTAAGAAGATAAAGCTGACAGAAGATGTTGTCAGTGAAATTGGTGCTATTTGTTATTAATGCAACCTGTAAAATGAATTCTTCAGACAAATACGAAAAATTTGTTTTTTTCAATAATTGCCTATTTAACTGGAAGTAAGCCCTGATAAGCTCGCCTTTGAACTTATCTGTGTATTCCTATTGTTCTGTCTATGTGTTATGATTTGTGGACATGTGCTGTGTGGTTTCGGCACTCAAATACTTATTCTTTCTTTCTTTCTTTCAAATAGAATAGAACCAACTCGTCTCTTCCCGTGTGTGTCGTACAAGGCGACCAAGGGACTATCCACCAAAACATCTATAGATTGTCAGAGATAAGCCAATCCCCCAAATGTGTTGGGGTTTCCGGGTCAGTACACCTCATATTCACTTAACATCAGGTGTGATTGAGGTCAAGTACCAACTAGTTGTACATAAAAAAATAATAACAATAGTTATTTAAATAGAAATCTCAAAGTATGAGCATGACATTCGTATTATTGACAATATTTTGCGAACATGTGCTGTGTGGTTTCCCCACTCAAATAGAGTAGAACTAACTCGTCTCTTCCCGTGTGTGTCGTAAAAGGCGACTAAGGGACTTTCGACCAAAACATCTATAGATTTGCATGTTTCAACGGCGATGGGCTCACCTCCTGTCACGTATGCATTTCTGTATATTTCATAAGGCGAACCGTGGATGTCGTCTCAATGATTAAACAATTAATGTTTGGCACACCGAAACACTATTGCTTGGGATATCTCTGACAAACCCATTTGGGATAAAGGTCGTAAAAACTAAATCTGAGTGAGGGTTTTGGTAACCGATTTGGATGTTGGATTTGATATTGTGACCGATTTTTTGTTGGACGTGGGCATTGAAACATTGCAATCAGTACGTTCCATTTTTCTCCGACAAAAAATTGGCCCCTTACTCTCTTTCCTTCAATCTTTCCCTCAATTAGGTTCTTCAAAAAAATATCGTGTGACCTATCACCTTTCCTCTTAGGTTCTCAATCAAAAATCAAAATCAAAATCAAAAAATGCTTTATTTTGTAGGTACACAGGGTACACTTAAAATAGTCAGATTAGTCAGCTTAGAATAGTCAGTCTCAACTGTGGCAAACAGGCATCTCTTCTCCTTTACCATCATTACTTTGAGGCAGACAGTCCTCCAAAATAAGGCCCTGAGTGAGCCCACTTCCACCTGCCACCTAATCTGCGATGGCAATACGGAGGAGGATAGGGAGCACGCCCTTTGGGCCTGCCCCCTGTACGACAGGGAACGGAGGGAGCTGCTGTCGGACATGTCCGTCTTTGGGACAATACACCACGGCGACCATGTCAGGACGGAGGCGTACTTCGCGAGTATCACACGATACGCACACGCATGGCACGGGAGGCGGGCTCGACTCGAGATAAATGAGGACTAATTTAAGCAATGGGTCTGGCTTCCGGAGAGCATTTCAGTCATAATAGTAACGTCAAGCCCCAGAATGGGGAGAATTGGCCATAGGGACAAGGAAAAAGAATTAAATAATTTGTCGAGAGTCAAGAACATGTGCCACCGGGAAAGAGCCCCGAGCAAGTACCGGGCACATCTCTCAATGATTCGGCCCGCATAACCATGATGGTTGATGGGGCCATGGGAAGGTGGAGGGTTTGCAGCCTAATCTTCAGATTAGGCGGCAGGTGGAAGTGTCATTGAAGAAGTCATTGTTTTCAGTAATGATCTCTGTGTTCTTTCCAGATGTATCATACGTGTCTTACACGTTCCGCCCCAAACCCCAATGCAATAAGCAATAATTGACTGTGACTGAGCTAATGCATAATATACCCTACGTAGGAGCTCCAAATCAGCTACATGTCGAAGATTTCTAAAGATCCATACCAGTTTTCGAATACGCGATGAAACTATAAATCTAAGTGAGGGTTACCAATTCATTTACCAACACAAATTGCCAACCCTACTGGAGGTTAGGGACGGCACACGGGATGTAGAACAATTTTTTTTTAATTACCTGGATTCGCGTTTGACCACAAGTTTGACGAATAATAATAAGGAACCAACCAAACATGATATACCTACCTAGTTAACAAGATATACTAATACTAATGTCAAAATAATTAATTACTTCATTAATATTATTCAAATTTAAACAAATCCAAAAACATCAAAATTATTAATTATGACGATAATATCACAAAGTGCGTGTGTAAAATATTCATAACTAAATTGACAAATTATACGAAATGCTTCACCATTGTTTGTTTATTTATAAAAAAATTTGTCGTAAACAAACTCGGGTAACGTAAACAATATTGTGGTGCAAATACTGAATACGGTCCTGTCAATCACTTCTATCTAGAATATTCATTCCCCATTACTCAAGTAACTTAAGTACGTATAGTTTTGTAATCTGTGGTTAGCTCAAAGGTTAGCCCACTCATGCTCACTTATAATGCTTGATTGACATAGATATACTATAATTACCACAGCTATATAGACATACAGCCGATTTTATTCAACTTACAATTCTCTTGCAATTAACTTACAAAGGGTTACAAGACGATTGTACAAAATTTTTATGCATAGACGCTAAAATCCATTTTATGTTCTTCGTAACCCGATTACAAGGTGCCAAAATATAAAAAAGGCGTTTTACTTTAACCCGTCGCCTACGTTTTTTTTTTATATGAGAGGGCGGCAAACGAGCATGCGGGTCACCTGATGGAAAGCAATCACCGCCGCCCATGGATACCCGCAAACCCAAAAGGGTCACAGATGCGTTGCCGGCCTTTGAGGAAGGTGTAGGCTCGTTTCTTGAAGGTTCCAATGTCGTACTCGTTCGGGAATACCGCTGCCGGAAGTCCGTTCCACAGGGTGGTCGTACGTGGTAAGAAGTTTCTTGAGAAACGTACAGTGGTAGACTTCCACTCATCCAGGTGATGTGGATGGAAATTTAATTTTCGGCGAGAAGTGTAACGGTTAAATTGAGCAGCGGGTATTAGCTCGAACAGTTCTTCAGAACACTCCCCATGAAATATGCGATAGAGAATGCGTATAGGAGTCTTAAAAACTCCACGCCCTTTTAAACAGTTTATGACTTTTAAATTTGAAAATCCCGCGGCGCGTCACTTCATCATCATCATATCAGCCGAAAGACGTCCACTGCTGGACAAAGGCTTCCCCCAAAGATCTCCACAACGATCGGTCCTGCGCTGCCCGCATCCAGCAGCTTCCCGCGGTCTTTACGCGGCCGTCGGTCCTACGAGCAAAGTGTCCCGTCCACTGCCACTTAATTTTGCCAATTTTTTGTAGGACGTAGGCGTACAAGAAATCGGTCACCGATTGTCGGTCGTGCGCGGGCACACTTAGGCTGGGAATAAACATCAGCTTTTCCCATCAGATAGTCGAATCAGATTGTCTGATCTAACTATCGGAAGTCGTTGGTGCCATTGTTTTGTTTGAACATTCAATATACGTCAGATCCGATAATCCGATAGACAGTCACAATATAGTATATATGAAAGTTTTGTATATGTTAAGAGAAATATATATTCATTCGAGAAAAATTGTGACCGACATAATGTCAATACAAGGAACAAAAATCAATTAGCTGTACCTTTTAGTAGACTTAGTAAAGTTAGTAAGTCATTCAGAGGTCAATGTGTGCGCTTCTAGAACAAGGTTCCCATGGATATACAGAATCTTCCGCTTAATAAATTTAAACTTATTATAAAACAAAAATTATGTAAAAAGGGCTATTACAAAATTTCAAACTACATTAATGATAGTAATCCATGGGAAGAAACGGCTCCTCTACACGATACGGAATAAAATTTGTTGTAACCTTTCTAGATTGTAAATGACTGATTGAAAAAAGACAAACCTTCTGAGTTTCTCGCTAGCTCTTCTCGGTAGTGGTCGCGTTCCGAGCTAGTGGTAGCTAAAAAAACAAGTTTTATGCACGACGGGTTCGTACTTGACCTCAATCACATCTGATGTTAAGTGAAGATGAGGCCGAAGGCGGAAGCGTACTGACCCTGAAACCCCAACTTATTTGGGGGACTGGCTGTTTCATCTCTGACAACCGGAACATAACAATGTATTAAGATTGCTCTTTATCGGCATACTTAGATAAGATGGTGGTAGCTAGCCAGGCGGACTTTTAAAATGCCCTACCACCAACCACACCGAGTACTTAAACATGTGCCCCGCTGGGGATCGAACCCGCGACCTCCGATTCGTAATCCCAATGTTGTTTACATTGAGCCACGGAGGCGATTAACTACTACGCATAACTAGTATTGAATCAGTCAGTTTGATTGTAGTTTAAGCTTAGGTACCTACCTAAAGGTTATTGACGTTCTCTTGTTTTGATTCGCTGTCAGATGACTTCGGCATTTACAATGGACTTGCACAATGGTTAACTCTTCTCCATACAAGGTCAAATTTTGGCGCAACACACAATGTGTGGTCGAAAGGGTTCTAGATTGGTTTTGATTGGAAAATTGTTTCAATTTCACTTTATTAGTTGGTTTTAAAACTTTATCAACTTTTTATTAGATATAAAATAAAGAACAAAAGTGACAACTTCTCACATAGAGTATATTATAGACAAGTCGCTTTATAAAATCATAGTCAACGGATGCCTATAGTTTCATATTGAGCCATGGACCCTTTTTGGAGAACGGTCATAACTTTATGTATGAACTAACAATGGTCGTCAATGGATTCGGTAGCCATCCCACATACGTACAAAGTAACAAGATTACCCATACATAACTCCAAGTGCTACCCAAGTACATCTTAGCTATCGGCCAAGGACCTCCCGTCTACGGCTTACGCAAGAGCTCAATATGAACCCAAATGGATTGTCCTGATCGCGAGCATTCACTTAAAGGTGAGGTTACAGTAAGCCGGTAATTTGATGCTGGTGTGACGTCAATTATTCCTGTTTGCTGCAGCGAATTCCGTATTTAAGTTATTTAGGAAACAAACAGTTATTATTATAATATACCTACAGCTAATAACTTAGTCTTCTGAATAGACTTATAGTTCCTTCTCTTGAATAATACATAAATACATATTTTGTTTTGTAAATAAATACTTATTATAAATGAAAACATCCATAACTCTGGTATACATGTCCGTATGCATCACACAAACATATGTCCCTAGCGGGATTCGAACCCGCAACCTTTTGGTATAGTGGTCAGAGTTGCTAACCACTACACCAAACAGAATTATCTTGTAAAAGAATAGGTGCATCAAAGTGATTGTTTAACAACTTGTATAAATATGATATAACGTCTGTGAAGTAACGACGCTCACCCAATGAGGACAACTTATGATAACGTTACGAAGATAAATAAGGCTTCCCCCCCCAAGGTCGATAATCGGTGACAATTCATATTTACAATTTGTTATGTGTGTGTACATGGATGCAAATAAATGCTTATCTATCTTTCTTCAAAAAGTCGGTAGTACTAATCCGAGTGCGAACGTCCTATTCTGTAATCTAATGACTTCGGACATTTCCTTCGCAACATCTCTATTCTGTGAATATTAAAAAAAAAATGGATTCCAGACCACCCAGGCAAATTCCAAGTGACTCCTGCAAGGCTACTACAACTTAGAGCGATTAGAGTGAGAAATAGTCTCGCGCGACATAGTCGCAGTCTTTGAAACTGATTGGCTGTCGCTTGACAGCTGTCAACTTGACCGCCAATCGGCTTTGAGAGATGTAGGCTATCTCATAGTTGTAGTAGCCCTGCTGATAAAATTGTTATACCTACTTAAAGGTCAAAGCGAAGGTGAGTTTTGATATAAATAAATAGTGTAACAGTTATTAGGGCATCATTTCTTAGGGTTCCGTAGTCGACACGGAACCATTATAGTTAGCTCAGAGGCTTTTAGTACTAGAATGCAAATTTTTGTTAGAAAGTTTTATTTCCCAGCTGAACGGTTGGTATTGGATAGGAGAAAAAATTCGCCTGGTGACTCCACGTCTGATTACGAACAACTTTCCACTAGGAACCATAGACGAATTCTGCCGAAAATTGTTGGACTTCCATACTAAAAGTGGTATGAGAGTGGTTTACTTTGAATGGGTAATCGAAATTTTTTGATGGAATTCGGCTATGGTTCCTTGGGTCCTAGTCAGTAGTGGGGTCACCAGTAACAAGAGATATACTAATTAAATTTCATCCTTCATACCTATACCTGCGTTGCGGCAGTTCCTAGCCAACTGCATCCGTGGCTCAATGTAAACAACTCGGTTTGGATGGTGGTAGGGCATTTTAAATGCCCGCCTGGCTAGCTACCACCATCTTATCTAAATCTGCCGCCAAACAGCAATGTTAATAGCATTGTTGTGTTCCGGTTGTCAGAGATAAGATAGCCAATTCCCCATATTTTGGGGTTTCGGTTTCGGCCTCATCTCCGCTTACTATCAGGTGTGACTGAGGTCAAGTGCTAACCCGTTGTGCATAAAGAAAGAAAGAAAACTGTTCGGAGGAGGCCTGGGATAGAGAGCCGTGGAGAGAGAGGAGGGAGGCCTTTGCCCAGCAGTGGGACAGTATGGGCTCCTAACAATAATAATAATCATCTAACTTCTTGATCTGGAACCGTCTACGTACATACCTATACAGAAAGCCGCCATTTTAAATACTTTTCGTATTGTCAGAAAATTCCTCCAAATTGATGAAAACGGACAAACTGACTTACGATTTTAAAATAAATAATAATATACCATTTACTTGGTTAATGCCCGTAAATGGTATGATAATACCAGCTCATGCTGAGAAAAAGAAATTGAAAATAGAAATAATAATAATACCTACAGTGTAGTTAAAAGGAAAACTATTACAAGTAAGGCTTTACAATTTAATGAGCAATAGTCGAAAAACTTATAAATTGAAAATTATTTTATCTAAAAACAAAAAAACCCCTTCTAAGTCCGCATATTATGACGGCCAAGTACGGAACCATACAATGCGCGAGGCCCGACACGTACTCGGCCGGTTTTATAAGTTTCTATATCACCTATATCGAAATAGTTTATTATAATTATAACGTGTATAGAATACGAATTCAAAAATTGCAATAATTTCTTAATTTTTCATTAATTATCAATTTATTCTATAATAATAATAAATTTGGTTCAATAACTTGTATAGGTTATATTTTATTAATTGAATCCAATATGTTACGAGAATAATCTTACACAATATTCATTTACCAATAACGTTAGTTTTAATTTGATAACACCAAACACATTTCAAAATTGCATTTGTCCCACGACCAACCCTCAGGTTTCAGCAGAATACCAGTGTTTTACCCGCCTCGGGCAAATCCGTACACTGAGCTGTAGCCTTTTTGTATACTGCGGCACACACACAATATTTGTTGTTTCTGTACTTGTCTTTTATTGTTTTAGTTGTATTTTTCATATGTAAAATTTGTTATGTGTGTGCACATGGATGCAAATAAATGCTTATCTATCTATCTACCTCTACTTGACAATCAGTGTTCTCAAGGAATCGACTGTCCAACTTAAAAAAAAATTACTTACCAATAAAGCTATATGAGGTAGATACAGTATGTCATCTTCTTTGTTCCCTTCAGAGAGCTCCTCGACCCACTGTAAAGGGTGTTTCGGTATCGCGGAGAGAGTTCCGTTCTCGTTGAAGCGGAGTATCTCGTGTTCCAGACCCTCCCTGTATATGGAAAAATAAAAATAAAATTTTATTGTCAAACTGTGAACAGGAGATGTTATTGACCGATTGGTGTAGTGGATAGTGACCCTATCAGCGAAACCAACGGTTGCGGGTTCGAATCCCGCGAGGGGTAAATGTTTCTGTGATGAATACGAACATTTATTCCCGAGTCTTGGATGTTTATATAAATATTTATGTATGTTTATCCGTTATCTAGTATCCATAGCACAATCTTTGCTTAGTTTGGGACTACCTACATGATTGGTGTAAGTGTCCGAAATATTTATTTATTTATTTATTATTATTATTTATTCATTGATTGACACAACAGTTTGTCCATTTCGGACGGACTTACAATAATAATCATAATTAAAAGTAAACCATACCTAGTAGTAAAATTAAGTGTGTCAAATATTTTTAAAACAATGTCACCACATCAACACAGAACATTAGCATAGAACAGGGATCAGTAGATATTCCTAAAATATTCTTCTATATTATAAAAACTTTACATAGCAACCATGACCGCCTCCGTGGCTCAGTGTAAACAACATTGGGTTTACGATTCGGAGGTCGCGGGTTCGATCCCCAGCGGGGTACATGTTTAAGTACTCGGTTTGGTTGGTGAAAGGGCATTTTAAATGTCCGCCTGGCTAGCTACCACCATCTTATCTAAATCTGCCGCCAAGCAGCAATGTTAATAGTATTATTGTGTTCCAGTTGTCAGAGATAAGATAGCCAGTCCCCCAAATGTGTTGGGGTTTCCGGGTCAGTACGTTACCACCTTCGAGCTCATCTTCACTTAACATCAGGTGTGATTGAAGTCAAGTACAAACCCGTTGTGCATAAAAAAAAATAAAAAATGTGACATTGTGATCAAGCGAGTATCCAGTTTAAAAATAATAATAAAAAATATAAAAATTACGTCAACTTTGACGTTTATCTCCTAATAATCGTACAGTCGGGTCAGTACGTTTCCACCTTCGAGCTCATCTTCACTTAACATCAGGTGTGATTGAGGTCAAGTACCAACCCGTTGTGCATAAAAAACAAAAGATCAAAAGTCAGATCCATTTCGTTGGCCTGATACAGGGCGCAAATAAATTACAAAATTGCCTGGTATTAATATTTATAATTTTATTAATGTACTTTGTATTCTGACAACGAATAAAGTTATTCTATTCTATGCGTGAACGCTGAGGTAACAGCTGACAGAGGAGATTGGAAGAAAAATACATACTGCGCCGATCCAAAATAAATTGGGACCAAGACAAGAAGATGATGACTCCCTGAGCTAATATTAGTAGCGAAAATTTCCTAATATGCAAGAAATTAAATCAAATCAAAATATTTTATTTCATAGGATAAAATTATCACTTGAAAACGTCACTATTAATATTTAATATTACATTATGTTTCAAATTTACTGCTCATTCACAAAGCTGACTCCCCAGAGAAGAATGAGCAAGAAACTCTAGGGTTGCTCTTTTAAACAGATTATAGGTTGCGATTTGATAAAATTATATGAATAATAAGACAGCTATGTCCATGCTTGCTTATCATTCAAATAGCCAGTGATTTTATAATAGCCTTTTGTTAATAATTTCTGTTTTATGATTGCTTTAAATTTATTTAAAGGCAAATTTTGAATGTCTACTGGAACCTTATTATAAAAGCGTATACATTGCCCTTTGAAGCATTTACTAACTTTGTGAAGACTGCTAACCTAAACATATAACTGGTTCTTATTCCTTGTATTAACATTGTGCCTATCTAATTACGTAGCCTAGGCATTCAATTGAATGTGTAAGTTAACCAACTGCCTACAACATACTGTTTTGATAGATTCACAATAAAAATGTTAAAACAACATGGAGGCGAGCTCGTTGCGAAATTCTTTAAGTTCAAGGTCTCATAGACCTGGTAAAAGTGTTATTTTGTGACAAGTATTATGTATACATGATTATGTTATAATAAGCCCAATGTC
The DNA here is from genome assembly GCA_949316235.1 of Oegoconia quadripuncta. Taxonomy (NCBI): domain Eukaryota; kingdom Metazoa; phylum Arthropoda; class Insecta; order Lepidoptera; family Autostichidae; genus Oegoconia; species Oegoconia quadripuncta. Next base: position 26,547,609 of record OX438749.1, read on the forward strand.
AAGCATGTTAATATGCAGTAGCTTTTCTGTGAATTCCCACTAGCAAATTATAATAATAAATAAATAATAAATGTCTTTGCACAAACACACAGCGCCATCTAGGTCCACAGTAAGTATCTAGGCTTGTGTTATGGATACCAGATGGTTGATAAACTACACAAATACATTTGTTTTTTTTACAAACATATGGTCCTAGCGAGATTCGAACCCGCAACCTTTTGGTATAGCAGCAGAGTTTCTAACCACTACACCAAACAGGTCGTCAACATTTAGGTGTTTTCATAGCTAGTTCCATAGAAAGACACTTTATGAATAATGTCCATTCTGCTAGTTTCGTGCATACTGTCGTACATTGGAATTTCGAACAGTGATACGTCGCGCATTATCATATCGCAGAATGTCACTGTCGATCAATAGAAATGTAGCACAACAGGAGCCTGATTCTCACATACTCGAGATTTCAATGTCGAACGACATCAATAGGTTTGTCACTTTTACACACGTATATAAGTGTGAAAGAGATAGACATGCCAATGTCTATCGATAGACAAATGTCGAGTGTGCGAGAATAGGGGTCCTGAACGTCGCACACTATCATGTCGCAGAATTGCACTGTCGTTTAATAGGAATGTCGCACAATTGTACATCGCACACTCGGTGTCGCACTTCAGTAATAAACCCGGAATAATGTCATCATTCAAGTCCGAATTCAGATACTAACTTGTACACATACGGCCCCACTTCCTTAACTTTGATCTTGGAGTCCTGTCCAGACATATACTCCTCGGCGTTGGTGACGTTGAAGAGGAACACGCGGCAGTAGAGGTTCACCTCTGGCTTCCGCCACATCTCAAAGATTTCCCCACCATCCGAAAGCTGGACTTTCTGAAATGAAAACAGAAATTTAATTACCCTCATTTTGATTTCAGTGGAATTTTTTTATATTAAAAACTAAAAGACACGTTACTTGAAGCTAGTATTAGCAAGTCCGACACCTCTTGAATGAGTTTTTTTTCTATGCACGACGGGTTTGTAATTGACCTCAATCACACCTGATGTTAACTGAAAATGACGTCGAAGGTGGAAGCGTACTGACCCGGAAACCTCAACACATTTGGAGGACTGGCTATCTTATATCTGCCAACCGAAACACGACAATGCTATTAACATTGCTGCTTGCCGGCAGATTTATATAAGATAGTGGTAGCTAGACAGGCGGACATTTAAAATGCCCTACCATCAACGAAAATGTTCTAAATATATGGGGATCATGGGGATGGCATTTCGGTGAGTCTGCGTTGGAATTACATAATCTTATTTCACCATCGCCTATATTCGGACTACTATGTGTGGGTGAGGGATTCCACCCAGTTCGGTTGGTGGTAGGGCAGATTAAATGTCCGCCTGGCTAGCTACCACCATCTTATCTAAATTTGCCACCAATTATACTTCGTCGTTACATCCTCGACATTTAAGTTCACCAGGTAGTACACTCTTCTATGTACTAGGCATCAAGCACAATTTCAGAGCTGAAAATGCTAAAAAAAAAAAAAGTACAAGTACCCTCCTCCCGCGCCCCCACCCGGCCCCGACTCGTGCGCCGAAACGTCATTCGCTTTTTTTGTGCGGGCATCAAAGCATCGAAATTTTTTTCCTTACCAAAATTTTAAGTGAATATCTGTTGTATCGTGCGATATTACCGCGTGTGATTGTGTGGAGGTTTTTTCCGGGATGGGGAAACGGAAACATAAGAATTTCGACGAACATATTAAAAGGAAAATAAGGCGCCTCGAAAGGCGACTTAGGATGCGTCATAAATCTAGTGACGAAGGTTAGTGACGTGATTATTCATACTTTGTATTAATTTACTGTTCTATTTATTCTTCCGACACACACGGAATCATCTCATATACTTATCTTGCGTAGTACATGAACTACAATAAGTAGTCATACTTGGTCACATCACCGGAATTACAGAAAATTTTTTTTTTTAATCTACCGCCCAATAACATTGGATTTACATCGACTGTTTCTTTAATATTTTTCTGGATACTTTGTCTATTTTGAATTATTACGCTGTAGAAATATTTAACTTTACAATAGTATCTGAAGAATTTCAGCTCAGTTTTCCTATATTATAAAGAGAAATCTAGCTCGTTTGACTATGAACGATGTTGCAAATTGTACTATGGCGAGATCATGGTCGTATATTATATAGAACCAGTATAAATTATTACGCTATAGAAATACTTTACAATAGTATCTGAAGAATTTCAGCTCAGTTATGCTTTATTATAATGAGAAATTTAGCTCGTTTGACTGTGAACAATGATGCAAATCGTACTATGACGAGATCATGGTCGCATATTATATATAACCAGTATAAATTATTACGCTATAGAAATACTTAACTTTACAATAGTATCTGAAGAATTTCAGCTCAGTTATGCTATATTATAATGAGAAATTTAGCTCGTTTGACTATGAACGATGATGCAAATTGTACTATGGCGAGATCATGGTCGCATATTATATAGAACCAGTATAAATTATTAGAAATACTTAACTTTACAATAGTATCTGAAGAATTTCAGCTCAGTTATGCTTATTATAATGAGAAATTTAGCTCGTTTGACTGTGAACGATGATGCAAATCGTACTATGACGAGATCATGGTCGCATATTATATAGAACCAGTATAAATTATTACGCTAAAGAAATACTTAACTTTACAATAGTATCTGAAGAATTTCAGCTCAGTTATGCTATATTATAATGAGAAATTTAGCTCATTTCACTATGAACGATGATGCAAATCGTACTATGGCGAGATCATGGTCGCATATTATATAGAACCAGTATAAATTTATTTAACGTGGTACTATGACGAGATTATAGTCAAACGTATTCTTACCAATGAATACTACGGCGCGACCGTAGTTGCATACTTTCCTATTTAGTACTGTGACGTGATTACAGTCAAAATGTCATGCCGTGATCATGACTTTGGTATCCTGTACTTACAGAATCAGGAAGTCCGAGGGCCTCTTGCTCAAGATATAGAAGTCTAAGTCCAGTACCCTTATCTATTAGGTCAGATAATGCGGGCTTAAGCCCTATCATGCGGTCAGCCATAACCGTGGTCGATTACGACATAAACAAGACGAGAGATGCCACAGGGGATCCACCCGACTTACCAGCTGGCCAAGCTCGCGTAACCGATCTCCCGGTGACAGCAGACCAGTCTTCAACTGAAAGACCGGTAGCCGCCTCAGTCGAGCCATCAACTTCTACGGCTTTACCAAGAAATATTTTAGAGGCGTTAGGCGATTCGAAGGTTAAACAGGAACTCTTCGGATCCAAAAATCCATGATGACGTCTCTAAACGCTGGGGTCGGATATTATCGGAAGGTCTGAATAAGGACCAAAGTAAAGCAATTACAGATAAATTGCTGATACCGGAGAATTTTCAGCTTGTGAAGGCGCCTAAATTGAATCCTGAAATTTCGGCTGTTCTAACAGAATCCGCTAGGAACAGGGATAAGCGCTTAGAGAAAGCTCAGCAACATCTGGGGCTAGGTATAGCCGGCCTTACTAGTGTCACGTCGAAGCTTATGGCGATGGCGACAATATAGAAAAAATCGAGCTTATTAAAAAGCTTTCCGAAATCGTTATCCGACTCTGTCGAAAGCAGCAGTTCCCAAATCGACGCCCAAAACCCAATAGAGGTGAGCAGTCACATAGGCCGATTAAAATATTTTATTGATAATTGGAGATCCATTACAAGTGATCCTGTTATTTTACAGATCGTATCTGGTTATAAGATACCTTTTAATCGGCCAGTTACTCAAATAACAGAACCAGTTGATAATGCATTTTCACTTTCAGAGAAACATAATTTGAATTTAGAGATCTCAAAGTTAACCCAAACTAAAGCCATTTTGCCATGTGCTGATAAACCGGTCAGCTCATATCTAAGATATTTCTCACACCAAAAAGTGACGGTGAACATAGATGCATACTTAATTTGAAAGCATTAAATAATTGTGTCGAAAGACAACACTTTAAAATGGAGGACATTCGTACAGTCACGAAATTAATGTCCCCGTCGTGTTTTATGGCAAATATCGATCTCAAAGATACCTACATATTTTTTAATATCGGTGCATCCTTACTATCGGAAGTTTTTAAGATTTAAATTCAACGGCCAAACTTATGAATTTCAGTGCCTTCCGTTTGGTCTACGATCAGCCCCATATGTCTTAACCAAGTTGCTGAAGCCGGTTGCATCTTTCCTTGGGAGTAAAGGGTTACTCTTAGTTGTATATTTGGATGATATTGTGTTTGGGGTATTCGTATAGGGATTGCCAAAATTGTGTTTCTGAAACAGAAACATATTACACTTTCTGGGGCTGGCAATTAATACCGAAAGGAGCCACTTGTTACCAAGTCAAATTTGTACGTTCTTAGGATTCGAACTGAATTCAGTTGACATGAATATGGGCTTACCCTTAAACAAGCGTAATAAAAATTTTATCTCTTGTTAAAGACATATCAAAAAAGAATATTTTGACGATTAGGGAGTTCGCTCAATTCGTCGGTGTCCTCACCTCAGCTTGTCCAGCCATTGCCTACGGTTGGGTATACACAAAACGTTTTGAAAGTGAGAAATATCGAGCATTACCTACAACGATCTAATGATGATTATGACAAGAAAATGGCCATTAGTAAAGCTTTACTACCTGATTTTACATGGTGGGAAGGACATATTATGTCTTCTAAGAATCCTTTGCGTCGCGGTCAAAAGGTTTTAGAAATTTTTTCAGACGCCTCCTTATCAGGGTGGGGCGTAATGTGTAACAGGAAGCGCGACAGCGGATTTCGGGAATATTCCATATAAATTTTTTAGAGCTTAAAGCGGCTCTTATGGGTCTAAAATGTTCTGCAAGCGAAATGCACGATTCAGAAATTTTACTTCGTATCGATAACACTGTAGCTATTTCATACATTAACAGAATGGGTGACGTACAGTATAATCATTTAAATGATATTACACGCGAGATATAGTTATTTTGCGAAGAGCGTCGTCTGTACATTTTCACAGCATACATTAGATCGAAAGACAACACCGAAGCTGACGAGGAGTCGAGACGCACCAATATTGGAATGGAATGGCATCTCTCACAGACTGTCTTTAGAGACATCGTAAGCAACTTTGGGCAGCCTGAGATAGACCTCTTCGCATCTCGTTTGAACAACAAATGCTCTAAGTACATAACGTGGAAACGAGACCCGTCCGCCTTCAATATTGACGTGTTTACACTGGATTGGAGTAATTATTACTTTTACGCCTTCACACCATTCTCACTTATTCTCAAATGTCTGCGTAAAATTGTCGACGACGAAGCCACAGGCATCATGGTTGTGCCTTTCTGGCCAAGTCAACCATGGTAGCCATTGCTCCATTCACTGGCGTGCAAAGACCCTGTGTATTTTCATCCCGACAATCAGTTACTGATGTCTCCTTTCAGAGAACCGCATCCCTTTTGGAGAACCCTTATCCTGGTGTCGTGCCAATTATCAGGGAAGCGTATAGGCGACGATCACTCAAGCCAGATACAGTAGATATTATGGTGTCTTCCCTTTCAGTAAATTCCCTAAAACAATACAATGTGGCATTGAAAAAGTGGTGGCAATTTTCCATTGCAGAAAATATTAACTGTTATATATAACGCAACCGTTCTTCAAATTCCTGAATTTCTAACAATTCAATATAATAAGGGAGCAAGCTACTCTAGCTTGAACACTTACCGTTCTGCTCTCCGTATAATATTTGGCAAATGGTTCAGTGAGAATGACCAAGTGATAAGGTTTATGAAAGGCGTCTTTAAGCAAAGACCTGCTTTTCCGAGGTATCAATTTACGTGGGATCCTAAGTTAGTTCTTGATTTTGTAGGAAGTCTATATCCAAACGATAGTTTGTCTTTAAATAGAATTTGTAAAAAGACAGCGTGTCTGCTTGCATTATCTTCAGGACAACGGGTCCAGACCCTATCCCTTATTAAATTGTCTTGCATTACATTTAATCAAGACATTGAAATAATAATCTTTTATTATTATTTCAATAATTAAATAAATTTGATTAAAACTTCGGCACCTGGTCGGCTAATGCCACGTCTTATTATTCCTTTCTTCCCGATCAGGAAAGAGATTTGTCCTGCAAAGGCACTTACGTCATATATTGAGATTACGAAACAGTTCCGAATGAACTCTAATACTGACTGTTTATTCCTCACGACAAAAAAGCCGATACTTAACGCAAGTTCCTCAACCATCAGTCGATGGATCAAGGAGATAATGGAAGAAAGCGGCATAGATACTGACACCTTTTCTGCCCATAGCACTCGTCACGCTTCTACGTCGGCAGCCCACCGTAAAGACGTGTCTATCGAACTAATTAAGAGAACCGCAGGTTGGACGGGCACCTCCCTTGTTTTCGCAAAATTTTACAATCGGTCTCTCTTGATGAATGATGGAGAAAGTGCATTTGCAGAAGCAGTATTTGATTGTAATAATTAATATTATAATAATAATTAAGATATGTAATTTGATAAAATAAAAGTTGATTGTCAAACGTATAACCAATGTTCTAATGTTATTTCGCAAACGCGCTAAACATCTACCTGGTGAACTTAAATGTCGAGGATGTAACGACGAAGTATAATTAAAGGTTAAACAAACTTACCTAAGTGAAGTTTGACCATAATTATATGAGTCGTTACATCCGAAGGCATTTAAGAACCCTCCCATAACCCATATCCCCCACATAAGTTTGCGAAATACCAGTAAACTCTAAAGAAATGACGTTTCGGCGCACGAGTCGGGGCCGGGTGGGGGCGCGGGAGGAGGGTACTTGTACTTTTTTTTTTTTTAGCATTTTCAGCTCTGAAATTGTGCTTGATGCCTAGTACATAGAAGAGTGTACTACCTGGTGAACTTAAATGCCTTCGGATGTAACGACTCATATAATTATGGTCAAACTTCACTTAGGTAAGTTTGTTTAACCTTTAATATTGCGTTAATAGCATTGTTGTGTTCCGGTTGGCAGATATAATATAGCCAGTCCCCCAAAAGCCTCATCTTCACTTAACATCAGGTGTGATTGAGGTCAAGTGCTAACCCGTTATGCATAAAAATACCCAGTTCGACTCTTCATTCACAACGCGACAGCCAAGGCATGGACCTCCTTTCCGGCGTCAGTCTTGCCCGAATCTTACAACTTTGGGTTTTTCAAGAGCAGAGTGAATAGGCATTTACTGGGACCGCGTGCTTCATCTTCGACCACATCGTCACTTTCCATTATGTAACTTTAACCGCCTCCGTGGCGCAATGTAAACAACATTGGGTTTACGATTCGGAGGTCGCGGGTTCGATCTCCAGCTGGGTATATATTTAAGTACTCGGTTTGGTTGGTGGTAGGGTATTTTAAATGTCCGCCTGGCTAGCTACCACCATCTTATCTAAATCTGCCGCCAAGCAGCAATGTCAATAGCATTGTTGTGTTCCGGTTGTCAAAGATAAGATAGCCAGTCCCCCAAATGTGTTGGAGTTTCCGGGTCAGTACGCTTCCACCTTTGACTTCATCTTCACTTAACATCAGGTGTGATTGAAGTCAAGTACAAACCCTTTGTGCATAAAAAAAAAAAAAAAAAAATGTGACATTGTGATCAAGCGAGTATCCAGTTTAAAAATAATAATAAAAAATATAAAAATTACGTCAACTTTGACGTTTATCTCCTAATAATCTACTTCTATGGCGCTTACGTCGTACGAGGGTTGGTATCCATAATACAAGCCTAGTAGCTAAATGTGGATGATGGCGCTGTGTGTATGTACAAGGCGTTATCGGTCCACCACCTTGTGACTATCACCTGGGATCAGGGGATTCTATTATTACTTACCATTTTGAATAAGAAATCGTAAGGATGTAGGAAGAGTATGAAGCATCCAGCTGCCAGGCCGAAGAAACCGAACATCAACAGGAGGAACAGACCTGTAACAAATAGTAACATATAAAATATCATTCTTTTTTTTTTATACACAACGGGTTTGCACTTGACCTCAATCACACCTGATGTTAAGTGAAGATGAGGCCGAAGGTGGTAGCATACTGACCCGGAAAGCCCATCCTATTTGAGGGACTGGTTAGCTTATCTTTGACAACCGGAACACAACAAAGCTATTAACATCAACGACCTGTTTGGTGTAGTGGTTAAAAATTCTGACTGCTATAGCAGCTTTTGGTATACCAAAAGGTCGCGGGTTCGAATCCCGCTAGGGGCATATGTTTGTATGATGAATACGGACATTGTGTTACCGAGTTATGGATGTTTTTCATTTATTTATGTATTTATTTACAAAAAAAAATGTGTTTGTGTAGTTTATCAACCATCTGGTATCCATTATACAAGCCTAGTTGCTTAGAGTGGAACTAGATGGCGCTGTTGTGCAAACATATTTATTTTATTTTATATTTTATTTTAACATTGGTGTTTGGCGGCAGATTTAGATAAGATGGTGGTAGCTAGCCAGGCGGACAATTAAAATGCCCTACCACTAACCAGAAACCACTGCGCATGCGCATAGTAATATGCAATAGATAACGGTTGCGCGAATAAATCTCTTTCGCGGTCCTTTTAGTAGTTTAATGAGTAATACATTATGTTTGTTTCACGACCTTTATCCCAAATGGGGTGGTCAATGATATCCCAAACATTACGAGTTAAATATATGATATATTTAATATATATAAATATATATATAAGTATCTAGGCTTGTGTTATGGTTACCAGATGGTTGATAAACTACACAAATACATTTTTTTTTTGGAAATAAATACATATATAAATGCAAAACATCCATAACTCGGGAACACATGTCTGTATTTATCATACAAACATGCCCCTAGCGGGATTCAAACCCGCGACGTTTTGGTATAGCGGTCAGAGTTTCTAACCACTACACCAAACTGTCGTCAAGTTAGAGATCTGTTTGAGAAATATTAAGCTTTGAAGTGCTAATTTTTGTTAAAGTCGAGTGTCGTCGCCCGGTCGCTAAACGGTTGGTTTTGGATTATATTGAAAAAATTCACGGCAGTAGAGTATAATAAAGTATAAGGAAAACTATTACAGGTGAGTAGGTGTTACAAGTTAATGTCAATTTATCAAATTATTCAATCCATCAATCAATCATAGTACACTTTATTGCACAAAAATTCTAGACTACCTTCACTTCATAAATATAGCTTCAAAAAAAAAATTGTACAACCAGGCCGTCTTATCGCTATTCATCATACAAACATATGTTTGTAGGGGCATAAGCCCCTAGCGGGATTCGAACCTGCGACGTTTTGGTATAGCGACAGTCGTTACATATATTTAGTGACATATAGCTCTCTTGTAACATAGTCTATTACCTGCTGTTCCGGAACGTATAGGTACCACCTTAAGTAATTAAATTTTATAAATGAGAGGGCTCTCCTGAAACATGAAAATTATTCAAAAATAAAATCTTTAACTGTTGGGTCCAGAATGCGACTACAACTAAATAAGCAACTAATTAGACAATACTTAAACGTTGCTACATTACCCCCATCACAGAAAAACTAATAGTACTAACGTAACCCCATCTAATGGGCACAATATCTTTTAGATTGGCTTCAACTTACCACCTTAAGATGCTTTTGTACAAATTGGTGAATGACGTGTACATCTTTAATTGTCATTTAATATCAGGAATTGAATTTCTAAAATATGTAGACTAATATATATGTGTAATATTATATGATGTTGATGTTCCAAATAAATAAATAAATAAATCCGATTTGCCAACTAAGAGAACCCAAGTACTAAGGTATTACAACCTGCCTCACTTGCACGACATATTCAGGATGAAAGACATGCGACCGTTACGAGGACACGCTCTGCGAATAAGCCGCACTCATCAACATAATGAACAATGTGAACTCTTCCAATACTGTGACATAGACTCAAACTCAAACTCAAAGCATTTTATTTCAACGTATATATGATATCATTTGTTGAATGTCAATTTAAATCTATTGGAATTAAACATAGCGCTAAGCATTTTTCGGTCAGTCGGTATGTCCAAGCTACCACCGCTTCGGAAAGGGAAATCATCTGTGGGAAAAAAAGCGGCGCAAGAAACCCACAGGATCATTTTCTTTTCTTTTCTTTTTTTTTTATATATAAAAGTATACAACTAATACAATTTTATAATTTTTGGGAGTTGGGCGAAGTATACCAAGCGTTTTTGTCATTCAGGTAGTCACTAATTTTGTAATAGACATACCAGCAGTAATGCTGCTCGTCTATAATAAATAATATAATAATAGTAATAATTATTATTTATGAATAAGCTGGTTTTTGAAATAAACTTAATTTTATTTTTATTTATTTAATTTATTTAAAGGTTTATCCAGTCAATCTTAAAAAAAAATGTGTTTCCAGGAATCAAAACGCGAGCTTTATTTCCTGTTTTTGTATCAACTAGGTTCCGCATTGCTTTAGAGTGCCTTATCTAGTCCACCTATAAAAGGAATGCTCTAGTTTTCTTAATAGTATACTTACTTAATATGTTTAAAGAAAAAAATCCTTAATTCGTGTTTACTGGTGACTCAAGTCCTGATTGTTACGGGCTAGTATCAGTAGTCCGATTGAGTAGTCCGATGATCGAACTACTGAGACTTTTTCGGCTCAGTAGTCCGATGATGCAGATGATTATAGATCATCGGACTACTGAGCCTTTTAGTCCGATTATTTACAAATTTCGATCGACTTCCCGAAATAAGAAATGGATGCGGTAGTATTAACTTTATTTTTGCATATTTAGACTTGCATATTTATTTTTTCCAACAAGCTAAATACTTTCCACTAAGAAACAGTAAAATTCGATTACCCATACTTAGTAAGTCATTCTAAAACCACCTTTAGTATGAAAATCCGAAAATTTTCGGCTGAATTCGTCTATGGTTTATATTGGAAAGTTGTTCGTAATCAAGGAGTGGAGTTACCAGCCGAAAATTGTTGGACATTCATACTAAAAAGGTGGTTGCAGAATGGTATTCTTTGTATGGTATTTGAACCAAATATTTTTGATCGAATTCAACTATGGGTCCTTGGGGAAAGTTGTTAGATAGATAGATAGATAAACCGTTTATTTGTATCTCCATTCACACACATACCATAAGTTCCAAAGCAATTGGATAAACATATTTTATAATAACAATCCATAAAAGTAACATCAGGATGCTACAGCCGTACAAATGGGTCATAGCTCAGTGTGTATAATTGCTCAGAGAGCAAAACACTGATTGCTCTCTGAGCAATTATTTGTTGTTCGTAATCATAAGTCGTGTCATCAGTGGAAATAACACGAATTCAAAATCACTCTGTATACTAGATTTCATCGAAATCCGTTCATCCGTTTCGCTGTAGTTGAACAACAAACAAACAAACATCCAAGCTTGGGCATTTATAATATTAGTTAGAATGAGTGGTTGCACCGTCGATTTTAATTTACGATAAAGTCAGCTGCAGAGAAATGTGACTCCCCGTTCCTATATCAGTCTAAGTACGGGGGTAATGTTTCTCTGCAGCAGACTGTACGTAACGGCAGGACTCTTTATTAATGCTATGATATTGTAGTCAAAACTATAGTACATTATTGCAAAGGCCGGGAAATAGGCAATAGCAGGTCGAGTATGAGTTTGAAGGCCGAGCCGTAGGCGAGGACTTCACTAATACGAGACAGGCAATTGCCATTTACGCCGAGGCATATATAGTGCTTTTCTCAAAAGAATGCAGGGAAATAATAAATATTTAAATAACAAATCAAGACGAATTTTCAGCTTTGCCGCCGATTTTCTATTTATTATCTGTGCCGAAAGTCAAACGCATTTACGAATACAGCCACGTGAACGCAATTTGTACTAGCAAAGAGATTTTGGTATGCCAAGAATGATAAAAGAGATCCAATCAAAGAGTATATAATAACTCCAGCTCGCCGTTTCATACATTGCTGGCGCGTTGTAATGTTCCAAATTCAAAAAAACGCTCCTGCAATGGATTTATTTTTCGCTGTCCGTAAATTAGATACTTCGCGTGTTCTTTTTTCGAAAGTAATGCCAATATTTCCATGCATGTTTGAGAAAAAATATATAATGTTTATTTTTAGCACGTTATGTCCGCGTCTTTATCAACTTAAACCACCGTTCCGCATTACATGTAGAGTTAGCAGTGTTATATGTACGAGTAAACGTTACAGGCAAATTAGCCGTGAATGCAATCTGCAAGGTTTGACCTATTCATCAGCCAGCCTATTTATATCGTACATTGTTTATAAAAACTGACCAAGTGCGTGTCGGTCACACATCAATTTAAGGTTCCGTAGCATGTAGGTACAGCCTGAAATAAAGAAACCCGCACAATAAAAAATAAGTTTTCTCAGGGAATCGTGAACGCTTTTCCAGATTGTTTTAAACCCCATCGAAAAACGACGGGTGGTATGTATTTGACGGCAGTGTGTGTCAGTGGCGTGCCCAGGGTTTCAAAATAGGGTAAGCCTGACATCGCGACATAGGGATAGTCGCGGCTATGCTGGCGAGCGAGGAAGGTTGGAGGGCAGCGGCCTCCTTCTGCGAGGCAGTCATGCTCCAGAAGGAGGCCGCAGAGCGGGATCGGGAGAGGGCCGATCCCGCTCACAGGAGGCGATGTCGGGGGCGGCGGCAACGCTCGCTAGCCCCCCTGCACGTCGCCAGGGGTCACGGGCGGCTACATCTTCGGGGCGATATAGCCGCCGGACGCGACCCGGGAGAGGATGACAGCCCCCTGAGCGACCGGGGGGTGTCGTCGCATCGGGCCCTGTCGCGTCTCACACCGCCCGCTGATGTATGATAGGGCGCGCCAGCCGCCCTCCGGGAACGGGCCTCCTCTGGTGAGGGGAGGCGGGGCGGGGGGACCTAGAGCCGCTTATGAGTTCCCAGGTCCTCCCTACTGCCGAGGAAGGCCGCCGAAGAGTTTTAGTGGGTAGGCCCGCTCGGATCCGGAGCGGGGAGTCCCACATATACCCGCCGCTGATCCCCGTCGGCGGCGGGTTAAAAGCGTAAATGCGTTTCCCCTCGACAAAAAAAAAGAAAAAGGGTAAGCCTGACATGATACACAGATAGTGAAATTAGATTGACAAGTGCCAATGTTTGCATCAAAGATTTCCAATACTGTTTAAATAGTTATTATACTTTACAGTTCTGTTCATGATTAAAAAAAAATATGTTTATTTATGTTCAAAATATAAGCTAACATCTTGTTTTATTGTCATATAATAGATCTAACAAAGATGTAAAAAGGATACAAGAATTTTGTGGGTTCGAGTTCCGCGCGCCCGCTCCACCATCTTGGTTAGAAGCGTTAATATTGCAGTATTTGATAGGATACGCTTTAATGACTACTTGAAGATAGTCAATAACTTCTCTGTACCCGTAGGATAAATTTTGAAGAAATTCTTGTAGTGGTTTCTTATTATGACTGTACATAAGGTGGTACATGGCTGTTTTCGCATTTAATCTATTGTAAAGAAGGGTCCTAGGAACTTTTTTTTTTAACGTTGCTGCTTGGCGGCAGATTTAGATAAGATGGTGGTAGCTAGCCATGCTAGATGAAAATGCATGTTTTGTTCCTGTGTTGTTAGGGCAATTATCGTTTCATCTTTTGTTAGTAATTTCAGTGCTGTATGGAAGACTTTGGTCCTTTTTTAGTGCGACGTTCATTATAAATAATTATCAGACTCTTATTACTTTGCGAGATTTATAAAGATCAGTGGGGTAGAGACATGAACGAAAAGTTTTTTTTGGAATCGCCCTCTTTTTAGCCGCCTAATTTAGAATAGAATAGGTTAGATGCATTCGAGATGTGGTGCTGGAGACGAATGGAGGGAATAAGCTGGACCGAGAAGAGAACAAATGAAGAGGTGTTAGTGATGGTAAAAGAGAAGAGATGCCTGTTAGCCACAGTTGAGAACCGAAGAGGAAAGATGATAGGTCACTTGATACGACACGATATTTTTTGAAGAACATAATTGAGGGAAAGATTGAACGAAAGAGAGGAGGGGAAGACCTGGGCGTAATTACTTTGACCAAGTGAAGGAAAAGGTGAATGTCGTGTCGTACCAAGAGGTTAAAACGAAGGCGGAAAGTAGAGAGACATGGTCGTTACTCCACCGACAAGAGCATAGCTCTTAAATTGAAGAAGAAGAAGAATTTAGAATAAAATTGTTCTTTCTTTCATCTTCTTTTTTCTAGTATACACTCCCCCTTATATATGGTTAAATTTAATTTAAGTGGTTCGTGTACTGGGGTTCCCCTTCTGATTACGAACAACTTTCCACTATCAACCACAGACGAATTCAGTCGGAAATTGTTGGACTTCCATACAAAGGTAGTTTCAGAATGGTTTACTTTGAATATCGAAAATTTTTTGATCAAATCCAACTTTGGTTCCTTGGGTGAAGTCAAAGTAAAAAATGCTTTATTTTGTACACTTCAAATAGTCAATTTTACATTTTTTAATACTGCTTGTTCAAAATGCAATTTTGCCCCTGAGAAGAACAAGCAAGAACTTGGCAGCAACTACTCTACAGGGGGAGGCTGAAAATCAGCAACACTGCTGAGTCCCTACCCATTCATCACAATACTGTGGTTCTCGATTCTATGTATGCTTGTGTTTTTTTCTTTTTTGTGATGAATAAATACCTTTTATTTATTTATTTATTATTATTATTTATAGAAACTTGAGGGGTAGCTCTTATAAAAACAGGTTTATATATGTCATTATTGAATGCGAACAAGCTGGTTATATCCAGGGATGTTTATCATCTAAATAGTCTGATATTTTATAATATGCTTTCTTAATAAGTTTCTAATTTATAGCATCATCAGATTTTGTATATCAACAGGAACCTTATTGCCAAAAGCGTATACGAAAGTTGCTCGTAATCAAGAGTGACGTCACCAGTTAATGGGAATTACACGATTTAAATTCACCCTGTATAACATAGTTAAGTAGTTCATGTAATCGATTACTCTTATGTCCACTCTATTTACTATACGGAATGTGGCGCATTTACCTAGTAATTTGTATCATTTCCTGTATACTCATGAAGAAATCTAGACTAGATCGCCGTGAACCTGGTGTCAATACTGACCTGTTAGATTTCAATGCAGATTCAAATGAAATTAAAACGGTGGAAGCGTACTGACCCGGAAACCCTAACACATTTGGGGGACTGGCTATCTCATCCCTGACAACCGGAACACAACAATGCTGTAACATTGCTTTTTGGCGGCAGATTTAGATAAGATGGAGGTGGCTAGTCAGGCGGCCATTTAAAATGCCCTACCACCAACCAAACCGAGTACTTAAACATGTACCCCGATGTAAATCCAATGTTGTTTACATTGAGCCACGGAGGCGGTTAAAAGCTGGTCTTAAGACACGTGGAAAGCGACGACGCGGTCATTTGAATTTAGCATCACCGGCCCTCTTGACAATGTTAAATTAGTTGTTAAACCTGAATTTAAACCTATCTTCCGTTTCCTCCAAGCAACAGAACTAGGAAGTCGAGAAGGTTGTTATTGCTAAAATTTTTACCTGTTCTAACAAAACAGGTTTGCCTTAAGCCGTCTCGTTTCACATTTGTGTGATATATGTTTTTTATTCGATCAAAATGATTGATAAGTTGATTAATTTTGTTTCTTTTTTTACTAGCATTCCGCCTGCGGCTTCGCCTTAGTGGAATAACTTTATCGCGGAAATTTGTTTATCCCATGGGTACTACTCACTTTATCGGGATAAAAAAATGTTATCATCTCAGCCCGTAAACATCCCACTGCAGGGATATAGGCCTTCCCTCGTATAATGAGGGAGTGTGGGCCATAGTTCACCAAGCTGGCCCAATGCGGGTTGGGGCTTCATAGGTCTTTGAATTTTAATTTCTCAGGCATGCAGGTTTCCTCATGACGTTTTCCCTTTGTAGTTTAAGAGCTGTCGGATATATGCACATAAGTAATTAAATTAAATTTAATAACTCATTGGTACTAAATGTTAAACTGACCGATCGCGTCCGAAACACTACACTTCGCTCTAAGACCCTTGTTGCTGACATAGCCACAACGGCCGCCAAGCTGAAGTGGGACTGGGCGGGCCATGTTTGTCGCATGCCAGACGATATGTGGACCAAAATCGCCACCACCTAGAGCCCACCATTAGAAAGAAAGCGTCGCGGCAGACAGAAAAGGAGATGGAGGGATGAGTTGGATAAGTTCCTAACCAACTGGTCGGAGGAGGCCTGCAATAGAGAGCCGTGGAGAGAGAGGAGGCCTTTGCCCAGCAGTGGGACAGTATGGGCTCCTAATAATAATAACTCATTGGTACACGGCCTGCCTGGGAATCGAACTGGAACCTCTTAAATTGGGAGACCGCGTCTTAACCACTGATCCAGCGACGCTTCTGGAGGAATAATGAATTTAAAGAAATTAATATATTAACATTAGCATCGCAATATATTTACAAAAACTTAATGTATGTAAGAAAAAACATAGAATCGTTTAAGAAAAATAGTGATATACATAATGTAAATACCAGATATAAAAATAAACTTGCTGTTCATGCCAGCCGTTTACACAAAGTCACTAAGTCATTTAAGGGGCAATGTATACGCTTTAATAATAAGGTTCCAGTGGACATTCAAAATTTACCTTTAAATAAATTCAAAACCATCATAAAACAGACATTATTTACCAAAGGCTATTATAAAATTTCTGACTATCTGGATGATAAGCAAGCATGGACATAGACCGCTCGGCGATATTCAGCCTAATTATACAATGTAATATAATTGTAACCCAAACTTATTTAAAAGAGCAACCCTATTGAGTTTCTTGCTCGTTCTTCTCTGGGGAATCTGCTTTGCGAATGTGCAATAATGTCAATAATTTTAATATTAAGATAAAAAATGTGACGTTTTCAAGTGATAATCTTTATCCTACGAAATAAATATTTTTTGACTTTGACTTTGACTTTGAATATATTGGGGCGCAAATACTGAATACGGTCCTGTCAATCACTTCTATCTAGAATATTCATTCCCCATTACTCAAGTAACTTAAGTACGTATAGTTTTGTAATCTGTGGTTAGCTCAAAGGTTCTCAAAGGAGCCACCGACGATCTATCTATATACCAAATTCGTTCACCCGTTTCGCCGTGATTGCGTAACAATCAAACAAACATCCATACTTTCGCATTTATAATGTTAAATAGTACCTACCTCCGATCCCGATAAAGGAAATGAAGGTGCATTTACACGGGCAATTAATATTGCTTAATTATGAGCAATATTGGTCGATTGTGCCGTCCTCCCGACATTATCAAGCAATTTAATGCGATGCCAACATTGTAGGAATTGTTGCTACCGATATCCACACCAATATTGGGCGATGTGAAGCAATTTTATAAACTGGCAATACATCATATAATGTAAGGCGGCCAATTCTACGGAAGGTTAATGCAAGACATTTGACCATTTATTTAAAGATATAGTTACAATAAAACAGAAGCTTATTAAGAGAGCATATTATAAAATGTCAGACTATCTAGACGATATTCATCCCTGGACATAATCAGCTCGTTCGCATGCCAGGCTATTTTATAATTAATAATGAAATATAAATAAATAAATATGTATGCACATACACACAGCGCCGTCTAGTTCCAAACTAAGCAACTAGGCTTGTATTATAGATACCAGATGGTTGATAAACTACACAAATACATTTTTTTTTGTAAATATGGAAAACATCCATGACTCGGGGATGTATTCATCATACAAACATATGCCCCTAGCAGGATTCGAACCCACGACTTTTTGTATAGCAGCAGAGCTTCTAACCACTACACCACACAAACAGGCCGTCAATATAAAAACCTTTTCGTAATATAAAAACCTGTTTATTATTATAAACAGAGCAACCCCTCGAGTTTCTTGTTTGTTCTTCTCTGGAAAAATTGAAAAATTGAAAAATAATATATACATAAACACAACGAAAAAAAAAATTATAAACGATGCCATAATTTGTTTTTATTGTTTTGTAAAAAATAATTCTTGACATTTGGCAGATTAATTTTCAATGTACCAGCAGCTCGTGGACAGCTATTAACACCGGTGTTTCGTTTATTTGGAAGTTAGCATAATCTTTCGCGGGTTTTCTACATTTTCAATTTATCTTTCTCCTTTTGAGGTACTGAATCTTAAAAAAGAAACATTCTGTATACAGTCAAGCGTAACACTGCCAGTAAAAGCTGACAGTGTTATATAATATTCTCAAATTAATTAAAGATAAAATTGCATACATAGAATTAGACACATAGAGGAAAATTGCACGCTTAATTGACATTCTAAAACAGAATTATGCATGACATTTTAATATTATTGACATCTTATTCCTATTATATTCGTTGAAATAGGGTGTACTTTTAATTTGCTATTATTTGTTTTTTGTTGATTGACTGTGGAATTGGAGCACTTTCTTTGAACTTACAACATACATTATGTAACTTCATAAAAATTATAACTATTGGTAATTTTTATTTTATTTTATATCATTAAGCACAACAAACAGCTGCACAATTTATATACTTAATCTAGTTTTACAAAATGATGTGGATCATTGTACAACCAGCAACGTTATCCACAGGTTACTATTTCGAAGATATAGACAGTGGTACAAAATTGGTTTAATTTAACACTCAAACTTGAATATACCTAAGCTAAGTTTAACGATATTACCTGCAGTTATTACTTATTACAATAAGTGTCTAAATATTAGTTAGTAGCATCACAAAATAATTTACCCTAAAAATATATTAATGAATGCTATATATTATATTTAGTACACGATGCATTTACTGTTACTTGTTACCATACCAAAATAATATTATACCAATTTTGACAATGAAGTTATAAACCTTAATCAAGCGCGTGGTGGGTAATTGAAACGACATTAATAACATAGATTATCCCTTTCCTCCATATTGCCATTTACCTATGTATTGTGACTATGACATGTATAATGCAATAAATATATGAATTAGCTCCATTAGTGTAAAGCGCTCATACAACGAGGGGAAAAATAAAACAGACCAAAAAAAAAAAAAAAAAAAAAAAAAAACGAGGGGAATATCCATAGGCTGGAGTATTATCTCTGATGTGCGACACACTGTACTAATAATCAAACAGCTTACGTGTTTTACATATTTCAATATTTTCGTCTATAAATAGATTATTATAAATAGTTTTAAAACACAAACTGGTTTTTTATACGTGCCTCTATAAACACCTTCGCGAATTTGTGCTACTGCACGCCGTAAAAATAACTATTAATCAAGCTGAATCTAACATGCTTGCATGACAAGTAATTAATGCCTATCATAAGCTAAATTCTACCACAGACCATCCAACCGTTTCTGCAGAGGAAACCTTGATTTTTCTCACAGAAGTGTTAAATTAATACCATTGATTTATATGCTACAGATTCGGTGGCTGCCTTTTTAAGTTATGTCGTTTGAAATCAGTATAGACAACATTACACACAACAGTCAATAGACAATATATAAAGGTCTAACAAAATTAACCCGACAAACGTTGCAGTGTATGTATAGGATGTACCTATTACGAAAAAAAAATAAAAATAAAACATTAAAGTTAACAGATTTTATTAAAAAAATAAAATTTAGAAATGTCAATTTTGTGAGTTGGATCATAATGGCCGCGCGCTCTGAGTACTTTTCCACAGCAAACAAACACGTGCCGCGGTATCTTTGAAGACGCCTCTGGCCCGCCACCCCCTTTGGCGTCTGCCATATCAATGGAAACGAGGTACAATCGAAATGAAGTAAGTCTGTTAATGTGTATTTTCATTTACATTTAATGAAGAAAATAATTAAAGGAGTTCTAAGTATATTCTCCAACGCAATGATATTCACAATGGTAATTTTAATCTAATAGTCTACATGTTATAACTAAAGCAAGTTACCGATTTGTTAGAAAACATTTTTATTCTATCACTGACAGGTACTCTATTAATGTGCAAAAAATTACAGCCTTTAAGATTACAGGAAGTTAAAAGTAATACCCTTATTGGACTAGCTTGAAATTTGAGGTTTGACGCAAGGCATTTACGTAGGTATTTACCGTAACCGTATTATTAACTTTTACTTTAATAATTTTTATAGGCCGATCAAACCATTTCCCGCTTAGGTTCAATTTGTTCGAATAATAAAAACTCCTTTTCGCGCGTTGACGTCAGACCAAATCTTTCGTCTACCTTCAGTCTAAAGTGTGAATGCGGAAAAACAATCTTAACCCAGAACAAATACGGTAAAAAATTAGCTTAGCTAGACATAATTCAGAACTGACTTATATAATTGGTATCATGTAGAGGTATATTAGAGGTGTAATTTTGAATAATTAAGCTTAAAAAAAAACGAGCGCTTAGTCTAGATTTTTTTAGAAAAGCCTATTTTAAGTTTGTATATTAATAACAATAAATACTAACTAATATTTAATTAGGTAGACTTTTGTTAACCACAATTAACTTATTGATGGATAAAAAACTAAGTATGTTATAGTTAAGCATGCATGTGTTTTAGCTGACAATGTCGTCGAGCTGCATTGCTTATGAAATAAAAATGAGGACTAATATTTAGTAACGATAATTTCCCTAAATGTTTTGAATTTAAAGAAATGCCCAACAATTGAGCATTTCTTTTTAAAAGAAACACATTTTATCAACTTTAGCTTATTTAGTTAGGTACTTATTTTTACCAATTGTTACTACATTTGACGACCTGTTTGGTGTAATGGTTAGCAACTCTGACCACTATACCAAAAGGTTGCGGGTTCGAATCCCGCTAGGGGCATATGTTTGTGTGATGAATACGGACATGTGTACCCGAGTTATGGATGTTTTCATTTATAATAAGTATTTAAGCAACTCTGACCACTATACCAAAAGGTTGCGGGTTCGAATCCCGCTAGGGGCATATGTTTGTGTGATGAATACGGACATGTGTACCCGAGTTATGGATGTTTTCATTTACAATAAGTATTTATTTACAAAAAAAACCTATTTATACATTATATCAAACATCTGGTATCAACAACACAAGCATATTGTTGCTTACTGTGGAACTAGATGACGCTGTGTGTATGTCTAAGGATATTTTATTTTTTTATTTAAAAGGCAAAGCGGTACTGAGGCCGATCCTATGGGGAACGAGGTCTAGGGAAGCTCTGCTCTCAATTTCGTATACACCACGTGACTGTGCTAAAAATACAGTGAGCGGGGCCTGCAGTCTCGACATAGATAGTGATCGTTATGTTATCGAATTCGGTCGCTAAGTCCTAACAATGTTATTTTAATTGGAGAATTAGAGTCTTTAGTATCAAAATATCGGTTTCCATTGAAACTACGATTCAGGCTTCCAACAAAAACCGATATGATTATGAACACTATAACATTTAGAATAAGATCGTTAGGACTTGACCGAAATTGGTTGCTATCTATGTCGAGACTGCGGGGGCTGGTCTGTGTAGCAGAAGGCTACATCTAGAAATAACTTATCGGCATTTTTGAAATTGAAGCAGTAAATCACCTCGTACTACTTGACTTCATTTACTTAACAGCTAACCAAATTTATTTACAAACCTAATTAATTATATGAATAAGATATAACACTATTTGATAGTGATATTTAATTAAATATAAACATTGACTCGAATAATGCATAAACAAATTTTTAATCTGCCGTTAAACTGGTACAAGATAAATATTTCAAGGTTGCACACAATAAATATTTACTGTTTAAGGAATTCCGGAATTATAATTAAATATAGATAAGGTGCATCGGTGGCTCAGCGGTTAAGACGCGGTCTCCCAATTTGGGAGACCCGGGTTCGATTACCAGGCAGGCCATGTGTGTACCAATGAGTTCTTAAATTAAATTTAATTAGATTTCGGGGATCCACGGATGCCTCTGAAACTCAAGGGGAAAATTACAAAACCATCATAAGACCTGTCACCATGTATGGATCTGAATGTTGGGCAATGAAAGAGACTGATGAAAGTAGAATGCATGTGGCAGAGATGAGAATGCTAAGATGGATGTGTGGTGTGACTTTTTTTTTTGAACAACGAGTTCGTACTTGATCTCAAACACACCCGATGTTAAGTGAGGATAAGATTGAGATATACGAGCGTTTCAATAAAATCATTCATTAAAAGTACTATGTTACTACAAACTATACACTGTAGTTGGGAACATTGCTATGAAGAAATCGCTATTACACTGTTGCAAATATAATGCTTGTAATTCAGTGGTTAGGCATGTTATTTATTACGTTATTAAACAATGATTAGTGAATTAAATATCAAACACGAAGGTCTTCCGGACAAAGTTGCAATAAACATATATTATTATCATTGTATGTTTTAAGCACGTAATAGGAATTAGAAGTAGTAGCTGAAAAAGGGCTACTTAATCTGGCAATCTGTGTCGATTGTGAAGTGGCCTCTAAAGTTTATATATTTGAATTTAGTGTGCTCTATATCGCATTTGATCGTTTTTGACGTTTCTAAAATAACTCGGGTACACAATGTCCGTATTCATCACATAACAAGGAGTTGTGGATGTTTTCATTTATAATAAGTATTTATCGACAATAAATATTATTTATGTATGTATATCAACCATCTGGTATCCACAACACAAGCCTATAGTTGCTTAATGTGGAACTAGATGTCACTGTGTGTATGTCTAAGGATATTTCTTTACATAAATTAAAAAAAAGGAAAAGAACCGTACAATTATAGGCCTTATCACTAAAAGCGGCCTAGCTGAGACTAAAATCATTCGCATTACACTTCTATTTGGATAGGTAATCTGTATTTGTTTGCCAACATTTTAAAATTATATTTAATTACAATATGTAAATATGAAATCTATTCACTTCCAACTTCAAACGTCAAGCATTTATTTCAACGTAAGAGACAAGATATCATTTGTTGAATGTCAATTTAAATCTATTGGACATAAAAATCGGGCTTAAGTATTTTTCGGTCAGTCAGTATGTCCAAGCTATCACCGCTTCGGAAAGGGAAATCATCTGTGGGAAAAGAAGCGGCGCAAAAAATCCACAGAATCATTTTTCTTTTCATTTCTTTTTCTTATATATATATGAGTAAAATATAAATATAAAAAAAGTATATACAACTAATACAATTTTATAATTTTTGGGAGCTGGGCGAAGTATACCAAGCGTTTTTGTCATTCAGGTAGTCACTAATTTTGCACTAACCTTTTTTTGTGAATGCTGTTTTGACATGGTTTTTAAATTGTTTTTCATTTAGATTAATGATATTCTCAGGTATAAGGTTATAAAAGCGTATACAGTGTCCCATAAATGATGTATTAACTTTGCTCAGTCTGAACATAGGGGTGGCTAATTTGTCCTTATGTCTCAAATTTAAGTTATGCTTATCGCTATTTTTTGGGAATGCAGAAATATTTTTTCGTACGTACATAATATTCTCGTAAATAAATTGTGAAGGAACAGTTAAAATATTAATTTCTTTTAACCTGTCCCGAAGAGAGTCATGTCGACGCATATTATCACGTAGTTTGTATCTGCATCCCTATTTAATACCTACCTATTTCAAATGTACTGTCCTTATACCCAAATATACCTTTAGTGATATGGTCGCCAATTTTTTTTTTTTAAATATTTTAAATATTTCAGACACTTACACCAAAGCTTGTGCTATGGATACTAGATAACGGATAAACATACATAAATATTTATATAAACATACATGACTCGGGAATAAATGTTCGTATTCATCACACAAACATTTACCCTTCGCGGGATTTGAACCCGCGACCGTTGGTTTCGTTGACAGGGTCACTATCCACTACACCAACCGGTCGTAATTGGTGTCGATTCGGATGTACACCAATTAATTTAAAACCCGTTTTGGAGTGGTGCCGTCGCATCGTACTGTTCCAGGGAGAAAGAGACTGTACTACTTTAAAACTGGTTTTTGTTTAGTTTAGTTGGTGTACATCCGAATCGACACCAATGTAGGTACATTATATTCTTACTACTGTTTCTGTTGCGCAATAAACTGTATTTGTAGTGTATTGTACAATAATTTATTTACAAAACAATATGGGTTTTTTTTTATTAAATTCCATTGGCCCCATCTGTCATTCTGAATCTATTATGATTATTCCTATCTATTTTAAGATCAGAGACGCGGTTACTCATATTTGAATCTGGTTTTTTTTTAAACAGGTTTATTTAGATTGGCTATTTAGATGTCCTTGACCATTTCGTGATCACACGGCGATTTTAATATTGATAATTTTCTTTTTTTTTATTTAAGATACATTTTCGACGACTTGTTTGGTGTAGTGGTTAGCAACTCTGGCTACTATACCAAAAGGTTGCGGGTTCGAATCCCGCTGGGACATACGTTTGTGTGATGAATACGGACAATGTGTACCCGAGTTATAGATGTTTTCATTTATAATAAGTATTTATTTACAAAAAAAAATGTATTTATGTAGTATATCAACCATCTCGTATCAACAACACAAGCCTATAGTTGCTTAGTGTGGAACTAGATGGCTCTGTGTGTATGTCTAAGGATATTTTATTTATATTATTATTATTTATTTTATTTAGACACTAACATATAAAATGTGTAACCTCTGATGTTACTCGCGTTCATAGACTTATACCGGATGATTTTTTTTACCGTAAGGAATAAAATAGGGCATATTAGGTAAGTGAAATAGAAGTTATTGTCATAGGTGGATTTTTTTTTTTTTTTAACCATCTTCGACGAACACTCCGTCCGGAGGTTGATATGCGACTGGCGGGATTCGTAGGGTTTCTGTCATGCGAAATTCGGAACTAATATTTTCTTCAAGATTTTTATTTAATTTTTTTTTTAATATGAGAGGGCGGTAAACGAGCATGCGAATCCTGATGGAAAGCAATCACCGCCGCCCATGGACACCCGCAACACCAAAAGGGTCACAGATGCGTTGCCGGCCTTTGAGGGAGGTGTAGGCTCGTTTCTTGAAGGTTCCAATGTCGTACTCGTTCGGGAATACCGCTGCCGGAAGTCCGTTCCACAGGTAAGAAGTTTCTTGAGAAACGTACAGTGGTAGATTTAAATGATGTAATTATGTAGAATAGGTTACAAACGCGTTTTGAAAAAAAAAAATACTACCTATGCCAATACCTTCTATTTCACTTACCTAATATACCCTATTTTTTTCATTTCAGTAAAAAGATCTCATGCCTAAAGCGTACTGCAGAACGGTTAGAAAATGATTTTATTCTTTTAATGGGTACTTCTACAAAAAATATCTATAAATTTTTTGTCTTATAAAATAATCCTATATTTCAAAATTCAAAATTCTAAATATTTTATTTCATAGGATAAAATTATCACTTGAAAACGTCACTATTAATATTACATTTAAATTTACGGCTCATTCACAAAGCTGACTCCCCAGAGAAGAACGAGCAAGAAACTCTAGGGTTGCTCTTTTAAAGATTATGGGTTACAATTTGTGATTTCATAATTATATGAATAATAAGACAGCTATGTCCATGCTTGCTTATCATTCAAATAGTCAGTGATTTTATAATAGCCTTTTGCTAATAATTTCTGTTTTATAATAGCTTTAAATTTATTTAAAGGCAAATTTTGAATGTCTATTGGAACCTTATTATAAAAGCGTATACATTGCCCTTTGAACGATTTACTAACTTTATGAACTGGTTCTTATTCCTTGTGCCTATCACTATTTTTAGCGAATAAGGTTATATTTTTTTTGCATATAACAAATTCTCATAAATGTATTGAGATGCCATTGTTAAGATATTAATTTCCTTAAACTTATCTCTAAGAGACTCTCTAGGTCCTAATTTATAAATGGCACGAATAGCACGCTTCTGCAGAACAAAAATCATAAGTATGTCAGCAGCGTTTCCCCACAACAATATGCCATATGACATCAAGCTGTGGAAATAGCTAAAGTAAACCAGTCTTGCGGTATGAACATCTGTTAAATTTCTGATTTTTTTGACTGCATACGCTGCAGAAGCGAGCTTTTTCGCTAGTTTCTCAATATGAGGCCCCCACTGAAGCTTAGCATCCAATGTCAGTCCTAAAAAGACAGTAGTATCTACAAGATCCAATTTATCACCTCGTACAAATATGTCAGTCAGTAGGCAGTTCTTTAACATTTGGTAAAGTAAATTTTATGCATTCAAACTCAAAATGCAAACCATTATTGCTATAAATCTCGATTTTATCTTTTGTCCATTGTGTTCCTATAACAGTGATGTTTTGTTAATCTATTGTTCTATATTTTAAGTATCGCTCTTTGTCTGCAATAAAAAACTTTAATTTCATTTTTCCTTCCGAGGGTT
Source organism: Oegoconia quadripuncta (assembly GCA_949316235.1). Classification (NCBI taxonomy): domain Eukaryota; kingdom Metazoa; phylum Arthropoda; class Insecta; order Lepidoptera; family Autostichidae; genus Oegoconia; species Oegoconia quadripuncta. The sequence goes on from OX438749.1 coordinate 26,574,247, forward strand.
TGCTGGAAGAAATCTCTTACAGAGATAAGCTCGCCTTTTGTGTATTGTAATTTCTGTCCTATGTTTGTTCAATCTATGTTTGTATACTTATATCAAATATATATTTTAAATAAGGAAGGTACCTACATTTAAATATCTTATAGAAACTACATATTTTGAATATATTATATATGCAATAAAAATAAGTGTTAAATAAAATCAGGAATTTGATTATTATGTAGTTACACCAGAAAATTACAAAATTTTTACTGGTCTTGTATCTCTATCCCTTTTTACTTAAAACGTTCTGGGACACAACCCGCTTCTCGACGTTATAACAATAAAACTTCTACTGTGTCTGATGATCTGTCCCGGAATGTGTTTAGCCCAGGGAAAATACGGTAAAAATTAGCTTAGCTGGACATAATTCAGAACCGATTTATATAATTGCTATCTTAGGGAGATATATTATGTGTAATAAATACTTATAAATATTATTATTAAATTCTTTATTGCACACAAAAATAAAATACAAAGAACATTTAACATAGATGATGTAGTGTACAAAGGCGGTCTTATCGCTGATAGCGATTTCTTCCAGACAACCTCAGTTAAAGAAGCTTTTTTAATAAGTAGTTGGATAGTGCAAAGTGAAAGCTGAATAACTTAAATATCAGTAGGTACATAGACGATACATAGAAAATACATAGGTATAGTAGAATACATACAAAGATACACACTTACTAAAATAAACAAACCATATAAATAAGTACAATAATAAAATACACATAAATATATATAAGATTCATTAGGGAGATAAATAATATTCCTTTAGACGCAGTTTAAACACTGTAAGCGATTCTGCGTGACGAATATTTTGTGGTAGTGCATTCCACAACTGCGCAGCCTTAATGCCAAAGGATCCCGAGTAATCATTTGTACGGCAGCTGATGGGCTTAAGCAAATTGTCTGTTTTAGATTTTTGTTTTAGATATTTTTTAATGTCTGTGTGTGGCTGGAGAAACAAATAAACGTTTATCTATCTATCTATCTATATATATTATAGATATAATTTTGAATAATTAAGCCTAAAAAAAACGAGCGCTTAGGCTAGATACTTTCAGCCCTATTTTTAATATGTATCTTAATAACAATAAATACTAACTGACATTTCATTAGGTAGACTTTTGTTAAACACAGTTAACTTATTGATGGATAAAAAACTAAGCATGTTATAGTTAGGCATGCACGTGTTTTAGCTGAAGATGTCGTCGAGCTGCGTTCCTTAAGAAATAGAAATGAGAATTAATATTTTGCAACGATAATTTCCCTAAATGTTTTGAATTTAAACAAATATTCATCAATAAGAGCATAATTTTTTAAAGAAATTTTTCAACGTTAGCATATTTAGTTACTTAGTACTTGCGTTTCTTACAAATGCTTAATTTTTAGCAATTGTTACTAAATTTAAGACACTTTATTAAATTTTTCAAAAAAATCACGGTTTTTATTTATTTATCTATTTTTATATTTTTACTTTCTTCCATATATAAAAAAAAAACATACAAACATACATTGAACAAACATAGGACAGAAATTACAATACACAAAAGGCGATCCGTAAGAGATTTCTTCCAGCAAACCCTCGTAAGGAAAAATTAATTTAAAGTTTTTTATTGCAGACAAAGAGCGATACTTAAAATATAGAACAATACTACTCTGTGTAAAAAGTATCGGGAATATGTCAATAAAAAGACCCGCGTAAAAGAGGTCGTTCTAATTTTTTTATTGCATGTTGGTAGCACTGTACTGATTTAGCGCGCAAAATTTGAGCGGGATCTGTCATTTAATTTGTTTTAAACTACACTTTTTGTTGGTCATAGTTTTGAGTCCTCGGCGATTTTTACAATGGAAAATATTGTTGAACAAAGAGTGTGCCTTAAATTTTGTGTTTCAAATGATATTTCATGTGGTGAATCACTAAAAATGTTGCGAAATACCTACGGCGAATCGTGTATATCGAAAACAAGGGCTTATGAATGGTATAAGGCTTTTAAAGAAGGCCGAGAAGTAGTAGTAGACTTGCCTCGTTCTGGTAGACCTTCAACCGCTACGACCAAAGAAAACATCGACAGAATCAAGAAGCTAGTGCTCGAAAATCGACGTAGGAGTCTGAGAGAGTTGGCTAGTGAGGTGAACATATCTTTTAAGTCCGTCCACAACATTCTCATTGACATTTTAGGCATGAAACGCGTCGCCGCTCGACTAGTTCCAAAAGAGCTCAATTTTGTTCAAAAAGCGCAGCGAAAGCATGTCGCTGAAGACATGGTTTCCCGAGCTTCTACGGATCCGACCTTTATGAAACGTATAATAACTGGCGACGAGACATGGGTTTATGAGTACGACATGCAAACAAGCCAACAGTCTTCAGAATGGCGTCTCGAAAACGAGCCGAAACCCAAAAAACCGCGGCAAAGTCGCTCCAAAATCAAGGTGATGCTGACAGTTTTTTTTGACTACCGTGGTGTGGTTCACTCCGAATTCCTTCCAGAGGGAGAAACACTGAATAAAGAATATTATTTAGGCGTCATGAAGCGTTTGCGTGAGAGTATCCGCCGAAAACGTCCAGATTTGTGGCAACACAACTCATGGATGCTGCACCATGATAATGCACCATCACACACAGCCATTATAGTGAAAGAGTTTTTAGCGAAAAATTCAACAAAAGTTCTCGACCAAGCACCGTATTCACCTGATATGGCTCCGTCTGACTTTTTTTTATTTCCCAAGTTAAAATTACCACTTCGAGGAAAACGTTTTGAGTCGATAGAAGCCATAAAAGAAAATTCGCTGAATGGCCATACCGCAAATAGCCTATGAAAAATGTATGGAAGACTGGGTGAAGCGGTGGAGATGTTGTATTGCAAGCGATGGGGCCTACTTTGAAGGCGATAAAATAAATTTAGATGAATAATTTGTATTTTTTGTTTTATTGACAAATTCCCGATACTTAGTACACTGAATGTACATTAACAAAACGGTTATTCGTTTTTCCGAGGTCGAACCGTATTTTCCCTGGGCTAGTTAAGTAGTACATAATAGTACTCTGATCAACATGTAAATGAGTGAGAAAGACATGCAAATAGTAGTTATTAGTTGACGTAGCAAACTGTTCCACGAAATCATGTGTAAAATCCACACTGACACAATTATAAATAATGTATTATTCTTTCAAAGTTTGTCGGAATAGCGTAATAATTGTATATCTATTAGTCACAAGCAATTCTAATGCGTATTCTACCTGTAATGGGGAATTCCAATTATTAGGTCCTTACCAATGAAATTGGCGATTTGTATGAAGAATTTAATTAAGACTGTTTTCTCCAACAAACATTTTTGATTTTTTTTGGGAACGGCAAATCCAAATTTAGCTAAACTTTGTGTGTGTAATCGGATAACATTAAGTATAGGCAGCGTTAATTTTTAAAAGTAACCGCTTTATAAAAGTTCCAGCGAATCTAAGAAGTGATTATGGGAAGCACATGAAAAGAGATCTGTTAAAAAAAATTTTATTATGTGATTTAGCCCAGAAATTAAAAAATATTTCATGTGAAACCTTGAAATAATATTCTATTTTCCAAATAAAAAACAAATTTGGATATAGCTTTGAATATCGCAGGAATTGGTACATATGATTAACGAAATCATCACAGGTAAAGACCCAATATATCTAAACTGTTCTTCGATACGGACTATTAGTTGGGGTTAAACTAATTAATTAAAAAAATACGGAAAAAGTGCATACGTGCAATCAGTGGTGTTGCATTGCACAGGAGGTGTCATGTAGGCCACTTTTTAAGACATTAAATATCCTACCACTGCCCTGCTTATATATATTCAAAATGGCAAAATTTATGAAGCAAAATCATAAAAAATATTATAATCACATTCGATCCCCAGCGGGGTACATGTTTAAGTACTCAGTTTGGTTGGTGGTAGGGCATTTTAAATGTTCGCCTGGCTAGCTACCACCATCTTATCTAAATCTGCCGCCAAAGAGCAATGTTAATAGCATTGTTGTGTTCCGGTTGTCAGAGATAAGATAGCCAGTCCCCAAATGTGTTGGGGTTTCCGGGTCAGTACGCTTCCACCCGTACCTTGTTTTTCCAGACAATAAGGTCCAGTTAGTACAGTCATCTATAACTATGTTAGTAAACAGTGGTAGACATTGAAAATTTAAAATAACAATTGTGAATTCAAATGTCAATTGAAAAATTAAATCATAAAGAAAAATCAAAATTGAAACATGGAAATTAAATTATATTAATTTGAAATTATTTTGAAAATTGAATTATGCTGGGGTCTGTAAAACAGGCCTTAGAATATCTATTTTTTTTATGCACAACGGGTTAGCACTTGACCACAATCCCGCCTGATGTTAAGTGAAGACAAAGCCAAATGTGGAAGCGTACTAACTAGGAAACCCCATCTTATTTAGAGGACTGGCCATCTTATGTCTCACAACCGGAATACACCGACGCTATTATGCTGCTTGACAGCAGACTTAGATGATGATGGTGGTAGCTAGCCAGGCGGACATTTAAGATGTTCTATCACCAACCAAACCGAGTACTAAACATGAACCCCGCTGGGGATCGAACATTGCAATATATTTACAAAAACTTAATGTACGTAAGAAAGAATCTACATTTGTTTAGGAAGATATAAAAATAAACTTGCTGTCCATAGCAGTCGCTTACACAAATTCACTAAGTCATTCAAGGGACAATGTATACGCTTTTATAATAAGGTTCCGGTAGACATTCAAAATTTGCCTTTAAATAAATTTAAAACAGCCGTTAAACGGAAACTATGCGCCAAAGGCTATTATAAAATTTCTGACTATCTGGATGATAAGAATGCATGGACATAAACCGCTCGGCAATATCCAGTATATTTTATTCTTATTTTTCTTTGTCGAATCATAAATTTTACAATTATTTCAAATTATATTTGTATTAACTTATTTACGAAGAGCAACCACGGAGTTTCTTGCTCGTTCTTCTCTGGGGAGACTGCCTAGTGAATGAGCGATTACTGTATGTCATGACGATTTCAAATGTTAATCTTATAACTTACGAAATAAAACATTTTTGATTTTGATTTTTGATTGGGGATTACCATTTTTCATAACCGCAAAAAGTGCATAAAATTTTATGAAAAAAATGGTCTTCATTTGCCCTCTCTGAATCAAATACGCCTTATTTCTTTAAAAATAAAAAATGGCAACCCTAATTACAGCGGAGACTTTATGATCGTGTTCCGGTTTGCACTTGATCAGTTTGTTTTTTTTTTTAATTAGAATCTCGTGCGTCACTAGTCTGGGCTTACCCACTGGTAACCTGTATTAAATTTGGTGGGTAATAATAACATGTTACAGCTTTCAATTCTAAAAATAGCATCGTATACAAATGGCCGTTTGTTGTGTGGTTGACCGCGTATTTTTTTCTGGTGGTTGTTTTGATGGTTGGCCGAATTTTTTGTCTAAATTATCTACTAGCTCTGTACCCATGGGTTTGCCCACATGGACTTACTTTATTGCGGACTTGTCTTTTTAACTCCCAACGGAAAATTAGGGTGTTATAGGTTTTTTTTTATGCACAACTGGTTGGTACTGTGGAAAAGGGGTAGATAAATTCATATATATACCATAGTAATAGTACTCTGCGCGTCGTTCTGCAAATACGAACCTAATTCAAAGTTTTTCGAAAACAGGAGCTCGAAAATCAGAGTCAATGTAAATAGAGTATCTAAGCGCTATAGATTATAAATAAATATCCTTAGACATACACACAGCCTTTGTCCAGCAGTGGACGTCTTTCGGCTGATATGATGATGATGATACAGCATCATTAGCCCAAGGAAAATACGGTTTGACCACGGAAAAACGAAAAACCGCGATTTTCTTGAAACTTTTAATAGCGTCGTCAAGGTAACAATTGCTTTTAATTAAGCATTTGTAAGAAACGCAAGCACTAAGTAAGTAACTAAATAAGCTAAAGTTTCTTATAAAAAAAAAATGCTCAATTTATGGGTATTTCTTTAAATTCAAATCTATTTAGTTTTTTATCAAAGGGAAATTATCGTAACAAAATATTAGTTCTCATTTTTTTCAGCTAAAACATATACATGCCTAACTACAACTATAACATGCTTAGTTTTTTATCCATCAGTTAGTTAACTGTGTTTAATAAAAGTCTACCTAAATAAATATCAGTTAGTATTTATTGTTATTAAGTTATAAATTAAAAATTGGGTTTTCTAAAAAAATGTAGACTAAGCGCTCGTTTTTTTTTTAGGCTTAATTATTCAAAATTACATCTCTATAAGATAGCAATTAGTCGGTTCTGAATTATGTCTAGCTAAGCTAATTTTTTATCGTATTTTCCCTGGGCTAACCTCTAGTTCCACAGTAAGCAACTATAAGGCTTGTGTTGTGGATACCAGATGGTTGATATACTACATATTAAATAGGTACATTTTTTTTATAAATACTTATTATAAATGAAAACATCCATAACTCGGGTGCACATGTCCGTATTCATTACACAAACATATGCCCCTAGCGGTATTCGAACCCGCGACCTTTTGGTATAGTGGCCAGAGTTTCTAACCACTACACTACACTACACTACACTAACCACATGAATATTAAGTGTGAAAAGTCTTGGCTGGATATATTTGCTGAATCCAGACCAATTTTAAAAAGCAAGCTTATGAGACACCTCGATTAACCACCCCTCATAACTGGTATAATTAACATATTATTATTATTAATTTTAAGTTTTTCGTCGTTACTGATATGTTTTTTGTACTTTTTAAACTTTATATATTTAAACTTTATCTTGAATTTTATACTGTTATCCTCTTAGAATGCTGTGTATACTTATAATAGGCTGATACACTTATAATGTGAACAATATGTGAACTAACAAAATAATGTTTTAGTGTATAAGTGTGTTAGTGTACCTAAATAAATAAATAAATACACCAAATTGATTATAAAGTACCTACAATATTCCATTTAAGAGTACGGTTGACAACCCTAGTCACAATGTTGTTTATGAATCTGTGCAACGTTTTATGCACGATGGGTAATGGGTAGCAGTAAGCCAAGATCAGCAGTGGTACTTTACACGGCGCCTACTGAAGGTAGAAGATGCCCTACCTGTCTCTATTGCTACCTTCGACCCCAGACTAAATTACGAAAGAGTAAAAAGGTGTGAAGTTGGAAAGTAGCCGCCTCCGTGGCTCAATGTAAACAACATTCGGAGGTCGCGGGTTCGATCCCCAGCGGGGTACATATTTAGTACTCGGTTTGGTTGGTGGTAGGGCATATTAAATGTCCGCCTGGCTAGCTCCCACCATCTTATCAGCAATGTTAATAGCATTGTTGTGTTCCGGTTGTCAGAGATAAGATAGCCAGTGCCCCAAATAAAATGGAGTTTCCGGGTCAGTATGCTATCATATTCGGCCTCATCTTCACTTAACATCAGGTGTGATTGAGGTCAAGTACCAACATAGTTCACCACGCTGGCCCAATGCGAGTTGGGGACTTCACATGCCTTAGAATTTTAATTTCTCAGGCATGCAGGTTTCCTCACGATGTTCTCCTTCACTGTTTAAGAGCAGTCGGATAAATGCACATAAGTAATTAAATTAAATTTAAAAACTCTCGGTACATCGCCTGCCCTCTTATCACCAGATTCTTATTCCAGGCAAGAAGACAGAAAAAACTCATCGGTATCGAACCCGGACCTCCCAAATTGGGACACCGCGTCTTAATCGCTAAGTCACCAATGTTCGTATAAGATATATTTTATTATATATGTATATTGTGTATTATAGTAAATTAATTATTATGAGCTACTGAAATAATTTTAACTAAAGTATAAAGTAATTTAGTTTGAATAGAAATTCGCGAAATTACCAAGTTTTTGTATCTCGCAAATATTAACTGAAGGTATTCTATTTATAAAACCAGGATACGACATTTAAATATGCCTACGTGCTCTGTCTGAGAATTATGAGAACTTTAGGCTTTAGCGTTTTTTTTTTTTTCCTATTTTATATAGAACCAAATTTGCATGAATATATTTACTCGTTAACGCAATTAATCTTATTACTAATTCTACGACTTTTGATGACAGAGAAGCATTGCAAATAGACTGACGACCTTTTAGGTACAGTCGACTCGACATATATGTTTTTATACCTGTAAAAAACGTGTCGTGTAGTTTAGGCATATGAAAACAATAGAACCAACCCGATTCTTCCCGTGGGTGTCGTAAAAGGCAAATAAGGGATTTTCTTACAATAAGTTCTACATTTAAGTACTTTAAAAAACAAGCTTTCAATACTCGATCATGGTTACGTATGTATACATAACGTCACGAACTTTATCCCAAATGGGGTGGTCAGAGATATCCCAAACAATAGTGTTCTTGAAACAATATCCACAGTTCACCGGAAATTTCTGACATTTTTAATTGGGATAAAGGTTGTGAAGTTACATATGTAAGATACAAAATATGTTTTCATCATTATCATATCACACCATAGGATAGGTTTTATGCGTCCAGTATTAATAAATGATCTAGACTTGGAAACCATATACCTGATGGGTGTAGAAAGTACGGAGGAAACAGGGATCTATCTCTAACGAAAATAACTTCGGACCGCCGTAACTATTAACTTTTTCTTTTGTAGTTTGCTGTGTCAATTATAAACCAATCGTCATTATTTTATTTTTGTTGTATATAGTTGGACATCATAAGTTAGTACACGCAAGGAACGTCTGAAGTTATGTAAATAAAGGATTCTTAGCGGAAGAAAAAGTCCGAAGTTACGGCCTTCCGAAGCTATTTTCATTAGAGAGTAGACCCCCAGAGTCAAGTCAAAAAGTATACTGTTCAATGTAGCATACGCTTATGTCGGTTTAAGCCTGAGTCATATACAGACGTGTCATGCGAAACATTTTAAACACCTGACGGAAAAACGACGGGTACTATGTGTTTGATGGCGTTGTGTGTGTGGGCTATCCGTTTATATCTCAATAATGCATGATCGATAAAAAGTAGGTATCCTATATCTTAATCAAGGGTATTTTCTATCTATAACACCAAATTTCATCCAAATTCGTTCACCCGTTACGCCGTGATTGAGCAACAAACAAACATCCAAACTTTCACATTTATAATATTAGATGGAAGTAAAACATGCTTTTTTTCAATAAGGTTCCAGTTTTTTTTTTTTATATGAGAGAGCGGCAAACGAGCATGCGGGTCACCTGATGGAAAGTAATCACCGCCGCCCATGGACACCCGCAACACCAAAAGGGTCACAGATGCGTTGCCGGCCTTTGAGGAAGGTGTAGGCTCGTTTCTTGAAGGTTCCAATGTCGTACTCGTTCGGGAATACCGCTGCCGGAAGTCCGTTCCACAGGGTGGTCGTACGTGGTAAGAAGGTTCTTGAGAAACGTACAGTGGTAGACTTCCACTCATCCAGGTGATGTGGATGGAAATTTAATTTTCTCCGAGAAGTGTATCGGTTAAATTGAACAGCGGGTATTAGCTCGAACAGTTGATATACAAAATCTTCCACTCAATAAATTTAAAGATACTATAAAACAGAAACTTATTAACAAAGCATAATTATAAAATATCAGACTATTTAAATGATAATCATCCCTGGACATAACCAGCTCGTTCGCATACTAGACTATTTCACAATTAATAATGAAATATAAAAACCTTCATGTAAAATCAAAGCCTGATTTTAAAAGAGCAACCCTTCGAGTTTCTTGCTCGATCTTCTCAGAGGAAAATTGCATTTTGACAAGCAGTAGCTTGAAAAATGTAAAATTGACTATTTTATGTGTTCTCTGTGTACCTACAGAATAAAGCATTTTTGACTTTGACTTTGACTTTTTATCCTCACATTTCTTGAAATCAATTATCAATACTGTATATTGCTTAATAAAGGAACTATTAAGTAAATATACCTAATAAAAAAACCATTTTTCTGTCCCGTGTATAAAACTGTATAATTATAATGATTGTAGTTTATTTGAAATAACAGACCAGTCATCTGTCTCATCATGTCTGTATTTAATATCAGTACTTGATATACTTAGATTATAATTTTAATAAACGTGACTTTGATAATGTTGGATCGACGCACGCGCATGGAAAATACCTTTGCGGTGGTGATGTGGCTGTGTTGACTAGAAGTTATTGGTTGGTCGCAGGGTTGACAGCTTGATTAATTAATCATGCAGGGATTTTTATATGATTACTGACAACGTAAATAGACTTTTTAATAAAGCTTCTTTTGATATACAAACTCTTTCTTTCAATAAATTTATAAAACAGCAAGTTATTAATAATGCATATTATAAAATATCAGATTATTTAGACGATAATCATCCCTGGATATAACTTGCTCGTTCCATCCTATTACACTATTAATAATGAAATATAAAGATCTGTTTTTAAAATAGCAACCCCCCGAGTTTATCGCTTGTTCTTCTCAGGGGAAAATTGCATTCTGAACAAGCAGTAGCTTAAAAAATGTTAAATTGACTATTTAGAGTGTAAACTGCGTACCTACAAAATAAAGCATTTTTGACTTTGACTTACAAAAAAAAGTATCTACAGGGTAATATTTTCATCATTCAAACTCTTAAACACAGATATTTCTCAAAAATGGAACGCCAAACTAATACGATCCAATTAATACGATCCCAGAACGCCAACATCCCAAAATGAAACGATCCCAAAACGATAAACTCCCAAAATGTTACGATCCCAGAACGCCAAGCTCTGTATATATAATGGTAGGTAAGATTATGTGTCCGTCTATACTAGATCATAATCATTCTGACACTTCTGTGAACCAATTGGTTAATTTGAGAATTAATCGTTTTAAGAATTCGACATTCGACAAACCCCTCTCATCATTTTCCTGCCCTTATCCCACTCTAAGTGGGGTCGGCACAACATGTCATCCTTTTCCGCTCTCCTCTATCAGCCGTCATCTCCATACTCACCCCTTTTACACACATATTATTCCTCACGAAGTCTACCCACACCTTCTTTGGTCTTCCTCTACCTCTGTATCCCTCCACATTCATACTTAACACTCGTCTTGTTGCGTGCCTTTCATCCCTCCTCATAATGTGCCCAAACCATGCTAACCTATTACTCCTCAACTTTTCTGTTATTGGCGCCGTTTTAGACTTCCTCTGATATACTCATTCCTGATCTTATCCATTCTAGTCACACCACACATCCATCTTAGCATTCTCATCTCTGCCACATGCATTCTACTTTCATCAGTCTCTTTTATTGCCCAACATTCAGATCCATACATGGTGGCAGGTCTTATGATGGTTTTGTAAACTTTCCCCTTGAGTTTCAGGGGCATCCGCGGGTCACATGTAGTCCCAGAAACCTGTCGCCATTTCATCCATCCTGCATTTATTCTGTTCCTCACGTCCTGGTCAATATTGCCGTCGTTCTGAAGTAATGAAATTAATTTCAAAAACAACCGTTTTTTAGTCTTACGATGCAATTAAGTATATGAACCGGATATCAAGGATCATTAAAGTTACATTTACCTATTTTTATGGAAAATTTGTATAAATTGTAATATAAACAACATACATAGTTGTATCTAGGTATCTATAGCCACCTGTACGACCATGTCTGAGTCGATCGCATTTACATGCGTATGCGCATTTTCCGTTTAGGGATGCGACTACTGAACTTATACCAAATCACGTCAAATAATAATAAATATCGTTCCACATACACACAGTGCTATCTAGTTCCACACTGAGCAACTAGGCTTGCATTGTGGATATGGAGTTTGGATGTTTGTTTGTTTTGTTGCCCAATCACGGCGAAACGGCTGAACCGATTAAATAATAACAATAAATAATATCCTTTCCTACACACATCCTACACACAGCGCCATCTAGTTCCACAGTAAGCAACTATAGGCTTGTGTTGTAGATACATATTTTTTTTTTCTTTTAAATAAATACTTATTATAAATGAAAACATCCATAACTCGGGTATATATTCGTATTCATCACACAAACAATGTCCGTAGCGGGATTCGAACCCGCAACTTCAAACTTCAAGGATTTATTTCAACGTAAGATACATGATATCATTTGTTGAATGTCAATTTAAATCTACTGGAAATAAAAAAGTTTATTGCATTTATCTGTCAGTCGGTATGTCCAAGCTACTACTACCGCTTCGGAAGGGGAATTCATCTGTGGGAAAAGAAGCGGCGCAAGAAACCCACAGGATCATTGTTGTTCATTTTTTTTTTAATAAAGTATATAACTAATATAATTTTATAATTTTGGGGAGCTGGTCGAAGTACACCAAGCGTGTTTGTCATTGAGGTAGTCACTAATTTTATAATAACCCTTTTTTGTTAATGTTATTTTTACATAATCTTTAAATTTTTTCTCAGTTAGATTAATGATATTCTCAGGTATAAGGTTATAAAAGCGTATACAGTGTCCCACAAATGATGTATTAACTTTGCTTAGTCTGAACATAGGGGTAGCCAATTTGTTCTTATATCTCAAATTTAAATTATGCTTGTCACTATTTTTCGGGAACGTAGAAATATTTTTTCGAAAGTACATAATAACCTTTTGGTATAGTGGTCAGAGTTGCTAACCACTACTTACTTTAGTAACTTATTAGTAATCTGTGCCACTACACCAAACAGGTCGTTGATTGGATTTTGGGTTAAATTTGGTAGAATATACCCTGTATTAAGACATAGGATACTTTTTATTGAAAGTGAATAGTTCCCGCGGGATAAACAAATGAAACATATTATCCGCGGTATAACCTATTCCACGCAGACGAAGCCGCGGGCCGAAAACTAGTTAAGCTAGTACCTTTTGTACATCCTGTATCTAGTATGTATTTGACTTTTATGTGTACTCGTGTGCAATAAATTATAAGTATAGAGTAACTAATATTATCAATGCGAAAGTTTGGATGTTTGTTTGTTTGTTTGTTTGTTTGTTTGTTGCTCAATCGCGGCGAAAAGGATGAACGGATTCGGATGAAATTTGGTATATAGGTACGTTAGTACTATATTAATTCTGTGATATAGGTAAAGCATACCCTGGATTAAAACATAGGATATTTTTTATACCAATAAAGTGAGTAGTTCCAGCGGTATAAACAAATTTCCGCGATAAAGTTATTTTACGCAGGCGAAGCCGCGGCCGGGAAGCTAGTATATAATTAAATTTATACAGAACTTGACTAAACTCTGAAAGCTTTATTTCTGGGTTTAAAGGAATGAACTCAAGTTACATCACCTAGATGAGTGGAATTCTACCACTGTACGTTTCTCAAGAAACTCCTTACCACGTACGACCACACTGTGGAACGGACTTCCTGCAGCGGTATTCCCGAACGAGTACGATATTGGAACTTTCAAGAAACGAGCCTACACCTTCCTCAAAGGCCGGCAATGCATCTGTGACCCTTTTGGTGTTGCGGGTGTCAATGGGCGGCGGTGATTGCTTTCCATCAGGTGACCCGCATGCTCGTTTGCTGCCCTTTCATATAAAAAAAACATAGACTTCCCATCAATAGTCTTACACGTTGGGACACCGCCTCCTCTCACTGGGGGGTGAGGGTATGGGCCATAATCCGCCACGCTGGCCCAGTGCCACATGACAGTCAGAGTTTTTAGGCCGCCCCTGGGTGAAAAAACCTGGACCGACTATATAACATGCCTTCTGAACCACGGAAACACTCGTATTAAAATGCCACTAGTGGTCACTCTTCCTACGCCAGACATTGCTAATAGAAATCGAATACGACCACGCCACGAGTGCTTTATGAGTGGTCGTGGTAGACCGTTACAGAATAACCTTGTAAATAAGTAGGTGCCATGGAAAATTAGGAAGGAATATCTTTTCCTGTATAGTTAATAACAAATCACTAACATAATAGAATCGCATCGTTATAATCAAAATAACCGGACACTGTCAGACGTACGAAGAAATAGAATGTTGGATCGGGACAAAAACTAAATTAATGATTGTCCAAGTACGTTATTTTTAGATATGTACAGTCAGGAAAAAACACTTCCCGAGTTAAGATTAACTTTAGTTAATTTTAAGTTTATGGATAAAATGACAATTATGGCGAATGTTCATGTCGTGCCCACAGCAATATCAGTTGGGAAATCCATTTTCGAAGTTGTTAGTGAATATGTCTATTTAGGACAACAGTGACTAGACAGGTCCTACTTCAAGAATCTAACTCGGATGGGCAGGGTTCGGGAATCTGCGCCACGTCTTCTCGAGCAAAATATCCTCAGTTCTGAAGACGAAAGCCTTTAATCAATACCAGTGAAGAATGCTACCATGAAGGATCTTAGAACTGGCGATATTGTGCTGTGCTGTTATGTTATAAGAAAGTGCCCCGATTTATGAGAAGCACCCTCAGTCTTTTGTCCATGTACGGTGGTGGGCTCCCAGATCCACAACCTGGGCGTAGGGAGATTAAGGCCCGTATTAATAAACCAATATCAATACAAGTCTTGAGGCTGTATCACCCGAGATACGTCTTAAGAAGTTGACGCTATCTCAAGCTCCGTGTTAATTTATAAACCAATCGTGAGGTCTACTCTGCTGAGATCACGTGTCAAGTATTCGCCTCAGCGACGAATGAATGATAGTCTTAAGTTTCGTTTATTAATACGCGCAATTAGGTTTATTAATCAACACGTTTCCTTGAGACCAGTCACAAGACTGTTCTCAATCTTGGGAATGGTTTATTAATACGGGCCTAGATTTTGATAAAATGTTTTACACGAAGTCTATTAAACACATTAACATATAAGCTATTGTTTTGTCACTATTAAACTATAATAATAAATAACAATAAATAAAATATCTTCAGACATACACACATCTATTTCCACAGTTAGCAACTCTAGGCTTGTGTTGTGGTTACCAGATGGTTGATATACTACATAAATATTTTTTTTTTGTAAATAAATACTTATTATAAATGAAAACAAACCTTTGGGAGTCCAAGATACTCAAGGTTTATTTTATTTTACCAACTTTTATTTTAATTTCTATACTTAATATATTTTTTTATGATTGACTGGATTCGCGTTTGACCACATCTCACCTGATGGAAAGTGACGATGTGGTCGAAGATGAAGCACGCGATCCCAGTAAATGCCTATTCACTCTGCTCTTGAAGATCCCAAGGTTGTAGGATTCAGGAAAGACTGACGCCGGAAGGGAGTTCCATGCCTTGGCTGTTCGGATGATGAATGAAGAATCGAACTATATGAAGATGAATAAATAATAAATATCCTTGGACATACACACAATGTCATCTAGTTCCACATTAAGCAACTACAGGCTTGTGTTGTGGATAATCGTTGATATACTATATACACAAATATATTTTGTTTTCGTAAATAAATACTTATTACAAATGAAACATCCATAACTCGGGTACAAATGTCCGTATTCATCACACAAACATGTGCCCCTAGCGGGATTCGAACCCGCAACCTTTTGGCATAGTGGCCAGAATTGCTAACTACTACACCAAACAATGATGCACCAATTTTGATGCGATTTCAAATCGTATCTTTATTATTGATTTTTGTTACTGACTCTACTTGAGTAACAATTGAGTTAAAAATAGCCACAAGTGGACTAAGCGGTCGTTGTTCCACATGGAATCTACTCAAAAGATAAGTGACCGTGAATAGTTATGTGAAAAAAATTTGCATGTCATCATTTTGTTGTGTAAACAAACATAGAATCAGGAAACTATTGGAGTGACCTTAAATTTTTTTATAAAATTCCACATATAATTAATCATATTCGATATTGAAAGTACATAATAATGTGGACGTCCTGTGTGTGATATCGTATATGTGTATTTATTTCAAAGTTTGATTCATCATCATCATAATATAATAAAGTCAAAGTCAAAAAATATTTATTTCGTAGGATAAAGATTATTACTTGAAAACGTCACATTTTTTATCTTAATATTAAAATTATTGACATTATTGCTCATTCGCAATGCAGATTCTCCAGAGAAGAACGAGCAAGAAACTCAAGGGTTGCTCTTTTAAATAAGTTTGGGTTACAATTACATTATATTTTATAATTAGACTGAATATCGCCGAGCGGTTTATGTCCATGCTTGCTTATCATCCAGATAGTCAGAAATTTTATAATAGTCTTTGGTAAAAAATGTCTGTTTTATGATGGTTTTGAATTTATTTAAAGGTAAATTTTGAATGTCTACTGGAACCTTATTATAAAATATATAAAAAATAATAATAATAAATATTTCGGACACTTACACCAATCATCTAAGCAAAGCTTGTACTATGGATACTAGATAACGGATAAACCATACACAAATAAAATAAATAAATAAATATTTCAGACACTTACACCAATCATCTAGTCCCAAACTAAGCAAAGCTTGTGCTATGGATACTAGATAGATAATATTTATATAAACATCCATGACTCGGGAATTACTGTTCATATTTACCGGTCGCGGGATTCGAATCCGCAACCGATGGTTTCGCTGACAGGGTCACTATCCACTACACCAATCGGTCGTCAGATAAATCTCAGATATAAATAAAGATTTCGAGTAATAATTGAACAATCCGGGTTTAATTCAATTAAATTCAATTAAAAAAGATTATCTATAATTATTTAAAGTTATTTATCATTCACAAGGCTCACTCGCGAGAAAGAATAAGTATTATTTCTCTGTATCTCTTTATGTAAGCCAAACTCTTGTCAATGGTGTCATATATAATCAAAAATTCTTTAGTTTGTAGATACAGAGCGCATACTTAAAATAATCAGATTATACATTTTTTAAGCTACGACTTGTTCAAAAGGCATTTTTCCCCTGAAAAGAATAAGCAAAAAACTCGAAGTGTTGCTTTTTTGAAAACAAGTATCACCATTCTGCCTTCAAATATTCTTCACTAAGTTTAAAAATTGTCAAATTTTATGTAGACTTTTTGACATAATTTTTATATTATTACAAATAAAAATTTTATTTAGATCATATTACATTACAGGCTATGGGAAGAATAATTATTCAATTTACATTTTATTTTTATCTATTTTATTACAAATGGTATTAAATATGATTCAGGCTAATTGTGGCTGTCATTAGCATAATTACAAAAAAATTACTGAACCGATTTTACTGAAATTTCAAATGGACCAACTTGACGGTATCCCCTTTCATTTACAAAAAAAACCCACGAACGAACCGCGGAATCCCTGAGGTTTCGATGTACATCCATAAAAGACTAGACACACACACACAACACCGCCAAACACAGCACTCGTCGCTTTTTGACGGGGGTAAATATATAGTAAGATGTTACTACCACTTTTGCATCAAAATTCAACCAATAATGTGTTATGTATTTTATATACCTTCCAATTTTCAGAAAAGGATATAATATATATTAGGTCCTTACCTATGAAATAAGTGTTTTGTATGGAGAATTTCATTAATACTGTTTTCTCCATACAAATATTTTTGGTTTTTTTTTGGGAACGGCAAGTCCAAATTTAACTAAACTTTGTGTGTATTATCGGATAACATTAAGTTAAGTATAGGCAGCGTTAATTTTTAAAAGTAGCCGCTTTATAAAGGTTTCAGCGAATCTAAGAAATGATTATGGGAAGCACATGAATAGAGCTCCGTTCATACTTTTTTATTATGTGATTTAGCCCAGAAATTAAAAAAAATTTCATGTGAAACCTTGAAATAATATTCCATTTTCCAAATAAAAAACAAATTTGGATATAGCTTTGAAAATCGCAGGAATTGGTACATATGATTAACGAAGAAAAAAAAAACTCCAATGTCATAGGTAAAGACCCAATATATAAAACTGCCAATTCTATTACAATTATATTCTTAGGTGGTCTATAACTGCTACGGTTTAGTGCTTTGTAGCAACTAGTGACTTTATTGAGAACAGGTAAATAACGGATCATCCTTTAGCGTAAACAGATTTCAAGTAGGTATAGTAGATACCTCTACTATTTCTTTCTCCATTCTGTTATTTACTGACACAGTACTTAAGAGAGTGGATAAATTGAGGTTTTTTTAAATACAGAATAAGTCAAAACAATCGCTCTGACCTGCATTCGAGAAGCCTAAAAGCTAAATTATAAATAACTGGCTTTCCGCCCTCGGCTTCGCCTGCGTGGAATAACTTTATCGCGGAATTTGTTTATCCCGCGGAAACAACTCACTTTATCTGTTGGTGTAGTGGTTAGCAACTCTGACCACTATACCAAAAGGTTGCGGGTTCGAATCCCGCTAGGGGCATATGTTCGTGTGAGGAATACGGACATGTGTACCCGAGTTATGGACGTATTCATTTATAATAAGTATTTATTTACAAAAAAATGTATTTATGTAGTATATCAACCATCTGGTATCTACAACACAAGACTACAGTTGCTTACTGTGGAACTAGATGGCGCTATTTTTTTTTTATGATTGACTGGATTCGCCTTTGACCACAATCTCACCTGATGGAAAATGACAATGTGGTCGGAGATGAAGCACGCGATCACAGTAAATGCATATTCACTCTGCTCTTGAAGATCCCAAGGTTGTAGGATTCAGGAAAGACTGACGCCGGAAGGGAGTTCCATGTCTTGGCTGTTCGGATGATGAATGAAGAATCGAACTTCTTAGTGCGAATGTTCGGTATATTAACTAGGTATATGTGTGTGTATGTCTTAAGGATATTTATTGTTATTATTATCGGGATAAAAAAATTTAAAAAAAAAATCAGGTTTTGTTCTATCTATATACCAAATTTCAACCAAATCCGTGATCCTTTTCGCCGTGATTGAGCAACAAACAAACATCCAAACTTTCATATTTTTAATTCTTAGTTAGATACATAAATAGGTTTAAATACGGTTATTTCCGAGAATTTCAAATTATTGATAAAATCGACCACTTTTTTATAATCGTTAGTTTTGGAAAATTACCTCGATTAAAATAAAATTTTTAGGAGCATTTTTTATCAAGATAAAGTGAGTAGTTCCCGCGGATTAAACAAATTAAACTTATCCGCGATAAAGTTATTCTATGCAGCCGCGGGCAGAAAGCTATATATTATTATTGTATATATTAATCATTTCTTTTCTCAGGTGTTGTCTCAATTTCTAATTTGCAGATATGGTTTAAAGATTAGACATTGGTATCAAAAATTGTTACCGGACTCCTTCAAGAACGTATTTAAACGGTTGACAAGGAAATAGCTAATGAAAAAGTTTTTTAGTGTTAGGGAATTTTCCGAGCGTAAAATAAATCAAATTATATTGATGGACATCAAGGAATTAAATTATATTGACATTATTTTTGACATGGCTTTAACTTTTCTATTTTTTTAATTATTTAATATTATATATGTAGTCCGTATATAATTAGATGGTAATTGAATATGTTAAGTGTTTATTAGAATTGTCAATGTGTGTACACTTGCAAAGGTAAGGTTTGACGACCGGTTGGTGTAGTGGATAGTGACCCTGTCAGCGAAACCAACGGTTTTTTTTTTTTTGTATCTTTATTTATTTATAGAGGGTTTTATCTGTAACAGCATATGCCACCCTCATAGGTAATCTAGACTTAGGACACCTTATCTTCTACTTATACCTAGCTTAACAATTTTATATAAAGTTCTGGCTTCGCTTGAGTTAGAGGAATGCAGTGAGACCGATCTATTTAGAAGTGATTCGGTGGCGGATAACGAATGCGTTATGGACGAACAACTTTTAAAGGAAGATGACCAATGCACGAAAATGAGTAAGAGATTGAGAGAAGAGGAAAATAAGGGAGAGGAAGATTGGGAATGGAGAGTTGTAGTGAATAGAAAGGAAAAAAGAATGAAAGAAGGGAAAAGCTATTTTGAAGTGTATGTTTCATGTAGGGATAAACTTCCTAAACAATTTGGTTTAGCCAAACTACTAAAAACACACGGAATCAGTCATGTGACTCGTATAAAATACCTAAACCCATACAGAATCCGGATGGAGTTCGAAAATGAGATATACGCAGAAAAGATGATTCAATGCGAGGCTCTCATAACAAATGGATGGAAATTTCAAAAATCCATGGAGGTTAATTTTTCATACGGTATTATAAAATCAGTCGATCTTGAATTATCGGACGAGGAAATTTTACAAAACACCGTATGCAAAAACCCAGCGGAACTTGTATCGGCCCTACGTTTAAAACGGCGATGTAAAACAGCTGAGAGTGGTTGGGAACCCTCCGAATCTGTAAGGTTATGCTTCAGAGGCAGCTTTTTACCACCCCATGTCTATATTGAAGATTTAAGAATAAATGTGGAGAAATTTGTATTCCCTGTGTCCCAATGTTCACGATGTTGGAAGATCGGCCACTTCTCTAAAATATGCCCAACGTCTAAAATAATATGCCCAAAATGCGGGGAGAACCATGCGAATTGTGAAACAAAAGTTTATAAGTGCATAAACTGTAAAGGCAACCACATGGCATTATCAAAAACCTGCCCTCTATTCATAAAAGAAAAACGTATCAGAGAGATAATGTCAGAATATAACTGTACTTACAGGAAAGCCTTGACCGTATATGTTCCCCCAGATCCACCCACCGTATCGAGTAACGAACAAGCACTACACGGCGAGCTTCTAAGTCAGTATAATACTACAACCACGCCATTTAGCTCAACCCCCGGTCAAAATGCACCCTTACTCTATGCCAGTGTTGTCAAAACGAAGTCGATGTTTCAAAAAGAGCCACATCCGCCCGAGTCGAGCCTGCCTTTTAAAAAACCGAAGAAGAAGCAGAGACAACCGAAACCAACGGTTGTGGGTGGGAATCCCGCGAGGGGTAAATGTTTGTGCGATGAATACGAACATTTATTCCCGAGTCATGGATGTTTATATAAATATTTATGTATGTTTATCCGTTATCTAGTATCCATAGCACAAGCTTTGCTTAGTTTGGGACTAGATGATTGGTGTAAGTGTCCGAAATATTTATTTATATTTATTATAAGTAAAATATTAAGCAAGAACATCTGCCAATGTGTAACCCAAATTCCACAGACAATAAAGTTTTCATTTAATTTCATAGACACAAACAGGTACATTACTAATTGTTATGGTAGAACCCCAGAAGAGTTTATCACAGACAGACATAATGATAAGTAATTTATAACACTAATTGTTACTATTATTATAATTGTGTGAAAGAGCGGAAAAAACAATAGACCAAGCTAATACGAGGCCAGTGGTAAACGTTTTGAATGAGGCAGATGTATTCTAAAGGGCGGGTTATAAAGCCAGTCAGGGGGCCTACAACGATCATTTTAAAAACCATCATGTTTCAGGAACGTTTTGTTTCAATGTTAAAGTAATATTACTCAAATTCGTACCGCGATCATCTAGCGATAATACAAAACAATATTGTTTTACTCCTGCTTAGAGACGGGAAAGAACGAATGATTTGTCTATTCCTTGCAGTCAGAAGAACGAGACAACGTTATACCTTTGTATAGCGTTATCACTTTCACACCTCGAATAATAATAGCGTTCCGGTATACGCAATTATTTAAATATTGTGCATGATTTTTGTCGTTTATGTTCATATTTTTATTGTTGAAATGCGTAATTAGAAATAAAAGTTTTTTATATTTATGCATATATAAATTTAAATATACATTTTCATTGAAGTAATGCAAGAAAGCGTAAATTAAATGTGAAGTAACGCTGCTCCCGCCGCCGGTGTCGTTCCGTAAAATGAAACATTGTGTCAAAGTAATAAGCGCGGCGCTTTCTTAATTTCATAATCTTGGTATAAAATTTTTATTTGTTTGAAATTATTTTTTTACTGGTTTTATAGAATTTATATTATGGCGACTAGAAGTAAATACAAACTAATGTTTTAGTGATTTTTGTGCATTTATAGAATAAGCAAGCATCCTAGACAAAGAACTCGTCGAACAAATTCAGCTTCGTCAATATCGAAGGGATTACATTCTTCACGTAATCGCCTTCGACGTTGCATCTTCTCCGACAAATCCTCTGCGGCATCGTCTTCCAGAAACTCGAATAATTCGTAATCATTGGCCATCTAAAACCACATCACATTTAATGTATTTCTTATCGGTTTACGCAATGAACACAATGTATTTATAAAGAGTTATTGTGAAAAACACATCCACTTACTTTTTAAGCGAAAATAACGGTTTATTATCCTTATACCACTAAAACAATAATAAATCCATCACAAGAGACTAACTTTTTTAAGATTGTAAAATTTGACGTTTGAGCAATATTACTAGCTGTCAAACGACCGTTAAACAACGATGATGGTACGAATTGAGCGAATGATTCAGCGGTGACGTCACAAAACTGCTTAACAAAACAATATTATAATAAGCTTGTTTTAAGGCGGTCGGGGTACGAATTTCCAAAGTAATATTACTGTAATATTGCTATAAGAGGTGATTGTAGGCCCCCTGGACATTTACCTGACAGACAAACCAAAAAAGTTTTATTTCGTATTATTCGCCGGTCTCAGTGGAGATCACCTATTTGCGCCGTTTGGTGTAGAAACGCTTGGGCCGTGGGGACCGGGTGCTCACACTCTTTTTAGGGAGTTATCTGAGCGTCTGGTTGATGCATCCCACGATCGGAGGGCTGGCCAATACTTTGGTCAGAGAATCAGCCTCGCTATACAGCGAGGCAATGCGGCCAGCCTTCTGGGTACCTTTCCACCAACCAGAGACTTGGGGCTAGTTTTTTATTTGTGATATTTTTTTTTTTATAATAAATTGTATTATATTATAATAAGTTGTTTATAAATATTGTACATACATATAATGTAAATAAAT
The DNA here is from genome assembly GCA_949316235.1 of Oegoconia quadripuncta. Classification (NCBI taxonomy): domain Eukaryota; kingdom Metazoa; phylum Arthropoda; class Insecta; order Lepidoptera; family Autostichidae; genus Oegoconia; species Oegoconia quadripuncta. Next base: position 26,597,275 of record OX438749.1, read on the forward strand.
ATAATAAATATCTTTCGTAAGAAAAAAAATAGGGCATATTAGGTAAGTGAAATAGAAGTTATTGGCATAGGTAGTTTTTTTTTTCAAAACTATCATCTACTTTGACGACCTGTTTGATATAGTGGTTAGCAACTCTGGCCACTATACCAAAAGGTTGCGGGTTCGAATCCCGCTAAGGGTATATGTTTGTGTGATGAATACGGACATTTTTTGTACCCGAGTTATGGATATTTTCATTTATAATAAGTATTTATTTACAAAAAAAAAATGTATTTATGTAGTATATCAACCATCTAGTATCCACAACACAAACCTATAGTTGCTTACTGTGGCGCTGTGTGTATGTCTGAAGACTTATTTTTTTTTTACTTACGTTATTTATCAAACAACAAATAGCCCCCTTCTAACTCTGCATATTGTGACGGACAACTTCGGAACCCTACACTGCTCGTGACCCGACACGCACTTGGCCGGTTTTTACGTTTATTATCGAGTCATCTAAATGTACACGGTCATTATCGTAAAATGAATTAAATACGTATTTACACTGGACAATCGCAATAATATTAATTTGTCACAGCAAGGTTGCATTGCCTTTTACTGATCTTAATTCCTTATTAACATAAGTTATAGCTTTTCCCGCGTCTTCTACCACGTTCGCGTCGCTAAAAATATTCTGTTGAATCCAAGGTACGAACGATGAGGATGCAATAGGTAACTGTTGTAGTAAATGTTAAATGTGAATACTACATTAAAATTTTTTTAATTAATAAATTAAAAAGTTAGAACATTATCCATTCAATTTTAAGGGTAACCATTGTCAGTAACATAGTAAGAATCTCTAATTGGCATAAGTGTAGTATTATTTTTCTGTATGAGAATTCGTAATTATGCTGTTGATTCTATGTACATAAAAAAAAAAAAAAAAAAAAACAAACAGAAAATCCGACTTCTCTGAATCGGCCACCACAAAGTAACAAATAATGTTATTGCAACGCTTGTACTCGTATCTCTCAATCAGTTATTTTCTAAGTTTACCGCCATAATTGCCAAACTTAAGTGGCAGTGGGCGGGGCACATTGCTCGTAGGACCGACGGTCGTTGGGGCGGAAAGGTTCTCGAGTGGCGACCACGCACCGGAAGACGCAGCGTGGACAAGCCCCATGAGGTGGACCGACGATTTGAAAAAAATCGCGGGAAGCCGCTGGATGCGGGTAGCGCAGGACTGATCGTTGTGGAGATCATTGAGGGAGGCCTTTGTCCAGCAGTGGATGTCTTTTGGCTGATATGATGATGATGACTTATCTAACTTCTTACCATTATAAATGCGAAAGTTTGGATGTTTGTTTATTGCTCAATTTTGATGAAACGGATTTTGATGAAATTTAGTAAATAGGTAGAACATACCTTGGATTTTTTTAAATAATATTAATAATAATAAATATCTTTGCATATACACACAGTGCCATCTAGATCCACACTAAGCAACTAGGCTTGTATTATGGATACCAGATGGTTCATAAACTACACAAATACATTTTTTTTTGTAAATAAATAAATGAAAAATGTCTGTAATCATCATACAAACTGCCCCTAGATTCGAAGCCACGACCTTTTGGTATAGCAGTCAGAATTTTGAACCACTACCCCAAACAGGCCGACAAAATTAAGACATATGATAGTTTTTATCCCGATAAAGTGAGCACTTCTACACACACATTTGGGGGACTGGCTATCTTATCTCTGACAACCGGAACACAACAATGCTATTAACATTGCTGCTTGGCGGCAGATTTAGATAAGATGGTGGTAGCTAGCCAGGCGGACATTTAAAATGCCCTACCACCAACCAAAGCGAGTACTTAAACATGTACCCCGCTGGGGGATCGAACCCGCGAGCTCCGAATCGTAAACTCGATGTTGTTTACATTGAGCCACGGAGGCGGTTAAAGATCCAGTAGTTGTGTGTATCGAAAGCATACTAAATATCAAACCAAGTGGCACCGCGGGCAATCATTATACATAAGTACTTACCGGCAACAATTACCGGAAAACTACGAATTACATTGAATTACGACCCCATTAAATTTAAAGATGGCTCTACGTTTTGTGAATCAGGAATCTTAATGTGACAGTCTTATTTTTGTCGCGTTACATGTTCATTTATTATTATTATTACTCTAGTGACTTCAAAATGTAGAGGTTTAATCCGCCCTGGAGTGGCGTCCTCATTGGATAAATTAACATTTCTTTTTGAGTACAGCATTTATCAAAAATATTGCTCTGACCTGGTGGCCGATCGGGCTAAGTTTGAACAATAAAACCAAAGCTAGACCACAACCAAAAACTTTACGTTAAGCACATTTCGTATCGCGCTAATCATTTGAACGGAAATTGGACTAGTTTTTTTTAATTACTCGTTGTATAGACGACGTATTCTGCAATAAAGCTTAAAAAACTAACTTAAACTAATAATTATATACAAACTTACCTATACTTAAAGAAAAATTGTATTTAAAAATGTACTTACGTATTTACAGTGTTGTATCTACCGTATGTGGAGTACCTACCCAATAAATAAGCTTGTGTATGTGAAGGGATGTACGTACTCACCTGTCTATGTGTGCTAAAACTAACTTGCTAGTTAAAAAGTTAACCAGTCGCCACAACAACGCGGACAGGACCCCTATTCTCGCACACTCGACATTTGTCTATCGATAGACATTGGCATGTCTATCTCTTTCACACTTATATACGTGTGTAAAAGTGACAAACCTATTGATGTCGTTCGACATTGAAATCTCGAGTATGTGAGAATCAGGCTCCAGGCTCGCATACATTTCATCGCGACCACAAATTAATATCAATATATCTCGTTTTACTTCCATTCTACGACCTACTCACTCTCCACTAGTCAGACTGTATTCTAACCTCTATACACTCGTGTTAGTTCTAAAAATTTTGGACTTGGTTTTACTTTGCGAGCGTTTCATTTTATTGGGATAAAAAAATTCTATGTCTTAATCCAAGGTATATTCTATCTACGTACCAAATTTCATCCAAATCCGTTCATCCGTTTCGCCGTGATTGAGCAACAAATAAACAAACATCCAAATTTTCGCATTTATAATATTAGAATAAGTTGTATTTTGATTGTCCTAGATTAACTATGGTAGTCTTCCGGTTTTTCTCGCCCAGGAGTGTCATATATAGGTAGTTGCTCTGGTTACCTAAAAAATTACTTTATTGACAATTTTTATCTTTTTTTTTTTTTTTTTATATATGAGAGGGCGGCAAACGAGCATGCGGGTCACCTGATGGAAAGCAATCACCGCCGCCCATGGACACCCGCAACACCAAAAGGGTCACAGATGCGTTACCGGCCTTTGAGGAAGGTGTAGGCTCGTTTCTTGAAGGTTCCAATGTCGTACTCGTTCGGGAATACCGCTGCCGGAAGTCCGTTCCACAGGGTGGTCGTACGTGGTAAGAAGTTTCTTGTTATCTGTGTTATCTCTGTCTGTATTTTATCTCTGTGATGGGTTTGTCTTAAATTCTGTTCGTTTTTCGACATCGTCGAACTTATTTCAAAACTCATGTCCATCGGAGATGAGTGCGCGTTACGTTTTTCAAATGTCATGTGGAATATTTTGCGTCATAATGCATCATAATGGATACTATATGATTGTATATTAAAATAAATGATTACTTAAGCAATAATGTTGGAACAATGTGATTCGCAAACAGTTACACGCATCAAGGCCAACTGTTACCAGTACGTGCGTAATCATTTGCCTGTGACTTCTTTCAAATAAGATCATCACTGGACCGAACAGACAACATATAGAATCCTTTTCCTTTAATTTTCGCTCGCCTGGGGGATGGCGAGACGGTTACGTGGGACTCCCCTCCCTATCGGGAGGGACCCCACGAAAACCCCGCAACGACCTTCCTTGAGGTAGGGAGAATCTGGGAACGTATATGCGGTTCGCATGGAATTTGGTATATAGGTACAATATACTGTATATTAAGACATAGGTTATTTTTTATCGCGATTAAATGAGTAGTTTTTAACCGCCTCCGTGGCTCAATGTAAACAACATCGGGCTTACGATTCGGAGGTCGCGGGTTCGATCCCCAGCGGGGTACATGTTTAAGTACTCGGTTTGGTTGGTGGTAGGGCATTTTAAATATCCGCCTGGCTAGCTACCACCACCTAATCTAAATCTGCCGCCAAGCAGCAATGTTAATAGCATTGTTGTGTTCCGGTTGTCAGTCCTCCAAATGTGATGGGGTTTCCGGGTCACGCTTCCACCTTCTACCTCATCTTCACTTAACATCAGGTGTGATTGAGGACAAGTACCAACCCACTGTGCATAAAAAAAAAGTAGTTCAGCGGGAAGCTAGTTTTCCATATACAAAACGCAATTACATCGGACCACGCATACCTACCACCATATATCAACTACCTAAATTTAATAATGTATATGGCATGAGAATATGGGATTATATTTTACCAGATATTTTAAATAGTATTCCTGGTGAACTATATTCACATAACATAAAAAAATGTAAAAATGCATTGAAGAAGTACTTTATAGATGGAACTATGTAGGAAGTGCCTTTCCAACAAATTTTATTTCGATAGCGAGACACATGTCTACTTGCTTTCGTATATCATCTTATGTATGTATGTAGATATTTTAAGTTGTCTTTTGTAATAATTAATAACGTGGCGGGTCAGTGACCTGATTCGCACTACACACAAACCTTTACAGGTTTTCGTAGGCGTCTTACAGTGAAGATTGTTCAAATAATGTTCTATGGATAAATAAATAAAAAAAAAAAAATTACTGCCGGCCGAAAACTAGGGACGGCTAACGTAACATATAGTTTTTCGTCGGAGTTTATTAAAAATAAACCAAATTGCGATCTTCAAGCAAACCGCAACACAAAAGAACAACCTTGGGTACCTTCCACTCAAACACAACAGTCATATTAATTATAGATTCAAATAAATACACACCAATTTTATATTATAATACGAATCAGCTCATCAAACTTTGCATATCATACAGATATATTTGCGAAATTCCTAAAAACTATATTTGCTTTGTCTCGCCTGAAGATATGACCACTTATCCTCCTTCTCATTTGGTGTTTGCAAATTAGGCTATTGTTTAACACCCGAAGATAAAAGACTTTGTCGGTGAGTGCGGTTTTTTTGGTGACTGGTTCCTAAGAACCATGGCTAACCATGCTTGAAGAAAATCGGTTATGCCGTTACCAAAATATTTAGCTTATATAACAGTTTATGGGGCATACGATGTTACAGCTTTTCGAGGGTTTTATATATATTTTTATATTTAAAATCTTGTAGGTACTTAGCCACAACCGGTTCGGTGTTGTGAAAAGTAGTAACGTAGACATCGGACTTTATGTTCTTCGTGAGTTATTGCATAGATATTGGGTCTTTACCTATGAAATTGGAGTTTTTTTTCTTCGTTAATCATATGTACCAATTCCTGCGATTTTCAAAGCTATATCCAAATTTGTTTTTTATTTGGAAAATTGAATATTATTTCAAGGTTTCACATGAAATGTTTTTTAATTTCTGGGCTAAATCACATAATTAAAAAAATTTGAACAGAGCTCTTTTCATGTGCTTCCCATAATCATTTCTTAGATTCGCTGAAACTTTTATAAAGCGGTTACATTTAAAAATTAACGCTGCCTATACTTAACTTAATGTTATCCGATAATACACACAAAGTTTAGCTAAATTTGGATTTGCCGTTCCCAAAAAAAAAATCAAAAATGTTTGTATGGAGAAAACAGTTAATGAAATTCTTCATACAAAACGCCAATTTCATAGGTGAGAACCTAATATTTGTATGTATGACAATTTTTTTAAGTTTATCCTTCCTAGATTTTTTTCTATACATATTTTTGTTTTTTAAACTACTAAGACGAAAACAACCTTGGTCAGTACACTAGTTAGTATAGTAGTACACAGTAGTTTAGAACTAGGTAGTGCTTATCAATATTTTATTTAAGTGCTGTCGATGCCACGATGTCAAATATATATGATTTAAAAAATGTACAGTCCGGTCCAAAAGTGCAGTCATAGTGTAAGTTCAAACGTCGAATTTTTTTTCCAAAAATTTTGTAGCTAAAACAAGTATCGAGTACTTACTATTCCTACAATTTATTTTTTCTTAAGATATATTTTTCTTTGAAATGCAAAGGTGTTCGATATAAACCCCATTTTCTAACTTAATCAACCGTTTTAGAGCTTTAATACTACAGACAGACAAAAAACACTTATAACTTTTTAAAAATAAATCTTTTTGTTAACTTCTTGACGACCGATTAGTGTAGTGGATAGTGAACCTATCAGCGAAACCAACGGTTCGAATCCCACGAGGGGTAAATGTTTGTATGATTAGAAAAGAAATATTATTGTCTGGGGCGTAAACAATGGCTTCCGTCTATGTTCGTTGACGTTGGTGCTTGTACGGTATAGGACACATGTAATGCCATGAGGAGTGATATTTCCCAACTCCGCGGATGCAGATAAACAGGTATCAAAGGTTAGTAAGGCGATATAAGTACTCGTACTGGAAAACATCGGATCCGGTCGGTTTGACCAATAAAGTTAGTATGTACATTTACGGCCGGAATACACAATATGAATTGATCTAAAATAATTGCAGTCTCGATCACCATCACAAGGTCGCCTGTCTTTCATTCTTTTGCATTTTTTTATACACAACTGTATAGTATGACTACTATAGATAGATAGATAAAGCATTTTAACCGCCTCCGTGGATCAATGTAAACAACATTGGGTTTACGATTCGGAGGTCGCGGGTTCGATCGCCAAAGGGGTACATGTTTAAGTACTCGGTTTGGTTGGTGGTAGGGCATTTTAAATATCCGCCTGGCTAGCTATTAAGGCTAAGGAATTAGATTTTTTTGGGATAGTCGGCGGATGTGTCCGATCCATTATATTAGGTCCTTACCTATGAAATTGGCGTTTTGCATGAAGAATTTCGTTAGGACTGTTTTCTCCATACAAACATTTTAGATTTTTTTTTGGGAACGGCAAATCCAAATTTACACTCCATGAAAAGATCTCTGTTCAATTTTTTTTATTATGTGATTTAGCCCAAAAATAAAAAAATATTTCATATATTTTCCAAATAAAACAAATTTGGGTATAGCATTGAAAATCGCAAGAATTGGTACATATGATTAACGAAGAAAAAAAACTCCAATTTCATAGGTGAAGACCCAATACATAATGTCTGTCTGCACTGTTCCGAGTTGATAGGAACGCGCCTAAATTAATACATGTTGAAAGAGAGAAGGGTTTCAATAATTTCCATCCGCACTTGCGTTATATCCTTATTTGGGGTGTGTCTAAGCGCTGTGTCCAGGCCAAGTTCTCAAGATAAAACTGGCCGGTCGTACGCTTGTACGCCGTGCGCATTACATATCTCAATTGCATTGCGCCATTTCCGTAAAACGTTCTATGTTTTACCCGACTACGATAAGGCGAAAAGAACGGTTATATACCTACCTACCTATGAAATTGGAGTTCTTTTTCTTCGTTAATCATATGTACCAATTCCTGCGACCTTCAAAGCTATATCCAAATTAGTTTTTTTTTAAATGGAATATTATTTCAAGGTTTCACTTAAAATATTTTTTAATTTCTGGGCTAAATCACATAATAAAAAAAATTTGAACAGAGCTCTTTTCATTTGCTTCCCATAATCATTTCTTAGATTCGCTGAAACTTTTATAAAGCGGTTACTTTTAAAAATTAACGCTGCCTATACTTAACTCAATGTTATCCGATAATACACACAAAGTTTAGCTAAATTTGGATTTGCCGTTCCCAAAAAAAAAATCAAAAATGTTTGTATGGAGAATACAGTCTTAATGAAATTCTTCATACAAAACGCCAATTTCATAGGTAAGGACCTAATATATATCTTACTTATATTTAAGAGCTATGCTCTTGTCGGTGGAGTCCTTTCCACACTTATGTACATTCCGCCTTTTCTTTGACTTCCTGATACGACAAAGCATTTACTTTTTCTAATATTTGTACCATGTGTAACGAGACGCCATGCAACTCGTTGGTTCTCTTTTGCAGTAATCTCCTTGTTTGTTTCTTTTTCGGTTAAGTCATAATATTTTAAAATCAAAATTTGATTTCTGCCTGTTCTCTCTCTTTTTTTTATTTACTGGGATCACGTGCTTCATCTTCGACCACATCGTCACTTTCCATCAGGTGAGATTGTGGTCAAACGCGAATCCAGCCGAAAAAAAAAAAAAAGAAAAAAGAAGTGATTCACATGTATCTTGTTCTAGGTCTTCCTCTCTATATTTATACAGAGTGAAATTTAATTCATGTAATTCCTGTTTTCATGGTGACCCCACTCCTGATTGTAAGCAACATTGGGTTTGTGATTCGGAGGTCGCGGGTTCGATCCCTAGCGGGGTACATGTTTAAGTAATCGGTTTGGTTGGTGGTAGGGCATTTTAAATGTCTGCCGCCAAGCAGCAATGTTAATAGCATTGTTGTATTCCGGTTGTCAGAGATAAGATAGCCAGTCCCCGAAATGTGTTGGGGTTTCCGGGTCAGTACACAACCCGTTGTGCATAAAAAAATAAAAACTCTATTCTTAACAATGATGTAATTCAGGCTGGTTTCAAAGAGGATATGGTTTTTTTTAACTTATCACGAGCTTAGTAAGTCTGTTTACTTATCAATTAGCGTATATAAGACAATTGAGTTTGCGAACTATATAATATTGGGTTATAAAAAAGTCGTCAAGTGCGACTGGAATTTGCATATTTAGGTTCCGTTCATGTTCCGTTCATATATTGAGGTAAATAGTGGCACAAATTATACATACATATACGTCATGACTTTCATACCAAATGGGGTGGTCAGATATCCCACACATTAACCCTCTTATTCATAAAAATTTACAAACGCTTTATAAGGCTGTTTTAGTTAAAGTATGTTTTGTATGTTCCTTTATTTTAACAAAACTGCGCATTCAAAGATTTTCTAAAACTCGCTTGCGTCGCCCAGGACCCGAACCAACTAAAATAAAAAAAACGAACACTCCCTATTTTATTATACTAATCGATAGTATTATTATTCAGGATAAAATTTATCTAACAAACATTTGGTAGATATATTAAAATTTTCTAATTTTCTAAGATACAAATTACATGTCAATAAATTTCTCAAATAAATAACATTTGGTTGGATTAGTATAATACAATAGGGAGTGTTTGTTTTTTTTTTTAATTTTAGTTGGTTCGAGTCCCGGGCGAGTCAAGCGAGTTTTAGAAAATCTTTGAATGCAGTTTTGTTTCTTTTTAAAAATAAAGGAATGTCTCCTTTAAGTAAAATGAGCCAGCTTAAGGATTTAAGGTAATTTCCCTCCAGGGCCCGACTTATCTTCCCACACTGTATAAGGGAACTTCACATGGCTTTGAATTTTTATTTCTCAGGCATGCAGGTTTCCTCACGATGTTTTCCTTCGCCGTTTAAGAGCAGTCGGATCAATGCACATAAGTAATTAAATTGGAAAACCGCATCGTAACTGCTGAGCCGCCGACGCTCTACGCAGTTGAGATAGTCATCCATAAGAAAAATATAAATATCCCTTTTTCGTAAGGAACCCTGAAAATAATTATAAAAGAGGACAAAAAGCCCACATCATCGTCATAATTATTGACTTTATTCATAAATGGTGTGCCATATATAACCTAACCTAACATAATAAGTGGATGTATACCTACATAAATTCATACACAGCCGCGTGTAATGTATTAATTATACTAGCTCTCTGCCCGTGGCTTCGCATGGCTTCAGTTTAACATCCCGCGGATAAAAAGGCCGTAAATTTTTGCTGTAATTTGTATACGCCCAATCTACTGTTTTCTAACTAACCCTATGGCAGAATGGAAGAAATCTCTCTAAGGGATAAGTCCGCCGTTGTACTCAAATTCTGTATCAATGCAAAATTAATGTATTGCCTTTTTGTACAATAAAGCGTTTAAAAACAAACAAACAAGGCCTTGAAACATAAATTGAGATTATGGAAAACTGGAAATAAGAATTAGCAAGGCTTTCGAAAAAAAATGGAGTATCACTGCTCTTTTCAACCTGACTGTACCTAATTTCTTTTTAAAAACATTGTGTCTTTACCTATGACATTGGAGTTTTTTTTCTTCGTTAATCATATGTACCAATACCTGCGATTTTCAAAGATATATCCAAATTTGTTTTTAATTTGGAAAATGGAATATTATTTCAAGGTTTCACATGGAATATTTTTTAATTTCTGGGCTTGACATAATAAAATAAATTTGAACAGAGCTCTTTTCATGTGCTTCCCATAATCATTTCTTAGATTCGCTGAAACTTTGATAAAGCGGTTACTTTTAAAAATTAACGCTGCCTATACTTAACTTAATGTTATCCGATAATACGCACAAAGTTTAGCTAAATTTGGATTTGCCGTTCCCCAAAAAAAAAAACAAAAATGTTTGTATGGAGAAAACAGTCTTAATGAAATTCTTCATACAAAACGCCAATTTCATAGGTAAAGGACCTAATACAACCCTAATTTTGCCAAATATTTGTTAATTTCCAAAGCATTTTCTTTCATCAACAGCTTGACACGTTCTGACGGTCAGTGTATTTTAACCCGCCCAAAATCAAAATCAAATCAAAACCGGGACCGACTATTTGACGTGCCCTCACAACACAAAGATGCCACTAGTGACCACCCATCCAAGTACTGACCGCGACAGACATTGTTTAACTTGGCTAATCGAATTGGCTAATTAATTAAGAAACTTGGCTAATTTAACCGCCTCCGTGGCTCAATGTAAACAACATTGGGTTTACGATTCGGAGGTCGCGGGTTCGATCCCCAGCGGGGTACATGTTTAAGTACTCGGTTTGGTTGGTGGTAGGGCATTTTAAATGTCCGCCTGGCTAGCTACCACCATCTTATCTAAATCTGCCGCCAAGCAGCAATGTTAATAGATAAGATAGCTAGTCCCCCAAATGTGTTGGGGTTTCCGGGTCCGTACGCTTCGACCTCATCTTCACTTAACATCAGGTGTGATTGAGGTCAAGTATCAACACGTTTTGCATAAAAAAAAATCGAAAACGAATGTTTTCCCCTTTCTTAACAAACATCTAATCATAACGAACTGGATCTCATTAATTGCTGTATTTAAGTCTAGTAGTATCTTTGTTGTGTAAAACAACAAAGATATTCCTTGTTAAGCTATTACTAGTGTGTAAATAAAGGTCTAGATATAACTAGGTAATCGAGGTGTAAACGTCAACGCACCTTAGTTCAATGCGGTGGGCGCATGCATTGCGTAGGTAATGCACGCTTTGTGTCAAGTTTGCCAGGAGGTCGCGAGAGGTGCGGTGTGTTTCCATAATAAACTAATTTACGACATAAAATGACCTTCATGATGTATATAATTTTTTTAACAGCTTTTATGTTTGCTTGCCCTGTTGTCTGTTAATAAATCTTACAAGATATATTCCCAGTGTTCAATTGGTTCAATAATTATTTATAAGAGATGTTTATTTGACTTCACACAAAAAATTTTGTACATATTTACAAAAACTAAATAGTAAATAGGTACACAATTACAAATTAAAAAGTAATAAATATATAAAACACACATTTACAAATAAATTAAAAATTAATTTAAAAATTAAAAGATATAATAATAATATATCCCAGATATTGTTAAATAATAATATTATTTTATTTGTGTTCAATTTAGTTGAAGTTTTGTGCCTATACCGGATAAGTTTTTTACCGTAAGGAAAAAAATAGGGCATAAATTAGGTAAGTGAAATAGAAGGTATTGGCATATGTAGTTTAATTTTTTTTTTTCAAAAACTACGGGACATTTGTAAAGAACTCATAATTTTCTCCAAGTTTTTTTTTTATTTATTCAATTTAATGATGTAATTATGTGGAATAGGCTACAAACGCGACAGTCAGATGATATAACGCTTTTATACGCAGTGGTTTTGAAAAAAAAATACACTACCTATGCCAATACTTTCTATTTCATTCATATCATAATTATATTATTTCAATTCTTCAGAAATCAGAAATCATTTATTGCATGAACTACAGGTACATTTTGCAGCTTAAATTGGTAGTTTAATTTAGTTTCACTGTAATTCTACCTTTCTAGGCATTATAGCGTGGCCTACGTCACCACCGTGCAACAAAAACGAGACGACGCCGAATTAGTCTTTTTCCGTACGATCCAAGCGGCCCATTCGTCGTCCCGCGCGTTACGTCAGTGTCTTACACATTTTGTTTCATAATATAGATATTCATTGTTTCATATTTTATCTTCTTTTAATTTTCCTCGAATTAAACTGTAGCCGAGTGAAAGAGTTGATTTTTATTAAAGAATACATCTAACCGTTAAAGCGTATACAATTGCTAAATCTAAGTTATATAATTATCGTTCATAATATATAATTATTAAAAAGTCATTATATCACAATCAAAATTAAATTTAGCATTAAATTGTAAATAATATTGATACGATATATACGAAATAGAATAATTGAAATAAAGATTATAAATTAAATAGATTCCTAATAAATATTATTATGATTTAGAATGTCAGATAAATGTTGATAATTATTAGGTATGTCGAAAGATGAAGGAAATAGCGTATTATTATTTATAATCCCTATACTCATTAATACTGTAAAAACACCTCTCAGCAAGTCACAAAGATATAAGTCTCCGGAATTTATTAAATGAGAGTTCTTTAAAAATGTCAGGAAGCTCAACTTAGTGCATGGTCTGTGAAACTTGTATTTGTATTGGGATCGGACATTACGTTTGGAAATATCCTTTGTCAACTGGAATAGGTTCTTATTTTTATACACAAACAAACAAACATCCAAAACATACAAACTTGGCAGTATTGCAACTTCATACCGTATATCGCGACACTACCAGAAAATATGAACGCAAAGAGACGGGAAATATCTCTTTTGGGAGTTGCTAATACGGAAAGTCGCTAATATCGAAAGTACTCTCACCAATTGTCAAGTCAACTTTTAAACAATGTCTATGGTTTAATCACTTAGACGAGGACATGAAGTATAAAGAAAACTTTCGACCATTGATTTATAAGAAACTTTCAAAAGAGATCCCCCGTCTCCCTACGTTCATATTTTCTGACAGTTCGAAATTTAAATAAAACCTCCGTGGTTGCCATGTATCGCATTAAAAAAAATGTTCCATTTTTAAATTACAGCGGCCTAATAAATTTCATTGTAATGTATTAGGCCGTTAAACACGACAGTTAAGTATTTCTATACAACTTTGCCGGCCTCTGTTCGCATGTATTGACCAGCCGCACTGGTCGATTAAGGTTGTTAAAATAATGCTCAAATTTCCAAGTATGTTTGAGAAAAATATAAATTATTTTAAGTAAGTAGTCGCGTGCTTCATCTTCGACCACTTTCCATCAGATGAGATTGTGGTCAAAAGCGAATCCAGTCAATCATAAAAAAAAAGCCTTAAGCAAGTCAATTCGTCATATCTACATTACGTAGGGTACCTATACAGGTTGAAATATACATACATACATAATGTCACGCCTGTTTCCCGTCGGGGTAGGCAGAGACCACAGACTTCCACAGGTTGAAATATAATTAGTGTAATTCCTGTTTACTGGTGACTCCAGTCCTGATTACGAACAACTTTCCACTAGGAACCATTGCCGAATTCAGCCGAAAATTGTTGGACTTCCAATCATAAAGATGGTTTCAGAACGGTTTACTTTGTATGGGTAATGGAATTTTTTTTATGCTAATTCGACTATGGTTCTTTAGGAAAGTTGTTCGAAATCAAGAACGGCGTCACCAGTTAATGGGAATTACACGCAGTGGCGTGCCCTACATACAGGCAGAAAGGCAGTCCCTACCCTAGCAAATTGTAGCTTTACTCGAAATGCATTGTCAAGACAGCGATTCATACTGATGTGAACAGACATATTTGAAACAGTTGCGAGGATGGCTGTAAGTCTAAGTTATTATTTTATAGTTGAATTAGCAAATTTTATCATTCTATCTACCCTGTGACAAAATGCTGTTAACGCCACTGATTACACGTTTTATGCACAACGGGTAGGTAATTGACCTCAATCACACCTGATGTTAAGTGAAGATGAGGTCGAAGGTGGAAGCGTACTGACCCGGAAACCCCAACACATTTGGGGGGCTGGCTATCTTATCACTGACAACCGGAACACAACAATGCTATTAAACATTGCTGCTTGGCGGCAGATTTAGACAAGCAGACATTTAAAATGCCCTACCACCAACCAAACTGAGTACTTAAACATTTGCCCCGCTGGAGATCGAACCCGCGACCTCCGGCTCGAAAAGCCAATGTTGTTTACATTGAGCCACGGAGGCGGTAAAGCGAACGCACACGAATTCAAATTCACCCTGTATACCTACCAGAGTGACGTATACTAATAGTTACTATATATACAATAAAATGTAACACTTGAGATATAGATGTCATCTTAACATGATAGTGTCTTAGGCTTATCGTCTATTCTCTTATGTTCTGACATACGTTTATACTTGCAGTCAAAATTACTAGGAACAATTCACTATTGATACTTTGAACCTCTCTTAACTTAAAGTGGTTGTGTCATGGAAAAATGTGATAGCGTTTTTGATATGTCATTATGACGTGGTATAATGGATACGGCGCAATGTTTGTATTACTGACCACTCTAATAACGATTCGAGAGCTACCTACATAGGCATTAAGTTGTAATGACTAATGACGTAAATAAGACGTCTAGAATAGTTGGCAATAGTAAAAATCTGCATGGTTTTTTATGCAGAGTTGGCTTTGGTGACGATAGTTAGGAATTTGGCTTCCGGAAGAGGAGAATCAGTGTCTTCCAGTGTCGTCACAGTGACTAATGCAAAAATACAAAATAGTGTATTTGTTTTCCAAATCATACAACTATCAATGTGTTGTGGGATCTTTCTTTTAAGCATCAAAATGCATGTGCCAAAAAGATCCATTCTTCCTTAACTTATATAGAAGGTATGATCAAGATGCAGATATATCATTATAACTTTAACTAAACAACCATAACTAAATAACAATAACTATATCTAAATAGTTATAACTAATTAATGGAGAGTAATAATGTGAGGAGGTGTTCAACCTCGACTTCTTTTTGTATTTTCGATGCTATTTGGTTATTTACTTTAATTCGGAATTCTAAATTGTTTTCTAAAACAGAAGAAGGTCGATTTCCAGAACTGTTGCGATAATATCATATTAGTTATATTGTGATAAATAGTACCTATAAGGAAGGATATATGATTTCCATTTAATACTTAATTAATAGTTATTTATACAATGATGTATGCTTCTATTACGCCTCATGACGCGTCTGTCGTGGGTGTTGGTTCTGTTAATCTTATAGGTACCTATATTACTTATTAAAATCTATTTAACTACAGACTATGCAAAAATAATGTTATTTATTCAGTAGGTAGGTAGATTATTTATTACATTATGACGTATAGGTTTTGCAATAGGCCAATATATGTCGAAGATACCTAAAGGTGTTTGTGTAGAGGGCTTCGTTGTCAACAAGGAACCCTTATAATTTCGTCATGTTTGTCTATCTGTCCGAGGCTTAGCCATTCATCAGTATTATTCATCATTAGTCCATATTCATCATACAAACGGTTAGGGAAGGATCAGAGGAGATAATGGCAAATCTTCGAGACTCTTATACATAGCATCTTAAATGAGAAGTAATGTGTAAGATAGACACTAAAGAGTGTAAAAAACAGCAATATCAGACGACCTGTTTGGTGTAGTGGTTAGCAACCTGACCACTATACCAAAAGGTTGCGGGTTCGAATCCCGCTAGGGGCATATGTTTGTGTGATAAATACGGACATGTGTAACAGAGTTATGGATGTTTTCATTTATAATAAGTATTTATTTACAAAAAAAAAATATAATATATCAACCATCTGTTATCCACAACACAAGCCTATAGTTGCTTACTGTGGAACTATAGATGGCGGTGTGTGTATGTCTAACGATATTTATTTAGTTATCAGATAAAACGAAATGCTGTATTTCATTCGATTTGTAGCAGGTAATTTATTTACCGAAATGCAATGATAATGCACTATTTGTTAAAGGCGCCTTGATCAGCTTGACAATTTTACAATTTACGATCTAGCGTATAAACGTTGTCTGCAATTTATGGATTGAAAACATAAGTAAAGATGGATTATAGGAAAAATGGTTTTAACCGCCTCCGTAGCTCAATGTAAACAACATTGGGTTTACGATTCGGAGGTCGCGGGTTCGATCCCCAGCGAGGTACATGTTTAAGTACTCGGTTTGGTTGGTGGTAGGGCATTTTAAATGTCCGCCTGGCTATAGCTACCACCATCTTATCTAAATCTACCGCCAATTAGCAATGTTAATAGTTGTTGTGTTCCGGTTGTCAGAGATAAGATACAGCCAGTCCCCCAAATGTGTTGGGGTTTCCGGGTCAGTACGCTTCCACCTTCGACCTCATCTTCACTTAACATCAGGTGTGATTGAGGTCAAGTACCAACCCGTTGTGCATGACCCGGAAACCCCACATTTGGGGGGCTGGCTATCTTATATCTGACAACCGGAACACAACAATGTTATTAACATTGCTGCTTGGCGGCAGACTTAAATAAGATGGTGGTAGCTAGCCAGGCAGACATTTAAAATGCCCTACCACCAACCAAACCGAGTACTTAAACATGTACCCCGCTGGGGATCGAACCCGCGACCTCCGCATCGTAAACCCAATGTTGTTTACATTGAGCCACGGAGACGGTTAATTCATTTATATTAGCGCAAAATATTTCAAGTACTATCGTTGAGATGTTTCTGTCCCTTCCCATGGCCGGAGTGAGAGCGATGCAGCACATGTTACAAAACTGCCCAGTGAATTCGGTGAAAATTCATACATGCAAGTGATAAATCTGAGAGCTTATAATCACTTACTTTCTCTAATAATGTTTTGTTTCACTCACTTTCACTCAACTATAGTATAGAAGTTTAAAGATAAATTGTTAGCAACTTCGAAATGACTATGAGAAATTGGTAGATAGTTTTAATGGCCATTATGAAATATGCGCACAGGCAATCGGATTACAATAGATACTGCCTCTGACTAATCTATGTAATGGAGGATAGCAGTCAAAGTAGCAGGCTTAAGAAGACTTAAAACTAAAAAAAGATTATCAAGGTATAGCAAGTGAAAGATATTTGATAACTGCTAAATTGCAGAGCCTTGAACACAGTCGCCTGTCTCTCAGTTTTTTACAGGATGCATTTCGGGGAGCGTGCGTTGGAATTACATAATCTTATTCCACCGTCACCCTTCCATCTTTGGACCACTAGGCGTGGGGAGGTATTCCACCCGTATATAGTTAATATACCGAACATTCGCACTAAGAAGTTCCATTCTTCATTCATCATCCGAACAGCCAAGGCATGGAACTCCCTTCCGGCGTCAGTCTTTCCTGAATCCTACAACCTTGAGATCTATAAGAGCAGAGTGAATAGCCATTTACTGGGATCGCGTGCTTCATCTTCGATCACATCATCACTTTCCATCAGGTGAGATTGTGGTCAAACGCGAATCCAGTCAATCATAATATGTGGCTATAACCTTGATAATCTTTTTTCAGTGTCGACTAGAATTAGCTAACTAAATTGATAATATTTTTTCAAATTTACAGCCCAGTGATAAATCTATTTTAAATAAATTAAGTTCAAATCACTGTGGTCAGTTAGCCATTTTTAATAAAGCAGTTGAAAAGACACTGAAAAGAGATTTCACATTATGTGCCTGTGACTGATGCACGGCTTGATCGATATAAGGGTAAAGTGACGGCGAAACTGGATTATCTACCGTACTGTGACGATCCAAATATATTATATAAATCAGTCTTTGAAATGTTGAAAACTGAAAGTAATAATGTTATCGTAACAACAACAATTAAAATCAATAATTCGCTCGTTTTCAGTGATTGGGCGACGGTTGGAATCCATAAAAGTAGGAAAAGTTACATGATCTTTATGAAGAAAGGACATAATATAACAAGAGCGCGAAAGTTTTAGTGAATATGTTAGACAATATTCGGAAACATTCAAGCGGGTCTGTGCCACAGCAAAAACAAAATTTATAAATAACAAAATAAAAAATTGTGCAAACGTAGTAAAGACTACTTGGAAAATTAAAAATAGCGAAACTGGAAAAGTTAAGAAAACTAGACAATTTACGGTAAAAAAACTCATCCGGTATAAACTTCCATGACTCAGGAATAATGTTCGTATTCATCATCCCCTCACGGGATTCAAATCCGCAACCGTTGGTTTCGCTGACAGTATCACTATCCACTATACCAATCGCTATCACAAAAGACAGAAAGAAAAGTATAAATAAATAATAAATAAATAAATAAATATCCTTAGACATACACACAGCGCCATCTTGTTCCACAGTAAGCAACTATATGCTTCTGTTGTGGATACCAGTTGGTTGATATACTACATAAATACATTTTTTTTGTAATTGTCATCAAGGAACCCCTATAGTATCGCTAAAAAAGCTGTAATTTGGCATGGGTATATTAATCACTTCGATAAAGTGATAAAATATTTTTTAAGGTGTCTTCCCTGTACATGAAGTGGGGATGAATTTTCGTTTATTTTTGTACCCTCATGTGTGGAGTGTCGTTGGGTAGGTCGTTCAAAAATATTTTTTCGACTTAAGGGATCGAAATATTAAGCTTTAAAGTGCAATTAGAGTCAAGTGTCTGTGTGTCCTCCCTAAATGCTAAACGCCTGATTTTGAAAGCTCCACAGAATACCAGCGTCGTGGTTGCTCCAACCCGACACATGCTGAGTGGAGACCTTTTTGGATTTAGTATATTGTATTTGTATAAAATACTCTTATAACAGAAATCCACTTAAATGCTAAAAAAAATCCATATAAATAAATACGACATGTTTGGTGTAGTGGTTAGTAACTCTGACCACTATACCAAAAGATTGCGGTTCCGAATCCCGCTAGGGGCATATGTTTGTGTACATGTGTACCCGAGTTATGGATGTTGTTCATTTATTTATGTATTTATTAAAAAAAAATGTATTTGTGTAGTTTATCAACCATCTGGTATCCATAATACAAGCCTAGTTGCTTAGTGTGGAACTAGATGGCGCTGTGTGTATGTGCAAAAAATTTCATCCAAATCCGTTCATCCGTCTCGCCATGATAGAGCAATAAACAAACAAATATCCAAACTTTCGCATTTATAATAATAATAATGTAAAAACTAAAATATAACATGACTATGTAATTATGACAAAAAGGTCTGTAGCTCGGCATATGGTCGGTACAAGCGGCCGCTGAATTTCAGCCACAGCCTGCAGTTATGTACAGTCCACCACACGTTGACTAAGCAACCATTGTACCTACATTGAACGCTTAACATATTCCAATCCACACAAAAATGCCATCTGGTAGACCGTACATATATCTCTTATGTTATTAATATTATTTAGATTAGAAAAGGTCTTTCTCAAGGTTTCAATATACTCTAATTATTTACCCGTGAAAATATTATTGATCACCTAATCCCAGATAATGCTATGAAGAAAGAAATAGAAATCTATTAGGTACTTTGTTGTTATAATGCTTGTTATTCAGTGGCTAGGTAATTAGGTTTGTTAGGTAATTAAATAAGACTATTCGAGCGAATTAAATAGCAACATGAAGGTTCCCCATACAAAGTTGCAATAAACTCATATTCGAGACATCGTGAGGCGGTGGCGGTTGCTGGAAGACAATAAAGTCACGATGTAGTTTTCTATAATTCAACAACTCATACATACAACATTTATTTCTCTGATACACACACACGCACACACAACTACTGTTTCCACGTTTTATCCTCTGTCGCGCGTCCACGCAAAAATTCTAAGGGTCAAGTATCTCGGCGCGCCTGTCATATTTACGAAAATACCGCAGTTAAAAACGTTTATAGATACTTATGAGGAGCCAGAATGTGTCCAAAAAAGCTCGTCTGGCTGTTCATGGCGGGGTGCTGGTTCCAACACTGACTTACGGGAGTGAATGCTGGGTATGGCAAAAGAAGAATGAAAGTAGAATAAATGCAGTGGAAATGAGATCATTGAGAAGTATGAATGGAGTGACTCTGAAAGATAGGAATCAGAAATAGTGTAATTAGGGAGTTAAGCAGTGTGAATGAAGATGTAGTGACAAAGATTGAAAAAGGTATGCTGAGATGGTTTGGACATGTGGAGAGGATGAATGAAAGAAGACTTACGAAAGAGATATACAAAGCGAATGTGGATGGTAGTGTTGGTAGGGGAAGACCACGGCGAACGTACCATGATCAAATCGGGGACGTCTTAAAGAAAGGCCAAGTCAAGAGTACCCTAAACCGACGAGCATGTATGAACAACCTTATGAGAGTGAAGGAAGCAGAAGAGGTGTGCCAGGATCGTAGCAAGTGGAAGTCTGTGGTCTCTGCCTACCCCAACGGGAAACAGGCGTGACATTATGTATGTATGTATGTATGTATAGATACTCTTCTACTGGGTGTATTTGTAATCGGTGAAAAGCAATAGCTACGGGAATATATTATCTATGGATATAATGAATGAACACTACTACAGCTATAATACTAAAATCAGTAAAATGTTAAGAGTTGTAATATGTAGGTATCCCCATATCCACGATATAATTGGTATTTTTACGGAAAGTACAGATTTATTTCATGTTTTTCTTAAGAAACGGGTAATTCAATAAATTGTTATGAGAATTGGAAGCTCTATGGCAGGTTTCTAAGCCCGTTCTAATAAAAAACAGTAATTGGAATTCTATGCCTATACTCCCACCCAAAGAGAAAAAAAATTATTTCGCAAATACAGACTAAATAATTATCATGACTAACATAACATGGCGCACATTATTGGATGCGGAATTTAATAGAGAACAAGTTCAAACACAGTCCAAAGGAATTGGAACTCTATAATCATTACAATTGAGAGTTGAAAGTCGGGTGTCCGTGGGCACCGATCGGTGTCCGCAAGTGTTGTCGGTATAAAAATGTTTTTGGCACCGATCGGTGCCCGCGTCCGCCTAAAGGTTAATTATATTTGGTATATTGTTATTATGTATCGATATAATAAACATTGTTACTGCCTGCGTCACCTAGGGGGAGAGTGGCAATCTGAAAAACAGGTTTATTTTCCTAGTTCACACGTCAGTCTCTCACAAGTGAAATAGTATATTTGGGCCTGAATTTTGTAATAATGCTGTTGTTTAGATATTTTCTTACTATTTACCTTGTGTGTGAAACAATAAACATTATTATTATTATTGTACTCATATTATCATTTACACTAATCCAGCATTGTTTTTTTTTAATTCATGTTGCACTTGTACCTATAGTGCTCCTCGGGTAATAGCTGAAAATCAGTGTTTTGTTCTTTGTACAATCTCACACTCTGAGTTGTGACCCATTTGTCCTACTGCAGCACACATATGCTTTAGTTGTTCTGTACCCAGTACTTACCTTTTAAGTTCTTTTAACTTTATGTATGTATGTGTGTGATTGGAGTAACAAATAAATGATTTATCTATCTATTTATCTATATTAACATAGTGATAGCAGGTTTCAGGAACTCAGCACCAAGGACGTTTCAGCCCATCACTAGTTATTTAGACTATGCTATAGTTGCTTTAAATTGCTTATTACACTATCGAATTTGTTGGAAATTTAATTAGGAAATCGTAAGTTGTAATCGAAGTTGGAACAGTTAGATGCCGATTTAGTTTTAGTCCCGTCCGACCGATTCGTTCCTAAATCGTTTAGGTGTGTGTAATCGTTTTATTATTATTATTATCTCATTATAGACGATTACTGCTGTTATGTCTATGTCACAGTGTTGGAAGAGTTCACATTGTTTATTAGGTTGTTATTCAGTCAATTTTTAAGTCATCATTAGTTTTAAAAAAAAATTATCCAATCTATTCTTGAACGAATTCACTGATTGAGCGGAGACAACCTCTTCCGGCAGCTTATTCCAGACCTGAACAACACGGTTGCTCAGACGCGACGTTGATGTCAGCGTGAGTGCGGCTTATTCGCAGAGCGTGTACTCGTAACGGTCGTATGTCTTTCATCCTGAATATGTAGTGCAAGTGAGGCAGGTTGTATTTATAGGTGAAAATTTTGAATTTTTGAAAGTTTTGATACGTTTTAGAACGACTGTTCCATGCAACCTTTGGGTATTATAGCATTACGTGCGCGGTAAACTTATTTTAACAAAATAATAAATCACCTATATAAATACATACGTTAATTGAATACATACAAACATACATACATAATATATATATATAAAAAATGATACATACTTATAATATATATTCATTTTTAAATTTATACTAATTAAATAGAATAGTACGTAACTAAGCAAACAGTAAATAATGCGAGTATGAAACGAAAATAGGATAGATAGAGGAGCTAGAGGGCTAGATACAACTCCTTCACTTGAGCCTTGAATACGTTCAGTGACTGAGCACGTCTAACTGATTCAAGTAGGTTCCATAGCCGAATAGCTTGCAATCTAAATGGCCGTAAAACTACGTCAAGTTAGGAGGAACGTACAGTTGGTCGTCGTCGCTCAAATCGTATTTTAGCACATTAAAATAGCTGAATTCCATCTTGTGTATTCTAGAATCACGTAGATACGTAATTATAATGACAACGTCTATTTAAATGCAAAATTCTCAAAAGGACAACTTCTCGAAATGTCAATTTATCTAAACGATAACTGATCATAACGCCAGCTTTGCTATTACATTCTGGCGGGCGATTTTTGGATATTCGAGCTATGCAAATCATATGTCGTTATATTTCGTATATCCCGATGAAAAGAGGACCACACACAGGTATTATAATTTACTTAGTTGGAGTTGTCAATTGATAAAAGTTTTTTTTTTTATCTGGCCTTGACATTAGTTTCCTACCTGAATATTTTTTCATGAACCAATAAAATTTATTGTATACTCAATTTAATTAAGTAATACTACTAAATGAAATAACTTGAAATTAGCAGGGCCAATAAAATATGCAGTCAGCATAAAATGTTACCTATGCCTATACCAGGAAATAGAGTGATTTTGAATTTGGAACCAATAAAATTTGTATCTGTGACTGTCAATTTTTAAATGATTAAAGATGTTGGGGCTTATCCCAAACACCTTAAACTGTATGTAATTGAATATTATGTTAACGTTATATGTTACTTAATGTTAGTCAGCGCGGGAAATTATATTAGGAAAACCACTGTACATCCGTCACTGACGAGCGTCTTTATTGCACTAAAAATGAATGTGTACACATGGAAATGCGGGCGTACAGTCGGCATAAAATCAATGTACAGCGTGCTCGTACAAAAGAGGTGAGCATTTTAAGGTTGTATGCTAATTTAAAAAAAGTAAATGGTAGAAAGGGCGGGCGTGCGAAATTCTGTTCTATTTAAGTTGCCATCCTAGCCTAGTTTACTTACGTTTTTAAAGTAATGTACATGAAATATTACTTATTTAGTAAAAAAAACTTGTGTTTTTGTGTTAAAACGCAACTTAATTAAGCACTCTTAATCATTACAAGGGAATGAATGGAAAGAGCATCTCTAAATTAGTTGGTAAATACTTCCTCAGCTAAAAAACTGTTCCGTGTCGAGAAATCATAGATAAATACCTCTAGGTACTTGCTAATTGAGTTGTTATTGTATGTGTTACACTATTAATGGACACTTAATTAAGAAATAAGTATCACTTAAGACACATTAGGACGCGGTGTTTCTAAAATATTTATCGATTTTTCAAAAGATCAACCTTTTTAAACGGAACTAAAATGATTGGTTATTAACTAGTTTGTTTTTTAAGTACATTTAACGTCTGTAGGTTAAAATTTTAAAACTATTCATGAAGTAAATTATTTGGGTAATGATAATGACATTTAACATCCAAAGCCTTAAAAATTTTCGCTTTAAAAAAAGACATTGAAAATCGACGTCTTCGAATAAAATCTCTTTGCTGGCCGTAGAATAAAATGGAGCGAAAAAACTTACATTTCGGCTGTCTCCCAACTTGTCCCTGCTTTCTTCTCTCGAACAGACGGTTGATCACTGCTTCCTTTCGATTTTTGAACACAACCTCATCGCTGAATTTATTGTTCAGTCCTTCGCACTCGGAAAAGTTAGCTTCGTAAATCGTTGTTTCTATATCACCTTTCTTTAATCTGTTCTTTGACATATCACGCATCTCCCTATCGCCATTTGGATACTGATTGCCAGTAACCCTGTTCCAAATTTGAACTAATTCCTTCATTTTTAATATATAAAATCTATTTTTGAACACGCACAATGATAATTCAAAATGTCAGTGTCAAATGTATCTTCAAATGGTGGTAATTAATTTTTAATAGCACTAGTTAGTTGTAGAATTCTTTAAAATATTCCGTTTCACTCATATCGATTGCTATTTCGTAATTCACTTTTATTAATCAGCTGGTTTTCAATGTCGTAGCGGTGCAATGTCAGCAATTAGAGGTAAACGACTGTTCGTTGATATTACGGAAGCTAAAATTCACAACTATTTTTTCTAATTTGCAAACAGGATTTTATAATTTAATGCAGCACAATATTGTAACAGGCACACGTATATTTTTTATATCACTAAAACGTATTTTTCCTTAAAAAATAACAAATCGCAAAAACAACACTTAGGGCGTCACTTAAAAAAATTGTTCTTAGGTAGTCCATAAAAAAAAAACAATCACGTCTGACGTTTGCGAAAGCGCGCGAAATATTTAAAAACAAAATTTCCGGTATTCTAAATCATCCATTCAATACCGAAAAGAAATGTTTTAATTAATTTATAATTTATTAATATTTCAATGACGTTTGACCCGTTCGATCAGCTGGTCAGACTTGTAATGAGACGCAGCGTATATTTCTTGTGCTTATATGAATTTCGCAACCAGCGAAGCCGGTCGTCGCTCTAGGCTGTACACAAAAGACCCTTTGCTCGTACGTCATCGCGTTGTGATTCATTCACTGTACTATTCGGTTTTATTCAAAGATTTCCTATTACTGTTTTTTTTCCATTTATATTGCGTTATAATTTTGTTTTTTTTTTTATAAAATAACGGGTTATGTATTTGCTCATTCATGCTTTAATCATAAGGCACAAAGTTTAAAAGAAATAGGCTGATATGCTTATATCCTTTTTTGATTAGTAGCACACAAAAAAACGACTTAGTTAACTAGGTATTTAGTCCTGTCACTTCTTTCAGAAATCATAACCTCAAAGGATTTCATTTTTTTATTATCTACACAATACACCTACAAATTTCTAATTCATAAAATAATTTACAATAAATTTTCATATGCTCTCTAAACAGTTTGGGGATATTAATTTGTAAACTAAAGTGACAAGGCTGATATGTCATGTCGTAATAAAGAAAAATAGACTAACCTAAATATAATTTTAATCGTGTATACGAAGGGTATTGACACCAACTAGGTATACCATAAAGTCGAAAAAGTGGTAGCTAGCCAGGTAGATATTGGGTCTTTACCTATGAAATTGGAGTTTTTTTTCTTCGTTAATCATATGTAACAATTCCTGCGATTTTCAAAGCTATATCCAAATTTGTTTTTTATTTGGAAAATATTTCAAGGTTTCACATGAAATATTTTTTAATCTCTGGGCTAAATCACATAATAAAAAAAAAATTAACAGAGCTCTTTTCATTTGCTTTGCATAATCATTTCTTAGATTCGCTGAAACTTTTATAAAGCGGTTACTTTTAAAAATTAACGCTGCCTATACTTAACTTAATGTTATCCGATAATACACACAAAGTTTAGCTAAATTTGGATTTGCCGTTCCCAAAAAAAAAATTTGTATGGAGAAAACAGTCTTAATGAAATTCTTCATACAAAACGCCAATTTCATAGGTAAGGACCTAATATTAAAAAAAAACCATATCACCAACCAAACCGAGTACCCGGATTTGTGCATTTTGGTGAATGGGGGGGGGTAACCATTGACACAAGTGATTTTTTAACCGACTTCAAAAAAGGAGGAGGTTCTGTATTCGGGGCGTATTTTTCGTATGAATGTTTCCGTACTTCGGAAGGCACGTCCCAGTTGTTTTCAATTGTGGGCAGTTAATTTAAAAACACGAACAGTAAGATGGCCACTAGTTCGACACAACTGACTTTAGACGTTTATTGTGACGGAATAGCGTAAAGTCGACTCATTTATTAGTTATTTTATTGTTCAAGATTTTGTCTAAAGTCAAACTCAGACTAAGGAAAAAAGGAAAGACGGGGTACTAACATTAAGTGAGGTCACTTTTCGCGTGACAATTGTCGCAGCGCGTAGCTTAAGAAGCTGATATTTTATTACCTGTTTAATATTATTAAAAACCAACATCCACGTAAATTACACTTCATTCATTCAATTCATTAACTAAGTGTATTTGTATGTTATTTTATTCATAAATAAATAAATATCCTTGGACATACACACAGCGCCATTTAGTTCTATACTCTCATTAATTTACACTTCAATTTTCATTCAAATTTTGTAAAAAAAAAGTTGACTGATAGTTTAAAACTTCAGCGAAGTACCTTTTATTCTACAATGTGTGGTTTCCTTTATTTTCTCCCGCGTGTAAATCACATAACAGCCACATTGGCAACCTTACCGTTATATCTTTTCGTACAATTTTAGATTCGCTCCGCGAGAAGTTGCTCATAGGTGCTGGCATACGGCGGGCTTGGTTATGATGCGTAGAGGTGTATGTACATCAACATCGCCTCGGTTTGTGGCTTCAATTCTATCGTAAAGCGTGCACCATCTTTAATTTTTTCTTAGTCTGGGGTTCTATCAACTTGGAACAAATAGTTTCGCATTTTACATACAAAATGAATCACGAAACCTGTTCGTAAGGTCGACTATAACCTAGACAAATGGACAGTGTGTTGTAACGAATTAGCCTGCATGTTGCCTTCTTGCGAGAAAACTTCAAGACAATATGTTATGAAAGACAAAGAGTTTCAAAAGAGGGCTTCTGTCAGTTTTTGGCTAATCTAACCTTGAAATGATCACTCAGGTTTCTTACAGTGAGTAGGTATTCTCACGATAACAACTTAGGGTTGTCACACATGCGGGTATGTATATTTTGTACTTGCCCTCCTTACATTTCATATTTCGATTTTCTTTTATGCACAATGGGTTGATACTTGACCTCAATCACACCTGATGTTAAGTGAAGATGAGGTCGAAGGTGGAAGCGTACTGACCCAGAAACCCCAACACATTTGGGGGACTGGCTATTTTATCTCTGACAACAGGAACACAACAATGCTATTAACATTGCTGCTTGGCGGCTGATTTAGATAATAGATAATATAAAAATTGTGCTTAAATAGTGCCCAAAGGAAAAATATAGTGCCACTTTTTCCTAAGGCACTATTTCAATAAGCACAATGTTTTGACATTATCAAAAACTTTTGTATATTCATCACGGACGCAATTAAATATGAGCTGTGTTGTCCATGTCTCATATTTTTTTTTAATTTTCAGTATCTTAACCTAAATAAATAAGTAATACAAAATATATTTTATACCATTTATTTAGGCTCACCAACAGAGTAGATTCACACACACCCACATTACTTCTTACAAAATCATTTCAACAAAAATTTTGAACTCGAAGTACAGACGAGCATAGTGATGGTTAATTTTCCGAAATTTTTCAAATCCCGGATATTTTACAATTTATTTTTCAAAAAATAATTTATATCTTTATTGAAATAAAACTATGCTTATAAAAATGACAAGAGTATACTAACATAGATTCAAGCTATTGTCCAATATTAATAATGTTTAAACAATCAATTATTTGCTAAATGAAAACATGCTATTTAAGACTTATTGTTTGTAAATACATGAGATAGAGAAGATTACAAGAGATTGTAGGTTACGAAAAATATCAGAAAAATTTTGAAAAAAAAATTTAAAAAAAATTTAACTACAGGAAAAATATATTTTTATTTTTTTATTTCTGTACTTATGAAATATTTCCATTATCCATCACAAGACGAGCACAACACTCAAATGTATAATATAATACGATAATACTATAAAACTATGTACATAAATAAAAATAAAACTTTAAAAAAATTTACAAGTTAAATTACCTTATAGGTTAGGGTAAGTTAAATTAAGTATAATACTACTTTTAATTTTTATTATGTAGGTGATATAATATCTATAAATATTCTAATTGCATACATCTTAATTTAAATTGTTATGTGGGCTGCCTAACCTTATCTAACTAATGTTATAAATGTGAAAGTTTGGATGTTTGTTTGTGTGTTTGCTATTCAATCACGGCGAAACGGACGAACGGATTTGGATGAAATTTGGTATATAGGTAAAATATACCCTGTATTAATAGGATACTTTTTATAACAATAAACTGAGTAGTTCCCACGGGATAAACACTTTTCCGCATTAAAGTTATGCAGCGCAGGCGAAGCCGCGGGCGGGATGCTAGTTGAACATAATAGCAGATAGACAAAACTCAAACCGTCATTCTAAAGTTTTTAATTAGTTTTTTTTCTCATGTCTCATATTGGATGCACTATGACCTATTGAATTGTAAGATTTACACGCGTTATAATCTTGAATTTGAATATTTTATTAATGTAAATTCAACAAAGAAGCTAGTGTAATAAAATCGCTTAACCTTATCATTGGTAATTCAGTCTCTATTTGGCTAAAGTTTAAATAACGGGTTCATAAGACGGAGGACGCGGGCTTGAATTCCAGGAAACACTAGTATTTTCTTTTTTCAAAAACATCATCGTATAAAGCGTTAATTGTATCATTTGACGGTTGCGCTTGTAGCCTATTCCACATAATTACATCATTAAATTAAATAAATAAATTTTTGAATAAGAAAATTTGGAGAAAATGTGTGAGTTCCAAATAAATTTCGCATGATATCCCTACGAATCCCGCCAGTCGCATACCAGCCTATGGCAAACGCGGACGTTTTTGAAAAAAAATAATAATTAAACTACCTATGCCTATAACTTTTCTTTTTTATGGACGACGAGTTCGTACTTGACATCAATCACACCTGATGTTAAGTGACGATGAGGTCGAAGGTGGAAGCGTACTGACCCAGAAACACAACACATTTGGAGGACTGGCTATCTTATCTCTGACAACCGGAACACAACAATGCTATTAACATTGCTGCTTGGCGGCAGATTTAGATAAGAGGTGGTAGCTAGCCAGGCAGACATTTAAAATGCCCTACCACCAACCAAACCGAGTACTTAAAACATGTACTTGTAATTCAAAAGCGAGTGAAAGTCAAAAACTCAATTTTATCAATTTATATTATATATAACACAAATTGTAATTACATTTAAAAACACAGTACAATTTATATTAATCTTTTAAATACAGTACAATTTAAAAGATGTATTGTTACCACCAACCACCAAATGTAGTTTTAATTAATAACATGTTGACTTTCAATGAGTGATGCTTTTGTATCATACATTGATGAAATATTTTTGACTTTTGAGTTTATGCCTTTCACTCGCTTTTTAATTACAAGTAGGTACTTGTACATATTACAAAACAAAAGCAATTAACATATGCGTAGATAACAACCTCGACTTAGAATTCACCTAACACCAGACCTCCTTATCGGCTAAATAATCATCTAACCTGAAATATTTCTGAATTTTTGAGAATTTTCGACCTGACTATCTTAAAAAAATCTAAAACAAAAAGTAGAATCCACAATCCACACTCCACAATGTCAACGACCACAATCCATCATAGGTCAAAAACAAGTTTCTTACACCTAAGACGTTTCATTAGTTTCTTTTAGAATTAATTTAAGCAACGCGTTCTCGTACTTATATACAATCGATAACATTAGCTGTCAAAGTGGTGGTCCATTTAAAGTCATTTCTGACGTAAATGATTTCTTAGCCGACGTTGCACCGACGTATGAAAAGACGTCAAAATGTCTGACGACCTTAATAGAACGTCTATACACTTCTATAAGTAATCGCAAATTTTTTGATCGATTTCGGCAATGGTTCGTACTGGGAAGTTGTTAGTAATCAGGAGGGTAGTCACCAGTAAAGAGAAACGACACGAATTGAATGTCACCCTGTATTATATTATATCACCACAAACACACACACACGCACGCACGCACGCACGCACGCACGCACGCACGCACGCACGCACACACACACACACACACACACACACACACACACACACACACACACACACACACACACACACACACACACACACACGCACACATGCAAACTCTTTCACTTATAATTATTAGTTAGATTAGATTGACATTCGTTCTTATCATTACGATTCATATGTCTTTTTGGCGGGAACTCGGCGAGTGAAGTAGCACTTTTCTTTATAATTCTTATAATTTGTGCATTGTAAGTTTTGAAGCTTAATAATGGCAGAATATTGTGCAGCAAACGTTAGTGATGGTGTACAAGTGAAGGGAAGTGTAAATTAAAGTGCGTAAGGGAGCTTTCGGGTTCCCACAAGAAGCCGCCAAAATCTTTTGTAAAGCATTCTGCCACTTTACTGAAGATTGACTTGACCGTGACTAGACTCTGTATAAGTATACGACGAATTACTTGTTTGGACTGAGACTATAAATAAGACATAGCTGTTATGGGCTAGATCCCTTTGCCTTCCCCTAGAGGAGAGAATAAAACGAAAAAAAAAATACGATTCATATTTCGCTGGGGAGATTACGTTAGGCAATTCATATACCTACCTAGGTGTATCTACCTACCTACATACATGTATAATTATGTAGACATACATTTGCAAAGACTATTTTAGCATGCCAGACATTGCTTAACATCGCTAATCGAAATTTAATCGATTTTATCCTATGAAATAAAATATTTTGATTTGATTTGATTACCAAACAAGCAAGACGTTTCAGTTTGACAAATGCGAATGTTTAAATCAAACATTTCCTATATTGGTAAGGCGAGCTGGACTTTTGGGTTTATATGAAGGTACCGCCACTGGCTCAGAGGCTTTTAGTACTAGAAAGCTAATTTGGCATGGGATATTAATCACGGCGACAAAGGAGTAAAATATACCCTTGAAATTTTTTTTTCTTTTGCCGTACACCTAAAGAGGGATGAATTTTCTTTTATTTCTGTACCCCATCAGGTGGAATGTCGTTGGATAGATCGCTCAAAAATGTAACAGGTCATAAACAGTTTTCGATATATAGAAATGCAAATTTTTGTTAGTCTAGTCCAGTGATGGGCAAAGTAAGGCTCGCGGGCCAGCTCCGGCCCGCGCAAGGATTTCGTTCGGCCCACCAACGACGGATCTCCGAAATGAATAATATATCATCATCTCAGCCCGTAAACATCCCAATGCAGGGATATAGGCCTTCCCTCGTATATCATCATCATCATCCACCAATCCACCAATACGGGTTGGGGACTTCACATGCCTTAGAATTTTTATTTCTCAGGCATGCAGGTTTCCTCACGATGTTTTCCTTCACCGTTTAAAAGCAGTCGGATAAATAACACAATTGCTAGCGATAATTATAATCGCATAAATGTTAAATTGTAATTTGTAACTAACATTTGTGAAAGTGTGTATCTACTGTTAAGTAATGTTGTTATGATATGATTAAAAAATTTGAAAACACGCATTTTAACTATAGGTAATTAAAGCCCTCTGAAAAATCAAACTTTCCAGCCCCCTATGAAGAAAGTTTGCTCACCACTTGTCTAGTCACTAGACTGTAGTGCATTAGTTCCCAAAGTGGTCCAGGTGGACCCCCACCAAAGACTCGACGGGGGTCTACGTTGCCGTGACAAAAAAATGGGGGTTCACAATTCGTCAGCGGGGGTCCACGAAAATGAATCTGCTTTCGATATGCTTGACTTCACCTAAGTATCAATGTAGGCAGATAATATTTTAAGAAGCTCAGCGACTGTAACTTGTAAAAACTTGCATATTCCATGTTCAGTACAACGTGTCGAGAATCGCGACTTGCAAAGCGCCGCCGCTGTCGCTGCCGCCGCCGTCCGGAACGCTTGTTCTCACTTTTTCGAAATTAATTCGTCGTTGCAACTCAGCCGCAACGCAAATTTCCTCAGTTAGATCTAATCTTCACATTTTTAGTCGAGTTTTGGGGATATGGTAGAAACGTAGCTACGGGGGGTCCACCGGAACCTTCTTTGAAAATGGTCTATTAGAAAAAAGTCTGGGAACCTCGTCTAGTGTGTCGTAATGTTTTTCGAAGGCATGTGTGTATGTTGTATGTGTGTATTTTGCTTGTTGTAGGTATCTTAATTTCGAACAAGAAAGATGAAAAATGTTTTATAAGTTTTATAAGTTATAAGTTGTGGTTTTATGATTATCTGCGACTTGCCCACCTTTTCAGTATGAAAAATTGCAACTTATACCTAATTTACATCATCGTCTAAAGTTACTCAGTGTTTATATATATATTTTTTTTTTATTAAAAACTGGTTTCGCGTTTGACCACAATCTCACCTGATGGAAAGTGACGATGTAGCCGAAGATGTATCACGAGCATTATTGTATATATATTAAAACTGATAAAACGTGGTGCAGTCGGTAGGATGTTTTTTATGCTCTGTGGTTTTATGATTGTCTGTGCAAAACAAAACAACAATAAAGTACTTAGTTCTGAATTCAAATATAATAAACGATAAATCTAATAAATGATGGTATGGAAATTACCATTCGTTTGTATTCGGAAATGCGATGATTGCCAAAGTGCAATATTTACCGCCGGGTACTTGAATTAATAAATCATCGACTACAGTTTTTTGTGCTGCATTATCATTAAGAGGAGAGGAATTGATTGATCACTTTTATTCACCATCTTGTTTCTGTTATTAAGAGCCCTTTTACAGGTAAATGGCGTCTTCAACAAATAAGTATTAGGTACCTAAGATTTTTACAAATAGCTTTAACAAA
Source organism: Oegoconia quadripuncta (assembly GCA_949316235.1). NCBI lineage: Eukaryota > Metazoa > Arthropoda > Insecta > Lepidoptera > Autostichidae > Oegoconia > Oegoconia quadripuncta. The sequence continues at coordinate 26,630,608 of OX438749.1, forward strand.
TCAAAACTTTTTCTTCACCTATCCACAATTTCGTTAATACTCAAGTACTACCTATATTTATGTCTCTGGGGGAAGTCATGACATGACCCCATGACCCCTGGAGCATTAGGTAGATGATGATTGGAGGTTTCGCATTGCAATTACACGAGAAATCTCTATGCTATTTAGATGTAATTACATGCCTACCTACTGTAGTTTCTGTATTGTGATGTCATTGTTATCATTTTAGGTATCTACCTAATATACTTTGTCGATTTCTCTACCTAATGCCTAAGCTAGATAGGTGCTTATACTTATACATGTAGTTGTTGGGGGTACATACTCGAGGTCCAACCTGTGCAGGCTCCAATACAATTACACAGAGCTTTAACTCGTCTGGCCAAGTCAAGAGTACCCTAAACCGGCGAGCATGTATGAATTATGAGTGAATAGGTAAAGCAAACGAGGTGTGTCCGGATCATAGCAAGTGGAAGTCTGTGGTCTCTGCCTACCGCTACGGGAAACAGACGTGACTTTAAGTATGTATGTATATTGGAATTGAGAGCTAACCGACAATCTGGGCCGGGGGTATCATGACCCTGGACCCGCCGTTGAATTCTACCAAAAGAACCCAGCTCACGTAATGATGATCTTAATCATGTGTAAAAGTTTTTGCTAAAGTTTAAGCGTCAGAGTAGATATATACAAAGCGTGCAATGTAATGTGCGGATATATTGGCAAGTCTGGCCTTGCCCGTTCTGGAACTGGGGTCAGGGGTGCAAAGGAGACATCTTATCACTCACTGTGGGGATTGCAAAATACCTTCGAAAACCACAATACGGAAAGAGATTTTAGACAGTGGTGTCGATTCGGATGTACACCAACTAAACTAAAACCAGTTTTGGAGTGGTGCCGTCGCATCGTACTGTTCCAGGGAAAAAGAGACAGTACTACTCTAAAACTGGTTTTAGTTTATTTTGGTTGGTATACATCCGAATCGACACCATTGAACATCAAAGATTTCAGGATAGATTTCCGACTTTTTTTTCTAATAAAACAATTAGAATTTTAAATACTTAAATAAAAGTAATATTAGGTTGGTATATAATTGGAAAAAAATCGTTTTGCAAACTATCTGCTAGAGGCGCTGCACATTTCTCCATACATATCTTCACGTAAACGTGAACGCGGTAGTAAAGTTAAGTCGAAACAAAACTCACACTCCGCCCTCTAAGTGTATTATAAAAATGTATAGATTTGTCTATACATTTATGTCTATATATTTTGATATATCACAATGTAACTATGGCTACCATGCAACTGGACCTTCGGGCCTTCCGTTTTATGACAAGTGTAATTTTCATATTACATTGCTTAAAAATAAACCATACGTATTAGGTCCTTACCTATGAAATTGGCGTTTTGTATGAAGAGTTTCATTAAGACTGTTTTCTCCATACAAACATTTTTGATTTTTTTTTTGGGAACGGCAAATCCAAATTTTTTTTTTTTTTTTTAATCTATCTTTAAAGAGCTTGGAAATCCAAATTTAGCTAAGCTTTGTGTGTATTATCGGATAACATTAAGTTAAGTATAGGCAGCGTTAATTTTTAAAAGTAACCGCTTTATAAAAGTTTCAGCGAATCTAAGAAATGATTACGGGAAGCACATGAAAAGAGCTCTGTTCAAATTTTTTTATTATGTGATTTAGCTCAGAAATTAAAAAATATTACATGTGAAACCTTGAAATAATATTCCAATTTCCAAATAAAAAACAAATTTGGATATAGCTTTGAAAATCGCAGAAATTGGTACATATGATTAACTCCAATTTCATAGGTAAAAAGACTCAATATTATTTCAGTCTCCAATGTTTATTAGTTAATACCTACATACAACTACTGAATCAGTCTCATTGCAACTTAAAATCAACTACTATCTCAAACATAAAATATTATAATACAATAATAAAATATATCCCTGTAAAAGGTGCGCTGAGTGCATTCAATTTCATTTGGTAGACACCAATGTTTACCACTGTATCCTTAAATTTATTTTGCTATTTTAACAGCCAAGAAGCCTTGTTTTTTTACTTTAATAACATACAGGACTTTAGGTGGATGCAAAGTTTTAAGGGAGTGATATCATTTGGGACATGTTGTTACTATCACCCTTTATAGGAGTAAAAAAGACAAAAAACTTCTATCTTCTGTCATTGTGGAGACTACAGGACATGCTAGCCAGGCATGTAAACCCAGACCATAGCATCACAAGCTAAACATCTTGACGACCTGTTTGGTGTAGTGGTTAGAAACTCTGCTGCTACACCAAAAGGTGGCGGGTTCGAATCCCGCTAGGGGCATATGTTTGTATGATGAATACAGACATGTGTAGCTTATATGTAATTATTTACAAAAAAAAAAAAATTAGTATAGTTTATCAACCATCTGGTATCTATAATACAAGCCTAGTTGCTTAGTGTGGAACTAGATGGCGCTGTGTGTATGTCCAAGGATATTTATTATTATTATTATCTACGAAATGGCTTCACTAATTTCCATAAAATAAGTACCATATCTCCAGTTTAATCTTAGATATAAAAAAAAATTGAAACCCTCGCAAGACGATGATATCGTCGAATTACACCAAAATACTTAAAAGCTAATTTTCCTGAACAACCTGTCCTGCCATTTAGTCTTTCATATAACAGAATTGGACCATGCATGAGATACGCATATGCATGAGATACGTCCGGGAGATACGTCCGGACAAAGATGACACACACACACAACACCATCAAATACATTTTTTTTTATCCACGACGGTTTCGTACTTGACCTCAATCACCCCTGATGGTAAGTGAAGATTAGGTCGAAGGTGGAAGCATACTGACCCAGAAACACACATTTGGGGGACTGGCTATCTTATCTCTGACAAGTGGAACACAACAATGATATTAACATTGCTGCTTGGCGGCAGATTTAGATAAGATGGTGATAGCTAGCCAGGCGGACATTTAAAATGCCCTAGCACCAACCAAACCGAGTACCAAACCAAACATAAAACCAGTCGATTCTCGTCAGGTGTAAAAATAGGTTATGAAAAGTGCGATTCTATTATTGAATTACGTACTACATTTACATTTTCATTTGCACTTACGAAATTTTGGAAATCACTCTCTCCTAATCCTGAAGCATCATTAAAATCATCATCCTCTAAAGCAGCCTCATTGCGCATAATAGCAATATTATGTAATACTGCACAGGCAACAAGGATTGCTGGGACCTTCTGAATATTCACCCCTAATCCAATCTGTAGGCAAGGAAATCTATGTTTGAGGACACATTGTACACGTTCAATTGAGTTACGGGTGCTATTGTGTGCCTGGTTGTACCGCTTTTCACTTAGAGAGCTTGGGTCAATTATCGGTGTCAGGAGATATGACATACAAGGATAGTCTCTATCTCCCAATAAGTAATACTTGCCAAAATCACCGCGTTCGAATTCTTTACACAGTGGTGAGTCACTGAATACTGTCCTATCATATACAGATCCTGGACAATAAACAATATTTCTTATTATCATGTTGGTATCACATACCATTTGAACATTTAAGCTAAAATACCCTTTTGTATTTCTATATCGTTCAGCATTGGATCCACCTGTAAGAAATAGTTGCCATAATTAAAAAGTTATTCAAATTTTATAAATACCTACTTAATTTTTATTTAATTTATTTAAAAAAATAATTAGGTCAAACACAAGAGCAGTGATGCATCAGCTTAAAGCTGCTAGTGTATTATTAATATTTAATTTTCCGCCGGCGGCTTCGTCCGCGTGGTATATTGCGGATATGTTAAATTTCTTTATCCCACGCGAACACACTTTACCGGGATAAAAAGTATCCTATATGTCTTAATCCAGGGTCTATTCTACCTATATACCCAAATATGGCGAAACTGTTGAACGGATTTGTATGAAATAAATCCGTTCAACAGTTTCGCCATGATTGAGCAATAAACAAACAAACATAAAAACTTTCGTATTTATAATATTAGTTAAATAGACTTTTATTTTTCAAAATTAAAAGTAACCTAGATGTCCTTCCCGGGTCTCACCTCTGGTATTTTTTAGGCATTCAATCAATCAATCATCAATCATTTTATTTATTTGTGATACACAGGTGTACAGGTTGTTATGATACATTAACTTATAAATATGATCTCTGTGATCAGCCAAATTGGCATACAAATATGGTAGTCATGTTAAAATAGTAATGAAAAATAAATAGCAGAATAAATTATATCCGCTAAACAATAACAGTAATATAGAATGAATAAATATTAAACAATTAAATAGCCTCCATTATATTATGTATCAATTTCAAATTTTAAATTATGTATTATTTTTATGATAATGGCTGCATGTATGTTAACAACAAAAAATATAAAAAAAAAAACATTTAATTTCAATCTTGCTATAAAAATGTCATAGTTAATTAGATAGTTTGCCATAATGTCAATTTATAATAATATTATCTAAATATGAATGTAGGCATATAATAACACTATATTAAATATAAATGTCTGCATATAATAAGAGTAAACAATTAAATTTATGTCAAAAAATCAAATCAAAATGGTTCATCTTAATTATCAAATATAAAAATTTCTCAACCAGCACCAAACATACCGGACATGACATGATCATTTTGGTTTATTTTTCTACCTTGTCCAACATAAATTCATTTATAGATTAATATGCATTTAGGCATGAAAGCCAGGAAGACCGACACATGTTTGCATTTATCAGCTACAGGATGTCTACTGCTGAACATAGATCTACAGCATAGATTTCCAACCACTTCCCAAGACCCTAGTCATGTCATCAGTCCACCTTGTGGACACTGAAGAACTATAATGCCAAATCGGACATCAGTTCTTCGGAGCTATATGCCCTGCCCATTGCCACTTCGACTTACTATTCCTGAGTTATGTTGGTGACTTTCATTCGGTAAGTATAGTTTAGTAACTAGGTATATACATGTATAGCGAAATCCTTACTGACCAGTCGAGGCGATTTTGATGTGAGTGCAATCTATTGCACCTATCACTCTAGGGAATCCAGCAATGGTGTAAAATTTATTGACAATTTCACTCTGTTCCTCTGCTGCTCTCGGCATATAAATATATTTATCTTTTAAAGACTCTATTTCCGCTGCAACTCTGTGCACGATTCTATGCACCGTGGGCTGCTGCACATTAAATAGGTCGCCTACAACTTTTTGATAGCACCCACTTGCAAAAAAACGTAGCGTTATTAGAATTTGGTCAATTGGTTGTATTGCTTTATTCCTCCTGGTTAAGGGTTTTATCTTATCGCCTATTAATTGTGATATATAAATGACGGTATCTTTACTCAAACGAAAGTTTAATCTGAATTCGTTTTCGTCAAATTTTGCAATAGCGTCCAGCTTAGGCGGATTTCTCCTTGAGGACACCGTGGGATACTCTTCATCAGATAATGAAGATAGAGATGTAAGAGACATGTTTTCAAATCTATCAAATACAACACTTATGAAAATTATGAAGTGAACACAGACGAAGAAATAAATTTTTACATGGTAGAAAGGGCTTTTTCAATTATTTTGAATATTTCTGCTGGCTGGCTGACACTGACAGTATTTTTTTTTTTTTTTTTGGTTTCATTCTCTCCTTTAGGAGAAGGCAAAGGGATATAGCCCATAACAGCCATATCTTATTTCTTCAGTTTGTAAGTCAGTCTCAGTCAAAACAAGTAATTCGTCGTATACTTGGCGTATACAGAGTCTAGTCACGGTCAAGTCATTCTTCAGTAAAGTGGCAGAATCCTTTACAAAAGATTTTGGCGGCTTCTTGTTGGAACCCGAAAGCTCGTCACGCACTTCAATTTAGACTTCCCTTCACTTGTATACCATCACTAACGTTTGCTGCACAATATTCTGCCATTATTAAGCTTCAAAACTCAGAATGCACAAATTATAAGAATTATAAAGACAACGTCATCGCCGAGATCCCGCCAAACAGCACTTTTTTTATCAGGAACGTTTGCTGACAAGTCACGGGACTTTTTCAGCTTCACCGGGCGGGTGGGCGAGCGCGGGAGTACCTGTCTGTGTGCAACAGCACCTTTGACTGACAGGCATTTATTAAACTTATCAAACCCATCCATCGATATTCAGAGTTGCCACATCTAATGATGGAAATTAACGCAATGATAAGTAAGTAGACCCACTGTAATGTCTTTGGAAGATTGTATCGTACAAAAGTACAGTCGATTAATACCTTCGCACATCTGTGAAAAGTTTCGTATGCCTAACTACCTGTTTAAAAAAAATAAAAACCCGACTATGTGATTTGCAAGCTCTCCACACCTCTGCTTTGTATGTCTTTTTTATGATAGTAATAATATAGGTAATAATAATAATAAATATCCTTGACATACACACAGCCCCATCTAGTTCCACTTTAAGCAACTATAGGCTTGTGTTGTGGATACCAGATGGTTGTTATAAGTACTACATAAATACATTTTTTTTTTGTAAATAAATACTTATTTTATATGAAAACATCCATAACTCGGGTACACATGTCCATATTCCTCACACAAACATATGACCCTAGCGGGATTCGAACCCGCAACCTTTTGGCATAGGGATCATGAAGACTTTTCCTATATGATACCTATATTGCAGTGCTACAACATTACTTTTTGTCATTTTGACAAATTTTAATTCTTACGGCCGCTGTGGTAATTTGTGACGTAATCGATCTTGGGATACAATTTTTTATTATAATATTTTAACACGCAACAGATTTTCAAACGTCAACACTTATCTTAATCTTGATGACGGTGTATTAACAAGGGTAAGGCAATCATCGCAACAAATCCATCTTGAGGTTGATCTCGCGCCTCAGTCGCAATACAATTTTTTTTTGTCCTGTATGCAACAGATTCACAAGTCTAAACTTAAGGTCACCTCACTTTGAGAACGATTTATTAATACGGGCCTTATAGCTATTTCTAGAAGAATTCTTTATTTTTCATTGCAAACTTTAATTCATAGAGCCGCTGTGGTGTATTTTTTGTGACGTAACCACAGACCAATAAACACAGAGGTAACGTACTACGACACTTGGGCCCGTATTAATAAACCATTCTCAAGATTGAGAACAGTCTTGTGACCGGTCTCAAGTAAACGTGTTGATTAATAAACCCCTCCGTGGCTCAATGTAAACAACATTGGGTTTACGATTAGGAGGTCGCGGGTTCGATCCCCAGCGGGGTACATGTTTAAGTACTCGGTTTGGTTGGTGGTAGGGCATTTTAAATGGCCGCCTGGCTAGCTACCACCATCTTATCTAAATCTGCCGCCAAGCAGCAATGTTAATAGCATTGTTATGTTCCAGTTGTTAGAGATAAGATAGCCAGTCCCCCAAATGTGTTGGGGTTTCCGGGTCAGTACGTTTCCACCTTCGACCTCATCTTCACTTAACATCAGGTGTGTTTGAGGTCAAGTACCAACCCGTAATGCATAAAAAAAAACCTAACTTGTGACCTGAAAAGCACGTGCATACCTACTCAAGCAGTACTCACTTGAGAGGTGCGCGTATTAATAAACGAAACTCAAGACTATCATTCATTCGCCGCTGAGGCGAATACTTAAGAAGTGATCTCAACTGAGTAGACTTCAAGATTGGTTTATAAATTAGCACGGAGCTTGAGATAGCGTCAACTGCTTAAGACGCATCTCTGATGATACAGCCTCAAGACTTGTATTGAGATTGGTTTATTAATACGGGCTTGGATTGTCACCTTACCCCATTCATTAAAATCCATCCAGCCGTTTGTGTTCTACGAAGAAATTAATAATTCCACATACATAGATAGAACAGGCGTGACATTATGTATGTATGTATGTATGTACATAGATAGATACGCGCGAAACACAATAACCCTCTCTTCAATCGGATAAAGCAGTAGGTACCTATATCTTTAAGATCGATTGCATTGCACAGCCAGCGAATTGGCCACAGATAATAATAATTTCTTATGAAACCTATCTAATGTCGTGATTCGATTATCGCACGTGATCTTTTTGAAAAGAAGTGAGGCAACAACAAATTACAAATAATTATGACCTCAATCATGTTGTAGTTAAGTTGAGGCATGGATCATTTCATTCGTTGTGAAAAATTGGCAGAATAACAGTAAAGATACACTCAACTTTGCATGGGTAGAGCCACCTGTGATAGAATAAAAAATATTTTTTAACAAATCCGCAGCTTGCTTTATTCAAATTCAAATTATTTATTTTTCCAGAATATAGGTACACAAGGATGTTTTCTTAATAATAAGGCCCATTACATTCTGCCTTTTGAGCATGCAAAATTTAACGAATTATATCTAATTATAACTACCTATTATTAATTAATTATACACTTTAAATAACCCAACTTGCAAGGAATGTTTAAAATTGTCAACATTACAACATTAATGTCAAATCTTCAAATGAATCTCAAAATTATAGATGTCAATATTTAGATATAGTAGGTATATAGATAATTTGTAATAAAACATAGACTATTACGTAGATTAAAATTAAAACTGTGAATTTCATTGCGTTGGAGAATATACTTAGAACTCTTGTTTCAAAAAAAATCGGTCTATAATTATTTTCTTTTATCTATCTATATTTAAATTTATTTATCAGATGATTTACAGCGATCAAGATTAAAAGGAAAATGGAACAAAATCCAACTAAGACCCTCCTAACAATATCATAAAAATTAAGTCTGTAAACTTAATTGTGTTGCCGGCTGTACCAAATTTAGCGATCAACGCAAAATTTGGTTAGAACTTGAATCAAAATGACCACCTCAAAGCTAGAACTTTTAGTGTTATTCTGTACTTTGGCTGCGACTGCAGTTTGCTCATTGCATTATGATGACAAACACCTACACGGATGCACGGAAGCTTAGGAATATCTACCATGAATGACGTGGCCACACTATACTGCTGTAAACAAATCTGATACACAAATAAGTCGTCATTTTCCATACAAATGGATTTAATATTGCTACTAAATAGGTAACTACCTACTAATAAGGCTTAAACCACAATGACCATTAATAACCTTCCACCGAACCAGGATCTAGCTATATGCCGTAGGCAGATGATTAAATTAGTATTTCAAATGCATGCCTAGGCGGATTGAGCTTAAAATGGCTTCCTATCCGCCTTCGACGTAATGTGCACATCCTATTTATAAGATCCTCGGTCTGCCTCTGAGTACTTTCGTTCCAGTTTTACCCTATCACCTCCGCCTTCTAGGCCCGTATTTATAAACCAATCTCAATACAAGTCTTGAGGCTGTATCAACCGAGATGCGCCTTAAGCAGTTGACGCTATCTCAAGCTACGTGCTAATTTATAAACAATCTTCAGGTCTACTCAGCTGAGATCACTTTTTTTTTATGCACGACGGGTTTGTCCTTTACCTCAATCACACCTGATGTTAATCTAATGATTGTCTTGAGTTTCGTTTATTAATACGTGATATTCGGCGCACGTCTCAAGTGAGTACTGCTTGAGCATGCACGTGCGTTTCAGATCTCAAGTAAGGTTTATTAATCAACACGTTTACTTGAAGCCGGTCACAAAACTATTCTCAATCTTGAGAACGGTTTATTAATACGGGCCCTAGTTCCAGGCGTGCATGTGTGACCAAAACTTTACATTATCCTTCTTCCAATTTTTTTTTTTACACTACGTGCTGCACAGTTGTGGATTAAATTACCAGCGTATATTCGCGACAGTCCGCATGTTTAAGAAGAGGTTATATGGTCAACGGTACGGAGAGTGCGCGGGAGCTCTAATAGAGTGTTAGGTATGGTGGGAGACATATTTGACTCTCTTCTGATCGGCAGGTTCGTCGAACTTCATGTTCTGAGATCTCGATGAGCTTGCGGGCAGAGGATGAGTCAAGTCTCAGATAATTTATTTTAAATTAATTAATTTTGTAAAATTAGGTATATTATAATATTAGCATAGTCAGTAAGTAAAATTTGTACTAACACCTATGGACTCTATTTGTCTGAAATAAAATACTTTTATTTTTATTTATTATTATAAAGGAGTACCTACTATCTTTCTCAATCATCAGTATGAGTTTAATTAGGTATTTATTATTTGATTTATTTATGTATTTGTATACAAATACAATACGAATACAAAATATTTATTTCATCAGCTTAAATTAGGATTTTTCCCCCGTGAAAAAAAAAAACAATAATTCCAGTGACGAAGATACTTCAAAAATTGTTCTATTTTCACTACATATTTTGTGATTCTTTTTCTTTATACCGGACTGCCCAAGGAAGGAGCCTAATGTTTTTTCTGTTATTAAACCGATTACTTGTAAGCCTAATAAAATGTCATTAGGGGCTTTTTGGCGGGAACTCGGCGAGTGAAGTTGCATTGTTCTTTATGCCTAATTCAAATTTCAGCTGAGGAGCTCCTTTTAAGTAATAGAATTTACTTGTGATAGGAGTCCCGGCTCTTCCTGTATTGGGCACATAGTAAAAAGGCCAGTAAAGAATTTGAAATTATTAATTAGAGATATTTTCAATACACTTTCTCGCAGAACAGTCACGTTTTGATTTAGAATTTCAAGACTGTTTTAAATGAGTTGTAATGTCGAAAAGTAGTACCTACTACATATTTTTACTCACAAATGTATTGAAAACGTGTCAAGTTAATCATTCCAATCTCGCCTTTATCCGTTGTATACCCTCGCTGACGGCTCGGGTCCATAATTAGGTATATAGGTATATAGGTCGCATATAGGTGTCACAAAGTCAAAGAAATTAAATGTTTTATTTATTTAAAATAGTCAATTTTAAATTTTTTAAGCTACTGCTTGTTCAAATTACAATTTTCCCCTGAGAAGAACAAGCAAGAAACTCGAAGGGTTGCTCTTTTAAAATCAGGCTTTGATTTTACATAAAGGTTTTTATAAGACAAAAAGGTTTTTATATTTCATTATTAATTGTGAAATAGCCTGGCATGCGAACGATCTGCTTATGTCCAGTGATGAATATCATCTAAATAGTCTAATATTTTATAATATGCCTTGTTAATAAGTTTCTGTTTTATAGTATCTTTATTTAGAGGAAGATTTTGTATATCAACTGGAACCTTATTGAAAAAGCGTATACATAAACCCTTTGACTGAATTACTGACTTTGCCGAGGCGACTTATGTGACCTGCAAGTTTATCTTTATTTCTTGTATTGACATCATGTTTATCACTATTTTTCCTTAATGATGCTATATTTTTTGACACATATTGTTTGTAACTTAAAGTTATAAGATATTAATTAAACAAAGTATTGTTGTGTATTTGTGTGTGTGTGCGTGCGTGCGTGTGTGCGTACGCAAGTATAGGTAATTTATATGTTTTAGCTATAATATTTTAAGTAGTTTATTACTAAATGTATTTGTATCATAGGTATCTATTAAACTACGTATAAGTATAATTTTTTTGTTTCCGCATTATTTCTAAATGTTTAGCCAGCCAAGGTTAGCTGGAGAGATAAGCTCGCTTTTGTACATATTTTCTGTTTGTAATCTGTATTTCTTGTCTTGTATATAAAGAGGTGAGTATAGCGGATGCTTTTACATAAAACTGTGCTAATCAGAGCGGATTGGTTAGGTTCTTTTAACCCCCGCAGCAAAGATGTGTGTTATGTACGAGTATTTGAAGTGATAAGCATAAAAGAAAAAAATAGTGATAAGCATTACTGAAATTTCATATTTATAAGGACAAATTAGCCATCCTTATGTTCAGAATGAGCAAAGTTAATACATCATTTATGGGACACTGTATACGCTTTTATAACCTTATAGTTACCTGAGAATATCATTAATCTAAATGAAAAACAATTTAAAAACCATGTCAAAACAACATAAACAAAAAAAAACGCGTGGTATACCTACTTCGCCTAGGTCCCAAAAATTATAAAATTGTATTAGTTGTATTTTTTTTTTATTTGAGAGGGCGGAAAACGAGCATTCGGGTCACCTGATGGAAAGCAATCACCGCCGCCCATGGACACCCGCAACACCAAAAGGGTCACAGATGCGTTGCCGGCCTTTGAGGAAGGTGTTAGGCTCGTTTCTTGAATATATACAAAAAAAAGAAAAGAAAAGAAAAATAATCTTTACTTTAATTACATTTAATTTACTTTTTATCATTATTTATAACATTCTATCTATTATTATTGTAACTGCCTTAGATACACTCTTTGGTGACAGCAACTACTCCGTTGGGGGTACGGAGGGGGGACGGATTAATCCGCAGTTTTGCTGAGTACCTATATATACCCTTTCATATCAACTTTGTCCCAGTCCTAATATATATCTAATCTATATATATCTATTTATATAAATGTAATAAACTCTTAGTTAATTAATTTTGGGATGAATAAATATCTGATATAACACGGCAACCCTGTGCGGACTCCCGTCTCGCCGTTCCGCCATCCCCGCCATCTAGCGGAGCGGCATAATTGTAAACGACGCGAAGGGTCCGCTGGCCAGCGCGTTAAAAAAGAGACATGGCGCGCGTACCATCAAGAAGCTGGTCCGTTTTACCGATTGTTAATGATAGTACTGTTTTTCTGGATGTTTGCGACCTGAAACTGTATAACTGTAATTGTGTATTCGTGATTAAAGAGTTTATTTGATACAGAAATGTGTGTGTATGTGAAATAATCTTAAAACCCCCACCTCCGGATAACCTAATGTACAGAAGCTACATTACACTATTTATTTATGTTAAGTTATAATGCAGGAAATGTCCGCTATAATTATACCTAAGTAATGATCCGCGTAGGCAATTATTTGAATGGTTAATTTAACCGTCTGCCTGCGACATGTACCTACCTATATACCCATTTGATTATTGAATCCAAGTCTAATTTTCAATGAGTAAATGATTCATGTGATTGCGAGGTTGGGAATCCCGCGATTTAATTAAAAGCACTGACTGCAAGTGTTTAAAGATTTGTTGGAAGTTTTTTAAGCTCATGACCTCCTATGGAAGCCTAAAACCCAAAAACAAACGAGTTAAACTTAAGTAGGAACAGTGAGTGACCCCTTGGTAAATGGGAGTGTAGCTAATGATATTTAGGAGGGCTAATTCCGTCTATTGGCGCTCTCATTTCTTTTTAAATACAGAGTATATCAAAAACATCGCTCTGACCTGCACTCGAGAAGCTTAAACTAAATAAATAACACATAAACTAACATGTTATATAACTTGCTATTTTTTTTATGCATAACGGTTTCGTACTTGACCTCAATCACACCTGATGTTAAGTGAAGATGAGGTCGAAGGTGGAAGCGTACTCACCCGGAAACCTCAGTCATGTGGGGGACTGGCTATTATTATTTATCTTATCTCTGACAACCGGAACACAACAAAGCTATTAACATTGCTGCTTGGCGGCAGATTTGGATAAGATGGTGGTAGCTAGCCTGGCGGACATTTAAAATGCCCTACCACCAACCAAACCGAGCACTTAAACATGTACCCCGCTGGGGATCGAACCCGTGACCTCCGAATCGTAAACCCAATGTTGTTTACATTGAGCCACGGAGGCGGTTGCTATGTAAACAAACTGCCATATAATAATAATAATAAATATCCTTGGACATACACACAACGCCATCTAGTTCCACATTAAGCCACTATAGGCTTGTGTTGTGGATACCAGATGGTTGATAAAGTACACAAATACATTTTTTGTTGTAAATAATTACATATATAAATGAAAAACATCCATAACTCGGGAATACATGTGTATATTCATCATACAAACATATGCCCCTAGCGGGATTTGAACCCGCAACCTTTTGGTATAGCAGTCAGAGTTTGTAACCATTGGAATTGTCTCTGAATGATGAATTTACTCCCTTACTTACTCCTTTATTATTATTATTAAATTCTTTATTGCACACAAAATAAAATACAAAGAACATTTAACATTGATGATGAAGTGTACAAAGGCCGTCTTATCGCTGATAGCGATTTCTTCCACACAACCTCAGTTAATGAAGCTTTTTTAATAAGTAGTTGGATAGTGCAAAGTAAAAGCTGAATAACTTTAAATATCAGTAGGTACATAGACGATACATAGAAAATACATAGGTATAGTGGAATACATACAAAGATAAGCACTTACTAAAATAAACAAACCATATAAATAAGTACAATAATAAAATACCCATAAATATATATAACAGTATATATAGTATATACAATTCAATAAAGAGATAAATAATATTCCTGTACACTAAAAGGTGCACAGTTTACTTTATCTATGGCAATACCTCAATTCAGTCATGTTGGTAACTCGATTTTTATATTGTGTGTGTGGCACTACCCTTTGTCAACGACTCTCATGCCACACTTCACTCAGTGTGTTCCTTCTCCTTACTTTGGCTCTCAGACGAGGCGGTCGAGCCCTTTTACCATGCGCTCCTACACGCGCACCGGCAAGAAGCCGGAGATATGTTTTTATTAGTCAGATGCATTTTAAATGTAATAAGTTTTCTTTGTCTTAGCCAGATGGCATAAGTTTATATAGTAAACGAAAGTTAGAAACAATCCATCAGTTCTATATTTTATTTAAACTACGGATACCCATTCAACCGCGGCCTACAAGAATACTCATCAGAGTCAGCGCTTCATCATCAGGTCTGCAGGCGGAGTTCCAGAGGGGAGGAACCTCCGTCCGCTTTTATATCATCAGCCCACGAACCCGCACTAGCCTTCCGCTCAGAAAGAGTTGGAATTCCCAACAATTCCTTTAGATGCAGTTTAAACACTGCAAGCGATTCTGCGTGACGAATATTTTGTGGTAGTGCATTCCACAACTGCGCAGCCTTAATGCCAAAATCCTTTACTTATGTCAAGCCATATCGAATAATAAAATACCGAAAGTAAAAGACAAGTAGGTACGAGAGAGATCTGAGATCTTCTTTTGTTTGCATACTTAGCAACCAGAATACACGATTATAAAAAAGGAGCTGTTTTTATAAATAATTCGGAATTGTTTGAACGACCCGGTCCATTAGACCATATGCATTCTATAAACCCTTATATTCCCACAATGACAGAATTCCATAATGACAGGAATACTAGTTTAATATTGTGGGAATCTGACGTTGTGGGGAATTTGGCGTTGGAGGACCTGGCAACGTCGGAATTTGGCATTTTGGGAACGAGTACTTTTGTTACTTCTGATGTTGACTGTAGGAATGCCGGGCTTTTTGGCGGGATCTCGGCGAGTGAAGTAGCATTTTTGTTTATAATTCATAGAATTTGTGCATTCTGACTTTTGAAGCTTAATAATGGCAGGATATTGTGCAGCAAAAGTTAGTGATGATATACAAATGAAGGGAAGTTTAAATTAAAATGCGTAACCAAGCTTTCGGGTTTCCACAAGAAGCCGCCAAAATCTTTTGTAAAGCAATCGACCACTTTACTGAAGAATGACTTGACCGTGACTAGACTCTGTATACGTCAAGTATACGACGAATTACTTATTTTGACTGAGACTGACTTATAAACTGAAGAAATAAGAGAAATAAGACATGGCTGTTATAGGCTTACATCCCTTTGCCTTCTCCTAGAGGAGAGAATAAAACGAAAAACAAAAAAAAATTGGCTTTTTGGCGGGAACTCGGCGAGTGAAGTAGCATTTTTCTTTATAATTCTTATAATTTGTGCATTCTAACTTTTGAAGCTTAATAATGGCAGAATATTGTGCAGCAAACGTTAGTGGTGGTGTACAAGTGAAGGGAAGTGTAAATTAAAGTGCGTAAGGGAGCTTTCGGGTTCCCACAAGAAGCCGCCAAAATCTTTTGTAAAGCATTCTGCCACTTTACTGAAGAATGACTTGACCGTGACTGGACTCTGTATACGCCAAGTATACGACGAATTACTTGTTTTGACTGAGACTGACTTACAAACTGAAGAAATAAGAGAAATAAGACATGGCTGTTATGGGCTAAATCCCTTTGCCTTCTCCTAAAGGAGAGAATGAAACCAAAAAAAAAAACAAAATAAAATTGTTACAAATACAAATGCAAATGCAAATGCAAATACAAATACATAACAAATACACTTTATTGTACAAAAGGAGAACATACATTTTACAAAACACAATACTGATAAGAGTACAATTAGGCGGCCTTATCACTAAAAACGTAAAAAAAATCACATACTTCTGAGTTGACTGTAGGAATGCCGTGCATTGTTTTATCAATAAGTAGCTACCACCAAGACTATGGCTTCTTCTTCTTCTTATTTTTGAGGATGGCAACCAGTCAACCTCATTGTCGAGGGACATTACTGCCAGTTTCGAGTGAAAATTTTTATTTATCTTATTTCTTCAGTTTATAGGTCAGTCTCAATCAAAACAAGTAATTCGTCGTATACAGAGTCTAGTCACGGTCAAGTCATTCTTCAGTAAAGTGGCAGAATGCTTTACAAAAGATTTTGGCGGCTTCTTGTGGGAACCCGAAAGCTCCGTTACGCACTTTAATTTACACTTCCCTTCACCTGTACACCAACACTAACGTTTGCTGCACAATATTCTGCCATTATTAAGCTTCAAAAGTTAGAATGCACAAATTTTAAGACTTATAAAGAAAAATGCTACTTCACTCGCCGAGTTCCCGCCAAAAAGCCAGACTATGGCTTATCTATACAAGTGCATTTGATAGGGTTGCCACAACATACGCGAGTCAGATATGCAAAATATACTTGGATAATAATATCACGATCTAAAACAATTCCACTGGCGAATGTGTTTTCTATTCTTCTATTGTTCCATTTGCGAATGCTGTGTTGCCAATTTCTACATTACACGCAGAATATTTTGTATAAGAATTTGGTAATTTAAACATAACGCAACGGGTTTCAAATGAAGTTTATTTAATAAACTAACATCTGTGATACCTGCAACTATACATTTGTAAGTTTTTAGATAAATAAATAAATACAAATACAACCAATGTCAACCATTCGGATTGGAAAGGGAATGGGATGGGAGGGAGCGTATGCAGTTAAAAAAATCAGAAATTTAACAGACCATCATACCGCAAGACTTTAGCTATTTCCACAGCTTGATGTCATATGGCATATTGTTGTGGGGAAACGCTGCTGACATACATATCATTTTTGTTCTGCAGAAGCGTGCTATTCGTGCCATTTATAAATTAGGACCTAGAGTGTCTCTTAGAGATAAGTTTAAGGAAATTAATATCTTAACAATGGCATCTCAATACATTTATGAGAATTTGTTATATGCAAAAAAAAATATAACCTTATTCGCTAAAAATAGTGATAGGCACAATGTTAATACAAGGAATAAGAACCAGTTATCTGTTTATGTTAGCCGACTTCACAAAGTTAGTAAATCTTTCAAAGGGCAATGTATACCCTTTTAAAATAAGGTTCCAGTAGACATTCAAAATGTGCCTTTAAATAAATTTAAAGCATTCATAAAACAGAAATATTAACAAAAGGCTATTATAAAATCACTGACTATTTGAATGATAAGCAAGCATGGACATAGCTGTCTTATTATTCATGTAATTATCAAATCGCAACCTATAATCTGTTTAAAAGAGCAACCCTAGAATTTCTTGCTCGTTCTTCTCTGGGGAGTCAGCTTTGTGAATGAGCAGTAAATTTAAAATTAAAATATAATGTAATATTAATGGTGACGTTTTCAAGTGATAATTTTATCCTACGAAATAAATATTTTTTTGATTGATTGATTGATTGAATGGATATAAGGTGATGTGTTACCGCAAGGAAAAAAAATAGGGCATATTAGGTAAGTTAAACAAAAGTTGTTGGCATAGGTATGCCAATAACTTCTATTAAAAATTAAATTTAAAAAAAATTAAAAACAAAAAGAACTGCGAGTCGCGGGATTGTTTCTATAATGCTTAATAATTTATTTGGAACTCATATTTTCTTCAAACTTTCTTTATTTATTTAATTTAACGATGTAATTTTGTGGAATAAGCTACAAACGCGATCGTCAAATGATACAATTAACGCTTTATACGATGGTTTTGAAAAAAATAATTAAATGCCAATACTTACTATTTCACTTACCTAATATTAAACAAAGAAATAATATTATAAAAGTGCAAATGAAATTTTAAACGTCTTCGTGGCTCAAAGTAAACAAAATAGGGCTTACGAATTAGAGGTACAAGTTTAGTACTCGGTTTGGGTTGTGGTAGGGCATTTTAATATCCACCTGTCTAGATACCACTATCTTTACTAAGTCATAAAAAGTAAACAAACTCCTTTTTTGTAGTCAGTTAAAAAAGACGAACAGACAACCCTACTTCCTAACATGATTACTACGTTAGTTATTGTTTGTAAAATTACGTAACATATCAATTCATTATTGGACAGTCATTGTTTGTGCAAACTAACATAATATATTTTCTTCTTCTGGTATGGAATTTTTTACACGTACCTATAATTACGGGATTACCTGGGTGTATTTCTCCGCAGAAATACAATGTAAGGCTTTGATTTATACGCTATAGATTGTTGACGTGCGAATCTTTTTCGCTCTCTTCTTAGTAGCTAAAACAGCACCATCTCTTAGAACCCTCGAGAACTAATAGGATTGCTGAGAATAAATGGCCACTGCGCTCAATTTTTTTTTAGTCTGTACTCACAACCAATAATTCGGTCACATAAAAGTACAAGTAAATATAAACGATATAAATCAGCCCTTAAATTACGTAAATTCATCGGTATCGTTATCGATTATGTTGACCAATGAGATACCGTCAAATTGCCGAGCGAGCGATGAGCCAACCAATCACATGTCAGAACGTAACCGATGACGATAACGAAGAAATTATGTAATAGAACCCCAGGTCTGTTTGATGTAGTGGATAGAAACTCTGACCACTATACCAATAGGTCGCGGATTCGAATTCGAAGAAAATGTATTTATGTAGTATAACAAATATCTGGTATCCACAACACAAGCCTATAGTTGCTAGATGGCATTGTGTATATGTCCAAGTATATTTATTTATATTTATTATGTTTTTTAGATTTAAAGACACTCGCATGTTATTTATGCACTTTTCTATGGTAGATAAGTGTTTTTTAAAGTAAAGAGTAGTGTTTTAGAGTAAAGAAGCCTTATGTATTATTAGTTATTAGCTAAATGTACAAACAATTATATGTAAATACCGCATGCTTCAGATAGATTACATAAAAATTATTAAATACAAAAACAAGAAAAAAAAATAACTTAGCGAGAAGAAGTGTACCCATTTACCCTAAATAAAAGTTGATCATTCAAATAGAAGGGAAGCCCAGCTTACATACATAGTAGTAACCATCCCAAATTGGAGGTTAGAAACATCCCAAACACAAGCGCTTATGAGTCCAAATATCATGGGCCTTCAATGCATTATAAATAATGCATATAAATCAGGTTTGTCGGACCCGGTCCATACGCATTCTATAAGTCTAAGCCATGATTCCCACAATGACAATTCCTTAATGACAGGAATACCAGTTTAGCATTGTGAGAATCTGACGTTGTACTTGTACTCATGAACTTTCCCAAAGAAACGACTACTTTTTAATTCATCACTGCTGAATATAGGCCTCCATTTTTCTATCCACAACGGGTTAGCACTTGACCTCAATCACACCTGATGTTAAGTGAAAATGTGGCCGAAGGTGGTAGCGTACTGACCCGGAAACCCTATCTTATTTGGGGGATTATCTCTGATAACCGGAACACAACAATGCTATTAACATTGCTGCTTGGCGGCAGATTTAGATAAGATGGTGGTAGCTAGCCAGGCGGACATTTAAAATGCCCTACCACCAACCAAACCGAGTACTTAAACATTTGCCCCGCTGGAGATCGAACCCGCGACCTCCGAATCCAAAGATGGTGGTAGCTATGGTATTTAGGGTAAAGGGTGTGTTATTTTGTGTGCGTATATAATCCATCAGATTACTTACGGTTAAAAGATATCATCTTGGCTCTTCAGTAACTTGGTTCTACGATATTGTGAACTACACTAACTACAATTCACTAAAATGTATTTGAAACACTGTGGTTTTAAATAATTAATATTATTTCACTTTCACTTAAAACACTGACACTTTAAATACATTAGGTACAGTGGGCAACTTAATTAGTTCTTATATTATTCTGATATTCTTTGGAGGGTCTGATTATATTTACTTGTCGTGTGATAAAATTTAGTTAAAAGTGAAAAAAATACATTTACAATTTTTTTGTTTATAAATGTGTATTTTTTTTATGCACGACGGTTTCGTACTTGACCTCAATCACACCTGCAGTTAAGTGAAGATGAGGTCGAAGGTTGAAGCCTACTGACCCGGAAACCCCAACACATTTGGGGACTGGCTCTCTTGTCTCTGACAACCATTTTATTTTTATTTGTAAATGTGTATTTATCTGTTTCGTTTTTAGTAAATATGTACAAAATTCTCTGTACACTTATGTTGTATTGATTGTAAAAAAAACTTGAACTTGAATAATAATAATTTCCCTTTAGACTTTCTCCTACATATAATTTCTGCTAGCCCACTTAATTACTCGTATCTATGAATTACGTGATGATAGGTTTGCCTGGAAGAGATCACTGTTAGCGTTAAGGCCGCCCAATTTGTAGTTTCTATAAGATATTTAAATGTACATTTCTTATTTAAACAATAAAGCGTATTTGATTTGATATAATTATAAATAAAGACCTGCTACCTTAATTATGTTGCCGACTGTACCTTAGTGGCATTATCTAAAGTCTGTATATATACAGGGCGTCCCAAAGTTATGGGACATGAAGGGGAAGTACCTTAAATATCGTAGATAGTGAATTTTGCTCAAAGAAGACTTTATGTTATTTTTAAAAGTTAGTAATTCTGCATTCATAGATTTTCTAAAAATTATTTGCTTCGGCTGGGAATCGAACCGACTCAAATGTGAAAAAAAAAACACCCTACTTTTATGATGCCAATCGAAAGAATAGCTAAAAAATAATAACTCTGCCTAAGTAACATAGTATTTTAAAAGAAAGGAACAACGTGAAATTAATCATTTTAATCAAATAAAAAACATACATGAAACTGCCGTAGTCAATTAAGTAGGTATTTTTTTGTAAATTAATTAATTAAATGCTCAAAATGTGATCCCTCTTGTCTTACGCAAATCGCCAATCTTTTAATGAGCCCGCTGCCTGTTGATTTTCTAATCATTTTATGGTGAACACTCGATGTGATATGGCACAATTCTGTTTGCAACTCGCCTACGTTCTCGTATCGCTTTTTGTATAGCATATCTTTCACGTATCCCCAAAAGAAGAAATCTAATGGTGTGAGGTCCGGGGATCTGGCCGGCCATCTAATCGGTCCATTTGTACCAATCCATGTAGGAAAACATTCATTTAGAAAATCTGCTGCTCTCCGACTATTATGAGCCGGAGCTCCATCTTGTTGGAAAATTAAGTTTTCTTGCTCCGCCGCGGAATGGTTTCTTATCTTATCCCTTAAAATTTGAAGTATTCCTAAATACTTTTCTGTGTTCAAGGTTCCTTGGTAAAAATGGATTAAGAAAACCCGGTTTTTTAAAAGTCCGCACCAACAGTTGAGTGAAAAACGCACTTGGTTATTAGTTTCAGTCACTCGTAGGGGATTTTCTTTAGACCAAATACGATTATTGTTGCGGTTATACATACCGTTATTGCTAAAGTTAGATTCGTCTGTCCAAATAATATTATCCAAAAAATTTGGATCTTCGAGCAATCGTGCCTGGATATCAAGACAGAAATTTTTTCTCCTTTCTGTATCGCCCGGAAGTAATTTTTGAACCAATCGTCCTTCAACATAACTCTTAAAACCGTGTTTTTTTAATACACGGTGTATTTTACTTTTTGAAACTCCAATTTCATGTTCTCCTTCTCTCACCGATGCTTTCGGAAAAGCCGAAAAGTAAATTAAAATACCAAGTTCTTCGTCGTTGATCGTATGGTTTTCTTGCTGTGGTTTTCTTGGGCGTTTATCGAAACGTCCCAGAGTTTTCAAATTGTTCACAAGCCTTTTCAAAACTTTACGAGACGGTATTTGTCTATCAGGATATTTTACGCCATACCACCGCAAACTTCTAGAGATATCTTTATCGTTCAAAAAATATGCTTCCATTAGATCAAAACTTACTTGATATGCCATGTTCGCAATAAATTAACACAATAACACTTGTGTAAGTGAATTGAGACTAAACAGATCAATATCCGAAAAACAAACGCTCGCACATACTGTTCCATTTTCAAATTTAAGAACAACATTTAAAAATATCACTTCTTTTTAAAATATCTTAAAAAGTATGCATTCAAACAAACGCTGTCATAAACTGTTCCATTTTCAAATTATAAATTATTTATTTTTGTTTTTAATTTGCCTTCTGTCTAGCTTACAGAGGACGTATTGAAATACAAGTTTTATCATTTCATCTACACGTGCACTTATAATAAGGAAAACTATGTTAGTACCTATTTTATGAAGTGGGTACTTATTTACGAATAATCAATGCTATCTTTGGAATGATAATATCGCTACTTTTCGAACGTCGTCGGCAATAAATAACTTTCTTGAAATTTGACTCAATCATTTTATGTTGTTCCTTTCTTTTAAAATACTATGTTACTTAGGCAGAGTTATTATTTTTTAGCTATTCTTTCGATTGGCATCATAAAAGTAGGGTGTTTTTTTTTTCACATTTAAGTCGGTTCGATTCCCAGCCGAAGCAAGTAATTTTTAGAAAATCTATGAATGCAGAATTACTAACTTTTAAAAATAACATAAAGTCTTCTTTGAGCAAAATTCACTATCTACGATATTTAAGGTACTTCCCCTTCATGTCCCATAACTTTGGGACGCCCTGTATACATGTTGTGAGTGTTACATACGTATATACGTATTTAACACTCAGCTTGGTATGCACTTATTATGTAGATAAATAAAGGTTATTGATCAAATAATATATTTTCATTTGAAAATCTGGATTTAAATTTTTCCGAGGCAGTAATCTGTAACAAGAGATAATAGTTATTAATCATCATTGCACTATGGCGCATTCATATTTGCTATTCGTTTTCGATTAGCAAAGTTAAGCAGTTACACCAATTAAACTAAACTAAAACCAATTTTAAAGTAGTACTGTCTCTTTCTCCCTGGAACAGTACATGCGAGGGCACCACTCCGAAACTGGTTTTAGTCTAGTCTAGTCTAGTCTAGTCTAGTCTAGTCTAGTCTAGTCTAGTCTAGTCTAGAAGGCTAGACTAGACTAGAGCGACTAGACTAGGGCGTATGTCGCGGTTCTGCGAACGCTCAGCTGCTGGAGGTATTATGTATGGAATTGGGCGCCGTAGAGAGGATGAGGTTCAGGGTCGTAGAATTCAGGCCTGCAGCCACTGATGAACGGTGAAGAGGTAGGTGAAGGACAGGAAGAAGGTATAGGCACTTGTAAACTTAATAATAATATAATAATTAAAAGGAATAAAAGGAAGAACGGAAAGAACAGTCTCAGTTCGCTAGTTGCGTCCAGACTCCACTAGTTTTTGAAAATAATTTAGAATTCAGAATTTTGAATAATGTTCCAAAAAAGAAAACGCCAAAGAGATTACCGAAAAGAAGACAGAATTTAGAAGAGGTTGTACACCTCGGAGTCTAGTCTAGTCTAGTCTAGTCTAGTCTAGTCTAGTCTAGTCTAGTCATAACACGAGAGATAACGTGGCAGCGTTTTGAGTACCTTGCCTCGTACACTTGCCTTGTCCGCCTGGCTAGCTACCATCATCTTATCTAAATCTGCCGCCAAACAGCAATGTTAATAGTATTGTTGTGTTCCGGTTGTCAGAGATAAGATAGCCAGTCCCCAAAATTTGTTGGGGTTTCCGGGTCAGTATACGCTTCCACCTTCGACCTCATGTTCACTTAACATCAGGTGTGACTGAGGTCAAGTATCAACCCGTTGTGCATAAAAAAAAAGTACTCTTGTTTTAGTTTGTATCTAAATTCCATATATTCATTTGTTACTGTTTTTAATTCTTGAGTGGCAGTGGACGGGGCACATTGCTCGTAGGACCCACGGCCGTTGGGGCGGAAAGGTTCTCGAGTGGCGACCACGCACCGAGAGACACAGCGTTGATAAAGATCGCGGGAAGCTGCTGGATGCGGGCCGTGCAGGACCGATCGTTGTGGAGATCTTTGGGGGAGGCCTTTGGACGTCTTCCGTCTAATATAATGATGACTGTATGGTTTCGTATTCAACAAGGAACTCTTACAGTTGGGTCATGTCTGTCTGTCTGTCCGAGGATTCATTTAGCTACACTCTCATTTGCCGATTGGGGGGGGGGGGGGGGGGGAGACTTCTTTTCTACTTCAAACCTTTTAACTCTTCTTTGGGGCCCAAGGTAGCAATAGAGATACGTAGGGCACCGTCTACCTTCAGTAGGCGCCGTTCAGAGTACCACTGACTTACAGGAGTTGCAGTGGGAGGAGTGTGGAGGAGGGTAATGTCCGAGGATTAGCTCAGAGGCTCTTTATATTAGAAAGCTGTAATTTAGCATGGGTATACATAATCACGTGGACAAATAATAATAATAAATATATATTTCTAACACTTACACCAACCATCTAGTCCCAAACTAAGCAAAGCTTGTGCTATGGTTAGTAGATTGAAATAAAATGAAAAAAAAAATATTAGTGTTATACTCGCTACACGTAAAATAGGGATGAATTTTTGTAATCAGTTATACGTAATATCCTCCTCATCCGGTTTCGCAACCGTTGGTTTCGCTGACAGGATCACTATCCACTACACCAATCGGTCGTCAAATATATATAATATAATGAGCTGTGTGAATAATAATTAACAATTTATTTAAAAACTTCCAAATAAAAAACTAGCCCCAAGTTGGTGGAATCGTACCCAGAAGGCTGGCCGCATTACCTCGCTGTATAGCAAGGCTTTTTTCACCAAAGTATTGGGCAAGCCCTCTGATTGTGATGTGCATCAACCAGACACTCAGATAACTTGTATTTTATTCAATTGCTCCAATATACAAATTGAGGCAATATTTATATTTATTTCTCGCTACTATATGAATAATACCAAATCGTATTAATTTTATGATATCTTATCTAAATTGATTCAGCATCTTTTGCTAAACGCACGTGATTGATTACGTGTGATATGATAAATGACACAGCTCCTCTAAATGACAGTCATGCATGTATCAGAGATAAGATTGACTTTGACCTTTACTAAAATTAACCAGGTGGTAGATCTTTAATCGAAGCGTCGATGGCTCAACGATTAAGACGCGGTCTCCCAATTCGGAAGGTCCTGGTTCAATTGCCACGCAGGCTATGCACCAATGATTTTTAAATTTAATTTAATTACTTATGGGCATTTATCCGATTGCTCTTAAACGGTGAAGGAAAACATCGTAAAGTAATACATACAAATAAAACAATCAGTGAGTTCATATAACTAGTTTAATCATTGGACTTATTATTTGATTGTAACTAAAATGTCCAGTCTTTTTTTGAAATGACTGGCTTTTAGTTGTGACTTCAAAAGGCGGACAGCCTTTTGCGTACGATTCCACTAATCACGGGACTGGGGGAAAGCTTTTTTGTAGCATTATTGAAATTAGTTTTTATTTGTATCCCTTTAGGACATAGTATCGTCGACCGCAAATCAAGCATAACAATACCAGGGGGCCGATCGCGCTAAGTTTGAACGATAATACCAAATCTAAACCATAACCAAAAACGTTACGTTAAACGCATTTCGTTTGAACGGAAATTAAACTAGTTTTTTTTTAATACCCGTAGTTAACTCTAAACATTTTGGGTTTGGTTTTACTTTGGTAGCGTCAACGATATAATCGTTCACAAAAAATTGCGCGATACCATTTTTTTCCTTCAGCTAAACTAAAGCTAAACCAAAACCAAAAACGTTCCGTTCGAACGGTAAAACCGTTGTAAAATAGCGCGATCGGTCCCCAGGGGTATAGAACCGGGGGACAAAGGAGCGGCTACACTATATTCCCCTATCTACGGGATAAGCTGCCGTGCGATAATGCGCCTAAACATCGCGCAGATGATCCAAAGGTTGAAGTGTTATGTATGAGTTTAAAATTTAGAATAGGTAAAGAGAATATTTAAAGTAGAATTTTTAATTCACTGGAGTAATCTGACGTTTGCAGTGATACCAGTTTCTGATGCACAAAAAATAGTGTTGTGACAAGAAGATTGAAATCAATCACTCACGCGTTCACTCATTACGTCTTGAATCAAATCACATTACTCATTTCATTTAATTAATTGAGAAATCTCCTTATTGTTTAATGGATATAAAAATATTAGCATTGGTACATTTATAGGCCAATCTACATTATTATCATAAAGAGGAAAGATTTGTAAGTATGTATATGTGTAATGAATAAACTCAAAAACTTAGTAAAGTGTAAAGATTTTGATTTGAAATTTTTCAATAAAAAGACGTATCAAGAATTTTTACACTTTTTTGAGTACCTAAACAAATGGACAATAGGAAATGATAACTTTGAAAAGGCGAATTACTCGAACTATAAATATAAAATGAAACAAAAATGCAATGGATATAATTTTTATTCGTCGTCGTCAGACATAATATTATCACTATCGTCGCTGTCAGTGACACTTATTATAAAACGGTCCGTAACATTGTCCATCATATCGTCGCTCTCATCACAAACTGCCTTAACTAACATAAAGGTCGTAAGTGAACTAAGACCATCTATATATATGATTTTAAATGCTTATTTTTGTCACAAAATATCACATCTCTCAGTATTACCGTTCTTGAGATATACCATATTGAGAAATGTCTTATCTGCAAAAATATTTATTTATATTTTCACGATATGAAGTATTTAGCATACGACTATATTTGTGACAAAAAAATATTCTATTTTTCTTAATCCTGAGACTTATGTAACATAAGTCGTTTAGTGGTGTTGCATTGTTTCAGTTTTAAGCATTTACGACTATTAATAATATTTTATTTTGCAAAAAAAGTTATTATTATTATTATTATTAAATTCTTTATTGCACACAAAAATAAAATACAAAGAACATTTAACATACATGATGAAGTGTACAAAGGCGGTCTTATCGCTGATAGCGATTTTTTCCAGACAACCTCAGTTAAAGAAGCTTTTTTAATAAGTAGTTGGATAGTGCAAAGTAAAAGCTGAATAACTTAAATATCAGTAGGTACATAGACGATACATAGAAAATACATAGGTATAGTGGAATACATACAAAGATACACACTTACTAAAATAAACAAACCATATAAATAAGTACAATAATAAAATACACATAAATATTATATATATATATATATATAACAGTATATACAATTCATTAGAGAGATAAATAATAGTCCTTTAGACGCAGTTTAAACACTGCAAGCGATTCTGCGTGGCGAATACTTAGTGGTAGTGCATTCCACAACTGCGCAGCTTTAATGCCAAAGGATCCCGAGTAATAATTTGTACGGCAGCTGATGGGCTTAAGCAAATTGTCAGTTTTAGACCTAAGGGGTACATCGTGATCGGATCCTAAATATGTAAACAGATTTTTAAGGTAAGGCGGGGAAATCTGACTGTATAGTACGTTATAAAGAAGAGTGAGGATATGCAAGTTACGTCGGAGTCTGATAGGAAGCCACTTTAATTGCGCCCGGTATGCGGATATGTGATCATACTTGCGAACTCCGAAAATGAAACGGATGGCCATATTCTGAAGGCGTTCTAGCTTATTCAGCAGTTCTTCAGTGAGATCGAGATATGACACATCAGCGTAGTCAAGAATGGGAAGAAGAAGTGACTGAGCAAGTTCTACCTTTGTTCTAATAGGTAAAAGGTTTTTCCACTTTCTCAGCGAACCTAGCACAGCGAAGAACTTGCGACTTACATATTCGACATGGGGAATCCAGGAGAGCGACTTGTCAATTTGAATACCGAGGTTCTTTACGACGTCACTGTATGGTATAGAAATGCCATTAAGACTGAGTGAGGGTAGAGCACTGTAATCCAGCCGACTCAATTGCTTCGACCCGCCCACAATTATTACCTGCGACTTGCTTGGGTTTATAGTCAGACCGTAAGACTTGCTCCATTTCATTCGGTAATTTTCACCAGGTCGTCATTCAGTTCCTCGAGCGCTTGGTGGAGATTTTCTGCAGGAGCCTGGCTGTACAACTAAAGGTCATCGGCGTAAAGATGAAATGAAGATGACAGGAGAGAGGTAATGGAGTTTATAAAGATAGAGAAAAGGAGCGGAGATAGCACACCACCTTGTGGTACACCAGCGGCAATGCTATGGAAATCGGAGTTGTTGTCAGCAAATCGAATGCACTGCTGGCGCCCACATAGGTAGCTGCGAAACCAATTGACAACAACAGGAGTTAAGCCAAGTGAGCTCAGAAACGCTAGAAGAATTTCGAAGTCCACTGTGTTGAATGCATTACTGAAATCCAGTAATGCAATGACTGTGAGGAGTTGGCTGTCCATGCCACGGCGAATGTCGTCAGTTACCTTCACAAGTGCGGTAACTGTGCTATGGCCTGGACGGAAGCCGGATTGAAGTGGACTTAGTAGATTATTTTTATTCAAGAAATGATGTAACTGTTGATGAATAATGCGCTCGAAGACTTTTGAGAGGAAGGGCAAAATGGAGATTGGACGATAGTGTGAAAAGGAGGAAGGGTTGTTAGTTTTGGGTATGGGAATAACATAAGCTTTGCGCCATTTACTTGGGAAAGTACTGGAAGATAGGGAATGATTAAATATATGGCTTAAGATAGGGGAGATAGTCTCAAGAGTGAGAAGAATCATTTTGCGACTTATGCCATCCGTGCCCACCGCGTCTGATGTAATGGACCTGATGTTTTTTTCCACATCCTGTGCAGTGATGGGGCAGAAGTTAAAAGGCGGGTAATTGGGATTGGGCAATGATGCAAATACTGCAAGGGTATCTGCTTTGCTTAAGTCGTTTATGGGAGGTGACGAAGCAAAGTGTCGGCTGAGTGAGTTTATATCAATGCTGCTGCCAGATGGTGGTTGCTGCGATCTTCCAATGCCCAGGGATTTTAAAAACCTCCATACTTTTGTAGGATTTCCATTCTCAATAGATTCATGGATGTATCGCCTTTGTGCATCTCTGCACATTCGGCTACATTGGTTGCGAAGCAGTTTATATTTGTTATGATTAAAATCAGTGGGATCATTTTTATACTTAATTTTAGCTACATTTCTTTTTGACATGAGTATCTTGATCTCAGAGCTCAACCATGGGGCAGGAAGATGCTTTAGTCTAATGGGGCGAAAAGGAGCATGGATGTCAAACAGCT
The DNA here is from genome assembly GCA_949316235.1 of Oegoconia quadripuncta. Classification (NCBI taxonomy): domain Eukaryota; kingdom Metazoa; phylum Arthropoda; class Insecta; order Lepidoptera; family Autostichidae; genus Oegoconia; species Oegoconia quadripuncta. Next base: position 26,660,192 of record OX438749.1, read on the forward strand.
GTTTCAAATGAGAATCAAAGATCTCAAGCTTCTCATCTACTGTAGGGGCACTAAGAATAGCACGCCAGTCAATATCATTTAGATCTGATACGAACTGGGTATGGTCAATTTGTTTAAAGCTTCGCTGCAGTACTACCCGAGGCTTAGGTTTAGGGACACGAATACGATATGACACGTACACTAAATCGTGATAGGAGAAAGCTTCGGCGGCATATTGTCCATGCTCGACAACGTGATCTACAGAAGAGACGATGATTAGGTCTAAGAGAGAGGGAACGCAATTTGGAAAGTTGTGTGTCACATTAAGTGGGAGGAGGTTGAGGTTGCTTGAATTTACAATTGTCTTAAGCTTATGAGCCCGAAAATCATTTTTTACCAAGCAGGTGTTAAAGTCGCCCATAATAATAGTATGATCCATACCGAGCGCGTATTGTTCCAAAAGAGACTCAAATTCGGAAAAGTAGTTTATACGAAGATTGGGACTATAGAAGACTCCCAACAATAACTTAGTGGTACCAAATAAGACCTCAAGAAAAAGGTACTCGGGTGATTCGGAATATTGTGAAGGAGATTTACTAACGATTGCATAGGCCAGATGACTCCGCAGATAGATCGCTACACCTCCAAACCCCTTACCGGTTCTGTCGTTACGGATTAGATGGAATCCAGGAAGAGAATATGAAGTGGATGGCATGCAGGGCTTAAGAAAAGTCTCTGAAATAAGGATGGCATGGATATTTGTGTTGTCAAATGTAGTAAAAAAGACCACAATAGTCAAAATCGATCTTTAATATTTTAATAAGACAAACCGTTATGTGTTTTTACTTGTTAAAATAAGTTTTTGTTTTATAATTATATAAAACAAAAACTTATTAATATTTTGTTTTATATCGACCTTTAAAAGGTTTGTGATATACTAATAATAATAATATTTTGTAGAATATTTATCACAACAGTCAAGTTTAAAATAAAAGTAGATGAAGACTGATATATTAATAATTAGTGATATTATTCCTGCCATAAATTAATTATTTGTGATAAATAAGTAAATAGAAAGGTGCAACAAACACAAGTCTTTATATTTATTGATGCACCTGTTTAGAAGTTAATTTTGTTGAACTTTATTAAGTAATTTAAGCAGTTATTTAATTCATAACAGAAAAAGATCCTAGTTTGTTGTGCCATGACAATTAAGACTGCGTTTCAAATAAAAAGAAATTAAGATATGTAGAGACTGGTATTTAATAGTAATTTTGAATTCATAAAAGGTATCATGCTTTAATAATGAATCATAAAGTAAAAAGTTATGTTTATTTTAAGAAATTATTGTTTTAATTTGTAAGCAGAAGTTTTTGGTTGTATTTTATAGGGATGAATAATAAAAACAACTATTTCATTAAAAGTTATTAGGTATATGTACGTACTGAGTTATTATTGAACTACCTCCAAACCGACATTGACATATTTATAAACTGAATTCAATATTTATATAATTTCTCACTAAATCTAAACTTAAATTGGTAATTGTTTCAATTAAAGTATTGACAAATAAAGATAAAAATAATAGATATTCATTTATTTAGAAATATAGAATAGGATACATTACTTTTTTTTTGTTTATGTTTATTATTTAAATTGGGTTTATGTTACTGTAGTTCTCACAAAATAAGCTGTTAATTTACTAAAAAGGTGCTTTAATATAATAAGCATTAGAGACCTAACTACAAGATTTATCCTTTCAAAACAAAACAAAGTTATCACTGAGTGTCACATCTGTTTCGGGCATAGAAATCAAGAAGAAATCAAACTATTTATTAATAGCGGTTAATACGTAAAAAACTAGAATTTTTTCTTAACATAAATACGTTTATAGTTTCCTGATAGCAAGCGCTAATCAAAAATTATGCCGTTCAGTTTGAAACCCAAAACAGAAAAAGGGATGCTTTGAACAATTCTCTCGTTGCTAGTTGCGTCAGTTTGTGATGGGAGCGACGATATGGTCGAGATTACACATTTTATTTTCTGCGTTTATTATGTGACCCACACAGCTGCTCTATCTTTCGGCAGTCACGGTTTTGAGTCCTTCTTCGAACAATTTTTTGACTTCTGTCATTTTAAACGTTTTATTATTTCTCGCTACGTATCCTTTTGCCTGCGCCCAAATCAGCTCGATAGGATTAAGCTCGCAATGGTAAGGGGGCAGGCGTAAGACAGTGACTCCATGCTCTGCTGCCATCTCGTCCACAGCATACTTGTCGGGATGCGAGTGTTTATTTTGCCGTACGATATCTATAAGAGTGGCCTTTGTCATTTTCTCTTCAAAGGGAATATTTTTGCTTGCCAGCCACTCATGTATTCTTTGTTTAAGCCACGACATCGTAGGTAGTGATTCTATCTTCCGGGAATGGTAGGGGGCATTATCCATGACCACTACAGAGTTAGGTTTTAGTTTAGGTAAAACCCCCCTAAACCATTCCTCGAAACACTCAGCATTCATTTCCTTATGGTAATCTTCTGTACCCTTTTTGGCCTCGAACATTAGCAGACTTTCATCGACAAATCCCTCTTCTCCGCCAATATGGCAGATGATTAGACGTCTCCCTTTTCCCGAAGGGGCTTTCAAACCAGTGGTCAAGCCATCTAATAATGCTTGCCGAGATGATTGAATTTTTGTATCAACCCACTCCTTCTTTGGTGTATGTCCTGGAAAAGAACCAAAATATTAAATAAAATAAATATTATCATGGCCATAATGTGGGCGGAAGTCGAGACTTTACGACCTGACTTTGTGTTTTTGGGCGTTTTCTTTAAAAAAAACATGTATAATAATGAAAAATACAATAGAAATTACCTTCATTGACCCAGGTTTCATCTTGATAATAAATGTACCTTCCTTCCCTTCGGTAGTCTTTAATTTTTTGGAGATATCGCTGGCGCCATAATATGATGTCTTGTCTATCAATTAGAATACTTTTTCTTGATTTCGTTGCATATTTGAAATTTAAATGTTGCAATATTTTTCTCATGGTACTCCATGAGAAGTTGGGCAAGTCCGAGTCATCATTGACAGCCTTAAGTACCTACAAAGAATTAAAAAATGTATTACATACATATAGTATAGTGAGAAGCGCTACTTTTTTTGTACAATTACTTATTAACGATAAATAAGTTTAGATTAAAATCAAACAAAAAAAGGCTAAAATTACCTTTGTAATGGTGGGAGCTTCATTTGCATAAAAAAAATGGTGAACTTTTCGTCTAATTGCTGCAAACGTAAAATCATCCAATTTGTCTTTGAAATCATGTTTCGGTCCAGTTTTTTGAGGAGATTTAAAACCTTCATTCTCTTTGTGTTCTATTAGAACGCTGTATACAGTGGCTGAGCTGATACCTAATATGTCAGCCGTTTTAGACACACATTCCGATTTTTTCGGAGATTCATACTCTGTTTGTGACACTGCAGATTTCTCCTCAAAAACGTATTTGTAGACATTGCATATCATTACTTTTTCGGTGCCACTAAGAGCAACCTTTGTTCTCTTTTTCTTTGGAGAAAGAAAGTCTTGTTGGCGTGATGTTCCTGGTTGAGGATCCATATCTTTCGTATTGATAACGAAACAGTACAACGACAGGTTAACAAAACACAAAACAAAACTTAACAATAACAATAAACACAACGTAGAAAAACTTAACGATGAACAGCGCGTGAGCAAAAGAAACCACAAAGAAACATTCGTGCACTCAGACCCAGAGGTTAGAAGCCGAATGAATGACATGACAGACAAAACAAAATGGCCGCGCGGGTGTCGTGCGTCACTTAGGCGTCCATTAGACGATAGGTTTTGCTGTCAGTTTTGCCACAGTCACGGTTGTGACTGACGGATAACCTACCGTGTAATGCGGTGACTGATGGTTGAGTGAAATTGATTGACGATTATCTGAATATTTTGATTTTTTCGACATGCAACCATCAGTCATGACTTTTGACTGAACGTGTAATGTCATTTCGTCAATCACGCGTCAGTCAGCGCACGGGCAGCGATGGAGTCGGACACGGAACACGTCGAAGAGGCAGCACCCGCGCGCTCTCGCAGTTCATCACCTCCGCTCCCATTTAATGTTTTAATCCTGTAAAACGTAAATAAGTGCCCGACATGTATCCATAATTGCTTCAGAAATAGCAGCTGGTGACATAATTACTGAAAACTTCATATCTTCAATATTTCTGCCAGTAGCGAGATATCGCAAAGTTGCTCCTAGTTTTTCTTTGGGACTTATAGCTTTTCGCATACAGGTATCTTGTTTTTTTAGGTATGGTGTTACTAAGACCAAAAGATTATCAAAACACGCATCTTTCATGCGAAAATAATTCGCATAGTCTTTATCCTCTTTCGAATACCGTATATCAGCCAGCAAGTTTATATGGGTATAGAAATCCCTTTTTAATAACCAGTTTTTTACCCAACGCTTTCTTTTTACACGTTTTTTACTCAACATCGCAAGCATAATTGCAAAACAGGCCTTTCTTTTATGAATATCCATATTCCTTACATAAACACGTGTATTCTCTATGAAATTTTTGGTTTGACTGACGATCAGTCAGAATGAGCGTGTAATGTCCATATTTTTCCATCAATCAAACAACATTCAAACGTAATTCATGACTGTGGACTTGATTGACGCTTGCATGAGCGTGTAATGGACGCCTTAGAGTTGCGTTCCAGTTTAATAATGGAACGTAGGTACTTTTTTTTTGCAAAGCTGGGCAACAAATTTGAGATTGGAACGATAACATTTTTAAAACCTATAAAAAAGAAGTATTCGTTCGAATTTCAAATCTTGTTTTGTTCAGCTTTCAGTAATCCTACCGATTCGTAAAATAATCAAGCGAGGGTTTATTTTAAATTTTAGTCGGTTCGATTCCCGGGTGAATCAAGTGAATTTTGGAAAATCTTTGAGTGCAGTTAGGTTTCTTTTTAAAAATAAAGGAATGTTTCCTTTCAGTAAAATGAGCAAACTAAAGGATTTAAAGTAGTTTCCCTCCGGGGCCCATAACTTCTTTCCACCCTGTATATTGTGTACATCGTCTCTGATAGAATTCATGTAGGTACCTGCCTATTTATTATTTTAGTACCTTTTTTTAGCCAATTAGGTAATTAAAGTACATTTTTATAATAAACGTTCCTACTGACTTTGTGTGAGTGATCTGAATGAACGAAACGCATCACTAGTGCAACAAATGTGGCAACATAATTTTACAATTTGACATTAGCAGCTGTCAGTTTACTCCAGTGAATTAAAAATTCTACTTTAGGTTTATTTGACACACTGACTGAACGACACAATAGAAATATACAATAGCGGAAAAAATAACAATAATATAATACAAAGTAAAAAATTATATTACGAGTGAGACTCGATCTCAATCCTAAGATCGATTAGAGCTCTTAAGCCCGTATTACAGAAAGTTACTCAAGCAGCGATCTCCGCTTGAGGACAGTTAAAAAGGAACAGCTTTTTATAACTTGTACAGCGGCGTCTCTTTCTAACTATGCTCAAGCACAGATCTACGCTTGAGCAACATTCTGAAATTACGGGTCTTAGAATCGGTGTCGTAAAGTGGTCTCCACTCAGCATGAGTTGCAGTAAATAACTACAAATTTACCACAAATTTTTGTTTCAATTCATCATGATTTGTTTGTTTAAAGGTGAGCCATTAGTAATTCCTAGACGAGTTTGCTCATGCCGGCCCTGCGATAGACCATGTAATATCAATGTCAGTCAATGATAAGTTCAAATGTTATCTAACACCACATTAATAATGATAATAATGATAATGTAAGTTATGGTCAATAATGACTATGTTGCACAACAGAATGGAAAGCCTCGGAAAATGTAATTTATTCACCATATTTCGCCAAACACAGCATGGCTGTTAGTGTCAGCGCCATGACCTTCTTGGCTATTTTTATTAAATTTCAACGTGACAAGTTTTAAATAGGAATTTTAAGTTTATTCTAACGATAAGGCCCCACTTCCACCATACAAAAAAGCACTGATTAACACTATTTACAATAAGAAACAAGTAGTTGGTTAAACAGCACTTTTTTTTTTTTTTTTTTTTTTTTTTTAATTAGAATGGGATCGCTCTTGACCTTAATCTGGACTAATGTCGAGATAAGGTCTACGATGGAACGAGCTTTCCCAGAAGATGCCTATTTAACCTGACTTTAAAGAGCTGCGGGTTATATGCGACTGGAAACACAGACGGAGGCAATGCGTTCCACTCCTTAGCCGTGCGCATGAGAAACGAAGACCTAAAACGCTTGGTCCATAAATGGCACGTCAACTAAGTGCGGGTGATATCCTGCGGTACGTCTTGAATTTCGATGCAAGAACTTCATATGAATAACAATAATAATGGCGGACACGTACTGATTCATAATACTTCGGATACGCCCTATTCTGGAACGAATCGAACAAAATTATACTTCTAAATAAACATGTCTAAGTCACGATGTATTTTCTTCTAGCATTCTTATTTTTAATTTTATCACTTTTTCGCCTATGTATATACTCGTACATTGTTAAAATGAATTTAAATAAAATGTGCAGGTGGAATGCTATGTATCATAATAAAACTTTTCATTTTAGAGTGAAAAGTTTAAACTTGGCAACTTTTAAGAGAGTTTATTCTGTCCAGTGGCGCCCTCAATGGATAAACTAAGATTTTTTTTTTAAATTCAGATTAAATCAAAAACATCGCTTTGACCTGCAATTGAGAAGCGTAAAAGCTAATTATAATATCTAAGTAGCTTTCATGGGGGGTATTTTCCGGAATTCACGATTATATAAAAAGTGGACGTTTTTATAAAAAAATTGAATTCTAAGCAATAATCAGCTAATTATGTATTATCTATAACAAGCTTTTAGGTTTTAGAGTGCAGGTGAATGCGATTTTTTCGATATATTCTGTATTTAAAAAGAAATCTTAGTTTATCCAATGAGGGCGCCACTGGACGGAATAAACTCCCATCAGTGGAAATCAACTGGGCAGGTTGAATGCTATGTATTAAAAACTGTTCGCTGTCCCAGTATTATCCAATCAGGTAATCCAGTGTCAATTACTTAGCCTTGGCAATTTTTATTAAATTTAATTAGTTTTAACATATCCGTTTAAATAGGTTCTGTATGTATATAAATAAAGTTTGTTTTATGTCAAATACAAATTCAAAACAGACTTATTTCTTAACATAAAAGTGTCACTTGAAAACGTCACATTTTTTTTAATTATTGACATTACTGCTCGTTTACAAAACCTTTCAATAAAAATAAATATAATTCATATTTCTTTGAACTATAATGGAGCAATTAGCGAGTTCTATAACCGTGTCAAAGTTCAACTCGATAGCTCATATAGTTCCTGAGATAAACAAGTGTGACCGACAAATGGACAATGGGTCAGCCAGACACCGATGCCAGATCATAAGGGTTCGTTTTTAGTACCATCCTCCGGTATCGTTTTTAGTGTTGTAGCGATCAATACAACAGACGGTATTTGATACGACAGTTCCCGAAAGAAATCGGTGTGTGACTAAGTTCCAAACTCTCGTTTTAACACCGTGTCAACGACTTAGTAATATGTTTAGTCCATGTTCATAGGATACCTAACTACCTACATTTTATGGTAAAATATCCAACATGGCGTCCACAAAATATAATATGGTCTTGGGTTCTTAATTTTAAATACTTAAATTCTTAAGGAACTACAATTAATTCAAAATTACACTTGTACATTAGAGAAAGAAAACGCTCGTTCAATTTATTCCTCACTTCGTTTTTCTTACCAGTTTTTACGCGGTCGGGTATTTCTTTATTTTTTGTTTATTGATTATAGTATACGTAGTAGTTATTAGGCAAGAATGTAAACAATATTACGCAGGTCACAAAAAACAAAGTGGTATTTACATATATGACGAGTGAGTTCTTGATTACATGACATTAATTGTCTCATTAAGATACTAGGTTATTGATAGGTCTATGATGAACGAGTGAGGGGGAAGCGTGGTAAAGGGGGAAGGATAGCCAGGTCCGTAGACAGAGGAATTTAGTGTAGCCGCTCGTGGCTTACCTTTAAACAAACAAATCATGACGAATTTAAACACAAATTTGTGGTAATTTTGTAGTTATTTACTGCAACTCATGCTGAGTGGGAGACACTTTTTTGATAGTAATTTACGACTTTTCTAAGGCCCGTATTTCAGAATGTTGCTCAAGCGTAGATCTGTGCTTGAGCATAGTTAGAAAGAGACGCCGCTGTACAAGTTATAAAAAGCTGTTCCTTTTTAACTGTCCTCAAGCGGAGATCGCTCCTTGAGTAACATTCTGTAATCGATCCTAGGATTGAGATCGAGTCTCACTTGTAATATAATTTTTTACTTTGTATTTATTATTGTTATTTTTTCTGCTATTGTATATTTCTATTGTGTCGTTCAGTCAGTGTGTCAAATAAACGCATTCTATTCTACCTATTCTAAACTTTAAAGTCGTATATAAACACTTCAAACCTTTGGACGGCAGCTTATAACGTAGACAGGGGAATATAGTGTAGCCGCTCCTTTGTCCCTCGGTTCTATACCCTGGGGACCGATCGCGCTATTTTACAACGGTTTTACCGTTCGAACGGAACGCTTTTGGTTTTAGTTCGGTGTAGTGTTATTCCTCTATGGTTTTAGTTTGGCTTTAATTTAGCTGATGTAAAAAATGGTATCGCACTAGTTTTTGTGAACGATTATATCGTTGACGCTACCAAAGTAAAACCAAACCCAAAATGTTTAGAACTAACCAGGGGGCCTACGACGATCATTTTAAAAACCATCATGTTTCAGGAACGTGTTGTTTCAATGTTAAAGTAATATTACTCAAATTCGTACCGTGATCATCTAGCGATAATACAAAACAATATTGTTTTACTCCTGCTTATAGACGGGAAAGAACGAATGATTTGTCTATTCCTTGCTGTCAGAAGAACGAGACAACGTTATACTTTACTCCTGCTTAGAGACGGGAAAGAACGAATGATTTGTCTATTCCTTGCTGTCAGAAGAACGAGACAACGTTATACCTTTGTATAGCGTTATCACTTTCACACCTCGAATAATAATAGCGTTCCGGTATACGCAATTATTTAAATATTGTGCATGATTTTTGTCGTTTATGTTCATATTTTTATAGTTGAAATGCATAATTAGAAATAAAAAAAATTATATTTATGCATATATAAATTTAAATATACATTTTCATTGAAGTAATGCCAGAAAACGTAAATTAAATGTGAAGTAACGCTGCCGCCCGCCGCCGGTGTCGTTCCGTAAAATGAAACATTGTGTCAAAGTAATAAGCGCGGCGCTTTCTTAATTTCATAATCTTGGTATAAAATTTTTATTTGTTTGAAATTATTATTACATTCGTCACGTAATCGCCTTCGACGTTGCATCTTCTCCGACAAATCCTCCGCGGCATCGTCTTCCAGAAACTCGAATAATTCGTAATCATTGACCATCTAAAACCACATCACATTTAATGTGTTTCTTATCGGTTTACGCAATGAACACAATGTATTTATAAAGAGTTATTGTGAAAAACACATCCACTTACTTTTTTAAGCGAAAATAACGGTTTATTATCCTTATACCACTAAAACAATAATAAGACCATCACAAGAGACTAACTTTTTTAAGATTGTAAAATTTGACGTTTGAGCAATATTACTAACTGTCAAACGACAGTTAAACAACGCTGATGGTACGAATTGAGCGAATGATTCAGCGGTGACGTCACAAAACTGCTTAACAAAACAATATTGTAATAAGCTTGTTTTAAGGCGGTCGGGGTACGAATTTCCAAAGTAATATTACTGTAATATTGCTATAAGAGGTGATTGTAGGCCCCCAGGAGTATTAAAAAAACTAGTGAGTTCCATTCAAATGATTAGCGCGATACGAAATGTGCTTAACGTAACGTTTTTGGTTATGGTTTAGCTTTGGTATTATCATTCAAACTTAGCGCGATCGGCCCCCAGAGGGCAGTCGGTACTTTCGGAATTCTTCCGGATTGGAATTCCGGAATTGGAAGAATTCCGGAATTCGATCGTATCTATTTTATTTATCATCCTACCAAAATAGTTGGAATTGTAGAGTGAGGGCGGCAACATATGGTCATTATTTTCAAATTTATGCGTACACATACGTTCAACATACAATCAAATTGATAACATCCTCCTTGTTCGAAGTTGGTTAAAAATAGAAAAAAATATAAAAAATCGTTTAGATACAATCCCGAGTGTGTAAATATGCTGCATTGAAAACAATTGTTTTGATTCAATCCCGAGTGTGTAAATATGCTGCAAAAAAAATATTTTCATTAAAAAAGCTAGCAATAAAAAATTTGCTTCCGAGTAAAAAAATTAAATATACCGAGTAAAGAAATTAGACTCTTAACGGCATTTTTTGAAAAGGTATAATACTTTCGCGTACTCAGGTCAACGCTGGAAATTTTTAAATCATTCTTGCTACTTTATTGTTTGACAGTACATAATTCAACAACTCATCATCTTTTTATTAAAGAAATTAGGCCTTTATTTTTAATTTCACTCCACCGCTTATAGTAAAAACAATTAAGAATTAGGCCTATGACAAAGCGGTAACGTACTCGTCAATTCTTGAAATTTTTAACGCATTTCCTTGTTTTATGCTACTATCTTGTTTGATATGGTATATAAGTACTTACAACCGTGGCTCAATGTAAACAACATTGGGTTTACGTTTCGGAGGTCGCGGGTTCAATCCCCAGCGTATATGTACCATATTTAGTACTCGGTTTGGTTGGTGGTAGGGCATATTAAATGTCCGCCTGGCTAGCTACCACCATCCCATTTTGTACACCCTACATGTATTGGACAATAAAGTGTTATTTGTATTTGTAAAAACGTTAATGTTTGGGATATTTCTGACCACAGGTCGAGACTTTGTGTATTTTGAAAAAACCTTCCACCTTGCTCGGTTGTGGGGTCAATTCCCGACAGGTCTATCACCTTCCGTTTGAGAAATTAGGTCAAGCCACTATCTTATATAAATAACGCATTCTTCAAAGGTTATTAATTCGACAGGCAATGCATAACAATAATTGTTATACTGACTTGTAATTATCATGTACTTACTTGTAAATATACGATAACATGACCTGACCCCTTTTTATATTCTACCTACTTGACATTACGTTATTACCCGACTGGCCCAGGAAAAAGAGTATTTGTATTCTATTGTATTTCCATGTTACCTCCTGTATAGCATAAACGATTTGTCCTATTTTGAATTGCGAAGGGATGGGAGCTGTGTCGATACTTGCAAACCACTGAACAGCGCTTTGCTAATTTATAGGCCAATCTTGAGGTCTACTCAGCTGAGATCACTTCTCAAAAATTCGCCTCAGCGGCGAATGAATGATAGCCTTGAGTTTCGTTTATTAATACGTGAAACTCGGCGCACGCTTAGAGTGAGTACTGCTTGAGTATGCACGTGCGTTTCAGGTCTCACGTAAGGTTTATTAAACAACACGTTTACTTGAGACCAGTCACAAGACTGTTTTCAGTCTTGAGAATGTTTTATTAATAGAGGCCTAAAAATTGTACATTTCATGAAACCCCGAACTCAAATAACACTTGTATATATGTAAAATTAAAGGCACAAGAGGGTGTGGAGTGATACCGAGGGATGCAGACAGTCTAAAATGTTCCTGAAGAACACCAACAAGACTAACTGCAGGTATATCCAGGCCCCTATTTCACCAAGTTGACAGGTGCGACAATTGTCAAAAAAATATGACAAAGGAGAAAATTATCAAATAAATATAATAAAATATAAATATAATAATATATATATTTGTAATTATATTTCAGGAGAAATTTATTCGTTCTCTATATATTCTTCTATATGCGAACTCATCTAAATCACTATCACTGTCACTACTGCTGCTTTCACGGAGAGCCATTTTGTAATTAACAACGAAAACACTACAATTGTCACTCTAGCCTGACACAGCCTCTCATGTCAACAATTACCGACAAATCTACAAATATGTCGAGTTCAAAAAATGATTCTTGTTTCACAACATAATTGTCATTTGATTGAGATAAGGACAATTGTCACAAAATGCCTGTCATGTTTATAAGTTTTTCTATACGAAATAATTTACAAAATTTGTCATTTGTCACCTGTCCGTTGACAATTGTCAGCGACATATGTCGAATTGTCAGCCGACATATGTCGCTGACAATTGTCAACTTGGTGAAATAGGGGCCTGAACCTAGGGAGAAACAACATGAGCACTCTGGTGAGCATTATCACAGGTCACTGTAGATTAAATGAACACCTAACACTACTAAGATTAATTTCAGATTCATCCAACACTGAATGCGGAATAGAGTAAACCAGCCAACATTTCCTAGCTGAGTGTGTGATCTACTCCAGACTATGATGGGAAATTTTTGGCAGATAAAATCGAAGAGGAAGAATGACAGTATCTGAAATATGAAGACATCATAAAGTTCTGCAAGAAGACCCGAAGATCAGTGGACGGACTGAACCAGGTCACAGTAACCAATGCTCCAAAGGGCGCTAGATGGAATAGTTCCACAGGTGGACCGTCCATCCATCTGGAGCCTGCAGACGTCCTATCCCAACCAATACCAACACTGCGTGTGGTGTACGACTTAAAAGCACTTTTTACAGCCCGTATAGAGTCGTGCGTGGCCTAGATATGGTATGTTATCTACCAGCTCAGCTGGCTCTGGATGAGCTGCAGGAAATATCAATACTGTAATATAGGAACAATAACACTGAGGCATTTCGCTATACTATAACATACATACATACATAATGTCACGCCTGTTTCCCGTAGGGTTAGGCAGAGACCACAGACTTCAACTTGCTACGATCCTGACACACCTCTTCTGCTTCCTTCACTCTCATAAGTTTGTTCATACATGCTCGTCGGTTTAGGGTACTCTTGACTTGGCCTTTCTTTAAGACGTCCCCGATTTGATCATGGTACGTTCGTCGTGGTCTTCCCCTACCAACACTACGATCCACATTCGCTTTGTATATCTCTTTCGTAAGTCTTTTTTCATTCATCCTCTCCACATGTCCAAACCATCTCAGCATACCTTTTTCAATCTTATACTATAACACAGAGGAGAAATCATAAAGACAAATGCCCTTTTAATCTTTTCTTGAAAATTTCTATCGATGGACTTGCGCGGATTCCATCGATGTATGTAGTGCGTTCCAAAGTCTTACTGATTGAATAGTGAACAAAACACTATAACGTATTGTCCAGTGTGATGAGCATTTAAGCATGAGACATGTGGTTGTTCTGCAAGGTTTACCTTGGGGAACCAGGCAATCAAATCGCTCACGAAGGGGGGAGGAACAAATAAATAAATATAAATAAATAAATGTCTTTGCACAAACACACAACGCCATCTAGGTCCACAGTAAACATCTAGGCTTGTGTTATAGATACCAGATGGTTGATAAACTACACAAATACATTTTTTTTGTAAATAAATACATATATAATTGAAAAACATCCATAACTCGGGAACGCATGTCTGTATTCATCATACAAACATATGCCCCTAGCGGGATTCGAACCCGCGACCATTTATAGTAGCAGAGTTTCTAACCACTACACCAAACGGGTCGTCGAATAACGTGTTGTCAAAAAATGCATAGATAAAGGAAAAAATAAATAGGAAAACTTACTTTTACGACAATCCTTTTTAAGCTGTGGAAATCCGATCATTGCATTAAAAAAAATAACTCTCACAACACTACGATCCAGTCTAGAAATCACTAGAGTCCGTTTCCACGACGGATTTTTTTTTGCGGATGCGATATCGTCGCAATATTACGTACTTACGTCTGTCTTGTCACTTCATACGCAAGTTCTGAACTAACTGATAGGGCTTATAATGACGATTAAGTGTCAATAATATATACAAGTTTTTTCACGCGACGTCGTCCAAACATTATCCCATGAGGTCAGTAACTCCTATAAGTTGACATCAAAAGTGGTAGGTACACACGGAGCCTGTTGAAGGTAGACGGTGCCCTACGTGGCTCTATTGCTACCTTGGCCTCCAGACTAATTAAAGAAAGAAATATAGTCCAGTAAGGATACACTTACAAGGAATAATGTTCACTAGAAAATCGAATTTGCTAACCGTACTACACGTATTTACTAGGGTGTGTGCGTTGGCGGCGCACACTAGCGAGCGCGATCTGTCTCGGAAAAACACACAGACGATTTCGGGGCCCCGCGCGCCTGCTCTCGTCCTTCCCTTGCTTCACCCCCGTGAAAAAGTTGATTTCCTGAACTGCTTCGCCTTAAGTTCCTATAATCTTAAAGGCCAAATTATATAATTATATAATTTTTATTATATAGAATATTACAATAAGTATTCGGAGATAAGTTAGCCAGTTCCCCAAATGTTGGAATTTCCGGGTCAGTACGCTTCCACCTTCGGCCGAACCTTCACTTAACATCAGGTGTGATAAGCCAAGTGCTAACCCGTTGTGCATAAAAAAATCTTTTTGGTGTAGTGGTCTGATTTTCGAACTACAAAGATGAGGCCGAAGATGGAAGCGACTGACCCGGAAACTGCATCTATTTGGGGGATTGCCTATCTTATCTCTGACAACCGGAACACAACAATGCTATTAACATTGTTGTTTGGCGGCAGACTAAGATTAAGATGGTGGTAGCTAACCAGGCGGAAATTTAAAATGCCCTACTTCAACAAACTATTACTAAACATGTACCCCCGCCGGGGATCAAACCCGCGAAATCCGATTCGTGAACCCCATGTTGTTTACATTAAATCATGGAGGCGGTCAAGGGGGTTGTGTGTTTGTTATACATTATCATCAGATTTTGATGATTATTTTTTGTTTCATATATAGGGTTTACCGCTAAAGTTGTTCCATATAATAATTATATGATAATGCACTTCTGGAGCGTCGTTGGCTCAGCGGTTAAGACGCGGTCTCCCAATCCCATGTACCAATAAGTTTTTAAATTTAATTTAATCACTTATGTGCATTTATCCGACTGCTCTTAAACGGTGAAGGAAAACATCGTGAGGAACCTACATGCCTGAGAAATAAAAATTCTAACGCACGTGAAGGCCCCAACTCACATTGGGCCAAAGTGGTGGATTAAGGCCCATACCCCTCATTATATGAGGGAAAGCCTAAATCCCTGCAGTGGTTAGTGAACGGAACCTAACTGAAGTCTATTATTTTACCATTTATTGTTGGTTTATGCCACGTACAGACAGAATTCTCTACTGCTATAGTTATATATAACGTATTAGATAATACAGTTGAGTTGATATAATCTAAATATACATTATATTTATGTGATTAAAGACCACATATTCGCATATAAATTAGGGTCCGTTTTATTCGTATGGGTAGACTTACCATGGTAACAATCCAGCAATAGTTTTAAATCTATTCATAAATACCAGTTCCTATAAAATGTTTAGAAAATTCGCATAGTGACCGGTTATAACAATGTATTTCAGTATTCCAAAAGGCATGTTGAAAGTCTGTATGGAAGATGGTCATTTTCAAATACAAAATTAAAATATCAAATATATTTATTAATTCAAATGGCACATTAAAACATAAAATACACATAATATCTACTTAAATGCAAGTTCCTGAAATAGGAAAACCCTGTGTTTCGGGCGAAGGTATGGCTCCTATATATACAGGGTGAAATTGAATTCGTCTACTTGTGATAGTGGAAAAATTCTTCAATTTAACTTGTTTTTTAAATTGTTTTTTTTTATCTACAAAATTCCCAT
Source organism: Oegoconia quadripuncta (assembly GCA_949316235.1). Lineage (NCBI taxonomy): Eukaryota > Metazoa > Arthropoda > Insecta > Lepidoptera > Autostichidae > Oegoconia > Oegoconia quadripuncta. Next base: position 26,676,126 of record OX438749.1, read on the forward strand.
AGCTGTGGGTTTTCTGGAAGAGATCGCTTTTAGTGATAAGACCGCCTAATTGTGTTGTATTGTTATCATCAAAAATTATTGTAAATTATTTTGCGCAATGCGCGTATTGTATTGTACAATACAAACAACAAAAAGCCCAGTTCTAAGTCCACATATTGTGACAGGCTAGTCGGGAACTGTACACTGCGCGTGGCCCGACACGCAATTGGCCGCTTTTTTTACAACATATAAGATAACGATCTACTAACCTATAACCCGTGCCTATTAATCAGTTTTGTAATAAGCTCGCTTGCCATTATCTAGTAAGAAGAAAGCTTGGTCTACTTTATATAGATAAAAACCGTATGTCCCGGTGAACTATACTTATAATTAACATTACTTTCGACATAATGTGCGTCATTCATTATTAAGTAATTGTGTAGCATGTGGCGGCAGGATAGCACAAACCCTTTCTTCCGTGAGTGTCGTAAAATGAGAGAAAGGGATATCAAATGCAAAAGTTTGTGTGTATGTATGTTTGCGTGTATACATATAAGGTCTAACAAAATTAACCCGACAAACGTTGCAGAGTGTATGTATAGGATGCACCTACTACGAAAAAAATCAAAAATAAAACATTAAAGTTAAAAGACTTTATTCAAAAAATTAAATTTAGAAATGTAAATTTTGTGAGTTGGACCTTAATGGCCGCGCGCTATAAGTACTTTGCCACAACACACAAACACGTGCCGCGGTATCTTTGAAGACGCCGAAAGGCGACCACAAGCCGCTTGCCGCCGGCGCTTGCCCCGGCGCCGCCGCGACTTGCTGTGATTGGTTGCGTCCTGTGCCCCGCCACCCCCTTTGGCGCCTTCCATATGAACGTTGCCTTTTTTTTCTCATTGATAAAATAAGGTATAATCGAAATGAAGTAAGTCTGTTAATTTGTATTTTCATTTGCATTTACATTTAATTTTTTTTCTTGGAAACAAAATTTTTAAGGCTAGTTTTTTTAATGAATATATTATTTTATTATCATGTACGTGCAATTGCCAGAGTTTGTCGGGTTAATTTTGTTAGACCCTATATGTTTCATACCTCTACACGCCTAAACAGCTGGACAGATTTGATTCAAATTTGGTTGGTAGACAGATTAGGGCCTGGATTAACATTTTTTTTTTTATGCATGACGGGTTCGTACTTGACCTCAATCACACCTGACCTTAAGTGAAGATGAGGTCGAAGGTGGAAGCGTACTGTCCCGGAAACCCCAACACATTTGGGGGACTGGCTATCTTATCTCTGAAACCGAAACACACTAAGCGCTATTAACATTGCTACTTGGCGGCTAGTTTTTATACATATATCCTTGGACATGCTCACAATGCCATCTAGTTCCACTTTAAACAAAAAAATCCATAACTCGGGTACACATGTCCGTATTCAGCATACAAACATATGCCCCTAGCGGGATTCGAACCCGCGACCTTTTGGTATAGCAGCAGAGTTTCTAACCACTACACCGAACAGGTCGTCACAAACTACACCAAATAGCTTGAATATTTTCCAGAATTCACGATTATACAAAAAAAGTCGCCCTTTCTATCAATTATTTAATTCTCGAAACTAACGCTTTTGCTTTTTTAAAATTTTAAAGCTATTTTTAATTAAAGCTATTTCTTTTATATGAGAGGGCGGCAAACGTGCATGTGGGTCACCTGATGGAAAGCAATCACCGCCGCCCATGGACACCCGCAACACCAAAAGGGTCACAGATGCGTTGCCGGCCTTTGAGGAAGGTGTAGGCTCGTTTCTTGAAGGTTCGAATGTCGTACTCGTTCGGGAATACCGCTGCCGGAAGTCCGTTCCACAGGTTTACAATATTATTTACAATTATGGACAATTGCAATTTTCTCTTCGCCTTTGGCTTCACCCAATTTTTTTTTTTGTTTAGCTTATTTCTTTTTTAATAATAATCTAATGATAATAGCTGTACATAAAGTCGCTCCACGTTCCTACATTTTCTCAGACTATGCACAATCTTGGACAAAGATATTGGATAAGTGGAATGGGCATTCTCAAAGAAATTTGATCAAATATTGAACAAAGACATTGGATCAAGATATTGGTTATGTGGAATACAACATTTAACAAACATTTTAGAAAACATTTTTATTCTATCTCTGACATGTGCAAGAAATTACGGCCTTTAAGATCAACCAATAATCATTAATGTTTTATTTTCATAAGTAAAATTTACACTTGAAAATAGTCAGTTTTTGAAGCTACCAGGCGTAGGTACTTACATTTCTTCTTTGAGGGAAAGCCCAAGAAATTCAATTGATAATATGAAAAAATTTTTCTAAAGGAAAAAATTGGTCGGCCTGACAATAAAAATCCAGAACGTAAAATCTATCCAACCTTGTTGACGGTTTATTCTGTCCAGTGGTCTTCTTCTTCTTATTTTTGAGGATGGCAACAAATCAACCTCACTGTCGAGGGACATTACTGCCAGTTTCGAGTGAAAAATTTTATTTCTCTTATTTCTTCAGTTTATAAGCCAGTCTCAGTCAAAACAAGTAATTCGTCGTATACTTGGCGTATGTCCAGTGGTCTTCTTCTTATTTTTGAGGATGGCAACCAGTCAACCTCATTGTCGAGGGACATTACTGCCAGTTACGAGTGAAAATTTTTATTTATCTTATTTCTTCAGTTTATAGGTCAGTCTCAATCAAAACAAGTAATTCGTCGTATACAGAGTCTAGTCACGGTCAAGTCATTCTTCAGTAAAGTAGCAGAATGCTTTACAAAAGATTTTGGCGGCTTCTTGTGGGAACCCGAAAGCTCCGTTACGCACTTTAATTTACACTTCCCTTCACCTGTACACCAACACTAACGTTTGCTGCACAATATTCTGCCATTATTAAGCTTCAAAAGTTAGAATGCACAAATTTTAAGACTTATAAAGAAAAATGCTACTTCACTCGCCGAGTTCCCGCCAAAAAGCCCGTCCAGTGGTCATAGGGTAAATTTAGACATTTTTTTAAATACAGAATAAATAAAAAAAAAATCGTTCTGGCCTGCACTCGAGTAGCTTTAAAGCTAAGTAATTGTAAATAATGTTGTAAATAGCTTTAATTGTGGTTATTTTCGAGATTTAAATTATTGATAGAAACGGCCACTTTTTTTGTATAATCGTGAATTCTGGAAAATAACCTACATTCAAGCTATTTAGGTTATTAGCTTTTAGGTTTCTCGAGTGCAGGTCAGAGCTATTTTTTTTTTTTTATTCTGTATTTAAAAATACGCCCCGAATACACAACCTCCTCCTTTTTTGAAGTCGTTTAAAAAGGAATCTTAATTCATCCAATGAAATTCACAGTGATCCTGAAGTTATTTTTTTATAGAATGTTATAAAAAGTTTTGTTATTCAATTGTCTTTTAACTTTTAATTTTCTTGAATTAAGTCTATTATAGTTCATAATAAGGAAACTAATAATTTACACGAGTTTAATCATAAGCAATTAAAAATAAATAAAACCATCAGCATGTCCATGTATCACTTATTTATTACACACTTATTATTTATTACATTTAACAATGGAAGCAACAAGAAGATATTAAAATTAAATTAATTAAGTATTGTAACATATAATAATTTTATAGTTAACTATAACCTTAAACTATTGTCATATTTATAGTATCATAAAAATAAATAAGTCTTTGGCATTAAAGATTACTTCTATAATGTTATGTATTGTCTAATTTCATCATCAACGATTAAATACGGCTAATAGCAAATAATACAACCATCAATCAGAGCTGACTATTCACAACAGGCGAGGGGGACCAGTCAATACTTTTTCATTCGCAATATGTTGCGAGATAGAATAGAATATGATTTATTAGCTCTGGAATAGGGTACATTAGATTAGGTGTTGTTACAATGACGTGCAAATGTTGGACAATATTAAAGTTTTATACAAACATAATCAGCATGCATAACAATTAATCGCTTTTGTGCTAAACGAAATTTTTGTGGAAAAGAACTGGTAAGTACCTACCTTTTGAAAGTTACAAATCAAGTTAGATAATACATAATTTAGCTAGTGGTAAAATTAATAACAAATAATCATCAAAATAATACAAAGGAATATAGAAATGTCAATGTTGAAATGTCAAATTCCAGAGAATGTCAATTTTACTCTTAATATCGAATTTCAAATTAATTTAATAACATTGAATATCAAAACGTTATACTATCTAATTACTGAATTTCAAATTAAAATAAGTATTACAAATCATTGTCAATTAAATATTCCTGTATAGTGTAATAACATTTTTTTTACCAATATGGCAAATAACCTATTAAAGACAGGAAGGGGTTCGTCTTTTATGGAGATAGACATGCTTCTAACGACAGTAAAGTGCGTGACAATCGGGCTCAAAAAGTAGTATCTATTTACCCAAGAAAGAGTGGCGTCTCCGTGGTTTTAACAAGCTACCGATTTGTCAGAAAACATTGGTATTCTATTACTGGCAGGTATTCTAACACGGATGATTATCGGAAGTTAAAAGGGTATCCATGCTGGAGTACTGCGAACTGCCCACTAAGCGATGTTGTGCCCCAAGGCTGCGGCGGTGGCCCGGATCCAGCCGACGTAGGCCGCGACCCGCGTGTAGACCCCGGGCCGGGCCCGCCGCGCGCAGCCCGCGCCCCACGACACCACCCCGTGCAGCTGCCACCCCCCTCCCCGCGCGCCCCCTGCGCCCCCCGCGCCCCCCGCGCCCCCCGCGCACGCTAGCGGGCCCCCGGAGTCGCCCCGGCACGCGTCCACGCCGCCTGACAGAACGCCTGGGATGGATGGTGAACACATTACAAACTGTACGTCGATAATGGCCGCCTCCGTAAAGTCAGTAATTCAAAGAGCTAATAAATTTCTTTAGGCTTGCGTAGTAGAGCGTCGTTGGCTCGGTGGTTGAGACGCGGCCTCCCAATTGAGGTCCGGGTTCGATTCCCGGGCAGGCCATGTACCAATGAGTTTTTAATTTAATTTAATTACTTATGTGCATATCCGACTGCTCTTAAACGGTGAAGGAAAACATCGTGAGGAAACCTGCATGCCTGAGAAATAAAAAATCAAAGGCATGTGAAATCCCCAACCCGCATTGGGCCAGCATGGCAGAGTAAGGCAAGGCCTATGTATTGCGATGTTTATGGGCTGATGATGATGAGATGACAGTTCCGCAGCTACGCTAGCCCTTCCTTGTGAGGGACGGGAGGCAGGGAGGAGCTGGAACCGCCTATGCGTACCCAGGTCCTTCCTAGTACCGAGGAAGGTTGCCGCGGGGTTTTAGTAACTAAACCTCCCGATAAGGCCCCTCCCTTGTCCGATATCACCGTCCTGGCTACCGCCAGGCAAGCGGTATGGGTAAGCATTTCCTCGCGGAAAAAAATTTATTAAAAAAGCATATTAGCATTATAAAATATCAGGGTATTTGGCTGAAACTCATCCATGGACATGACCTGAAATGTCACAATTAATAATGAAATAATATAAAAAAACCTGCTTTAAATAAGCAACTCTTCGCTTTTCTTGCAGGATTTTATCTGTAGCAAATATCTTTTGAACAAGTTCTAGCTTACAAAATGTAAAATTTGACTATTTTAAGTGTGTCTTAGTACAATCGGCTCCATACTTAATCATACAAGCCTTCTTTACACGATTAACGGTAGTATATAGGGTATTTAGGCTTTAGACACAACTTATTGTGTCATCCGTAATTCTCTAAAGTGATTGTGTAGCCAAGAGGCTCACTTTGGGAATTTGTGGTCGATGTAGCTCGAATCGACATCACGCTACCACGAGCATTCTGATGTCATGTGTTGTTGGAATCCTCATTTCTCATACACAGAGAGTCCTGCAATATGGACTCAGGTTTGCCAACCTTTATGGAGGGAGAGATAGTTCCTATGTACCAAGAAAGAACAATTAACGTTATGTGGGACTCACCTGCACATATCATAGAGTCTAAAATGGCTTGCTGCCGTCCACCTAGGATTTGACTCTTCCTACACGTTGCTAGGTCCAGCACTGGCACTGTTGCAGCCCTCAGGACAGGCGCGAAGCTCTCTGTACTCTCTGAAACAGTATGCAAACATTATTATAATTTGGTTATATTTGTATAATTTGTATAATAATTTATAAGTTGTAAAGGTAAGTGTGTCATCATCATCATCAACAGCTCAACATGTCCTCTCTGTTGGGGCACAGCCTCCTCTCAATGTTTGACCGCGACCTTGCTACCGGAAGGTCACTGCATCGGTTGCCACCTGAACCCTGATCAAGGTCCCAAGTGACTACCTGTCGGCGTCGACATCCAGGTATGCACCTGGGAGACCTTCGAGGTAGATCTATACTCCCCCGAAAACCGCTCATCCAGCCTAGACCTCGTCGTCATCTACGAGAGGACTCCAGGGCTACGTCCACTACAGCTCCAAGACCTTCAGGCCAGTGAAGGGGTGCAGGGGAGTGAGCTGTTGGTACAATAAACCCACTATATCCTAAACTAAACTAAGTTTAGCTGGCGGCTAAACGGGCGCTAAACGCCCTAAGACAACCCCTAACCGCCGCAGTGGCTCGTATAGGACGTAATCCACCACGCGTGTTCAGTATTCTTAAGCAGCCCCTATAGTGTGTGTCCAAAACGCTGGCTGCGTTGAACGATGAACTGCCAGTTCTCTGGTCCAATAACTAGCGGCCAGGCGCTTTGAAATATAAAAAAAAAATACAACTCCAACTTTTTTCAAACGCCATCAAAATTTTAATGTATATTTTTTATTATTATTAAGAGCCCATAGTGTCCCACTGCTGGGCAAAGGCCCAGTCGTTTCTGTTCTTGGCGAGCACAAACCATCCCTTATTAAAACTGTCAAGATCGTCTCTCCACCGTTTTCGCGGTCTGCCATGTTTGGGTCTGGCGGTTGTAGGAGTCCAAATAGTGGACGCATTTGCCCACAACTCGCACGACATGCGGCCCACGTGACCCGCCCAGTTCCATTGTATATTTAAATTACTTTTTTTTTTATTGTTAACTGGATACGCATTTGACCACAATCTCAAATTTGCATAATTGAAATGTCATGAATAAAAAAGAAATATTACTCTCTACTATAATTAATAATAATACCTAAATTGAAAAGCAATTCTTTGTAACATTGTACAATTGCCAATCTACAGTATGGCCTACCCTATTTCATTTGTTCCTAAATTTTCTTGTAATGGCTTCCCTTCGTGTAACAAAGAATTCGGGATATTGCTTAACAAATATGGACACTATCTTAATGTACAAACACGGCAGTGTTAAAATTTTTAGTTTTTTAAAGACTCGTTCTATGTCCGCACAATTGCCCCAAAAGTCCATATTGTAGCACCGAATCCGTTGTATGCAGTTCATGCCGCTTCCATTCAGGCTTATTTCGTGAACTATCGCCACTATCTATTTCAGCACCAAGGAACTTCATAATAGATACCTCCCCTATAATTTTATCTTGAAAGTTGTTAGCCAATTATACTTAAAAAAAATGAATAAATATATTTGAAAGACAAAACACCTGTCGTTTTTCTTTAGGGGTTACAAATACAATCTATTTTTGAAACCGCCTGCTGGATTTAGAGATGCAAAAATTTATCTAGAGTCACCAATTATTGCTCACTAAAATTAGTAGGCGTCATTTAAAAATATATTTTTTTAAGTAGTAGCCAAAATCGACTGGTACCTGCCTGGTACCCCCATCCACTGACCGCGCACAATCGACCGACGGAATCCGACTGATCATCGGGCAGACATATGGGACGGACGTGGGTGTTGAATTGCACACCGTTGCCTGATCGGGATACTAGGATGAGGGCTATATCGTTGCTGTGGGGGCCATCTGTAAGAAAGTTTAGAGATGATTTAAGGATTGGTGACTCGCTAATAGCTGATTTGGTAACATTGCTGGCAGGGGTAATGACCCCCTTCTGGGCCTAGGTCAACCACCGGTAAATTTTCTAAGTTTTCTCTTTAATTTAACAAAACATGTACCTTACATAAATGTCCACTTAAACAAAACAATTTACTACATACATTTAAAAAACAAAAATTATACTTAGGTCCGTACTACAAGTATGACGCTCAAGCCATCTCTATCACGTCACAAAAATATGAATTTATCTGTCTCTTTTCTACTAGGTTTAAATCAATAAATATAAATAAATTATCCTTAGACATACACACAGCGCCATCTAGTTCCACAGTAAGCAACTATAGGCTTGTGTTGTGGATACCGGATGGTTGATATACTACATAAATACATTTTTAATTTGTAAATAAATACTTATTATAAATGAAAACATCCATAACTCGGATACAAATGTCCGTATTCATCATACAAACATATGCCCCTAGCGGGATTCGAACCCGCAACCTTTTGGTATAGTGGCCAGAGTTGCTAACTACACCAAACAGGTCGTTTAAGTAGAGGCCATTACTCTTGAACAATCTTCTGTTTTACGGGCCTTAGTGTGATTGGTTGGGGCTTCATATAAATATGTGACCACCCTGACTCAATAGCTGAATCCGCCCTTGTTCATTGCTTAATCGTAAATGGGCACTATGGAACATTCCAAGTGGCATATCCGTCGACTTGCACATTTTAACGGCGATGGACTCACCCCTTGTTACGATTGCATTTATGTATATTTCGAATTGTGGACCATGGATGTTGCTTCAGTGGGTGTTGGAGATTCGAAGATACGAGGTGGCCGTGTCAGGATGAGCGTTCACCTTAGTCCAGCCACCAATAATAAATAAATAAATAAATATCCTTAGACATACACACAGCGCCATCTAGTTCCACAGTAAGCAACTATTGGCTAGTGTTGTGGATACCACAATGTGTGTGGTTTTTGTAAATAAATACTTATTATAAATGACAACATCCATTTGTTTCGAATATGCTAACTCTTAATGTTTGGGATATATTTGACCATCCAATTTGGGATAAAGGTCGTTACGTTATGTATGTCGCTATGTATATTTTCGCTCTGTGTTTAATAAATGTGTACCTAGTTATTTGCAAAATAGTCCATTCGTTTCTTTTATCTACCAAGATCAAAACAAAGATACCAACTTCTCCTGAACTCTGGGTGCGTGACCACCTTCTCCGCGAGGAACCTGTTCTCGTGGCGGTCCTGAACCTTGAGCCGGTGCTCGCCCACCACCAGCCTTATTTGCTCCAATTGCAGCGGTTGCTGGAATTTCGAAGAATATCTTGGTGTACAAAGAACTCTTTATAAATAAGGATATAGTCAAATGCTATGTAGTTTCGGCACTCAAATAGAATAGAACTAATCCGTCTCTTCCCGCGGGTGTCGTGAAAGGAGACTAAGGGACTTTCCACCCAAAAACATCTATAGATACATAGAGAACATAACCGCCTCCGTGGCTCAATGTAAACAACATAGGGTTTACGTTTCGGAGGTCGCGGGTTCGATCCCCAGAGGGGTACATATTTAGTACTCGGTTTGGTTGGTGGTGGGGCATATTAAATGTCCGCCTGGCTAGCTACTACCACTTTATCTAAATCTGCCGCCAAACAGCAATGTTAATAGCATTGTTGTGTTCCGGTTGTCAGAGATAAGATAAATAATAATAGCCAGTCCCCCAAATGTGTTGGGGTTTCCGGGTCAGTACGCTACCACCTTTGGCCTCATCTCCACTTAACATCAGGTGTGATTGAGGTCAAGTGCTAACCAGTTGTGAATAAAAAAAAAAGATTTGCACGTTTCAACGGCGATGGGCTCACCCCCTGTCACGTATGCATTTCTGTATATTTCATATGGTGAACTGTGGATGTTGTTTCAATCATTAAAGTTTTATTGTCTGGATCACCCAAATACTATGTTTGGGATATATCTGACCACCCTTTGGGATAGAGGTCGTGACGGCCTTATCAATAAAAGCGATCTCTTCCAGGCAACCTTTGGGTTAGGAAGCATTACGCACATGATTATGTAGGTAGCGTGCGCGGTAAACTAATTTTAATGAAAAAAATAAATCACCCATATAAATATATTCGTAAAAACCTTACCTTATCGAAGCAGTGGGCAGCCGACAGCACCAGCCGCTCTGCTATTACAGCGCCTCCGCAGTGGTGTTCAAATGTCAACTTATCTGGGTCCAACATTTGTATCTCCACCTGTAACAATGGTTTGTTAACATATTATTGTACAAAAACAAAATATTTTACATAGGTACAAAGTTATCCCAAAGAAGGATTTCTTGTAGTCCACCATAGGGTTAGTTAACGTCAACTTGTCGGGAACCAACATTTGTATCTCCAGCTGTAACAATGTTTTGTTAATATGTTATTGTACAAAAACAAAATATTTTACATAGGTACAAAGTTATCCCAAAGAAGGATTTCTTGTAGTCCACCATAGGGTTAGTTAACGTCAACTTGTCGGGAACCAACATTTGTATCTCCACCTGTAACAATGGTTTGTTAACATGTTATTGTACAAAAAGGAAATATTTTACATAGGTACAAAGTTATCCCATAGAAGGGTTTCTTGTAGTCCACCATAGGGTTAGTTAACGTCAACTTGTCGGGAACCAACATTTATATCTCCACCTGTAACAATGTTTTGTTAACATGTTATTGTACAAAAAAGAAATGTTTTACATAGGTACAAAGTTATCCCATAGAAGGATTTCTTGTAGTCCACCATAGGATTAGTTAACGTCAACTTATTGGGAACCAGCATTTGTATATCCAGCTGTAACAATGTTTTGTTAACATGTTATTGTACAAAAAAGAAATATTTTACATAGGTACAAAGTTATCCCATAGAAGGATTTCTTGTAGTCCACCATAGGGTTAGTTAGAGAACAGTAATTTGCATAACTATACAAATTACAGCAAAATTTAAACTAAAACAAATACCTACACACTAATAGGGTGTTAGATTTGTGTAGTAGTTAGCAACTCTGACCGCTATACCAAAAGGTTGCGGGTTCGAATCCCGCTAGGGGCATATGTTTGTGTAATGAATACGGACATGTGTACCCGAGTTATGGATGTTTTCATTAAGTATTTATTTACAAAAAAAATGTATTTATTTACAAAAAAAAATGTATTTATGTAGTATATCAATCAGCTGGTATCCACAACACAAGCCTATAGTTGCTTACTATGGAACTATATGGCGCTGTGTGTATGTCCAAGGATATTTATTTATTTAATATGACGATTAACATAATAATAGCATAATTATATATATCAATAGATTAGTAAATAGCATAATGAAATATATACATCTATTTAATATTATAAATGCGAAAATTGGGATATTTGTTTGTTTTTTTTTTATGCACAACGGATTGGTACTTGACCTCAATCACACCTGATGTTAAGTGAAGATGAGGTCGAAGGTGGAAGCGTACTGACCCGGAAACCCCAACACATTTGGGGGACTGGCTATCTTATCTCTGACAATCTCGGAACACAACAATGCTATTAACATTGCTGCTTGGCGGCAGATTTAGATAAGATGGTGGTAGCTAGCCAGGCGGACATTTAAAATGCCCTACCACGAATCAAACCGAGTACTTAAACATGTACCCCGCTGGGATCGAACCCACGACCTTCGAATCGTAAACCCAATGTTGTTTGGCTCAATGTAAGATTGAGCCACGGAGGCGTTTTGGTTAGGTTATATCTATGGTCTTTTCCCATCTCTAAATAGTCAGTGGTTCAAGAATGAGGCCAAGGTGCATGTTACCTACATTTAAATCGTATACAAACAAAGATTACACACTAACATTGCATAATAATAACAACTAAACGTATTACATATAATTATATTTTTGGAGGCGTTGAAAACAGACCTCCATGGAGGTTGCATAAATAAAAAGAAGACAAAACAAAATCGATTTCAAAAGTGAAAGCGTAGCACACGCAATAATAAAACGCCGGTGTTCCCAATTCATAATTACTAAGGAATTCTACGATTTTATAAAACAATATTTATTTTAGACTAACATCCAGTTCAACCGCCTCCGTGGCACAATGTAAACAACAGGGTTTACGAATCGGTGGTCGCGGGTTCGATTCCCAACGGGGTACATGTTTAGTACTTTTTTTGTTGAGAGTAGGCCATTTTAAATGCCCGCCTGGCTAGCTACCACCATCTTAACTAAATCTACCGCCAAACAGCAATTAGATAGATAGATAGATAAATCGTTTATTTGTATCTCCAGTCACACACATACCATAAGCAATTGGATAAACATATTTTATAACAATCCATAAAAGTAATGTTAGGATACACTAGAGTATGTGTATGCTACAGCCGTACAAATGGGTCATAGCTCAGTGTGTATAATTGCTCAGAGAGCAAAACACTGATTTTCAGCTATTACCCACGAGGAGACACTGGTACAAAAGAGAACAACCAGACAAGCATATTTTTCAATTTCAATAGCATTGTTGTGGTCCGGTTATCAGAGATAAGATAGCCAGTCCCCCAAATAAGATGACGTTGCAGGAGCATTGCTGTGTTCCAGGTTAATACGATTTCCGAAAAAGTGGTCTATTACAAATATAATATGCAAAAGGCGAGTTTAGTTTATATATTGTACCACCTGCTTTCATCCCTACGGTAAAAAAACTCAGCCGATATAGTTCCTACCTAACTTAGCTATTGCTTTCCAAAAAAAAAGAAATTTAAAAGACAAAAAACACGTTTCACAAATCTTCTCCTCTGGCAACACTAAACGACTGTCATCTGTCAAAAGTGGACGGTTTGCGCGCGCTTTTGTTGAATTTGGCGGGATTGTTTTGGTTCAACGTGGTATTGTATGTTTACGTAATGTTATGTGACTCTTTTGTCAAGCGTTACTTGTGACATGTTATTTTTTTAAATATATAATTGAAAACCACTGATACTATAATTAAACAAATCTAGGAAGATTCCGGGACGCATTAGGCGTTTTGCGGGACTATTTTACTAATGATTCCAATGCGGAATTACAACTACAATATCGGGATGGGCCCGCAGAATCCGGTACGGTTAGCCGCCTTATTTAAAACCAATAACACGCTTCGAACTTTTCGTTTTTGTATACCCTTTCCTGGGAGGTCCTGGTTCGATTCCCGACCATCGACCATGTAGCAATGAGTTTTAAATTTGATTTATTTACTTAAGTGTTTTTATCCGACTGCTCTTAAAACGGTGAAGGAAAACATCGTGAGAAATAAACATTCAAAGGCATGTGAAGTCCCCAACCTGTATGGGCCAGCATGGTGGACTATGGCCCATACTCCCTCATTACGAGGGAAGGCCTATGTTTTTTTATATCCACGACGGGTTCGTACTTGACCTCAATCACACCTGATTTTAAGTGAAGATGAGGTCGAAGGTGGAGGCGTACTGACCTGGAAACCCCAACACATTTGGGGGACTGGCTATTTTATCTCTGACAACTGGAACACAACAATGTTATTAACATTGCTGCTTGGCGGTATATTCCTGCAGTGGGATGTTTACGGGCTGATGATGCTGATGACGTCAATACACTTTTTTGACATACAGTAAAACAATGACAAAGAAATAAACCATTACATATTTTAATCTAATTTCATTGCAACTTAACAGTTTCATTCACCTATTTCAATCATATTTTACAATTTTAAAACATTGCATTTAATAATTGACTTTAATTTGTAATATTAATTTTCGAAACCATGCTTATAGGTTATCTTTTTTTGTACATGGGGAATGAAATGAAATGAAATGAAATGAAATGGAATGGAATGGAATGGAATGGAATGGAATGGAATGGAATGGAATGGAATGAAATGAAATGAAATGAAATGAAAATCATTTATTCATGTAGGCAATACAATATGCACTTATGAACGTCATTTGTTTATTAAACTACCTTTAAATGCTCATGCATTCTTGTCTTCCACGGAGGTATGTTGCGAGGTGGGGCGAGATATGGTGTACACCGGCTTTAGAGCCGACCTACCAATAAAAACCCCATTTCTTACTCCACTCGCACCGTAACCCACCTCTGTAATTTTTTTTTTAAAGATTTCCTACTACCTTAGATTAGCCCAACTAACGCAATTTTTTTTGTATGCCAATGGTATACCATTCACACACAGTCTTACTTATACTGTATTATTCACTATCATTTTTACCTATGATTCAAATTAAGAATTTAATTAAATAAATTATGGTTGGTGGTAGGGCATTATAAATGGCTGCCTAAGATTAACAGGCCGGTAACCTTTTTTCATACAAAATTTTCCTTTGATCTTTTCGGTCGTAGCATATTACCTAAGGACAATATTTATGTTCCTAATTTAAAGCTCATGAAAGCTTCTTGAAGAAATGATCTACTTATCATCGTTTTTTGAATGATAATTATATGAAACCAATAAAGAACCCACCAAATTTCTTCTATCGTGGAACCAATAAGGAAAACACGGTCAGTGGTACTCGTGTCCTTAGGGTTTGTACAGCATCGCGTTTGAAAAACTTTTGAAGGCAATTTTTCTTATATACGGCTCTATGTATCTATCATCATCAAATCAGCCGAAAGACGTCAACTGCTGGACAAAGGCCTCCTTCAAAGATCTCCACAACGAACGGTCCTGCGCAACGTAGGCAGCCCCCCAACGAGGTGGACCGACGATTTGGTCAGACCGCGGGAAGCCTATTTGAAATTAATATCGAACCGACCTTTATCCCAAAGGTCAGTGCTAACCCAAACATGATCGCTTCGGTGTTCCAAAGCTTGAAAAACATCCACGGTTCATTTTACGAAATATACAGAAAAGCACATGTAGGTAATGGACGGTGAGCCCATTTTTTTTTTGGTTGGTTGGTTTTTAGTGGGCACTCCCTTAGTCGCCTTTGTGACACCGCTTTTCAAGCCCAATTTCTTAAGACAATATTTCAAAATGTAATTTTTGCGATATTTTTATGAAACGAGGTCAGTAATTCTTTTCTGTTTGAAAGAATATCTGCTACCCGGGACTCTACCGCCTTTCCAACTATAAAAGGCGGTACCAATTCACTCTATTTTTTTTTTTATGCACAACGGCTTAGCACTTGACCTCAATCACACCTGATGTTAAGTGAAGATGAGGCCGAAGGCGAAGGCGTTCTAACCCGGAAAACCCCCATCCTCTTTGGGGGATTGGCTATCTTATCTCTGAAAACCGGAACAAAATAATGCTATTAGCATTGCTGTTTGACAGCAGATTTAGATAAGATGGTGAAGCTAGCCAGGCGGATATTTAAAATGCCCCACCACCTACCAAAATTATAACTAATAGCGCGACTTAGTTTTCTCATAGATGGAAATGAGTATTCTCAGTTAATTTCACCTCTAGCTGGCGCGTACCTCGCTTAACGTCTTAGCGTATTTCAGATTGTTGCTCACACGTAGATTTGCGCTTGAGCGTAGTTAAAGAGAGATACCAGTTACATAAAGCTGTCCCTTTTTACTATCCTGAAGCGGAGATCCCTGCGTGAGTAACATTCTGTAAGATGGGCCTTAGTCTGGCTGTTCAGCGAGGTAACGCAGTAAGGGGTTTAGGGTCCATGCCCCAAACAAGAGGTCTGGATAACATTTACGTCCTTTAGTTTAGCTTTAGTTGTAATGCCCTGTATATTAAAAAAAAATTATGTTTACTATATTCATTGATTTCTATACTAATAAACTTTAATTGATGCACTGGCCGCATAATTATTTATAACTTGAGTGACGCATATTGAGTCCCCTCGCTATAAAATACCATTTTGCTCCCTTGTAATAATACATTTTAATGTCGTCTCTACATTGCTCATAAATGGAACTCTGTGTGAAAAGATTACAATAGATAATTACTTAAGGGTCAGCAGGATTGAATGTCAGCAATGCTTATGTTATCTAGTTTTAACTTTGTATTAAGTTGTAAAGGTGAATATTAAAAACATTACCCTCCTTCCTTGGGCAGTCGGGTAAAAACATGTTTATGGAGATTCTTGTCGCTTGTTCGCTTATCGCCATAAGACCATATGAATGAAGCAATGTAGTTAAATAATAAGAATAGTGACCAGTGTGCAACAACGATTAATGTAGTGGATAGTAACCCTGACAGCGAAACCAACGGTTGCGGGTTCGAATCCCGCGAGTGATAAATGTTTGTGCGATAAATACGAACATTTAATCCTGAGTCATCAATAATACATAAATAGCTGATACGGTTATTTTGGACAATTTCAAATTTTTGATAAAATCGGCCGCTTCTTTTTATAATATTCTGGAAAATAACCCCAATTAAAGCTATTTAGCTATTGACGACCTGTTTGGTGTAGTGGTTAAAAATTCTGACTGCTATACCAAAAGGTCGCGGATTCGAATCCCGAGGAGCGTATGTTTGTATAATAAATACAGACATGTGTTCGCGAGTTATGGATGTTTTTCATTTATTTATGTATTTATTTACAAAAAAATAAATGCATTTGTGTGGTTCATCAACCATCTGGTATCCATAATACAAGCCTAGTTGCTTATTATGGAACTAGATGGCGCTGTGTGTATGTGCAAAGATATTTATTTATTATTATTTATAATTAGCTTTTAGGGTTCTTGAGTGCAGGTCAGAGCGATTTTTTAGAGTATTTACCTGCCAAGGAAAAGCTCCATACGGCGTCTCAGAGCCACCGACTATCTTCCCAGTCCTCCTTGGATTGAAGTCGACCATCCTTGTCCCACATTGCACTTTCTCCTTCCCAGGCTTAGGAAGAAGGTTTTGATTGAAGTAGTTAGTCGAAAAACTCGTAAACGCCTTCGATGGCCGCGTCCTATTTCTGTAGTACTCCATATGATTTATTCGGTTCATGAAAAAATCTCCACACGTCATATCTATCAAGAAAACTGTGTAAAGAATTTCTCGAAACATTTTCTGTATCAACACTTTTATCACTCGAAAAAAATTGTTTTTTTTTGATTTAAAAACAAAACTACATCTATTATGGTTGTATTTACGCGTCCGCTCAGGTCGACTTCCAAATGTGGAGTGTTGCTATCACCGATATGCCGATTTATTTTTTTTAAATCATCCGCATGATCACAATGCCATGTTGAGTACAGACGAGGAACTGGGTCACTAGATTGATCTAAAGATACCCATGTCCTTTTGTGCGGTGACAATGAGCATTTCACGGGTAATGGTGTTAAAGTCTATTCAAGTGATAGGATTAAGAGATGTAATTTATTTAGTTTTACTTTTCTAAGTTACCCGGTCAAGGTGAGAAATTCGTTTTTCACGCTTGCGTTTTGAGTGTTGTTGTTTACTCTGGTTTTTTTGTCCCTTGGGAAAGCTTTCTCGTATTGAAATAGATCTCTAATTGGCATAAAGGACCGCGGAACTGAAATGTTTTTTTTTTATAGTTTTTTCTACAACAGCAGTACGAATATGCGGATACAATTTGCACACCCACTCAAACTGCTGGATTTATTTATGGGAAACAGACGAGACTTTATGTATCTATCAGTTGCGTGCCTAGGTTTTCAAAATAGGGAAGACATTTTTACACAGCTAGTGAAAATAGATAGATGACCAATCAAGACGTTTCAGTTTGACAAGTGCGAATGTTTAAATCAAAGATTTCCGATACTGTTTAAATAGTTAATAGTCCTAATTAAGTATTTAGTACCCTAAGGCTAAAGGTTTTTGATCTTATATGAAGGTACCGCCACTGATATGTGTGTATGTTCGTCTGTCTATTTATCAAAACAAAACAATACAAGTTTTGAAACGGGTAAGCGGGATGTTGTAGTGAATTGTTACTAATGTACCTATGTATTATTATAATACGTGAATAATAATTTTTCTGTGCACAGGTAGCTAATTGTTACCTTCAATACCAACCACTTTCACCACTTTTTCTCAGTTTTCTGAGTGCTACTAGCTAATTGTAAGACTCGTTAGTAATTTGTGGATAACGTTGCTGATTGTATAATTAATTACTCGAGCCCATTTTAATACTAGATTTAGTAAAACATATTGTACAGCTGTTTGTTGACTGCTTTGTAAAATAAAACACTAAAATAATGTTAAATTACCTTATAATCTCACTTAGTACCATGTTTACATGTACTCAGCTTATACGGTTTACGTACAAGTTGCTTTTATTTGTACTGCGCTTGGCATATAAACAAAAGGACAGTCGACGAAATTACGCCGTCTCGATCGGTCACAATTAGCAATCCAAACACTGTAATTTATGTGAGCAATAAACCTTTTGCTCATAATTCGGGTGTGTCAACTCAACTACTCTTTAACTTATAACTAAACCCCTTCTAACTCAACTTTAATTACCTAACTACTCCGAAGACATCCAAGAGGGTGTCCTTTAATTGGCATAATCTAATTGTCCCATTATAAATCCGCATAACAGACTTGGCATAATATTAAATCCGCCTAATAATAAAACTGCACAATATAAATGTGCATATTATCTAGTATAACTTTAATATTCATAAAATCAATTTACATAACATATTACCAAGTACCCATACATAATTATTTAAAGCTGTATAAAACTTGCTCATCATATTGTGGCGAGCGAAGCGAGCGAGCAAGATGGGTCGGAGCACCCCGACACTGTTGGTTAGGTTCAGCCTTAGCCTTCGATGATAGGTTGAATGTATAATATAAAAATAGAAGCTTTATTTTAAAACAAATGACTTACTAGGTATAATCACAGAATAACTAATAGTACTAAAGGTATAAGGTATTATGTACGTTAGTCATTATTAGCTGTGCATTAATATAAAAGCTTTACTTGTCTCTCACAATTTATTTCGAATTTTTCATGAGTATGAAAACTAACATTATACTTATTAAAGTTATGCTTTGTTATTGTTATGAATATTAATATTATGCACATTAAGATTATGCGTTCGCATTTTATAGAAATTAAGATTATGCGGTTTTAAAATTATGCGGATTATATTATGCGAGTTAAAAATAGAAGTATTTAATGTATGCGTTTTAATATAGACCCCATCCAAGACCATACACAGCTTGTCACATGTACAATAATATCTTCAAATGTAACCTCATAACAAATCTCGTTTACATCCAAATATACGGTACCAATGTCATGCGCTATTACCATACTAATCTCATATGTATGTTCAAGTATAACTAATATTTTCCATTCTGAGATAAATTCACTTCTTTAAGGCCTAGATCGAAACTGTTTCAGGATCTTCTTTCATCCTTGAAGGATCTAGTTCGCTGAGTATGAACGTAACGCCCATGTTTTTTTTAACAAACTTTGTGGTTGACTGGATAAATCCGCCGTTGTGCATAGATTTAAGTAAATTCGTTTTGAATTTACTTTCTTTTGTAAAACAAACAAGGATCTCATTTTTTTATTTTTTTTTTAATTACGAGCTCTCCGCCCACGGCTTCGCCTGCCTGGAATAGTTTTATATTTATGTTTAATTTGTTTATCTCGCGAGAACTACGAAATGGATGAATGGATTTGGATGTAATTTGGTATATAGTTAGAGAACTACATGTTGAATTATCTAACCAAACTGTCCAAGTTATCCAAACTTTCGCATTTATAATATTAGTTAGATAGCAACATATAGTCAGAATAAGAGTAAAAAGTAAACTATTAGGATCATCTCAGCATAATGTATTTATTTATTTATTTATTTAACACTTTATTGTATATAAGCATACACGTCAAACAAAACAAAAAAACAGGAGAATATTAAAATATACAAAAGGCGAGCTTATCTCTATAAGAGATCTCTTCCAGCAAACCTCAGTAAGGAGACAAATGTACTCGCTGTCTACTTTTACGTTACCTCATCAGGTAACGTAAAAGTAGACAGCGAGTACACTTACAAAAACAGTAGTTATAAACAAACATACAACTAATAAATAGAGAAAATAACAATCATGTCGATGACATACATACTTCTGTATGCAGTTATGTATGACATACATAACTGCATGTATGGGGAAAGAATAGTTGTAGAAGTCTGAAGTCGGAGTAGAAGGAAAGCGCAGAAGGGATGCCATGTGAGATCGAGAGGGTTTAGAAGGGGAACGCATAAAATTAAATCGCTCACGCAAGTAATTTGGAGAAGTAGGATTAAAGAGAATTTTATACAAGAGACAGAGAATATGACTATTTCTGCGGAGTCGAATTGGTAGCCATTTGAGTTGGGACCGGAACTCCAATTTTAATACTTCCTACTACTGCAAATGCAATGCATACTAATTTTAATTCGAGGGGTTTCCCAACTGAGCTTGTATACCTATTAGTAGATCTTTGGTTTACTAACGTAACCTAACCGCACTTGACCTCAACCACACCTGATGTTAAGTGAAGATGAGGCCGAAAGTGGAAGCGTACAGCGGAAATCCCGTCTTATTTGGGGAACTGACTATCTTATATCTGACAACCGGAACACAACAAATGCTATTAACATTGGTGTTTGGCGGCAGACTTAGATAAGATGCTGGTATATAGCTAGCCAAGCGGACATTTAAAATGCCCTACCACCAACCAAACCGAGTACTTAAACATGTACCCATGTAGGGATCGCACCCGCGACCTCCGAATCGTAAACCCAATGTTGTTTACATTGAGTCACGGAGGCGGAGTCATGTACCAATGAGGAGTTAAACTAAATTTAATTACTTATGTGCATTTATCCGGCTCTTAAATTGTCAAGCCCCAGAATGGGGAGAATTGGCCATAGGGTCAAGGACAGGGAACTTAAAAAAATTGTCGAGAGTCAAGAAGTGTGATACCGGGAAAGAGCCCCGAGCAAGTACCGGACGCACCTCTCATCGATTTGGCCCGTATAACCAAGATGGTTGATAGGGCCATGGGAAGGTGGAGGGTTTGCTCTTAATGTACCTAACAATTGGTTGTATGTACTATGCAGTGAATAAATATTTTATCTCTCAATTAACTTTAGCTGGACTGACCCCACTTGGTTACACCTCTGTCGAAATCATAATTCAGTTTCAAAACTTAATTGTTACACTCGTATTATCGGAACTGAATTGCATATAATACCAACAGTTGGCACACTTTCTCACACAATAATCGATCATGAATCACATCGTATGACATTTTGGGAAGGTGTCCGGTAACTGTACTGATCTGATTGTGCTGCCTGCATACAATGCGGGCAGAGATAATCAACATTTGGTAGAGATTAAAATATTTGAAAATGCGTTTTATTATGTCTAAATAGCACGCAAGCCGGTAACTGTCTCATATTTAGTGGAGTTTCATAAAAACTAGGAGGAGTCGTAGGATCAATCAATCAATTAAATACGCTTAATTGTTTAAATAAGGAAGGTACATTTAAATGTCTTATAGAACTACAAATTAGGCGGCCTTATTGCTTACAGCGATCTCTTCCAGGCAAGCCTATCATCACGGAATTCAATACGAGTAATTAAGTGGGTTAGCACAAATAATTTAAATTTATTTAGGCCCGTTATGTTTGACGGACATTTCCTCCATCATAAGAACTGCGATACCAGTAGTATTCAATCCCACCTCCTCACTCCTCCCACTGTAACTCCTATAAGTGGTAGATCAACAGTGGTACTCGACACGGCGCCTACTGAAGGTAGGCGGTGCCCTACGTGACTCTATAGCTACCTTGGACCCCAGCCTATTTAAAAAAAAGTAATAAGGTGTGTAAGTAGAAAAATAAGATTCCCATCTCCCCATCGCAAATGGGAGTGTAGCCAATGAAATGCAAAACGGCCGTAAGGCCAACCCTATGGGGAAGGAGGTTGAGTGAAGCTAGGCCCTCTACTTTCGTATACACAATGGACTGCACCTGGATGCAGTGAGCGTGGCGGTAGAAGAAGGCTACCGCGAGTAATAATGCCAATAATAAGAGCGGCAGAAAGGCTCGAAATTATGACGGTTCAGTAGTATTGAGAGGAACCTAACCAACCAGCTCTGAGCAGCACAGATTTCTGTAAAATAGATGTATCTGGTAACCAGAGCACAGGCAGCTACCTCTGTCAACATTTCAGTCTAATTATTCAAAGATGAAAAGCCGCCTGCCTTCTAAGCACAATGCCGCAAGGTAGGCTTTCTAAAGATATTATTTATAAAAATGCGTATAATTATTATCAGTTACTGTAACTTAACATTGCTCTGCGTATTATGTACCATAATATACTCTCACTTAGATCTTTTTATCAAGGTAATTAGGTATATTAATAATTTTTATATAATAATCTAAACCAAAAGTTTTCGACCCCAGTATTAAAGGCAACATTAACTCATCTTGGTATTACAAAACCGAATAATTTCTTTATAGGCGCATTGTTATTCGACAATATAACGCATTCTTCAACTTTCATATTACGATGATTTGATTTTTTCTGACTTATTTATTATTGTACACTAGCAGCTTTGAACTGATACGAGTCATAATGTAATAAATTTACTTTTGGAAAACATAATTGGCTAACAGGCAGTAAAATATAGACTGCTGATGTCTAAATTACGTCTACGTAGCAGAATGATCCAGCGTCTTCCGTTTCACATCGTCTAAAGTATGTCTAAATACTCGTCTACTCACTGCGACAATATCTAAAGCATGCCTACATAGCAGAATGATCTTACGTCTTTCGCTAATCTACAATATCTAATAATGTCATAAAATAATGACTACGATGTTTAAAGTACGCCTTTACTTACTTTAAACATTAAACATTGTAGCATCGAAATACATGAAGTCATTCTTCTACGTAGATATAAATTTTGTAGAGTGGCGACAGACATAATAAACGACGTGACGTCTTCCGCTACTGCAATATTTAAAGAACGTCTGCATAGCAGAATGATAATTATGTCGTTCGCAACTCTACAAAATTTATATCTACGTAAAAGAATGATGAATGTATTTCGATGCTACAATGTTTAAAGTACGCCTTCGTAGCAGAACAAGGTGACGTCTTCCGCTGCTACAATATCTAAAGTACGCCTGCATAGAAGAATGATCTTACGTCTTTCGCTACTCTACAAAATTTATATGTAAGTACGTAGAAGAAATACGTATTCCGCTGCTACGGTGTTTAAATGAAATCAAATACGCTTTATTGTTTAAATACTGGTTAAAGTACGTCTTCGTAGCAAAACGACCAGAATTTTTTCACTAACACAATAAAGTACTCACGTATCACAATGATCTTACGTCTTTCGCTACTACAATTATGTAATTTTCATCTACGACTCTACATCGAAGAATAACCGACTTTCGAGTCGACGTAGAACGACCCTGTTTTTTCCGCTAAGGGTGTTTAAAAAAAGCCTGCAGTTTTCGACCAGCCTTGTGACAATTTTGTCTGGAGCTAGTGCTGAAAGGGTCGCCTGGTTATTCAAGTGGGTGTAGATATAATAGGCATGTGATATGATTGGCATGTGCTTGTGCTTGGTATAGAACGATATTAGCGTCTTCGCTGTTTTAAAAAAATTATACTGTCTTCTTCGGATTCGTTCAAATCAAATCAAATCAAATCAAAAAATATTTATTTCGTAGGATAAAAATTATCACTTGAAAACGTCACATTTTTTATCTTAATATTAAAATTATTTACATTATTGCTCATTCGCAAAGCAGATTCCCCAGAGAAGAACGAGCAAGAAACTCAAGGGTTGCTCTTTTAAATAAGTTTGGGTTACAATTATTATTATATTGTATAATTAGACTGAATATATTATCATCCAGATAGTCAGAAATTTTAAAAAGAATTTATAAAATACCAAAATATTCCCAATATTTTGGGAATTACTTGACCCACATATTGTGATAACCAGTAATTTTCGTAGAAATAGATTAGTAGGTACTTACTAATTAGTAAGTCACTTACTGATGCAACACGACCTTGTGCTACGAGAAAACGCGGGAAAATTCTATATTATTATTCATACACTAAATTATTAAAGCTAACGTCAGCAAATATGTATATTCTAAACATGGACTTATTATTTAAACAGGACTGATAACTATCAAAAGAATCATTTAGGAAAATGATCACTATGTCAACGCAATAAGGTATTAAATTGGATGCACCATACACAAAGGCAAATCCGAGCCGAGAGAGATAGAAATAACGGAGGCCGTGTGTCTCGTTCTTACATCTTGCCAGCAAAAAAAATGATTATGATCAACAGTTTTGGCTACTCAAAAATTACATTGAAACACTTATATTTTTATGTTATTTTAACAATTATAAATAAACAAATAACATTCGCATTAATTTCTTTTCATATATTCTTAAATCAAACAGAAAACATACATTTTTATTTCGATTTTGTTATTTTTATGGTAACCCTGAAAAGCATGTCATGTCATGGCGGTTCGGTGATGGTTCGGTGTGATTTTGAATTTTCTTTGCATTAAAAGTTTTTTAAAGTATTTGTTATATTATAACAAGTAAAAGGAGTAAAATGGTGAAAAAGTGTTGCGTTTATACTTGCCCAAGTGAATCCTATGGTGGTTGCAACATATCTTTCCACAGGTAAGCTAAAAATAATATTTTTGTAAATCAAAGAAGTAGGATGCCCATGAATTCTTAAAATGAGTCGAAATATGTCAAATATGTGTGATTGATTAGGGTCCTGACTGTTGTACTATTATTGCAGTTTCCCAAAAAATGAAGAAATGCGAAATAAATGGCTCACGCCGGCAAATGTCAAAACGCCAAAGTTTTTTGACAAATATTTTATTACAACATTTGTCCCAAGTAACAAATATATTGTGGTCACCCTGTTAGACAGAGACAAACGGCCTCTACGTTACACATCCTGCTCGGCTCGTTTTTCAGCGGCGAGTACTCAGTCCTGTTTAAATAATAAGTCCATGATTCTAAATAGCACATAAAAATCCATAAAGTTTTTTTTTTCGTTTTAATTCACTCCTTTTAGAGAACGCAAAGAAATCTAAGCACATACAGCCGTGTTTCATTTCTCTTATTTATTCAACTTAATGAAGTCAGTCTCAGCCAATCATTCGCCGTATACTTGGCGTATACAGAGTCCAGTTTCTGTAGGAACCTGAAAGCTCTGCACTTTAATTTACACTTCACTTCACTTGTACACCATCACTGACTTTTGCTGCACAATATTCTGCCATTATTAAGCGCCAAAACTCAGAATACACAAATTACAAGAATTAAAAATAAAACGTACTCGCTGCCAAAAAGCCTAAATGTTTTGTTTTTTGGTAATGTCCTGTTGGGTAGGCGAAGGACTGAGACCAACCATCCTATGCATACCTACATGCAGTAACGGTGCGATATCTGAAAAGTCACATAATTACTCCTATAACGTATTTAGCTGTTTGCTTTCCTGTAAGTAAATAAAATAAATATTTATCAGGATGATAATAATGAAATTGTACCTAATCTATCGGGGGTTTTTTAATTAAAATTTATTTTTCCAAGGTGTTAGTTACCTTGCAATGTTCGTTAGTAAGTTGTCCTTTTTAAAATTTGCAAGCATTTTTCAACCACTTGAGCTGAAATTTGGCTAATTTATGTATGACAATGCAATATTATGGTACCATCGAACTGATCTGATGATGGAGCCGAGGTGTAGGGACTGGAACTCCCTAATAGCAAATGGCAAGATAGTCGATTTTTTGCTAGTTTAAGATTGCTTTTGAATGTCAAATGGAATTATTTGATAATAATAATAATAAATAATAATAAATAATAATAAATAATAATAAATATATCGGACACTTACACCAACCATCTAGTCCCAAACTAAGCAAAGCTTGTGCTATATGGATACTAGATAACGGATAAACAATTATGTTTTATGTTTATCGTCTTTGTACTAAAATAATATGTGATAATCATACCAAATGACGTACTATGAATATAAAAAACCTCTAAGTAACTGGCTAAACACTAAAACCTATGACGAATTTGAAACACTGATGGCACATTAAATAAATAAATGCACACTTCAAACAAACCACTCATTTCCCTATCATCAGGCTGCAGATGCACTATAAATATATACGCACTCATACACACATACACACATACACTCATACACAAACACATACTCGCACACACACATACATAACAAAATAGTTTTTACATTTTTATTTTATAAGTAGCATAATATTAACCTATTCCATTAATTGGACAAATATTTGACATTTAGTTATGGAAGAGCGGAGCCTCCTAACACAGGTATTTTATACTTAAAAGGAGACCCCCGATACCTCATTGATTGTTATATTAAGGTACTGAAATAAACATTTTTCATTTTCAATCATGATAGAGCATTAAAGACATGTTTTAAAACTATTTTTATTATGTTTTATTCGTTTTGATTCACACGCCGCCCGCATCTTCTGACCGTACCTACCTACCAGCTGTGTCCTTTGCCCAGATATGCATATATTAGGTCAAAGTTACGACGCACAGATAACATGCAAATTCTCAATAAATAACTGAAATTGGAGCATAATTTAAGGCTCTTTTACCTAGTTTTTTTTTAACTATAGTCCTTGAGGCGGACCACTCACTCAATCAAATAAGCGTTATTCAAATCAAATCAAATATTCTTTATTGCACTTTAACAAAAGCTACATGAAAAATACAGCGTACATCATTAATCGCACAAAAAGGCGGCTTTATCGCTAACAGCGATCTCGTCCAGCAAGCCTTAGGGTAATGATACAAGCTACCAGTAGATGAGGTTTGCACTAATAGTAATAGCAATACGGGTGTATTTTTATAGTTGGTAAAGATTATATAAAGTAAAGATACATAAACAAAGCCTACAAACTATAACTAAATAATTTTAATGCACTTAAAACATATAATATATTATTGACTACATAGGATACATAAATTTATATATATAAATACAATATCAAATATATGTTATGTGAGTTGTAATATGTGTGCTGTTGGTGTGTCTTATTAAATAAATAAATAAATAAAATTAATATAAAATTAATAAATAAATGCCATTTGTTTGCTCAGAAATAACTTAGAAATCATATTGACAACTACGGAGAAGATAAGAGGACTTTCAATCATTTTTTTTTCTTTTTTTGTTTCATTGAACGAGTGCGCTTTGACTTGCGCTTTCAAGACGTTTATTTATGGAGCGCGTCGAATTGACTCTGGAAGAGAGTTCCAAAAGCAAACAGCTTGTAACGTAAATGACTTACCATAATATTTGGATAAATTTTTGGAGACGTAAAGACGAAGCTTGTAAGCGGAACGCAAGGGTAGACTATGAATGGGGGATCGAACCCGCGACCTCCGAAACGTAAATCCAATGTTGTTTACATTGAGCCACGGAGGCGGTTAAATCGATGTACCTAACTTTGTGGTGGGATAATAAATATTTATTGTTACAGCTTAGAAAATGCTTTCGTTACACGAAAGTAAGTCCGTCCTTGCTAGGACATTCCAAGAACAACCTAACTGCGCATCTTTGTGCTGACACCACAGTTAAACACCAAATGTCAGTATGTCACCGGTGGTATGTGATGGTATCAATAGCGCATTGTGAGAGGGTGCGTGGGCGCAGTGTTGGGAAGTGTGTACCTACTTACTTTTATTTTTATTTGACCTAACTGAGTCGTAGAAGGCTTTTTCATATATTGGGTCTTTACCAATGAAATTGGAGTATATTTTCTTCGTTAATTCATATGTACCAATTCCTGCGATTTTCAAAGCTATATCCAAATTTGTATTTTATTTGGAAAATGGAATATTATTTCAAGGTTTCACATGAAATATTTTTTAATTTCTCGGCTGAATCACATAATAAAAAAAATTTGAACAGAGCTCTTTTCATGTGCTTCCCATAATCATTTCTTAGATTCGCTGAAAGTTTTATAAAGCGGTTACTTTTAAAAGTTAACGCTGCTTATACTTAACTTAATGTTATCCGATAATACACACAAAGTTTATCTAAATTTGGATTTGCCGTTCCCAAAAAAAAAATCAAAAATGTTTGTATGGAGAATACAGTGTTAATGAAATTCTTCATACAAAACGCCAATTTCATAGGTAAGGACCTAATAATAGACTAGAATATAGCGCGACAATCAAATTAAACAAAAACAACGGTCATTTTAAGACGAATCGTCCAAGAGGTAACTGCACCTTCAAAAAACTGTGTACCTTACCGCTATTACGACCGTTATGTTACAAAATATAACACAATTAATCATGTGAGTCATGATTGTAACTCAATTACGTAAAGATCATTTGACCATGATCAATTTACTATGACGATCATCAGTCATTGTCTAAGTACGGTTAACCACATAATATTATGCGACCACTAAACGATAGGAGTATGATGTTCTTTCCCCCAAACGAATTCCCTCGCCCTATGACATTTAAATCCCTCCTTACACATTCATGTGCTATTCCTATTTGACTATTTGACGACCAGTTGGTGTAGTGGATAGTGACCCTGTCAGCGAAACCAACGGTAGCGGGTTCGAATCCCGCGAGGGGTAAATGTTTGTGTGATGAATACGAACATTTATTCCTGAGTCATGGATGTTTATATAAATATTTATGTATGTTTATCCGTTATCTAGTATCCATAGCACAAGCTTTGCTTAGTTTGGGACTAGATGATTGGTGTAAGTGTCCGAAATATTTATTTATTATTTATTTTATCATTTACCTACTAACGAAATTGTGATCGTCTTTCGTTTGTTCTAGATACACAACGTGACTGGAAATACTGGCTCTTAGCCCAAACACTTGCCTCTTCAAACACCAGTTTTTGGCAGAATTACTACAAAGTATTAGTTGCCATGAAATAAAAAAGTGAAGTGAAGTGAACGATAGGATTTGCGATCCAATAATTGTGGCAATCCAATACGTAACGATCTACTTTAGGTACAGTCTGAAACATTATAACCTTTACAGGTTTGCATAACACAAAATAAGATTTCTTACATTTTTCCTTACTAAGTACTTTTCTATTTACCTAGGTGAATATTTTTATTATGAGTCCGAAACAGAATCAACTTCCGAATCAAAGGTCATTTACCTTGTGGTGCGAATCGATCCATTGAAAATTTGCAGATGGCGATTCACACCACCACCGGTCCGAAAGGGGCTCTTCAAAAATTTAATGGGTTGGTCACACCGCGGTGCGAACAGTTTGTGGTGTGAATCGCCACCCGACCCATTTGGATATTTATTATGTAGTTCTTACGAGCGAGAGCGTTTATCGTTAATACAAACTTTGAAGTAGGCATTTTTCGAAATGAATAAACCGATTCTAATGAAACTTTATACATATAAAGCACGTACACAGATCTAAGAAGCTAGTAGAGAAAATTTTCGTGAAAGAGTATTGAAACAAGATTAGTGCGATTTTAAACATAAACATATAAAAGGATAGCAGGCGTACCAGCGAACAATTCATAAATTTTTAAATAGAAACAGAAAAATGCAATTATGTTCTTTTGAATTCAATATTTTGAAAAAAAAATCCACTAACTTTTTACATCAATTTTCAATTACAAGCCCTCCGCTAGAGCTATTGATTAATTAATAACTTTTTTTTATTATTATTATATGACTTTTTATATCGTGCTCTTCTAGCACAATAATTTCTGCCAATGACAACGTATGTAGAGAAAAAATCACGTTACGAAAGAGATACAAAATGTTGACATATTTGCGGATGATCTGACGGTGATCGTGAAATATTTGTATTCGTTCTTGTGCCAATATTACTAATATCGTTAACCTTTGTGTGTCTCTTGTCGAATAACTTATAAGTGTTTTAGTGTAAAACTAACTTATAATTGTAAATAAATAAATAAATTACAAGCCATATCGCTCTATAATTTATAGATAGTTGAGAATCCGAGTCACCGGGTCACCCAGTACATCGCCGACTCCATATCGCTAACAAGCACTATGCATTGTAAATTGTTACGTGGGTGGTGGCTTCTATATTGTTCTTTTTAGGGTTCCCGAAGTTGTGGAAACGGAACACTTATTCACTTATGAAGCCTCGGTGTCTGTTCACCTGACACTGCCATATTCTTTTTTTTTATGCACAACGGGTTGGTACTTGACCTCAATCACACCTGGTGTTAAGTGAAGATGAGGTCGAAGGTGGAAGGGTACTGAGCCGGAAACCCCAACACATTTGGGGGACTGGATATATGTATACTCTGACAACCGGAACACAACAATGTTATTAACATTGCTGCTTGGCGGCAGATTTAGATAAGATGGTTCGTGGTAGGGCATTTTAAATGTCCGCCAAGCTAGCTACCACCATCTTATCTAAATCTGCCGCCAAGCAGCAATGTTAATAGCATTGTTGTGTTCCGGTTGTCAGAGATAAGATAGCCAGTCCCCCGAATGTGGTGGGTTTCCGGGTCAGCACGCTTTCACCTTCGATCTCATCCTCACTTAACATCAGGTGTGATTGAGGTCAAGTACCAACCCGCTTACCATAAAAAAAAAACCTTATCCACGCCAAAGACGGCTATAGCCGACAACAGGAACGCCATGACGAGATATCACGGCAAGTAATTTTTCGAGTTTTAAACGGTAATAAACTTACTTTTGATTATTGCTTTATCTTAATAACAAAGCAGGATTATTTCAATTGGAATCTTGAATAAATTTCAAGTACCTACTAGATACTTGAATTATTATTATTGTAATTACTAAAATTATTTCAATATATGTATGGTGGCGGGTGGATCCATCACTTTCGTAACATGACGTGGCACTCAAATAGTGAAAGACTTGACGTTTATTATAAATAACTAATGCACAAAAACAAAAACGAATGTTTATTGATTCTCACAGTATAATTCAAAATATACAACTAATTTATAACTTTGAATACGGCTTTAGCAATCGTGCCAGCCTTCAAATCATCAAGGGCATTCTGGTATTCAGATAGGGCGTAGGTCTTCACGCCGAGATTGTTGTAGTCTAAGTACCTGGAAATAATAATTTCTATATTAAAAATACATTTAATTTAATAAAAATAATAACCGCCTCCGTGGCTTAATGTAAACAACATTGGGTTTACGATTCGGAGGTCGCGGGTTCGATTCCCAGCGGGGTACATGTTTAAGTACTCGGTTTGGTTGGTGGTAGGGCATTTTAAATGCCCGCCTGGGTAGCTACCACCATCTTATCTAAATCTGCCGCCAAATCAAATCAAATCAAAAATGTTTTTATTTCGTTAGTTATAAGAATAACATTTGAAATCGTCATGACATACAGTTATCGCTCATTCATTAGGCAGTCTCCCCAGAGAAGAACGAGCAAGAAACTCCGGGCTTGCTCTTTTTAAATAAAAAACCGGAACACAACAATGCTATTAACATTGCTGTTTGGCGACAGACTTAGATAAGATGGTGGTAGCTAGTTAGGCGGACATTTTTTGATATACTATACAAATACATTTTTTTGTAAATAATAAATAAAGATCTTTCCACATACACACAGCGCCATCTAGGTCCACAGTAAGCATCTAGGCTTGTGTTATGGATACCAGATGGTTGATAAAACTACAAAAATATTGTAAATAAATACATAATATAAATGAAAAACATCCATAACTCGGGAACACATAATATCAGTATTCTTCATACAAACATATGCCCCTAGCGGGATTCGAACCCGCGACGTTTTGGTATAGTGGTCAGAGTTTCTAACCACTACACTAAACAGGTCGTCTATCGCTCTCTTTACGACTTAACCAGACGCCTGTTTCCCTTCGAAACTAGCGAACTGTTCTTTTTAAGAGGGTTTATCTCACACGGCATTCTATACAAACTTTGAAGTACAAATTTCTCGAAAGAATTAACCGATTCTAATGAAACTTTATACGTATAAGCAGGATATTTGTTGTGACCGCCTCCGTGGCTCAATGTGAACAACATTGGGTTTACGATTCGGAGGTCGCGGGTTCGATGCCCAGCGGGGTACATGTTTAAGTACTCGGTTTGATTGGTGGTAGGGCATTTTGAATGTCCGCCTGGCTAGCTACCACCATCTTATCTAAATCTGCCGCCAAGCAGCAATGTTAATAGCACAACCTGTTTGGTGTAGTGTAGAAACTCTGCTACTACACCAAATGGTCGCGGGTTCGAATCCCGCTAGGGGCATATGTTTGTATAATGAATACAGACATGTGCTCCCGAGTTATGGATGTTTTTCATTTATACATGTATTTATTTACAAAAAAAAATGTATTTGTGTAGTTTATCAACCATCTAGTATCCACAACACAAGCCTAGATGCTTACTGTGGACCTAGATGGCGCTGTGTGTTTGTGCAAAGACATTTATTTATTTATTGCTGTATTCCGGATGTCAGAGATAAGATAGCCAGTCCCCCTAATGTGTTGGGGTTTCCCGGTTAGTACGCTGCCACCTTCGACCTCATCTTCACTTAACATCAGGTGTGATTGAGGTCAAGTACCAACCCGTTGTGCATGAAAAAAAAAACATTTTCAATATATTGAATTTATAATAAAATACCTATTGCAGTTTTTTGTTACTATGGAAACCTTAAAATCGATCTAATTTAGTTTCATTGCTCTTTTTCGCAAATCATCATCACCTTCTTGTACATTTATTTGGGGTCGGTACAGTACGTCTTTTTCTTCCAATCTCCTCTATCACCAGTCACCTCTTCATTCACGCCCTTTTCGTTCATATCACCCTTTACACAATCCATCCATCTTTTCCGCTCCTTTTCGCAAATATTCCTTACTAATTTTTTAAGTATATTATATACGTAAGGCACGTATAAACAATTACAATATAATACAATACAAATACTCTTTATTGCGCAAAATAATTTACAATAATTTTTGATGATAACAATAAAACACAATCAGGCGGTCTTATCACTAAAAGCGATCTCTTCCAGACAACCCACAGCCATGGGACATATGTAGGTAGAAAAACAGGTAGGGTGCACTATACTTCCAACTAAAGAAATAATTATAGATAAATATGCATAAATATAATATAAAAAATATCATATTAATCGACTTACTTAATTATATAATTATATAAATATATAAATACTTAATATATAGTATAAAACACAATCGCTAGAAGCACTTATAGATAGTCAACTAATGTTCACGAGGCGGGAGTTAACGAAAAGAAAAAAGTTATTACGTATGTACGTCTCATTAAAATCGGTTTATTCACTCCAAAACCAACTGTGGTAGGTAATAGTTAGCTCCCTAAGCCTGAAGTGTTTTTGTAGTGAATGGCAGTGATGGTATATATTACCTGCTCCCCATAGACTTGAGCCAGCCAATGGCCTTCGGGAAACTGAACGGGTTGATTTTGACGCCAATCAGCGTCAGTTCCTTGTCGTAGATCTGGAAGGGATTCAATCTGAAATAGAATTAAGTATTTATTAAATACTGGGCTATACGACGAATATAACACACGAGATAATGAAAGCAATATATATACCGAATAAGTGAATGGAAGGGTCGGTAAAGGTCGACCAAGAAGGACGTACGTCAATCGAGTGACTGACGTACACACAAAAGGTCAGGCGCGGTCAACCACTAACCGACGTGAATGTATGAAGCATTTGATAAGATTGGAAGAGGCAAAAGTAGTATGTCAGGACGTTGCAAATGGAAATCAATAGCCTTAATCTGTCCGAAGCATTAATTAAGAGTCCAGAGCCATTATTTTTTCTTTTTTTTTTTGACGCGGGGAAACGCATAACGCGTACCGCTCGCCTGGGGGACGGCGAGACGGTTATGTGGGACTCCCCTCCTTGTCGGGAGGGATACCCACTAAAACCTCGCGGCGATCTTCTTCGGCAGTAGGGAGGACCTGGGAACGCATAAGCGGCTCCAGCGGTATCCATGAGAATTTCCCCCTGCCCACGAAAAAAAAGATATTCTAGCATGACGTATCTACGTTTTTGCCGACTTTGAGTGACTAATTATGCGTAACTTAAAAATCCGCATAACTAAATATAGTATTCAATGATATCTAATAACGTTATCGTCAGTATTATATTATAATCCGTCATTAATTAATCAATATGCAGATTTCACTCTAGAATGATAAAATATCAAGGATCTCCAAATATTTCTACGTCATTTTATCAAGGAAACCGCTGTGAAATCGTACGTATCGATTATGTACCTAACATGTACTTGCTCATAATAATGTAGATATATATAATTATTACGCAAAATTACGCAATGTTCAATCTAGATGCGATTATTTCACATAAAAAAGAAATATTACCTCACCACAAAGATCGATATAATAATTTGTTTGTATTCACAAACAATTTTCTTTGTGAGACACTTGAGTCTTCTTTGTGAGCTACATCGTCACTTCCCATCAGGTGAGATTGTGGTCAAACGCGTAAAGTCTGATAAAGGTTCGAAACCTGTGCTACATATCTCCAGGCTCTCACTCCCTTACTGTAGACACTACAACAGGAGCACTGGATGTAGTGATGTAGTATAATGTTGAGAGTATAACCGCCTCCGTGGCTCAATGTAAACAACGTTGGGTTTACGATTCGGAGGTCGCGTGTTCGATCCCCAGCGGGGTATATGTTTAAGTACTCGGTTTGGTTGATGGTAGGGCATTTTAAATGCCCGCCTGGCTAGCTACCACCATCTTATTTAAATCTGCCGCCAAGAAACAATGCTAATAGCATTGTTGTATTCCGGTTGTCAGAGATAAGATAGCCAGTCCCCCAAATGTGTTGGGGTTTCCGGGTCAGTACGCTTCCACCTTCGACCTCATCTTCACTTAACATCAGGTGTGATTGAGGTCAAGTACCAAGCTGTTGTGCATTAAAAAAAAAGTATGATTATACTTTTTATACGATACTATATATACGATTGTATATATAGTATATATACGTAATGTATATTACTATGCCATGGACTAGGGCGATGTTAGATCATTAAACATGTATCCCGCTGGGGATCGAACCCGCGACCTCCGATTGTGTATGAATGTTGTATGTTGTATGAATTTAATGATTGAAACAACATCCATGGTTCACCTTATGTAATATATACAGAAATGTACACGTGACAGGGGGTGAGCCTATCGCCGTTGAAACGTGCAAATCTATAGATGTTTTCTGGTTAAAGGCCCATAGTCGATTTTTCCGACACCCACGGGAAGAGACAGAAACGTCAAAAATAAGCTTTATAAACATATTTTGCATTATATGAAACTTCAGAGCTTTAAGACATTAGTAAAGATCTTTAATTGACTGATAAGCACTTTATTCAATACTTACGAAGCTTGATGCGTGGGGGGGCAACATCCGAAAAGTACGTATTTGCCCCCATGTCTGAGATAATTAAAACTGATCTCCATGACTTTGCCCACGCCTGGAAAAATAATATTTAAAATGAATATTACGACATCGAGGTCGTCATCTTTACAAATATTCATATGTCTACTAAGTACAATTTCAGGTTTATTGAAAATTCAAAAAAGTTTTATGTCGTAAGATATAAGAATAATAATTAAATAATTATTATTATGCTCGTTCTTCTCTGTGGAAGATGCCTTGTGAATAAGCCATAATTGTACGTCAAGACGATTTCATTTGAAATGTCGTAATAATAATTAAATAATATATTATTCTTATAACTTACGACATTTCAAATGAAGTCGTATAAAAATGAAATAATACTGAGTTTTACGAATTAAAATACAGTACTTTTTTTTATACTCAACGGGATCACCCATAGGACTTTGGTCTCCTCCAAAGACCAATAAAATCCCTATAAAACTGTAACAATACTTCGTTTTACGAAAAAAAGAAATACAGTAGGTATACCTAGGTATCTTTAAGAAGTCAATAACCTTACCTGTACAATCAATAATAACGTCGTAGAGTTGTTTCTCTTTCTCCAAAATATCAGGAGTGACTAGTCTGTATCCAGTATCTGGAAAAAGATAAACATAATTTCCATTTAAATGTGTGAAGTAAGTATTTTGACAATGAGACGGGTATATAAAATAAATAAATAATAGGTACATAAATATCCTTGGACATAAACACAGCGCCATCTAGTTCTACTTAAAGCGACTATAGGCTTGTGTTGTGTATACCAGATGGTTGATATACTACATAAATACATATTTTTTTTGTAAATAAACAAACAAGCAAAATATTCTTTATTGTACAACAATAAGAAACATAAGAAAAATAAGAAAAATACTTATTATAAATGAAAACATCGACATCTCGGGTACACGTGTCCGCATTCATCATACAAACATATGCCCCTTGCGGGATTCGAATCCGCGACCTTTTGGCATAGTGGTCAGAGTTTCTAACCACTATACCAAACAGGTCGACAAATCGTAAATGGTACTTAAGATTCAGAATTCCAGGGCACAGATTTCAGTAGGAGAAAACAGAATGAAGGATTTCAATCCTACATCAAAACTAATTACAGGATCCTCATCATCAGCACATCCCCATTGTTGAGACACAGCCTCCTCAGACTGGTAGAGGGTATGGGCCATATTCCACCACGCGGGCCCAGTGCGGTCGCTGTGGATTAAAATTTGTGTCAGTCTAGTGGCCCCCTTAGGCCACCGACTTGGCTTAACGACTGTCTTTAAGGCAACCGGGACCGACTAACTTGTTCTTCGAAGCACGGAACACTCGTATTAAAATACCACTAGTGGTCACCCATCCAAGGTTTGACCGCGCCAGAGATTGCTTAACTTCGCTACTCGAAAACGAGTGCTCGACGATTGGGTTCCGAATTGGAAATATAACGCCAACTCTTACTGGAATCTCAAGTTCTGGATCTTAATTCCTTTATTCAAATCCGATGGTAGGTACTTAAGTATGTCAACTCAAGCTATGCTCGGGTCTAATAATCTTACCCAACTTCTTCACTATTTCAAGCCTCGATTTGTTCATCTCGGAGACAGTGACATCCCTGTGCCCGTGGTGGTGTAGAGTGGTCACCCATAAATTACCTGACAATAAAACAAATACAGTTAAAACTTAGAAGTTATCAATGCAATGCATATCCTGGAGCTGATAGGAATGCGTGATAATGATAAGAGACCTGGCGACATTACTCTCATTCCATAATCCAATGGCATAACCTTGTGAATACGGTCGCCCCGTCGCACCTCCAAGGATTTATCCGTTAGACTGGTCCACGCCTCTGGAGATGTGAGAGCTGGTGCCTACTTTGCTCAGCAGCTGAGCTTATGCATTCAGCGGGGCAATAGCGCTAGCGTACTAGGTACTATGCCTCACGGAAGCGAGTAGGACGGCGTATTTTTTCTATGAGATATAGATATTTTCAATTGTGTTTTAAAAATTTGTTGTTTCATGTAATTTTATTTATAATTAAATTTCTTTGAAATTTATGGACCGAGTTTTTCTGGTATAAAAGACATTTCGTTTTCGGAAAAATAAAATTCTATAATAAAAAATGCGAATTTGTGATAAGGACCTATTTATAACACGCTTTTGTTAGCTTCATTTGTAACTAACATTTGTAATGTTTTTCTACCTACAAATGTCCCATAGCTGTGGGTTGTCTGGAAGAGATCGCTTTTAGTGATAAGACCGCCTAATTGTGTTATATTGTTATCATCAAAAATTATTATAAATGATTTTGCGCAATAAAGAGTATTTGTTTTGTATTGTATTGTAATCAAATCTTGAAAGTTAATTTAAACTTACTTCTAATTGTCGTATCGAAATGAAACTTTGTATGTATATGTAATTCTGATGACAATACTATAATTTGGTATCTTGGAGCTGATCTGATGATGGAGCCAGGAGATGGATGAAGGAAATGGAGCCTTTTTTTTTTTATTTACGACGGGTTCGTACTTGACCTCAATCACACCTGATGTTAAGTGAAGATGAGGTCGAAGGTGGAAGCTTACTGACCCGGAAACCCCAACACATTTGGGGGACTGGCTATCTCATCTCTGACAACCGAAACACAAGAATGCTATTAACACTGCTGCTTGGCGGCAGA
Source organism: Oegoconia quadripuncta (assembly GCA_949316235.1). Lineage (NCBI taxonomy): Eukaryota > Metazoa > Arthropoda > Insecta > Lepidoptera > Autostichidae > Oegoconia > Oegoconia quadripuncta. The sequence continues at coordinate 26,714,267 of OX438749.1, forward strand.
CTACCAACCTAACCTACAACCTACAACCAAGCGTGCTTTTTTTAGTTTTTTTTTAAACTACATTTTATTATTATAATGAAAATTATTTGCGACGAATTGTCATAAACACATAAAACGTATGTAATAACAATTACAAGAACTAAACACATTTATAACTACTCTTATCTAAACAGATTAAATATTTCTAACTGTCACGGTCACAAACACAAGTGTTACATGCCATTATCTATCATCAACACAGTTTAAACTAGATTAAACTAAATATTATTTTATTATGTCATCCATCATAAATTACGACGTCAGTCAGTATTTTCCAACAAACAGCATGTTATTTTATATTATTTATTTACACAAGTAGAATGATGATTACTGTATGTTAAGTTTGTTTGTTTGTTTTATTGGTACTTTATAAAATTTACAGAATTATTATGTCTATCTAAATGAAGTATTTAGGGATCCGTCAAAGCGAGATGACTTTGTATGAATTTCTGGATACGCAATTGAATTCAATCACACTTGATGTTAAATGAAGATGAAGTCGAAGGTGGAAGCGTACTGACCCGGATACCCCGTCTTATTTTGGGAATTGGCTATCTTATCTCTGACAACCGAAACACAACAAGGCTATTAACATTGCCGACAGAAACCGCGATCCATCACATGTCCTAGCGAGAAATTGGCTTACATGTTCACAAATACATACATAAAGTCACGACCTTTATTCAAAATGTGGTGAAAAGAGATATCCCAAACAATAGTGTTTGGGTGTTCACATCCACGGTTTGCCTTATGAATCATGCAGAAATGCACACCTGACAGAGGGTGAGCCCATCGCCGTTCAAACGTGCAAATTTCGATTTTCTGGATACGCACTTGAATTCAATCACACCTGATGTTAAGTGAAGATGAGGCCGATGGTGACCTAGAAACCCAATGTCGTTTGGGGGACTGGATATCTTATCTCTGACAACCGGAACACAACAATGCTATTAGTATTGCTGTTTGGCGACACACTTAGATAAGATGGTGGTAGCTAGCCAGGCGGACACTTAAAATGCCCTACCACCAACTAAACGGAGTACTAAGCATGTACCCCGCTGGGGATCAAACCCGCGACCTCCGATTGCCACAGCGGTGGTCAAAGGTTGTCTTACGAAGGAAAGATTCTCTTACCGATTATTCCAGCTCCAACAACGAGTATCTTCTGGCTGACGGAGAGGGGAGAAGCTCTGTCGAAACCGTGTGATACGCAGGAGAATGGCTCGCAAAGGCCACCTGAAAAGAATATAGAGAATAATAAATAGAAGTTTAACACTGGTGTCGATTCGGATGTACACCAACTAAACTAAACTAAAACCAGTTTTAAAGTAGTACTGTCTCTTTCTCCCTGGAACAGTACGATGCGACGGCACAACTCCAAAACTGGTTTTAGTTTAGTTGGTGCGAATCGACACCATTACTTATCAATTGCAGCTGATCAATCATATAATCCTCACGTCATTTTACGTCTGCCGATGCATACATAGAGCTTTCTCTTCAGGCTCTTTGGATAAGACATGATGTTGTCAACATTTGTGTTTAGCGTATATACAACATGTAGCAGAATTAACGCAAAACCTCATACACCCCAAATGATTTATAATTTAATAAATCTATCTGCATAACTATTCAAATAATTTAAGGAATATCTTAAAAGTTACTAGCATTTTAAGTTATCGTGTCCACATCATTTGATTAATAATTCTACAAAGTTTACTACCAGTTGTCAGTTACCCACTCGTGGAAAAACCATCTGTCACCATACATACAGTTATTGGCGGGAAAACAGTTGCAAAAGAAAAACGAAGAAAGAAGATTGGTAGCAAAAGCAATTTATTTAAAATAATAAGGGCGTGGTCGTATCAAACACACAGACTTTAGAACAACTCTAGAATTGATCTCAATTTAATTAAAATTTTTGTAATTATTACCTATATTTTAACATAGTGCAATCGGCTCTACTTCCCATTCTGAACAAACTAATTTCTGGTTTTGCGTTAATTCTGTTACATGTTATATATATCTTTAAACATACACACACCGCGACTGGCGCGACTGGCGGGATTCGTAGGCTTCCTATCATACGAAAATTTGGAACCCAATTTTTCTCCAACTTTTATTTATCATAAAACTCATCCGGTATATTTTAATCTTCCTAAGTTGAGAAAAACTCACCCTGTTCAGTAGTAATCCCATCAGGCAATGCGTACACCTGGTCCTGTGGTACCTTCACGTACTGCGCCCAGCCGCCATCCCGGAAAATGCCGACGGTGCTGTTGATCCCAGCAGTTAAGCAGTATTGGTAGTTTCCATCGCGGCAGAAGTTGCAGAGACTGCAAGCGCTGTGGAAAGAATTTCCATATTTAAAGAGAACTCAGTATGCTCAGCCAAAGCTCAGTCAAAGCCAAAGCCAACAATTATCAGTAGGTCTTTTTGTGATTCAAGCGTTGCAAGAATAGCCAAACTCAGATAGACCACCTAGACCTTTTGTGAAGACTGTCCTAACCTAAAACTACCGAGAAGAGAGATACGAGCTAAGCCTAAGAACATCAATTCATACATATAATTTTTTACAAAATAAATCATTTGCTTAATAATCAAATACAACAACTAATATACAGGGCGTCCCAAAGTTATGGGACATGAAGGGGAAGTACCTTAAATATTGTAGATAGTGAATTTTGCTCAAAGAAGACTTTATGTTATTTTTAAAAGTTAGTAATTCTGCATTCATAGATTTTCTAAAAATTACTTGCTTCGGCTGGGAATCGAACCGACTTAAATGTGAAAAAAAAAACACCCTACTTTTATGATGCCAATCGAAAGAATAGCTAAAAAGTAATAACTCTGCCTAAGTAACATAGTATTTTAAAAGAAAGGAACAACATAAAATGATTGAGTCAAATTTCAAGAAAGTTATTTATTGCCGACGACGTTCGAAAAGTAGCGATATTATCATTCCAAAGATAGCATTGATTATTCGTAAATAAGTACCCACTTCATAAAATAGGTACTAACATAGTTTTCCTTATTATAAGTGCACGTGTAGATGAAATGATAAAACTTGTATTTCAATACGTCCTCTGTAAGCTAGACAGAAGGCAAATTAAAAACAAAAATAAATAATTTATAATTTGAAAATGGAACAGTTTATGACAGCGTTTGTTTGAATGCATACTTTTTAAGATATTTTAAAAAGAAGTGATATTTTTAAATGTTGTTCTTAAATTTGAAAATGGAACAGTATGTGCGAGCGTTTGTTTTTCGGATATTGATCTGTTTAGTCTCAATTCACTTACACAAGTGTTATTGTGTTAATTTATTGCGAACATGGCATATCAAGTAAGTTTTGATCTAATGGAAGCATATTTTTTGAACGATAAAGATATCTCTAGAAGTTTGCGGTGGTATGGCGTAAAATATCCTGATAGACAAATACCGTCTCGTAAAGTTTTGAAAAGGCTTGTGAACAATTTGAAAACTCTGGGACGTTTCGATAAACGCCCAAGAGAACCACAGCAAGAAAACCATACGATCAACGACGAAGAACTTGGTATTTTAATTTACTTTTCGGCTTTTCCGAAAGCATCGGTGAGAGAAGGAGAACATGAAATTGGAGTTTCAAAAAGTAAAATACACCGTGTATTAAAAAAACACGGTTTTAAGAGTTATGTTGAAGGACGATTGGTTCAAAAATTACTTCCGGGCGATACAGAAAGGAGAAAAAATTTCTGTCTTGATATCCAGGCACGATTGCTCGAAGATCCAAATTTTTTGGATAATATTATTTGGACAGACGAATCTAACTTTAGCAATAACGGTATGTATAACCGCAACAATAATCGTATTTGGTCTAAAGAAAATCCCCTACGAGTGACTGAAACTAATAACCAAGTGCGTTTTTCACTCAACTGTTGGTGCGGACTTTTAAAAAACCGGGTTTTCTTAATCCATTTTTACCAAGGAACCTTGAACACAGAAAAGTATTTAGGAATACTTCAAATTTTAAGGGATAAGATAAGAAACCATTCCGCGGCGGAGCAAGAAAACTTAATTTTCCAACAAGATGGAGCTCCGGCTCATAATAGTCGGAGAGCAGCAGATTTTCTAAATGAATGTTTTCCTACATGGATTGGTACAAATGGACCGATTAGATGGCCGGCCAGATCCCCGGACCTCACACCATTAGATTTCTTCTTTTGGGGATACGTGAAAGATATGCTATACAAAAAGCGATACGAGAACGTAGGCGAGTTGCAAACAGAATTGTGCCATATCACATCGAGTGTTCACCATAAAATGATTAGAAAATCAACAGGCAGCGGGCTCATTAAAAGATTGGCGATTTGCGTAAGACAAGAGGGATCACATTTTGAGCATTTAATTAATTAATTTACAAAAAAATACCTACTTAATTGACTACGGCAGTTTCATGTATGTTTTTTATTTGATTAAAATGATTAATTTCACGTTGTTCCTTTCTTTTAAAATACTATGTTACTTAGGCAGAGTTATTATTTTTTAGCTATTCTTTCGATTGGCATCATAAAAGTAGGGTGTTTTTTTTTTCACATTTGAGTCGGTTCGATTCCCAGCCGAAGCAAATAATTTTTAGAAAATCTATGAATGCAGAATTACTAACTTTTAAAAATAACATAAAGTCTTCTTTGAGCAAAATTCACTATCTACGATATTTAAGGTACTTCCCCTTCATGTCCCATAACTTTGGGACGCCCTGTATATTATATTTACATAACTATAAAAAGTGTATCGCCTCGGGCTCTCCTACCTGCGGCATTGTCCCCAGCACGCTAGCCGCGTTGCCCCGCTGCACCGCCAGGCTTAGTCTTTGTGTAAAGAAGGAGCCCGCCCTGAGGTCACCTGACGCTTGGATTAGCAAATCCGACACATCTTTTATGAATTTTTTAGTGTCGAACGACCACGGGCCCAGTTTTCGAAGGCAAGTGCCGCAAACTCGTAATTAGTAGTTAAAAACGCGTATTTGCGGCACTTTACTCTCTGGGCGAGGTCGGCGGCGGCACCGGCCTTGAGGGCAGAGCTCTGTACATAAGATGGGGCCTAAGTATCTACACAAGTGGCAACCCAGACCAGTGTGCGGCCAAGTCGCCAGGATGATTTATCGCCACTTAACATCAGGTGTGATTGAGGTCAAGTACCAATCCGTTGTGCATTAAAATAAAACAAGACATTATTATAAAATAGTACCTACCGATTAGGATCAACGACTACGAACTGTCCTTTCTTGAAGATGGATGCTTTACCAGCTTCGTAGACTTCTCCGCTGAACTCATGACCTAGTGGCAGAGGTCGTTCTTTCGATGCCGGAAATTCACCCTATAATACAGAAGATAAACTAAACTATCTCCTCTACAGCTGTAGTATACATAAACAGGCTATTGTAGCACAGTGGGGTTAGGTAAGCCATAGATAAGGGAGATATAAAGTCCTTGTATGTGCTTGAATATATTCAAAACAAGCGTCTTAAAACTATTGATAATTAATCAATCAATAATGATTTATTTTCATAAGCAGGCGCGCGTCTCGGTGGCAGGTCAAGGCACTTACTCCACCATCCTAATTGACTAATTCGGCTTCCATTTCTGGATGAAGTAATAATAATAAAAATAATAAATGTCTGCACAAACACACAGCGCCATCTAGGTCCACAGTAAGCATCTAGGATTGTGTTATGGATACCAGATGGTTGTTAAACTACACAAATACGTTTTTTTTTGTAAATAAATACATGTTTAAATGAAAAACATCTATAACTCGGGAACACGTCTGTATTCATCATACAAACATATGCCCCTAGCGGGATTCGAACCCGCTACCATTTGGTATAGTAGCAGAGTTTCTAACCACTACACGAAACAGGTCGTCAAATTATGTAACGAAGTAATGATATTTGAATTAACAGAACCAAGCCGCCCAGCAATGTATGCCGAATAAATCTCTGCATTTATGATGGTTTAATAGGCTTACTTAGTATAATACCTATCAAATAAACATACACACACTCCCACAGACATTACAAACGGAGTTATTAATTGTAGACACATACGACAACTGATTTTATTTCGTCATTATTCATATTAGTTATTATTATTACATAAATAATAGGCAGAGACAATTGATTTCCACTTGTCACACACTCGCCGGTTAGTGGTTGACCGCATCTGACCTTTTGTGAGTACGTCAGTCACTTATCGACGTACGTCCTTCTTGGTCGACCTTTCCCGCCCCTCCATTAATTTTTACGTTATTCATTGCTTTCGTCTCCTTACACTCGTTAGTTCCATATAACCACCTTAACATATCTCTTTCCGTCTTACTCACTACATCTTACATAATTATCATCATAATCATTACTACGTAATTATTATATTTTATAAAATATATCTGAAATGAGTTGTATAATACCTAATACATACGATAGAAATATTCATTCAAAGTCAGCGTTGTACGTTTTTTTAATATTTTTTTGAATGCCTGTTTATGCTATTTTTGTACTTTTCTCTGGATTTAATAAAATGTAATGTATAATTCAGCTTTATCATTAGCCTGCGACTAAAATGGCTGTCATTGCACTGTGACTATATGGAACCCTGAAAACTTTTTTTTTATGGTTAACTGGATACGCGTTTGACCACAATCTCACCTGATACGATGTGGTCGAAGATGAAGCACGCGATCTCAGTAGATGCCTATTCACCCTGCTCTTGAAGATCCCAAGGTTGTAGGATTCAGGAAAGACTGACGCCGGAAGGAAGTTCCATGCATTGGCTGTTCGCATTAAGAATGAAGAGTCGAACCGCTTAGTGCGAATGTTCGGTATGTTAACTACATACGGGTAGGGACGCCTAGTAGTCCGAAGATGAAATGGCGATGGTGGAATAAAATTGTGTAATTCCAACGCACACTCACCGAAGTGCACATGAATAAAAGGAGACTTACCTGAATGATATGCAGATCAGTACCACATACACCAGCGTAGTGGACCTTCACGATCACATCGGTATCGTTTCCCAACTGTGGCAGTGGGTAATTGTTGTCATATTTGAGAGAGAGGGCTTTTCCATCGAATACTACCGCTTCCATTTTTAATTATTCTGAAACAAAAAAAATAATTAAAATAAAACTTTTTTTTTTTGACTTAAGGTTTCTTTTATTGGTACAATATTTATAAACAACTTATTATAATATAATACAATTTATTATAAAAAAAATGGGTTTATGGGCAGAAAATATTCACCTTTGATTTTAATATTCTTACAATGTAACTGTAACACATTATTTATACTTTTGTGAATTTCGCAGTATTACGACTATGCGTGGTAAATGGCACATAAACATTATGTGCTTCGTTTCATATATATTTACAAGCATGATTTGTCAAACTTTTCTAACAGGAACTTTTTTATTTTAGTCTTAACTGATGTAGCCACAGTGTTACTTTTTATATAGCTTCAGGAAAACTGTTAAATATCTTAGGCACTAGGAATTTTCTGGTTCTTTGGCCATAATAGTTGTAATAAATAGTTGTTAAACTTTTATTATTTTCCAGCAAATGGGGAAGAAGACTGTCTTTATACTCGTCTTGCAAACGCACAATAATAAAGTACATAGTGCAAAGACCCGAAAACTAATTTTAAAAGACAACGAAAATAATAAAATTCGAACCTCCTACAATTTGAGTGCAAAAAGCTTTTTCGCCGAAAATTTTTTAGTTAATATTTTCATAAACAAAATGTTATTTAAAATATTTTGGAATGGGTTATTATTGATATTCCATAATCGACAATGAAATCATTATTCAAGTTAATAGTGACGACTATAGTATCAGTTTAAGTGATTAAGATTTAGATTAATGAAGACATGTTTTTAACCGCGAATAGTACCTATTATTAATAACAGTTACCCGAAGGATTAAATGGCACTTTGTGTATCGTCATATCACTAGTGACGTAGGTACGTCAAATCGGCAATCTCCTCAGCGGCCGAACTAAAGTGCATTCTTTGTCGAAGTTCTGTCCTACTTTGTCGGAATAAAATCTCATTTTCTTGCCCCCTTCCTTTCTAATTGATTGCCTAATAAATAATCTATTTTTCATCGTTTGAGCGTCGGCGGCTCAGCGGTTAAGGCTCCCAATATGGAACGTTTCTTGTTCTTTTTATTTGTTAATTTGGGTTCGACTCACAGGCAGGCCTCGTACCAATGGGTTTTTTAATTTAATTTAATTACTTATGTCCGCATTTATCCGACTGCTCTTAAATGATGAAGGAAATCATCGTGAGGAAACCTGCATGCCTGAGAAATAAAAATTTAAAAGGCATATGAAGTCCCCAAACCGCATTCGGCCGGCGTGGTGGACTATGGCCCATTCCCTCATATACGGGTGAAGGCCTATATCCCTGCAGTGGGATGTTTACGGGCTGATGATGAATATATTTTTAATATTTCTAAGATTCAACTCAATTTTCATGTTCATTATTTAATCCCCGACGAAGAAAACAGGTGCTTTGTTTTGACCGCATTGTGTGTGTCTTTATCCGGACGTATTTCTGTAATTCTCGGTCCGATTTGAGTGCGTTTCTTTTATATTAAATATTAAACCAAATGAAAGGTTCATAGCTATGTTTGATGAAAATCGGACAAGCTGTATCGAAAATACTTAGCATTCCATCTTGCTCCGTTAGTGCATGTTTGCATAAGTCTGCATGGCTCGCTCCCCTTCGTGCGCACAAAAACTTAGTTATTTCCTTTACAATCCGAAAGTAATGTATACTTCGAAAATATAAAACATGTGATCACTAAAAACATATATCTCGTTTCATTATCTCTCAAAGTTTCGTGATTCTACCTAAAGTATTACCGTAATGTCAGCCGTTTATCTGTAGGTACTTTCAGTTGTAACTTTGAATTTCTAATCGAGAATATTTAATGTAATCATATTTTCGATGTACATGATCATCAGCATAAGACCTGTTTTTATTAAGTAAGTCATACAAAGTGAATGCTTCTTCTTCTTCTTTTCGAGTCGAGGCAAGTTTCAAATTTTATTGGTCCAAAACTTAGCCACTCTAACAGCACTCTCTGTCGCGTTAAGGAGGTCGTCAAAGGTGCAGCTGTCAGGACGCGCCGAGCAAGATTCATTGTCTGCGGGGAGACTCCACACTCGCACTGTTCAATGCTTAATGATTTGATGATAAAACTAGGCTAGTCCTACGCCAATTGATGCCAATCGACCTTTAACATAGTTGGTTAATTTATTTAGATTATATCACAGTCTATCAATGGAATCGACATATGGAACGAATGAGTGAAACGAGAATAACGAAAGCGTGAATGGAAGGGTCGGTAAAGGCCAACCAAGAAGGATTTACGTCAATCAAGTGACTGACGTACTCACAAGAGGTCAGGTGCGGTCAATCACTACCCGACGAGTCTGTATGAAGCATTGGTGAAAATGGAAGAAGCAAAAGTAGTATGTCAGGATCATTGCAAGTGGAAAAATTCTCTCTGCCTACCGCAACGGGAATAAGGCGTCAACATTATGTATGCTATGTTATATTTATTGTCTCTTTCTTATCATTTGTTTTGCGATTCCAAAAATGTTTTACCTCATGTCCTATATAAGTCCCTGTATTCTGATTTATCAAACACTTTTTTGTTTATGGCGAAGAATCGAGTATTATTCTCATGTAGTATAATTGCACTGCACAAGAATAAAATATAATTTACATAAAAAACGATTAAAAAAAAAACAGAGAAGCCGGGGCTGTGGTTGTTCGTGCACTTTTGGGATCCATTGCATATAGGTACAAATTTTTTTTTTTTTTTGACATGTCGATGTATTCGTCTGTTATAGTTCTGGTGGTGTTAAATGAATATGTTTTCTGAAAAAAATTATCTGTGGACACTGTTTGTCAAAGAATTATTATTTTACCAATATGTTTCTTGTATTATGCTTTGACTGTTTGTGTTCTTAAAATAAAAAAATAAAAATTAATAAAATAAAGTAAGTGGTTAAGCTGAACACTTCATTCAGTAAACAGCTTAATTAATACCACCCATATCGGTGCGGTTTATCAAAAGGGGATATAATATAGTTTAATATTTTATTTCAGATAGATAACATAACACCAATACAAAGCACTTAAGTACCTCTATAAGTACAGTTTTAATATAGGTCTGCTATAGGGACTTTACCGGAGTTTTGGGGTTCCCTAAATGTTTGACGCCATTGCCCGGCCAAGTGCATTTGGAGACGCATCAACTTTGATAACCGCCTTCGTGGCTCAATGTAAACAACACAGGGTTTATGAATCGGAGGTCGCGGGTTCAATCCCCAGCGGGGTTTACTTTTAGTAATCTATTTGGTTGGTGGAAGGTCATTTTAAATGTCCGCCTGGCTATTACCATACACACACACATTCACACTTTTCTCACATACACTTCTCTTTAACCGCCTCCGTGGCTCAATGTAAACAATATCGGGTTTACGATTCGGAGGTCGCGGGTTCGGTCCCCAGCTAGGTACATGTACCCCGAGTACTTAAACATGTTTAAGTACTCGGTTTGGTTGGTGGTTTTAAATGTCCGCCTGGCTAGCTACCACCATCTTATCTAAGTCTGCCTCCTAACAGCAATGTTAATAGCATTGTTGTGTTCCGGTTATCAGAGATGAGATAAGGCTGTCCCCCAAAAAAGATGGGGTTTCCACCTTCGGCCTCATCTTCACTTAACATCGTGTGATTGAGGTCAAGTGCTAACCCGTTGTGAATAAAAAAAATGAGTTCCGTATCGTGTACATTTATGCAAAGAATCACGGATTTAGTGAAAACCAATCGTAAATTTGAGTTAGTGGTACCTAAAAAAACGTATTAACATTATTACCGTTACCTCGATATGGTTTTCTGAAAGCTGATGTCCTGATTTAATTAAGTTTTTGACATGCTTAACTAATGGGTACTTTATAACACTTCGGATACTCGACTCGATTTACGATAGCATTTTAGAAATTTTAACGATGACTCATTTAATGGGTTATAATATATCTCTCATAAAACTTATCTTCTGATACTGAACTATATACCTTAGGTTATCCTAAAACCTAAATAATACACTAAAGGACACATAAAAAAGGTCCTTACCTATGAAATTGGTGTTTTGTATGAAGAATTTCAAATGTTTGTATGGAGACTGTTTTCTCCATACAAACATTTTTGATTTTTTTTTGGGAACGGCAAATCCAAATTTAGCTAAACTTTGTGTGTATTATTGGATTACATTAAGTTAAGTATAGGCAGTGTTAATTTTTAAAAGTAACCGCCTTATAAAAAGTTTTAGCGAATCTAAGAAATGATTATGGGAAGCACATGAAAAGAGGTCTGTTCAAATTTTTTTTTATTATGTGATTAAGCTCAGAAATTAAAAAATATTTCATGTGAAACCTTGAAATAATATTCCATTTAACAAATAAAAAACAAATTTGGAAATAGCTTTGAAAATCGTACGAATTGTTACGTATGATTAACGAAGAAAAAAAACTCCAATTTTATAGGTAAAGACCCAATATATATTATATGCGTGGAAAGACAAATCTCTTTTAATTTTGTCTAACAGTAAAACGCGACTTTGTTGATACCTTGACAGTCTTTCCTGAATCCTACAACCTTGGGATCTTCAAGAGCAGAGTGAATAGGCATTTACTGAGATCGCGTGCTTCATCTCCGACCACATCGTCACTTTCCATCAGGTGAGATTGTGGTCAAACGCGTATCCAGTCAATCATAAAAAAAAAAAAAAAAAAAAAAAAACAATGTTGGGACTCTCGTAGGAGTGGGTTGGGCCATAATTCAGGTACAATGCCAAGTAGATTTGTGTCACATGACCCACCTCCACACCCTCCCACTGCAACTCCTCTAGCCAGGATCAACAGCGGTACAGCTGAACGTCGCCTACTGGAAGTAAGCGTGTCCCGAGAAAAGACTTTACGCTACCTTGGGCCCCAAAATTTAAGAAGAAGAAAAAGGGGTTTAAAAAAAGAAAAAATTATTTCCTCTTTCCCCTTTACAAATGGGAGTGTAGCCAGAGAAAAGGAGAAAACCCTCGTATGAGGTTAAGATTAAATGGGTAAAGGGGACTGAGTGAGGCTCAGTCCCTAATGAGTATAGAATACACCACGGACGGCGCCAAGGGACGCAGTGAGTTCTTGGTAAGTAGCTAATCTACTTAGTGTAGTAATGCCAGTAATACGAATGGCAGAAAGACTTGTGTCAGTGTAGTAGTCACCTGACAGGCTGATAATCAATGTCAAAGTTCATGTTCAGCAATTTGTTCAAATTAGCAATGGAGAATGGAGTTACCTATGCGTTTGGTCGATATCTCTTAGGGCTGACAGCTAGCTCTCTCTTCGTCGCGCCACAGCACAGGCCGCGCGTAATTTCAATAAGTATATCTTTTTACAATAATTTTTGATGATGACAATAGAACACAATTAGGCGGTCTTATCACTAAAAGCGATCTCTTCCAGACAGCCCACAGCTATGGGAAATTTGTAGATAGAAAAACAGGTAGAGTGCACGATACTACCAACTAAAGAATAATTATAGATATATATATACCATGGTGCGCGGTTCGCTACAAGAAGTGAATTTTCACATGCAAATTAATGAGATTGCATAATGATGTAACATGAGTAAAATTACAAAGGCTGTTTATTAGATTTTTGTTTAAAAAACATTGGAAAACCACATCACTGCGTCACTTCATGTTCGATTTTTTTTGACATTGCTGAATTAGCTAATCTGCAAAAGTTAGTGCAAAAACATAGTAATACCTACTCGTCATGTTATAGAAAGAACGTCAAGGAAACGTTATCTATTATCCTATATATACCCAGTAATAATTTCGTTGAATAATCATGATATTGTCACACTATTTAAATACAGAAAATAAATTTAGATCACATTACCACAGACCGAAGCTTCATAGTAACTTTTCCCCCCCTTTTCTAAGAAGGCTGACTGGAACTAAAACCCCATAAACACAATTAAAAAAAAACAAGTTTCTACTAACCAACTAGCCGTCCGACGTACGTGGATGTCACAGGGTATCTAAAAGTCAGTACAGCACAGATAACAAATATATTATTATGTAAATTCGAAACCGGTTTAACAATAATGTGACCACATTTTCCAATGTTAATTTAGACCTTGATCTTTTTGTACAATTTTAATAATGGTTTGCAAATATCGGTTGGAATAGACACAGCACAATATCAACATGGTTTTGAATAGTCGTGTTGTTGTCAACACGAGTCGAGCAATTTTTTTTGGCTTATTGCCACGTGCGTAATCTAAGTCAGTCAATGTTTCTTGGTTGGATGTGGCTTACCTAACAGTCCACCTTGTGATGGACATTCTATCTGCCATCAAAACTTTGAGGCCTTATCGGCCTCAATTTTTTTTTATATGCATAATAAACATACTTAGTTTTTTATCCATTACTATATTAAACAAAAATTCACCTAATTAAATATCAGTTAGTATTTATTGTTATTAAGATACAAATTAAAAATAGGGTTTTCTAAAAAAAAAAATTTTTTTTTATGCACGACGGGTTTGTACTTGACCTCAATCACACCTGATGTTAAGTGAAGATGAGGTCGAAGGTGGAAGGGTACTGACCCGGAAACTCCAACACATTGGGACTAAGCACTCGTTTTTTTTAGGCTTCATTATTCAAAATGACATCTTTAATATACCTGTATAAGATCGCAATTATAATTTAATTTTACCGTATTTTCCCTGGACTAAACAGTGTTCTTTGTCATTCAACCTCTTAAACAGAGCATTCTTACAATCAAAACAAACAACTTTTGTTCTATGACTTTCTAAAATTCGGCATTATTTATTTTATTTATTTATTTACCAAGTTTATAACTGCCATTACAGATTACTCTCATGCGATAGTTAACTAATTACAATGATGTATACCAACTATATCTACCTATACTAAATAACATAGTACAAATAACGCGATTTTTTTAAATTCGATCATACCGCTTATGACAATATCTGTTCAATCAATCAATCAATTACACTTTATTGTACAAAATTCTACAATACACTTCTTAAATATAGCTTCAAAAAAATAACAATTGTACAACCAGGCGGGCTTATCGCTATTAAGCTGTTCTGTCTGCAATCTCATTGAGTGTGTGTTATATTGCTGTTTCATATAATGTTGTCTACAGAGCGTAGTAGTGTGCAGAGGCTGAAAAAAAAAAGAATTTTATAGATTCATAGGACATAATGTTGTCTGTTCCAATTAATACAGAGGCGATTCATGTAAAGAGGTTTTTGGTGGTATAAAAAAAAACGCGTACGTTTTTACTCTTAGGCCTACGCTACCTACCTACGCTAGCTTATCTTTTCCATGATGTTCACGTAACTATGGTCACCCCAATTAAGTACACTATACCTATCAGAGTTACCAGTGTTATTATTAGTTTATTTTCGCAGATAATGCGACAGAGTACCTAACATGTTATCTTTAGTTTTAGGGTTATGTACCAAAAGGATACTGAAATTTGTAAATACTAAAACGAAATGAAATCATAACTGATTTTATTTGTAAATACACGTAAGATACAAGGGATAAAATATTATAACTCTAAGGCCCGTATTAATAAACTATTCTCAATAAAAGTCTTGAGGCGTGAGTATCAACCGAGATGCGTCTTAAGCAGTTGACGCTATCAAAGCTCCGTGCTAATTTATAAACCAATCTTGAGGTTGACTCAGCTGAGATCACTTCTTAAGTATTCGCCTCAGCGGCGAATATTTGATAGTCTTGAGTTTTGTTTATTAATACGCGCACCTCTCAAGTGAGTACTGCTTGAGTATGCACGTGCTTTTCAGGTCTCAAGTTCCGTTTATTAATCAACACGTTTACTTGAGACCGATCACAAAACGTTCTCAATCTTGAGGATGGTTTATTAATACGGGCCTAAGTTTTCTACAGTAAGAGATAAATAAATATTTCGGACAAATCTATGTCTCCTAATTTGGAAGATCCGGGTTCGATTTCCAGACAGGTCATGTACCAATGAATTTATAAATTTAATTTAATTACTTATGTGCATTTACCCGACTGCTCTTAAACGGTGAAGGAAAACATAGAGAGGATACCTACATGCCTGAGAAATATAAATTCTAAGGCATGTGAAGTCCCCAACTCGCATTGGGCCAGCGTGGCGGACTATGGTCCATACTCCTTCATTTTTTATTTTTTTTTATGCACGACGGGTTCGTACTTGACCTCAATCACACCTGATGTTAAGTGAAGATGAGGTCGAAGGTGGAAGCGTACTGACCCGGAAACCCCAATACATTTGGGGGACTGGCTATCTTATCTCTGACAACCGGAACACAACAATGTCAATAACATTGCTGCTTGGCGGCAGATTTATATAAGATGGTGGTAGCTAGCCAGGCGGACATTTAAAATGCCCTACCACCAACCAAACCGAGTACTTAAACATGTACCCCGCTGGGGATCGAACCCGCGACCTCCGAATCGTAAACCCAATGTTGTTTGCATTGAGCCACGGAGGCGGTCGATTGGCTCATTATACGAGGGAAGGCCTGACCCCTGCAGTGGGATATTTTACAGATGTCAAACAAAGTAATACACATTCTGATTATGAATGCATTTCGTCTTTATTAGTTCGGGTTAGGGGTGTGCAATATATTATGCTGTAGCAGAAGATACGGAATCCTCGGCGCGCGATTTCGACTTGAACTTGTCAGGTTTTTGTTTTTATAATTATTTACCTATTGTAACCACTTTATAATATTTGTGCCTTTTTAATATTAGATCTTTACCTATGAAATTGGAGATTTTTTTCTTCGTTAATCATAATGTATCAACGACTACGATTCTATAGCTATTTCCAAATTTGTTTTTTATTTAGAAAATTGAATATATTTTCAAGGTTTCACATGAAATATTTTTTAATGTCTGAGCTAAATCACATAATAAAAAAAACTTGAACACAGCTCTTTTCATGAGCTTCCCATATTATTTCTTAGATTATAAAGCGGTTACTTTTAAAATAAACACTGCCTATATATTTTAACTTAATGTTATCCGATAATACACACAAAGTTTAGCTAAATTTGGATTTGCCGTTCCCAAAAAAAATTTTAAAATGTTTGAATGGGGAAAACAGTATTAATAAAATTCTTCATACAAAACGCCAATTTCATAGGTAAGGACCTAATATTTTCTCAGCTTGTATCGTATATCGTCTTTACCAACATCACTATATTTGTGTGAACCTACTGACCTCTAAGATACAGGTAATTACTGCCTAGTTTAGAGCTCAGCAGTTCAACCTTGTTAAAGGATGTATCCAATAGATTTCTTTTTATTCTCTATGGATCTGTATAAAATGATGTATGGAAATGTATAAAATGACGATGTAGCTGTTTACGGAAATAAATTATTATTAAAAAAAAAAAAAAAAAAATAACCTCGGCGCAGTAAGTCTTTTTTTTTTTATCCACAACGGGTTAGCACTTGACCTCAATCACACCTGATGTTAAGTGAAGATGAGGCCGAAGTTGGTAGCGTACTGACCCGGAAACCCCATTCAATTTGGGGGACTGGCTATCTTATCTCTGACAACCGGAACACAACAATGCTATTAACATTGCTGTTTGGCGGCAGATTTAGATAAGATGGTGGTAGCTAGCCAGGCCAACATTTTAAAATGCCCTACCACCAACCAAACCGAGTACTTAAACATGTACACCGCTGGGGATCGAACCCGCGACCTCCGAATCGTAAACCCAATGTTGTTTATATTCAGCCACAGAGGCTAGATTAGATATAAATTTTTCTTCCAATCTCCTCTATCCGCCGTTGCCTCTTAATTCACGCCCTTTTCCTTCATATCACCCTCCACACAATCCATCCATCTTTTCCGTGGTCTTCCTCTTCCTTTCCAACCATCGACATCCATATTCATCACTATATAACATGCGTTTCATCCCTCCTCATAACATGTCCATACCAAACCAAACGGTTTCCTTTCAATTCTTCCGTCATGGGTGTCATTTATAACTCCCTCTTACATACTCATTCCTTATTTTATCCATTCTCGTCACTCCACTCATCCATCTCAACATTCTCATCTCTGCTGCATGCAATTTTGTTTCATCCGTCTTCTTCATGGCCCAACACTCCGATCCATACATTACGATCCTACATAATGTAACGTGTACGATACATTACGATAATACATGGCTTCTCCAATACACATTCCATTCAATTAAAGAATTTTTAAATCTTATGGTGGAAATTTAAATTATCTAATGTATTTAATACTAATGAATGTAACTGACTTCAATTATGTAGTGTATTTGATATTACGAGTTTAACAGTAATTAATGTTATCGACTTAAATTATGTAAATGAATTTATTATCCAAAAAATAATTATTACTGTAATAGTTTTAAGATTTATAGATATTTACATGCTGCTAAAAGTGGCTGAATAGGCGATAGAACCAGTACTGAAACATATTATAATATACCCTATTCAATAGCAAATAAATCATTTGTATTTGTAATAAATCAAATAATAAACACCTAAACCAATTAATACCAATGATTGAGAAAGATAGTGCACTTTTAAACTCTTTCTAAACGCAGACACGAAAGGACTGTCGCAAATATGCGCTGATAAATTCTTCCACAACTGTGCAGACGTAACAGCGCAAGTGTGCCCTCCCACGGCCGATAATCGGTCAAAGTCAAAGTCAAAGCACATTTATTGTGAATCACAAGTAGCATTTGGTCTTTAAAAATCTTTAGAGCGCTATGTTCCGCCGTAAAGGCATACAATATGACAACGTTTTAGCAATTACAATTTACAAAAATTAACTTACGAATAAAATTCTTTATGTGTAATTAATAAAATACATTGCATATATTATATGATTAATAGATACGTTACAATCGGTGACCGATTTTTTGTAGGAGAAAAATAGAATGTGCTGATTGCAATATTTCAACGCCCACGTTCTACAAAAAATCGGTCACAATATCAGTGATAAAAGTATTGACGAAAAAATCGGCCGATTATCGGTCTTACAAAAAATCGATCGTGCGTACTTAAAAACGAAATTGGAGTAAGGATAATGTAGAGTTAATAAATAATACCTCCTGCTTTGTCTAAGTTTTGTCGCGAACATAAGGAAAATTACATAATTTTACGTAGGTTTATAACAGAGTCATAAAAATGTATCGAAATACTTTTAGCCTAGTAGATTAGATATATGTACTAAGTAGAAGTATAACAATTTAGTGGCAGTTAAGATAAAATCGTAGTGCGAGTAATTACTAAAATAACTATTTAAGTATTTAAAATCCAACAAACCCGACAGCATAGGTACCCATTGTACTTTGCAGGCGGTTTTCTGCCCCCTCTCCGAAAATTGTTTGCCAGATTTTTACTTGCCAACTAACGTTTCGCAGAAATATCATTTGCCAACTTATCATATAATTTTGTTTTATTTCCCAACCTTACAGTTACCAACTGCACGTTTGGTCTGCTTTTCATAATGACACTTTTTAAAATGCCAACTTTCAAGTAGCAGAATGTTTTAGTTTGCGTAATATTCCTTTAGTTGTATATTGTTTACCAAATGTTAATTGGAGTTTTTTTCTTCGTGAATCATATGTACTAATTCCTGCGATTTTCAAAGCTGTTTGGAAAATGGAATATTATTTCAAGGTTTCACATGAAATATTTTTTAATTTCTGGGCTAAATCACATAATAAAAAAAATTTGAACAGAGTTCTTTTCATGAGTTTCCCATAATCATTTCGTAAATTCGCTGAAACTTTTATAAAGCGGTTACTTTTAAAAATTAACGCTGCCTATACTTAACTTAATGTTATCCGATAATACACACAAAGTTTAGATAAATTTGGATTTGTCGC
Organism: Oegoconia quadripuncta; assembly: GCA_949316235.1. Lineage (NCBI taxonomy): Eukaryota > Metazoa > Arthropoda > Insecta > Lepidoptera > Autostichidae > Oegoconia > Oegoconia quadripuncta. The sequence goes on from OX438749.1 coordinate 26,733,350, forward strand.
TCCCAAAAAAAAAACAAAAATGTTTGTATGGAGAAAACAGTCTTAATGAAATTCTTCATACAAAACGCCAATTTCATAGGTAAGGACCTAATATTATACTTACCACCATTCTTCTTAAAATGAAGCATTTCTGATGTCTAATGGGTTGATCTATATTTCTTATTACTTTACTTACGGTATACCTATAAAATAGTAATCTAAAAAACGACAAAGTTAATAAATCAATTAGAATAGTTTGAGGTTTAGTTTCATATTTCAGATTTTTAGAATGAATTAAGCATGTCGAGATATTCAAAAATTACTTTGGGGGTGTGTCGATTACTTTGACCGCAAATGTTATTGTACATAGATACGCTAAATCTCCTTGAACATGGTCTTAAATGTAATAAACATGAAATTACGTATAATAAACTGATAAGTTTAATTAATAACACTGTTATATAATACATTGGGTAGATAAAAATGTTTCCATAATTTGAAATCATCTTTGTTACTATTGGACTTAGAGCGAATCGCTATCTAGCGTCGAGAAGCGAAACTAAAATGTTTCGGTTATTCTATTTAGTTATATAAATCTATGAGACGATAGATGGAGCAACTACATAAAGTGGCGACATCTAATGGTTAATCGAATTCGCAAAATCAGACTGTTTTACCAACTGAAACGTCATTTTGTTCGAAATTGACAGATTTGGTATTGCAAGGCTCAACCAAAATTAACCATTTTTATCATTTGTTATTTTAGGTTATCGACTCAATTAGGTTGAGACTATTATCTATTCTGTGGTTGAGTGGAAAATGCTGGCAATATTTACGTCCGATAGTGTTACCGATTGTAGATTCGATAAACGTTTGAAACAGCGCGCTTAGTCTACTTCAGCTACTTTCACAGCTTGATGTCTTATGGTATCTTGCTGCGGGCAAACGCTGCTGATACAGATAGTATATTTGCATTGCAGAAAGGAGCTATTCGTGCAATTTATAAATTAACATTACTGCCAGCGTCCCGTCATTAACAGAGTGTTCCAATAGACAAATCTAAGTATAGATGAATAATTTTGAAAAGGTATTTCTGAGTACTGGATCTCTTCCTCCTCTGCAAGCTTAATGGACAACACAGAAAGGTTATTATATTATATATTGTCTAAGATAAATACACAGTAAGATAGTACAGATAAATATATTGTTTTAGGTTGATTATGGATAGAGGGGGTTAAAGTTTGATATCATTGAGGGCTATAAAGTTAGATAAGCAGTTATATATTGATTCGTTATCCAATGCTGCGGCTAATAGAGAAGTTATGTTAGTTGGGAAAGGGATTTTTTGCGTTATTAGGGAGGAAAATAGTTCAGAGTGGTCATGGAGTGAGCATGAAAAAAATATATGGTCAACGGTACCCTCATCCAATCCACATTCACACATTGATGTATCCTTGATTCTGAGCTTATGTAAGTGGACCGAGGAGCAGCAGTGGCCCAATCTCAATCGGCAAATGACAGAGGTAGCACTTTTACTTAGTTTGGTTTTAAAGAACCATGGTTTCGAAGGGATTTCTGGTTGCATTCGGGCGTAGTGTTTTCCTTTTGTTTGGATGGATTCTTCCCAGTTCTTCGCCCAGGCAGATTTCAAGTGTTGTTTAGGGAGTGTCACCAGGTCACGGCAGTAATTCCTGAAATTAAAGGTATCCCCACAGAGAATAGCTTCCTTGGCAAGTTGGTCAGCTCGTTCATTTCCCGATATGCCCACATGGCTGGGGATCCAAGCTAGAGTGATGGAAAGGCTTCGTCGCTCGGCTTGACAGAGATTTTGCTTAATATCGAATATTATGGGGTTATGTGTTTTAGAGTAGAAGGGTGCTTGATTTAGTGATTGAAAAGAGCTTAAAGAGTCTGAGAATATGGCACAACACTTTAGTTTCATAAGGATACAGTATTTGATGGCATGGAGTATCGCCAACATTTCGCCAGTAAATACAGTAGTCTCTGGGGGAGATTTAACTTTTTGTGTGATGTTCCAGTTTTGGTGGAAAACGGAGTATCCTTGTGGGTGGGTCTTGGAGGCGTCTGTATATAAGTAATGTGAGTTGGGGAAATTTCTATCTCTGGTGAGTAGAAATTCTTTGTTTGCTTCTAAGGAGGTCTTACTGATGTCTAGATTAAAATTTATTTTGGGCTTGTAGAGAGCGATATCATAGGGGTTATCAAAAATGGGAAGGGTAGTGAAAGGGTGTGTAGGGTCCTTTAGGTTTTTGTATTTTTTAAAACTTTTTACCAAACAGGGAGTGGATTTATGTGCCCAGTATCTGTTACGGTCCGCGTATTCTGAAAGCAGCTGAAGTTTAGGGATTAGGGGGTGGTTATAGAATTGGAGGGCGCGAAAGAAGTATCGATCGGCCAGATATTGCCTCCGGAGATCGAGCGGGGGATCACCGCATTCAACCTGGAGAGCGTTGATTGGGGATGACTTCATGGTCCCCGAGACAATTCTAAGGGCCTTGGACTGGATGATATTCAATTTATTAATATGGTTCCTGTTTGCAGGGTCTAAGAGGAAGGTTGCATAATCTAGATGACTTCTAATAAGGGCGTTATATACAAGTTTTAGAGAGTATGGATGTGCTCCCCACCAGACTCCACATAGAGCGCGAAGAATATTAATATTTTTCTCGCATTTTTTAATTAAGTTGTTAATATGGGGGATACCAGTTAGTTTAGTGTCAAGCATGAATCCTAGAAATTTTATTTCCTGAACATTCGCAATAGGGGAGTCTTTAAGTTTTAGGTCGATGGGTGGGATGTTACGCTTTCGGGTGAATAGAATATTTTTACTTTTGGCTGGGGAGAGCTCCAGCCCGTGCCTATTAAGCCAATCATTTAGAGAATCTAGATCATCATTCACATCTTTTATACACTCTTGTATTCTGTTATGGATTCTATAAACTACAATATCGTCGGCGTATTGTAAAATTCTGCAGTTTAATACTGTTTTCTCTAGGTCCGCAGTGTATATATTGTACAAGATAGGACTCAGTACTGAACTCTGTGGGAGGCCTTTGAAGACCTTACGTGATTGGGTGAGCACTCCATTTACACGTAAGTGGATGGACCGATCCAACAACATATTGATAATAATATTTGTCAACTTCAATGGTATTCTTAGATGTTGCATCTTTTGCCTAAGGATAGGAAGCAGCACATTATCATATGCAGCCGAGACATCGAGGAAAGCCGCCAGCACAGATTCATTGCGAGAGAACGCAAGCCTAACATCGGTAGTAAATATACTGAGATTGTCAGAGGTACTTTTGCCTTTACGGAACCCAAATTGTGTAGATGCTAATAGGCCTCGGCTCTCCATAAACCACTCCAGTCGATTTTTAATGATATGCTCCATAACTTTTGCCAGAGTAGACGATAAGGCTATAGGTCGATAGGATGAGCTGTCATTAGGGTCTTATAACAATTTGTCTTCTTCAGGAATCAGATGGTAGTTTAAAAAACAAATGATGTTCATAAGTGCATATTGTAGTGCCTACATGAAAAAATGATTTTCATTTCATTTCGTTTCGTTTCATTTCATTACGTCGTATTCTTCCGTCAGACTTTTCCTGAACTCAGTCGTAGTCGAGATATTGCAGCAGAAAGAAAAAATGGACGACGAATTACTGTTACCTACTAATGCATTATTGCAAAAAATATTTGCTCGTGTTGACGCGAAAAATGAAAAAACCGATAATAAAATCGTACCTCTGGACCTTTGCGCTGTTTCCGACTCGGACCACCGATCCGACGTGTTACTGAATGTTCAAACAAAATGGCTCTTACGCCTTCCGATAGCCTGATCAAACTATCGGATCCGACTATCGGAACGAAAAATCTGACGTATATTTCTAAACAGAAAATAGTTATCTCGGTAAAATGCAGTGATTTTTTTAGGAGAGTGACAAAAATAAGGCGATTTCAGGCTTCATGACACTACATTTTTGGCTATTTGAATCGGCCAGACCTTGGCAACCCTGGCGACCAAACACCCCAAACCGACTGTGTTTTTTGTTGCAAGTTGCAAGGTGTGGCGCGCATTGTGTTTCACCATGGCGTTTATAAAAATCAAATATTTAATTGTTCTTTTCAACCTAGCGTTGTTTGGTAAGTTTAAATTTACATTTAATTAGTCTTTATATCAATTTAACCTATCTTAAATGCATAGTCTACCGTAAATTCAACAAATTATACGGTTGAAATAACAAGTAGTTCTTGTCAATTGTTTGATGTTTACTCCTAAAGACACTGTATTATATTATAGACACACCCTTTTAGCATGTTCTTGCAGCGTTACAATGTGGTTAATGGTTTCAACTAGCATTATATCAAGAATTATTCACCAAAAATCCATAAGCGTGCCTGAAAGTCACATCCTAATTAAGCAGATATTTAATCTAATGTTTTGTTGTTAGGCAAACAATTCTTACAAAAAGCGCCTTCAACGCTTAAAATAACTCCAGATACCTACTTAATTGAATAAAACAAATGAAAGTAATTGATGACAATGCTCTATACCTAAAATCATGTTGTAAATTCGGGCTCATTAACTATGCGGCTTTTATAACCCCTTGGGTTTCTCGAATCGATTCGTTTTTTCGCTTGAATGGCTTTGCACAGGAAGGAGGGGTGATTTCGATCGAGAGTGTTAGTTGATACTATAAATTACCCTTGTAAAGTCTTTTATAGTAGTCATTTGTTCACCGATTTAGATTATTAGGGTGTCAATTTCAATTTAGAGTACTTATAATAGAGTAGGTACTATTTATCAGTATATATATTATACACAAGTAAAAGTAGTTGCCTAACTAAACATATGTTTTGTCTGTATAGGTATAATTTCTTTATGAGTGAGGTTTTGTGTCACATAGGCTTGTGGTCTAAAAATTTCACCAGGTAAGTGCAGCTCCGATCATTGTGGAGACCTTTGGGGGAGGAGTTTGTCCAACAGTGGACGTCTTTGATGAATTGTAGACATTTTCAACCCAAAATAAACACTTCTGATCTAATAAACATAACATTACATACATTTGGTTAATGGTCTGTTGCAATATAAATACTTAGCTTACTAAATCCCGTATTAATAAAACATTCTCAAGTAAACGTGTTGATTAATAAACCTAACTTGAAACCTGAAAAGCATGTGCATACTCAAGTAGTACTCACTTCAGAGGTTTGCGTATTAATAAACGAAACTCAAGACTATCATTCATTTGCCGCTGAGGCGAATACTTGAGAAATGATCTCAGTTGAGTAGACCTCAAGATTGGTTTATAAATCAGCACGGAGCTTGAGATAGCGTCAACTGCTTAAGACGCATCTTGGTTGATACAGCCTCAAGACTTGTATTGAGATAGATTGCGGCTCAGTGCGGATAGGTGGATTTGTGTCGGCTGTAGGTGACTGACTGACTTAACGACTGCCTTCAATTGAAAACGGCTGGGACCGAACCTTAATTTTATTGTATTTTGGCATCTGAAATCTATTAATTCAAAAAAAAGAAACAAACATATTTAACTCTGCATAGTAGTTTGGGAAATTTGTTTGAGTCAAGACACCAGCAAATTAAACTTTCGACATGGCAGATAATGTTATTGTTTTGCCCATAGCTTATGGCCAGCGGACACCCACGATCTCGCACATCACCCAGGAGCAGATCAGGGACATCGGTAGCCAGGTCGACTTGGACTGCTCCGTCCACTACGCTCAGGAGTATCCAGTATTATGGGTAAGTATTCCAGAATAGTTCGTACATCATTTGGCTAGCTGTCTCTAAAGAGCCAATTCATTTGAAAGGAATCATCATCACGGGATGTTGACTACTGAACATAGATTTCCAGAGTGACTATGTGGAAAGCCACATTTCTTTAAACAACTTAAAGGAGGAGGTTATCAATTCAATTGTATTTTTTGGTTGTTATCTCGGAACTAAGTCATTTAATTCTTTTCTTAATAGGACATACTGGGTGGTCTCTTGTTCATCATAATCCTGTTCTAATGATGGGATCTATGAGAAATTGAGGGAAATCCTCACATATTGAGGCAAACATATAGTCATTTTTTGTTATCACACTGGCAAGTAGGTAACAGCAGTTTTTTTTCTTTTTTTCCTGTTTTTTCCTGTTTTTTATAATTTATATAAGTGTATGTGGGAACGCGCCTGACTGTGTTGTTTTATTTTGAAAACCGAAATGAGAGAGGGGTTGCGCTGAAAACTAGTGCTGTCAATTTCCATACGACATATTGGCAGCAAATGCTGACGCCCAATCCCTTTGCTACGAATACATTTAATTATGCAAAATTTTATACCTACGAAATTTTTGTATTTGTTGGCAATAAATACTTACTTTTTCTTTCTTTCTTTCTGAAAGTGGAACCTGACAGAAGTCACTTGTTTTGTCCATTTTTGGCGGTTTAAATATTATAAGGTCACCATATATTACGTATATTATATATTACATATATTATATATTACATATCTTATATAATATACATATATTATATGTCACCATCTTCAAATGTTGTCCTTTGCAGTAAACTTGGGCCTATATTACAGAAGGTTTACTCAACTATGATTTGTGCTTGAGTAGAGGTTTTGCCCGAAGGCACACAGAGCAGGTTATCGTAGTTTAAGAAAAACAATAAATGTATTAATAGGCTTATTTCTGATACAAGGCTATAAATAAAAAAAAATTTAAAAAAAGAGGTTTACTCGTAAGTAATGATTTTATATGAAATGACACTCTCAAATCTGTAACTTCCTATAATACTGGCCTTACATGGTGGTAGTTACCCAGGCAGGTTTTGTCCAGCAGTGTACGTCTTTAGGCTGATATGATGATGATGACGACACAGTACATGTATGTATGTCTATCCTATCGAACCTGTTTTCCTTCACATTTGCAGGGTCTTGCTGGAAGAAATCTCTTTTTAGAGATAAGCTACATCCTGTATCTAGTTGACTTTTATGTGTACTCATGTGCAATAAATTATAAATAAATAAAAAAAAATATGAATGAATTTATGAAAAATTTGCCCTTCGTGAAATTTTTCATAAATATAAAAAAGTTATAGATCAATTTTTTTGAAAATAGTTACAGGTCTTCCGAGTACCTATATTCTCCAATAATAATAATAATAAATAAATATTTCGGACACTTACACCAATCACCAATCATCTAGTCCCAAACTAAGCAAAGCTTGTGCTATGGATACCAGATAACAGATAAACATACATAAATATTTATATAAACATCCAAGACTCGGGAATAAATGTTCGTATTCATCTTACAAACATTTACCCGTCGCGGGATTCGAACTCGCAACCGTTGGTTTCGCCGATGCAATGAAATTCACAGTCGTAATTTAAATCTAATAGCCTATGTTTTATTACTAAGTACGTATACTATTTCTATAAAACAAGCTATCGATTTTTTAAATAAACACTATTATTCTGTCAGTGTCAGGTACTCTGTCCATGTGTAAAAAATCACGGCCTTTAAGATTGTAGGAAGTTGAAAGTGTATCCTGGACATGATTGGAATTCGTTCAATGAATATCAGGCCGCACGAATGGGCATCCGATCTTTTAACGTATCATTGTACTCCCTATTAAAGTTAATAACTGAACACAATGGGGTCAATCCCTCCATAATTTCAAAGCTGTATGACTAAGTCATTCAACCATGTTTACTGTATAAAGTTTATGACCATAGGGGTTATTGACAAGGTTTTAAAATGAACATTTCTTTGTTGGTTTATAATATGGAGGAATTTTGATGGGCGATTTGGTCTAGTGTGTTTGTACTCTACACTGCCTTCGAAACCAATGGTTGCGTGTTCGAATCGTGTTAGGAGTAAAGGTGCAATAAATAATAATAATAATAAATATTTCGGACACTTACACCAATCGTCTAGTCCCGAACTAAACAAAGCTTGTACTATGGATATTAGATAACTAATAAACATACATATTTGTATATACATATATGGCAAAACGTGAAATCTCAGAATTGGCTTACATGTTCACTTAAATTAAAGTAAAATAAAACTAACAAAGATATTTTATGAATTAATAATAATTAATAGGAACAAGAAAAGAGCGCCATCTAGTTCCACACTAAGCAACTAGGCCAGTATTATGGATAGCAGATGGTTAATACAAACAAATACATTTTTTTCATGAAAAACATCTACAAATCGGGAACACATTCGAACCCGCCACCTTTTGGTATAGCAGTAAGTTTCTAACCAGTAATATAATTCATTCTGTGCCACTACATCAAGCAGGTCGTCATAGATGTTTTTTGGGAATGAAAAGTCCCTTAGTCGGGTAGAGACGGGTTGATTCTATTCCTTTTACTTGCCGAAACCAGCCAGCAATGTTATGTTTTGTTGACATAAATATATTTTAATCATGAATTCCGTTTATCAAAGTTTATTTATAATTTGATATTTAAAATTGTAGTTTACCTTAAAAAAAATTTTAAGGCATAGGATATGAGAAGAGCTCCCGAAACTTTATCATTGTTCAGTAGGCTCTTAATTAAAAGAATAATATTCTGACAATTAATTTGACATAGATCAGTCAGTATAAAGTCAACACTCTCGGCTTTTTGGCGGGAACTCAGAGAGTGATGTTGCATTTTTGTTTTTATTTCTTCAAAATTTGAACATTCTGAGTTTTGAAGCTTAATAATTGCAGAATATCATGTAGCAAAAGTCAGTGCTGGTGGCGCAAGTGAAATGTAAATTAAAGTGCGTAACAAAGCTTTCGGGTTCCACAAGAAGCCGCAAAATCTTCCGTAAAGCATTCTGCCACATTACTGAAGAATTACTACAGAATGTTTTCTTGTTTAGGCTGATGGCTTTACTGCCTATTTTAGTTATTTCCCCAGCTTGATGTCTTACGGTATCTTGCTGTGGGGAAATGCAACGGATATAAATACAATCTGTGTTTTACAAAAACGACCTGTTCGCCCAGTTTATCAATTGAGATCTTCAGTGTCACTTAGAGATGTTAGAACATTTTCGTCACAGTACATTTTTGAAAATCTAATGTATGTCAAAAAAAATATAGCTTAAATTTAGGAAAAATAGTGATAAACATGATGTCAATACAAGAAATAAAGATAAACTTGCAGGTCGCATAAGTCGCCTCCGCAAAGATAGTAATTCATTCAAAGGGTTATGTATACGCTTTTTCAATAAGGTTCCAGTTGATATACAAAATCTTCCTCTCAATAAATTTAAAGATATTATAAAATTATAAAATATCAGACTATTTAGATGATAATCATCCCTGGACATAATCAGATCGTTCGCATGCCAGGCTATTTCACAATAATGAAATATAAAAACCTTTTTGTAATATAAAAACCTTTATGTAAAATCAAAGCCTGATTTTAAAAGAGCAACCCTTCGAGTTTCTTGCTTGTTCTTCTCAGGGGAAAATTGCATTTTGAACAAGCAGTAGCTTAAAAAATGTGAAATTTACTGCTTTAAGTGGTACTTTGTGTACCTACAAAATAAAGCATTTTTGACTATGACTGTTTATATGATAAACATCCCCAGTGGCATGCCCATACAGGCAGAAAGTCAATGTCTACCCTAGGAAATTGTCCTACAAGTACCTATCACACTTCCCTAAATATAACCAGCTCGTTCGCATTTGACAATTAATAAGGAAATACAAAAAAAAAATGTAACATTAAAGCTTATTTAAAAGAGCAACTCCGCGAGTTTCTTGCTTGTTCTCAGGGGAATATTCAACAAGCAGTAGCTTTAAAAATGTAAAATTTACTAGTTGAAATGTAATGTTTATGTTTTTGTGTGTACCTACAAAATAAATCATTTTTGACGTTGACTTTGAGCGAGAACATTCACCGAATTAAATCAGTAAAATGGAACATTCGAAAACACTCACCTGCATGAGTTTTCCAAAAGACCTTCCACACAAGAAAACGCGTAAACAATCAAACTTTATTAATCGTGCAATTTTTTGCTTGCTACTACGAGTAGACTGCAAGTAAACGTGTCTATGTCACGACTATGTTCCGAAGGTACATTACCACCCACGTTAGAAGCATTAAATAGATTGTATCCGCGTTGAAGCACTATAAATAGGTGGTTGGAGATCCGTGCTAAATAACGATAGGGAATGGTGGATTTGCAGAGTTGAAAATCAGTAATTACGTTCGAAAAATATTTCTGCATTTCCGAAAAAAATTGTGACAAGCATAACTTAAGACAAGGATTGGTTACCATAATCAATCAATCTTGCACAACTAACAAAAGCTATACATGAATACAGCGTACATAATTAATCGCACAAAAAGGCGGCCTTATCGCTAACAGCGATCTCTTCCAGGCAAACTTAGGGTAAAGATACAAGCTACCAGTAGATGAGGTTTGCACTAATAGTAATAATAGGGTGTATTTTTATAGTTGGTAATTATTATATAACGTAAAGATAAAAATACATAAACTAAGCCTACAAACTAGGCAATTTAACAGCACTTAAAACCTATAATATATTATTGACTACATAACACACATAAATTTATATATACATATATATTAAAATATAAATTTATTTAAAAACAGTAACAAATAAAGAGATGGAATTTAAATATAAACTAGAACAAATGTAAAAAATTGGGGCCGCGAGGCAAGGTACCCAAAACGCTGGCTGCGTTTCCTCGTTGTATGCAGATACTTAAGCGTTGGGCGAGGAAACAACCAGCTCTCGGGTCACCAGTGACATCGCCTAAGCGCTTTGAAATATCAAAGAAAAATTTAGGAGCGCCCGGCCCCCAAGGACCTAAAGTTTCGACTCCGAAATAAATAATAATATTTTTTTTTTTTTTTTTTTTTTAATTAGAATGGGATCGCTCTTGACCTTAATCTGGACTAATGTCGAGATAAGGTCTACGATGGAACGAGCTTTCCCAGAAGATGCCTATTTAACCTGACTTTAAAGAGCTGCGGGTTATATGCGATTGGAAACACAGACGGAGGCAATGCGTTCCACTCCTTAGCCGTGCGCATGAGAAACGAAGACCTAAAACGCTTGGTCCTTATAAATGGCACGTCAACTAATTATATTAAATATATAATATTAAATACATAAAATTAATAAATACGTGCCATTTGTTTGCTCAGAAATATCTTAGAAATCATATTGACAACCACGGAGAAGATAAGAGGACTTACAATGAATTTTTTTATTTTTTTTATAGAACGAAGTGCGCTTTGACTTGCGCTTTGAATGTTCAGACTAAGCAAAGTTAACACATTTTTTCATGCACAACGGTTTAGCATTCGACTTCAATCACACCTGATGTTAAATGAAGATGTGGTAGGTGGAAGCTACCGACCCAGAAACCCCATCTTATGGACTGGTTAAGTCAAAGTCAAAATGCTTTATTTTGTAGATACACAGGGTACAGTTAAAATAGTCAGATTTTATATTTTTAAAGCTACTGCTTGTTCAAAAGGCAATTTTCGCCTAACAAGAACAAGCAAGAAACTCGAGGGGGTTGCTCTTTTTAAAAACATATTACATAAAGCAGGTTTTTATTTTACAAAAAAACACAATAATATATCTTTATTAATTGTGAAATAGCCTGGTTATGCGAACGAGCTGGTTATGTCCATGGAGGTTTATCATCTAAATAGTCTGATAATTTATAATATGCTTTCTTAATAAGTTTCTGTTTTATGGTATCTTTAAATTTATTGAAAGGAAGAATTTGTATATCAACAGGAACCTTATTGAAAGAGCGTATACATAACCCTTTGAATGGCTTTTTGGCGGGAACTCGGCGAGTGAAGTAGCATTTTTCTTTATAAGTCTTAAAATTTGTGCGTTCTAGCTTTTGAAGCTTAATAATGGCAGAATATTGTGCAGCAAACGTTAGTGTTGGTGTACAGGTGAAGGGAAGTGTAAATTAAAGTGCGTAACGGAGCTTTCGGGTTCCCACAAGAAGCCGCCAAAATCTTTTGTAAAGCATTCTGCCACTTTACTGATGAATGACTTGACCGTGACTAGACTCTGTATACGACGAATTACTTGTTTTGATTGAGACTGACCTATAAACTGAAGAAATAAGATAAATAAAAATTTTCACTCGAAACTGGCAGTAATGTCCCTCGACAATGAGGTTGACTGGTTGCCATCCTCAAAAATAAGAAGAAGAAGAAGAACCCTTTGAATGAATTACTGACTTTGCGGAGGGGACTTATGTGACCTGCAAGTTTATCTTTATTTCTTGTATTGACATCATATTTATTACTATTTTCCTAAATGATGCCATATTTTTTTTTACCTATCTATCTCATCTTGATGCACTTCGACCAGCTCTCAAAACTATAAAATTGCATTAGTTCTATACTTTTTATTTAAAAACAAAAGCACCACAATGATTCTGGTGATTTCTTACGCCGCTTCTTTCAGTATAGATGATTTTCTTTTCCGAAGCGGTAGTAAATATAAATAAATATATAAATATCCTTGGACATACACACAACGCCATCTAGTTCGACATTAAGCAACTATAGGCTTGTGTTGTGGATACCAGATGGTTGATATACTACACAAATACATTCTTTTTTGGAAATAAGTACATATACATATAAATGAAAAAGATCCATGACTCGGGAGTACATGTCTATATTCATCATACAAACATATGCCCCTAGCTGGATTTGAACCCGCAACCTTTTGGTATAGCAGTCAGAGTTTCTAACCACTACACCAAACAGGTCGTCATCGTAGTTAGCTTGGATATACTGACTGACAGACAAATGCAATAAGCCCTATTATTATCTCCAGTAGATACATATTGACATTCTACAAATGGTATCATGACTATCTTACGTTGAAAACAGTAACAAATAAAGAGATGGAATTTAAATATAAACTAGACCAAATGTAAAAAATTGGGGCCTCGAGACAAGGTACCCAAAACGCTGGCGGCGTTTCCTCGTTGTATGCAGATACTTAAGCGTTGGGCGAGGAAACAACCAGCTCTCGGGTCACCCCAAGGACCTAAAGTTTCGACTCCGAAAGCTAGGAAAATGTATTCGGAACCGATGTCTCTATATTTGTTAATTTTGATGTTTTCCGCCGTCTCGGCGGCTGCACCTGGCCTCCTTGAGGTTCCTTGGAGGTGAGACGGGGCGAGAGTGTCAACACAAGTGGCGTTGTAAATGCTTGAAGTTCATATTATTGGTGGATTTGCGCCAGCGTTAAATTAAACTTGATTGTTTATATTATTATTGCGTTTCCCCAGAATATTTTATCATCATATTAATAATAGGAAAAAAAATGCCGGCCATGATAAAACCATTTTTAGCTTCACGGTATAAATGATTGATTTGAAATTGTGTTTTAGATGTCTTGGCCGCTATGTCTGCAATTGTGATTCTTGGCGTACCTCTGTACTCCGTGTTGAATACCGTACACGACATTTAGAATATATTTCAAACTATCTTTCCGCCTTCGTGGAATAACTTTATCCCGGAAATTTGTTTATCCCGCTTAACTGCTCACTTTATCGGGATAAAAAGTACCCTATGTCTTAATCCAGAGTATGATCTACCTATATACCAAATTTCATCCAAATCCGTTCATCCGTTTCGACGTGATTGAGCAACAAACAAACAAACAAAACATCCAAATTTTCGCATTTATAATATTAGTTAGATGTAGTCTTACTGAAGCATTTAAACTACCTAAAGTCGAATATTGGCGACCAACGCGCCCTGGGAATTTTTATGGGGTGGGTGGTCTGTGTAGTGACATCACACTTGCCGCACCTTTGTTAGTGTCTGTTATATCAAACTATACGTAGATTAAATTGGCTCATTACATTAGGTTACAAATAAAGAGCCCGGGTTCAGCTTCAATTTTCACTGGGGTACTTTACGCCGTTTGGTTGGCGGTAAGCGAATTTTAAATATTCTAGAGCGACGTCTACTGGGGTATTTTCCTGTGTATAAGATTGTGTGTGGAGACTATAATGATTATGCGCACATGTATATTGTATTTAGGAAAAATATTGATAAACATGATGTCAGTCAATACAAGAAATAAAGATAAACTTGCAGGTCACATAATTCGTCTCCGCAAAATCAGTAATTCATTCAAAGGGTTATGTATACGCTTTTTCCATAAGGTTCCAGTTGATATACAAAATCATCCTGTCAATAAATTTAAAGATACTATAAAACAGAAACTTATTAACAAAGCATATTATAAAATATCAGACTATTTAGATGATAATCATCCCTGGACATAATCAGATCGTTCGCATGCCAGGCTATTTCACAATTAATAATGAAATTTAAAACCCTTTTGTAATATAAAAACCGTTGTACAATAAAGCGTTTACAAACAAACAAACAAACAAACCTTTATGTAAAATCAAAGCCTTATTTTAAAAGAGCAACCCTTCGAGTTTCTTGCTTGTTCTCAGAGGAAAATTGCATTTTGAACAAGCAGAGCTTAAAAAGTGTAAAATTGACTATTTTACGTGTACTCTGTGTATCTACAAAATAAGGCATTTTTGACTTTGTATGTTTTGACCAAAATATTACGTACGTGATTGTTTTATGAAACTACATGCAGGAGATAGGGCAGCTCTTGCACATTCATAAAAACTGTTTCTTACTCGGATCTTAAGAAGCGCTTGGGGCATCAGACGTTTTATGTGGCTTGACCGTAGCGAACTATTGCACATGAAGTAGTTTCATTTCTAGCAGTATAAAGGCCAATGTAACGGTCACAGGCATGGCTCCCATACGCTTCTTACTTGGCGAGTTAGACTCCGATATTTATGTTCACCAATCATGTGCGAATAATCATATTATAGTCTCCACACACAATCTTATACATAGGAAAATACTCCCGCGGACGACGGTCTATTCGCCATTAGCTACCACCAATCAAATCAAAATATTTTATTTCATAGGATAAAATTATCACTTGAAAACATCACTATTAATATTAATATAACGAGCAATAAACTCTAGGGTTGCTCTTTTAAACAGATTATAGGTTGCGATTTGATAATTATATGAATAATAAGACAGCTATGTCCATGCTTGCTTATCATTCAAATAGTCAGTGATTTTATTAATAATTTCTGTTTTATGATTGATTTAAATTTATTTAAAGGCAAATTTTGAATGTCTACTGGAACCTTATTATAAAAGCGTATACATTGCCCTTTGAAGGATTTACTAACTTTGTGAAGTCGGCTAACATAAACAGATAACTGGTTCTTATTCCTTGTGTTTATCACTATTTTTAACGAATAAGGTTATATTTTTTTTTGCATAGGTATAACAAATTCTCATAAATGTATTGAGATGCCATTGTTAAGATATTAATTTCCTTAAACTTATCTCTAAGAGACACTCTAGGTCCTAATTTATAAATGGCACGAATAGCACGCTTCTGCAGAACACAAATGATATGTATGTCAGCAGCGTTTCCCCACTTACTTACTTCGGTTTCGGGTGTTTGATATAAGGGTGTGCGTAGACACAAAACTTTTAGCATCGGCGAGTTAGTTTCTTGTCGGTAGCACGATGCAGCCCCTAAAGTTACACTTCTACCGACCTCGACATTTGCGCATTTCATATTTAATGTCAACGCAAGTTCAACTTCAATATTGAAATCGTGCTTGAGTTTACACTTGAGATGCTATTTTACGTAAAAAGTGCAAGTTAAATGTCAACTCAATTGAGATCGCTCTTGAGTTAAAACTTGGAGTACTAGTTTGATTTCGATCTTGAGATCGTTTTAATAATAAACCATTTCAAAATCTTAATGCTCCGGGGCATAATTCTTAGAACGAACCCTGGTAGCGTTTTTTGCTGGTTGTAATTACTGTCCTTGAGCGAGGAAATTTGCCAGCTCTCGTGTCACTAGTTAGTAAAATCGATCTTGAAATATTAATAGATCTCTGTTAGCGACAAGGCCGCCTAATTTGTAGTGTATATGAGATATTTAAATGTACCTCCATTATTTAAACAATAAAGCGTATTTGATTGATAAAAACTTCCAAATACCTGGCCTCCTTTTGTCTAGGATTACGACTCTAAATGCACAAGCAAAATTGAATTTGAGATAAGAGAACTGCAGCTGGCTAGAGACAACAAGTCTTATCATAATTTACTGACCCCTTGCTCCAAGAGAAAATGTAAACAATTTATAATTAGCTCCTTGGGTAATATTGTGTATTGATATAATGTATACCTACCTAATAGTGAAATGGGGGAATGATAAACTACCCTAAAACACTTGAATATGAAGCTAGTGTTTATGAGGAATACAGACCAACTACCCTACGGAAAATGATTAGGATAAGTAATTTGTGCGAGCACGGGTAGATGCGGATGTGTTATTGCCTCGCATCGCTTGCTGACCAGCATTTTCGCTATTATAGGTTATATTCAAACATTAGTTTGGTTAAATCAATGGTACAGTAATTAGTAGCGAATGTGTATTATATCTACAGGAGAGAACGTACATTGGCAACTTCTTCAGCAACAACAAGTTTTACAAAACTGAGATCACGAGTTCGATTCCCAGCGGGATACATGTTTAATACTCGATTTCTTTGGTGATAGAGGGTTTCTGAATGGTCTGGCAAGCTACCATCATCTTACCTATGTCTGCCGCCAAGTAACGTTGATTGCATTGCAGTGTTCCGGCTATTAGAGATAGGAGCAAGTCCCCCAAATAAGTAGAGGGTTCCGGTTGAGCCTGCTTCCACCTTCATGCAATTAGAAGCGCTAACCCATTATGAGCCTAACAAAAAGAATTTTCATATTACAAAGAAGGTACAGGGGATCTTCGTATGATATATTGATGAAGGGTCTAAGCATTCTTGTTCTTTCTTTAGAGGATCCCCTCACGATCGTTTAGTCGCGTTTAAGCAGACCCATGAGTAGGGAACTTCTTTCCTAACCACACGGCTTGTATTATGTAATAACTAAGTTAATTATTTTTTATTTACCAGGTAAAATACGACCGTTTGAAGACTACCGAGTCGCTTCCCCTGTCCACAAACTCCGGCCTCATCATCAGGGACTCTCGTTTCTCGCTGAGATTCGATGTCGCCTCCGCCACTTACACCTTATCGGTGAGTATTTATCACTACTATGTCAATATAATAGTCCACTTGGGACTGTGCTGTCAAGTTATTTTTGAATTGGTGTGATATTGAATAAAATGTGTGCATATAGACCATAGCCTACCAAAGGTCACGAGCGATAGTGGTCTCTGACGCGAACTTCGTTACCTGAGGCGAAATTCGCTACATGAGGCGAAATTCGCTACATGAGGCGACTTTCGATACCTGAGGCGATGCATGATGATGAACTGCGTTACATCAGGCGATCTTCGATGCAAGAGGCGAACTGTGATGCATGAGGTGAATTGCGCCACGTGAGACGAACTTCGCTACCTGAGGGCAACTTCGGTTCATGGGGTGAATTTCGTCACGTGAGCCGACCTTTGATTCAAGAGGCGAACTTCGCTATATGAGGCGAACTTCGTTACCCGAGGCGTACTTATCCGTGGCGAACTTCGTTAAGTGAGACGAACTCGCTACATGAGGCGAACTTACCTACCTACCTGAGTCTAGTTTCGCGCACGCACGATAACGAGCCCGTTTGGAAATCGAAAGAAATAATAGAGAACACTCTTGTGGCTGTTGAGTTTGGACGATTTTATCCGAGCCCTGAGCATGCATGCAAGCAAAAACAATCAAGCATCCTCAACGAAGTAGAAGTTTTATATGGCCTCCAAATTGTACTGTTCGGTGTAGTTTTATTTCCAACTGCTGTTTATTTTATTACTCTACCTCCAGTAGGCGCCGTGCAGAATGCCACTGTTGATCCTGGCTTGCAGGAGTGAAGTGAGGAGAGCTGCCTTTGTGGGGTAGTTACCGAATTTTAAACCAACGGTTGCGGATTAGAATCCCTTTAGAGTTAAACGTTTGTGTGATGAATCACCTGACAAGCCTTGCTTAGTTTAGGACTAAAGAAATGAACGCCGTATATTTATGCCCGTGCCTTCATCCACAGATTAAGGACATCCAGGAGACGGACGCCGGCTGGTACCAGTGCCAGGTGATCATCTCGGTGAGCAACAAGGTCACGGCCGAAGTGGAGCTCCAAGTCCGAAGGCCTCCGATTATATCCGACAACTCTACGAGGTCCATTGTCGCCAGCGAAACGGAGAGTAAGTTATTTTGTAGTTAATAAGTTCTACATCAAAAAAAAGATATCGTCAAAGATAGTGTCAAAAGATGGTGGCAAAAGATAGCGTCAAAAGATAGCGTCGAAAGATAGCGTCAAAAGATAGCGTCGAAAGATAGCGTCGAAGATAGCGTCGAAAGATAGCGTCAAAAGATAGCGTCGAAAAATAGCGTCAAAAGATTGCGTCGAACGGTAGCGTCGAAAGATAGCGTCGAAGATAGCGTCGAAAGATAGCGTCAAAATGTAACATTATAATATTTAAAGTTATGTTGTCGTTTAGCGTGTCTACTTATAATCTTTCCATGATTTTTTAATTCTATATTTATATTTTAAATATTTGTACGCCATAACAGGCAGATTTTGTTGGACTACCTATCTACAAAATAAGACCTTTATCTGTATACCCAAAATCTAACAAATAAATAATTTTCTTTCTTTCTTTCTTGGACCTCATCCCGGAGAGTTTATCTCTTCTTTTTGGTTGATAAATCTAATCGGAATGTATCTGTGAATACCTTTTAATGGCTTTGTTGAAATATTTTATATATCTATTCCTTTTTACAACCTGCATTGGGCCAGCGGGGCCGACTATGGTCCCATACTCCCTCAATATGAAGGTCAAAGTCAAAAATGCTTTATTTTGTAGGTACTCAGAGTACACTTAAAATAGTCAATTTTAGATTTTTTTCAAAATGCAATTTTCCCTTGAGAAGTGTTCTTCTCGTGTTTCTTCGTGTTTCTTGCTTGTTAGCAAGAAACACGAAGGGTTGCTCTTTTAAAATCAGGCTTTGATTTTACATAAAGGTTTTTATATTTCATTATTAATTGTGAAATAGCCTTGCATGCGAACAATCTGGTTATGTCCAGGTCTGATTATCATCTAAATAGTCTGATATTTTATAATATGCTTTGTTAATAAGTTTCTGTTTTATAGTTTCTTTAAATTTATTGAGAGGAAGATTTTGTATATCAACTGGAACTTAATTGATAAAGCGTATACATAACCCTTTGAATGAATTACTGACTTTGCGGAGGCGACTTATGTGACCTGCAAGTTTATCTTTATTTCTTGTATTGACATCATGTTTATCACTATTTTTCCTAAATATAAGCTATATTTTTTTGACATGCAAATAGTCGAACACCACCGAAAAACGAAAATCAGGATCGGTTATCACCCAGCACTTCACTAGACAGCAAATACCAGAGCCATCTCTAATTGTTATACTTGATTTTACCCAGGCGCACAGATGGAGTGCTACGCCGGGGGGTTCCCACCGCCAAAGATTTCTTGGCGTCGTGAAAACAACGCTATCCTGCCGACTGGTGGATCCATTTATAGGTAAGATCACTTTTACTTCTCAATGAATGATGGTAAGATAAGATAAGATAAAATTTATTTCAGTATAAAAATTAACCTAAATGCATGACTTATTCTATAGTAACATAGTCCATATAATACTATATTATGTTACCTAAACTAAGTAAATGTTTACTTGTGTCTTAGGCAACACGATTGCTAAAACAAAAATAATGAATACACTTAAATTAAATAAACAATAAAATATTTCCTATTTACTCTTAAATAACCTTACTTTACATTAACCTATCTACTCACTTACTCAGAATGCGTGATTATCTTACAATTAGGACCTAAGCTACTACTGTCAGCAACTTTTCTGTTTCATCGTATGTTTTGCGTTTTAGCCAGTTGGATGTGAGTTTCTTACATTCCATTTGGTTCAATGAGTAGATATTCAGATGTTGGTTTATTTTATTATATAGGTACGCTCCGAGAAAACAGAAAAATCGCTGCGAGTGAGCAAAGCGGAAGGATTCGCTAGGACAGACTAAATGTGCTAGTCTACGTGTGGAAAGGGAAGAGGGGTCATATGTTGTTGTCGAGTGCTTTTTGACAATTATTTGTAAAATGAACAATTGTCGCACAGATAGAGCATCAAACTCGGCCAGGATTTGGGCAGTTGGATATTGGAAAGGTCGGAAATTGCTAACTTTAAGGATGGCCCTCTGGGCTCTTTCAAGTTTGATTATGCTCGTGATGTAGGAGCCGCCCCATGCGGTGATGCAATAGAGTAGCAGAGATTGGCATAGAGATAAATACACAGTTTTGAGCAGGTAACGGTTTGCCCGCGATGGTGTCCCGCGGATAAGATGCGGTCTCCCAAAATGGGAGGTCCAGGTTCGTATCCCAGGCAGGCCATGTACCAATGGATTTTTAAATTTAATAACTTATGTGTATTTATCCGAGGAAAACATCGTGAGGATACCTGCATGCCTGAGAAATAAAAATTCTAAGGCATGTGAAGTCAACCCGCATTGGGACAGCGTGGTGGACTATGGCCCATACTCCTTCATTATACGAGAGAAGGCCTATGTTTACGGGTTGTGATGATGAGTGATAATTGCGGGGGATGAAACTAATCAAATTTTTTGTACATTGGTCAGGAAAAGTCAGTTTTTTACGAAAATGATCAGCTCTTTCAGTTTTTTTAATAAGACAGGTAGATAATGCATGAAGATGTAAAAATGGTTATCTGAACGATTTGTCACTTGATGGTGTGGTTATAGAGAGAAATGAACCGCCCCCGTGGCTCAATGTAAACAACATAAGGTTTACGAATCGGGGGTCGCGATTTTGATCCCCATGTAATGGGCCTTATTTTTAATATTAAAAACACCCTTGTGTTTGGTTTTGTTTCGGTTTGGTTACAAAAAAAAATGTATTTATGTAGTATATCAACCATCTGGTATCCACAACACCAGCCTATTGTTGCATAATGTGGAAGATGGCATTGTGTGTATGTCCAAGGGTATTTATTAAAAGACATATTTACAGAGGCAACATCCTGAAGATACCTGGTGTACACAAGGAAGACCGCGGTACATACTACTGTGTCGCGGAGAACGGTGTCGGTAAGGGCGCTCGCCGTAACATCAATCTGGAGGTGGAATTCGCGCCAGTGGTCACAGTGCCTCGTCCGAGACTTGGCCAGGTTAGTTAGTTGCATTGTATTGTTAAAATGAGTATAGTTCAAAAGATTTTGAAGAATACATGTTCGATCAAACCTATTGATAGATAGATAAATCGTTTATTTGCATATTACAGATTCACATACAAAAATATTCGACCACAACAATCATTTGACGACCGATTGGTGTAGTGGATAGTGACCCTGTCAGCGAAACCAACGGTTGCGGGTTCGAATCCCGCGACGGGTAAATGTTTGTGTGATGAATACGAAAATTTATTCCCGAGTCATGGATGTTTATATAAATATTTATATATCGATAAACATACTTATCCGTTATCTAGTATCCATAAGTACAAGCTTTGCTTAGTTTGGAACTAGATGATTGGTAAGTGTCCGAAATATTTATTTAATATTTTGATTGGTGTTATTCTTTCGAAATGTAGCCTTATTTCACAGTAATAAAAATCCAAACGCAAATTAAGTACAACTGTTACAACTTATAACAGAGTTGTATGTGTATCTGTACCACAAATGGGCCATCGCTCAGGGGTTCTATTACATAAATTCATTGATATCGTCAACAGTTACGTTCTGACATGTGATTGGTTTTGGCGGTTTCTCATTGGTGAACGTAATCGATTTTTATGTTTAAACAGGTTTTTATGTTACAACAAGATTTTTATATTTTATTATTAATTGTAAAATTGTCATGCGAACGAGTTGGTTATGTCCAGGGATGATTATCTTCTAATTAATCTGATATGTTATAATATTGTGAGGATGGGACTGTACCTTCTCTCCCTCTTGTACGGGCTCCTTCTGTACAGGTAGCAGAGGCCAACTAATACTGCTATGCCGACGATAATCGCTATGACAATCAGTAAGGTGTTTGTCACACTTATGTGCGATGGTAATACAGATGCTGAGTTAGAGCCTCCTCCGGCAGCATTTTGCGGGAGAATCACCTCTTCTTTTTCCACATGTGATTGACACATAATACACGATTTTTTTTTTTTATAGATTTAAAAAATGCGTTTTAATTGTGTTCTTTGTTTCGTAGCTAAAAATAGATTGGTCTATGACACATAGTAACAAGTGCCTTCGGGCACGAGCGGAGCGGGCGCCGCGCCATATAGGGCGGTCGCCGGTCACACGACACTCACGATCCTGGCAGGGTCGCCATGTGAGGATGGGACTGATGAGCCGAAAGGAACACACCGAATATTGATGATAGACTGGCTATACATATCTAACATATAAATGGGTTACACATACAGGCGTAGACTCTACGTATACATACACTACAATATGCTTTCTTAATAACTTTCTCTTTTATAGTACCTTTAAGTTTATTGAAAGGAATATTTTGTATGTCAATAGGAACCTTATTGACAAAGCGTATACATAATCCTTTGAATGAATTACTGACTTTGCGGAGGCGACTTTATGTGACCCGCAAGTTTATTTCTTGTATCGCTATCATGTTTATCACATGCATTAATATACTGCAGGTGTGTAGCTTGAAACGTGATCGATTGCAGATGGTAGCAAAAGCCTATGGATAAAATAACAGCGGCATTCATTAATGATAAAACCGCCATTGATCCGTTCACGACCATTATACTTCTTCACCATATTGACCATGTAAAGCTAGTGTCTTTCTCACGTTGACTGCCTGAAATTAAAATAGGTTATGTATGTATGTTATGTATATGTTATTATTTAATTTTTTTATGTCTATGTCTATGTCTATTGTTAAGGAGATCATTTTATTATTGAGAGAAAGATGTATACACGTATGTATCCTCTCATCGCATCTTGCTGATTACTCCTATTAATTGTAATTGTTATTTGTATGTGCATTTGTTGACAAGTGTCCATGCGTCATTTGGAGGCTCCACTGAAAACCAGCATTGTAGTGAACGGCTGCAACCCATGCTGAGTTGGGGACCTTTTTGACTCCACTTTGCGACACCGACAATTGGATGGCAAACACAATGTGTCTCGACTGTGTAATATTTGTACCTGATGTTTGTGTCATGAGATGGGTTTAAATAAATTTTTCTTTCTTTCTTTCATTTCACAGAATTTCTTCCAATGTTTCTCATTACGTCTATTGATAATATGGTCTGTGCATGTAAGTAATTGGTCCATATTCCCCAGGCGCTACAATACGATATGGATCTGGAGTGCCACGTGGAAGCTTACCCTCCACCAGCCATCACTTGGCTCAAGGACGAGGTGCAACTCTCCAATAACCAGCATTATAGGTGAGTATCATTGGATCGAGTACGTAAATGTCGGATAATCGGACCTTAAATAGGGACCCGATTCTTGCCCTCTTGGTTCACTATATATTTGTCACATTCAGATCGTTATGTATGGCGGACATTTCCTACATTATTGGAAACTGTGCTGCTCAGAGCGGTGTGGTTCTTTGTGTTGAGTTGCTATGAATCCTACCGAGGAGCCCTACAGTACGGCTCCTCTAGTTAGTGCAGCTTCTGTGATTGAGGTCAAGTATGGACCCGTCGTGCATAAAAAAAAACCTAGGCATTTCATGAAATGGCTAATTCAGCTATCTGCCTGCGACCTATATTATAATGACGAGAAAATGTAGGCGTTGCTAGCGACTTGGACGGTGCCAGTCTGTCTCCCGGAGACAATAAGGTAATGTTATCAGTGAGCATTGAACCTGAGAGTTACCTAGTGAAGGGTAAACGTTGTGCATGTCCCTCACGACATCCAACTCGGTCCGAACATGCATTCAGTGGGATTCAGCCAGACTAGTCTATAATCCCTCCTGCTCAAATTTCACGATCTACGCCTTAGTACGTATTCAATGGGTCCTTCCGAGCTTCGGTGATAATGAGTAATCAATTACCACCGGGTTGTGGACGGCTCTATTGACGTATATTTTATAATAAATGTGGCTAGAAAAAATAAAAATAAAGGTTTTTTTTAATGCACAACGGGTTGGTACTTGACCTCAATCACACCTGATGTTAAGTGAAGATGAGGTCGAAGCGTACTGACCCGGAAACCCCGACACATTTGGGGGACTGACTATCTTATCTCTGACAACCGGAACACAACAATGCTATTAATATTTAGATAAGATGGTGGTAGCTAGCCAGGCGGACATTTAAAATGCCCTACCACCAACCCAGTTGATTGTTTGGATTGTTGCGAATTCAGTTACTGTTATATTTCCGCTTGTAGGGTGTTTATCATTAAAGGTACGTCCACACTGCACGTGCTTTTCAGGTCTCAAGTTGGGTTTATTAAACACGTTTACGTGAGACCGATCACAAAACTGTTCTCAATCTTGAGAATGGTTTATTAATACGGGCCTAAATTCAGGTTCCTTGTATAAACCTTGTTTAATGAAAAATCTTGTGCACTGCCATTAAAGATAAAGATAGCCTTTATTTCTGGCAGAGTTACACATTTTATATATTGGCATGCACAATTATTTTTGCTTATTTTTATTATTATTATTTTCACATTAAATTATTATTATTACAAATTAAATTATTATTATTTCAAATTAAATTATTATTTGAAAAATAAAATTGTTATTATTTCAAATTAAAAATTGTACTTATATCAATCGAATTTATACAAATTAATTTCCACAAATTACATTTCTATAAGTACAATTACTATTATTATTAAATTGAATTGATTGAAAATTTTAAAATTTAGCAGCTCTATGTTTCTTCTCCATCAGTGACCCCAGCAGTTTGTCTTCCGACATAGGCCTCCTCTAAGACTTTCCACTCCTTTCTGTCTTGTGCCTTCCTCGTCCAACACCTTGTGCACTGCCATTATGTGTATATTATTATGAATTGAGAGTGAGAGCCAGCCCCCCGTAGCCTGATATCGTTTGTCGCGCGCGACGTAGGAGTGTGAGTGGGATAGTTGTATATTTCGTCCAAGCGAATGAGCAGGACAAATTATTTATTTATTTAATAAGACACACCCACAGCACACGTATTACAACTCACATAACAAACAGGTTCAAGTATAAACAGGGGTTCTATTACATAATTTCATATGGTAATATTCCGTTAAAAATGTATTAAACTACTACTAGAAAATATCGAGTTCCCGTTGGAAAATGCAGCGGCAGATGTGCCATAATTTTCACAAACGAGGTAGCTTTCGAATAAACATGATTACACATGCACGTGTAGTCTGCCGTACAAAACCAAGTCAACTAATCGTCGGTTGCTCAGTCGCCCACCAACAACGGAACGGCAACAGCGCATACACCGCACAATATGGCGGACTGCACTAATGGGCAACGTCGCATGACGATTTTGCAACTATACACGTTCTGACATGTGATTGGTTGGCTCATCACTTGCTCGGCAATTTTACGGTTTCTCATTGGTCAACATAATCGATGACGATGCCGATGAAGTTACGTAATCTAAGGGCTGGTCTGATATATGTGCCAATAATAGGCGTTTACAACATTCAAGAGATATAGACAACTCTAAACATAATTAAGTTATTACAAGTGTAATAACGATTACAAAAAACTAAATTAATTGAATTGAAAACAGCACAACGGTCTATAAATGTTGCTTCCGCAAATATTGAGAAATTCTTCTCTTAAACACACCTAATGAATCGTGAAAGAATTATCGCGCCTGTCACGCTACTAGTGCAGAATATTCCTTTTCTTTTTTTTTTACGTAAGCAATATCCAATTCCTCAGGATCTCCCACTTCGCGACAGCCGACGAGTTTACGGACACTACAATACGAGTGATCACGATCGAGAAGCGACAGTACGGCTTGTTCACGTGCAAGGCTCAGAACAAACTCGGCACCGATGAGGGGCAAGTGCAGTTGTTTGGTAAGTATTCCAGTGAGTTGACGTCATACATATAGGATTGTAAAGCGGTAAAATTACCCCGGGTAAAAAACGATAGCTTACTTAGAATACGGTATTTTACGGTAAAATATGGTAATATTCCGTTAAAAATGTATTAAACTACTACTAGAAAATATCGAATTCCCGTTGGAAAATGCAGCGGCAGATGTCGTGCTATAATTTTCACAAACGAGGTAGCTTTCGAATAAACATTATGATTACTCATGCACGTGTAGTCTGCCGGACAAAACCAAGTCAACTAATCGCCGGTTGCTCAGTCGCCCACCAACAGCGGAACGCCAACAGCGCATATGCCGCACAATATGGTGGACTGCACTAATCGGCAACGTGGCATGACGATTTTGCAACTATACACGCGCAGGATTTAAAACGTCTTTAATTCGCCGGGTAATTTTACCGTAATTTATGTAAATGACCGTAAAATACCCGTATTTTACCAGCGTTTTCGGTAATAATTACATAATTTTGTATCACTACATACAGACTACAGAATAATTGGTAGCAGATCACACGTACGTATACAAAGTTAACGTGTGCGTCAGGTAGGAGGGTCAATATTTTATGGGATATTTATAAATTGACTGCTAATTCCCTACCTATTCATCACTATACTGTGGTTCTCGGTACTCATGTATGCTTGTGTTTTTTTTTGTGATGAATATTTACCTATTTTATTTATTTATATACTTTCAAAAGCAGCAGTGGACTTACCCTCTAAATTTACAAGCCAATTATTGAACCCCTATTAATTTTGGGGTGTTGCAAGTGGGCATCTCGCCTACAGGTCAGATGTCTAGCTACCACACCGCCTGCAGCTTCACTTAATATGGTTAATTGTAGCATGCTGCTTATTCAAGCTATACAATTTTGTTTTTTTTTTGTACTTAATTCAATCGTATTTCTATGGGCGTAGAAAGAGTATTGTATGCAATCAGCCAATTAAATAAAATGTTTATTTGATTAACTTATAATGTCTTTTACATTTTTCGGGTTTCGGGGTTCATTTAAACAAGAGTTTGGTTTGGAGACGAAGAATTACTCCAATCACTTGGCAATTGCATCTAATACAGTTCAGTATCCGTGCATGTGTTTTATTTGTTTTTTCTTTTCTTTTTCCGTACAATAGAGACGATAATACCGGTGTGTCCGCCCGCTTGTGGGCAGGCGCGGTATGGGGGCGCCGCTTCGGTCGCCCCGTCTGTTGGCACCCTAACTGCGATGGCCGCCGTTTATGCCGCTTATGTTGTTAGGAGGTATGTATTGGTTTGCTAGTTTTCTGTGGATTTTGTGCAAGCGGATGTGGATTTATATTAGATTAGAATAACTATTTATTATCATCCATATAGACAAACTAATCCCAAGCAGTTCGTCAAATATCCATGACAAATCAAATCAAAAATGTTATATTTCGTAAGTTATAAGAATAACATTTGAAATCGTCATGACATACAGTTATCGCTCATTCACTAGGCAGTCTCCCCAGAGAAGAACGAGCAAGCAACTCATTGGTTGCTCTTTTTAAATAAATCAATACAAATGCAATTTAAAATAATTGTTAAATTTATGATTAGACGAAGAAAAATAAGAATAAAATATACTGGATATTGCCGAGCGGTTCATGTCCACGCATAGTCAGAAATTTCCGAAAAAATTTCCGTTTAATGGTTGTTTTAAATTTATTTAAAGGCAAATTTTGAATGTCTACCGGAACCTTATTATAAAAGCGTAAAGCATCATTGTCCCTTGAACGGGAGTAAATGCACAAACATTTGGTTTTGAAAGCTGGGTACACCAATTCATTTTGAAACACAATTTAAATGAAACTTACTAATTCCATTTTCATAAATCCGAAAATTTTGTATTTATATTTAATGTTATGTAGTTACATAATTTTTTTGATTCAGTATTTTATTTTTAGTAGCTAGAGTATTTGCATGGTACTTGTTATGTCTTTTTTATATTATAATTAAATTATAGCTTCTCCCGCTGTTTATTATAGTTTTCTGACGAGGAATTGGTCACTTGTGAGACTTAAAATATAGTTTAACCGCCTTCTTGGCTCAATGTGAACAACATAAGACTTATGAAAAGGAGGTCGCGGGTTCGATCCCCAACGTGTTTAGTATGTTGGTACATCAATTTAAAATGCCCGTCTTGCTAGCTACCACCATCTTATCTAAGTCTGCCGTTGAACAGTATTTTTAATAACATTGTTGTGTTCCGGTTATCAGAGATAAGACAGCCAGCCCCCAAATAAGAGGGGTTTCCGGTCAGTACGCTTCCTTCGACCTCATCTTCACTTAACATTTTAGTGTGATTGAGGTCAAGTGCTAACCCGTTGTGCATAAAAAATTAATTTTCCTTTCAAGCCAAATTCAACTGTAAATTTTAATGCGACATCAATTTCAAACTAAGGGACAGAAATTAAAAAAATTATCATAGGACTGGCATAGTCCCTGCCATTGTCGCATTCTGAATCATGTATATTTGGATTGGCGACATATGGACAAACAATAAATTTCACATTATGGAGATAATTGGACATAAAGATACAATAAGTATACTATTTGTAATAAAGATAATTATGTAAATGAAACAACAAATTTATAAAACACAATTAAAAATACAATACAATACAATACAAATACACTTTATTGCACAACAGAACAACAATACCCATATCTTATAGAAAAAATACGCCGTCCAACTCGCTAAACTCGTCCAACATAAAGATTGTAAATCATAATATTTTCAATTGTGTCCAGTTATCGCTTTAACGTGACGCTTTAGAACTTTATGTTACATGTCGTTTTGTGTTTATGGTCAGAATCCATACACCGGAAGATTTTGTTGGGGTTTTTAACCTTATTGAAAAAAATTGTAGGTAATTGAAGTAGATGTTATTGGTATAGGTAGTTTAATATTGTTTTTCTCAAAACCATCATCGACGCACGCGCCGGCCGGAGATTGATTGCGACTGATGGGTTTCGTAGGGTTCCTGTCATGCGAAATTTATTTGGAACTCAAATTTTTTAATTTAATTATGCGGAATAGGCTACAAACCGCCCGTCAAATGACAGAACGCTTTATTTGATTATGGTTTTGGAAAAAAAAAATACTAGCTATGCCAATACCTTCTTCACTTACCTAATGTGCCCTATTTTTTTCGTTACTACGGTAAAAAAACTCATCCGGTATACAAGTGATATTGTGCGACGCGATTTTGAAAATATAAAAACAAAATGGCTGACAATAGCCTCCATACAAAAATTTTCAAAGTCTTTGTGAATACTACCCCAGATAGTGTTCGTTTCCCTTTTTACCTTTAAAAAGTAATGATATATTATTTCTTTCCAGAATCGCCTATCCCAGATATTAATTACCCAGGCCTCCGACTCGACCCCTTAATATATGGATACCCGCACAACGCAGCTACAAGACATATCGCTACCATATCTACCGTGTTTTTGATGATGTTTCTACTTTCTGTCGACCAAAGTGTCTGGATGATTTAAAAAAATACTCTTCAATATATAACAGGGATGAGAGAAAAAGTTTGTGTTGGCAGATCGTTAAATTAGCCATGCAATTGAATTCCTCAGTGTATTATTAAGTATACCTATGGCCCAATAAAACACCTCGGAAGTTAAACTAGATGGCGTTGACTTAGCTTGCAAATAAATTGACTAAAATTACTTTTGATTTCCATTTCTTCTCAACTCGCTTCCGTGAGGCATAATACTAGGTACGCTAGCGCTATTGCCCTACTGAATGCTGCTGAGCAAAGTAGGCACCAGCTCTCAGATCTCCATATGGATAAATTTTTATAATTTTGTTTGTATCAGACGACCAAGGTCAAGTAGCAACCCGTTATGCATAAAAAAAAAGTGATACATAACGTCACGACCTTTATCCCAAATGGGGTGGTCAGATATATCCCATCTAGTTATAATAAAGTTTGAGATTTTCTGAGGTACGAGCTCAGTCAATCCTCTTGTTTTATTGGTACGGCCCAATAAGAGGAGTATAGCGGACATTTAATGATTGAATGTGTGTTTACGATAGGAAACTACTCTGCCCTGGGGGGAATACCCCTGCTGCGGCGTAGGCCTTCACGGTGGCATCCAAAGAAATCTAACACAACCTAACCAAAATTGGACTTGAATCATGGTGTTGTGTAAATTACAATTGAATGGCTAATTCAATCATCTACATCTATCAGCTCTGTGGTTGAATGAAAGTCCTTCAATGTTGTGACTAATATATAATTACATCTCGCTCGCCTACTATTTGACGCCGCTAGGGGAATATGTATGTGTGATGAATACGGGACATGTGTACCCGAGTTATGGATGTTTTCATTTATAATAAGTATTTATTTACAAAAAAAAAACGTAATTATGTAGTATATCAACCATCTGGTATCCACAATACAAGTCTATAGTTGCTTATTGTGGAACTAGGTGACGCTGTGTGTATGTCTATGTATATTTATTTATTGACTAAGTAGTGAAAGAGCGAGGCAGTTACGTTATATATGTCTTGTCGAGACTGGATTGAACTAGATGAGGGTAGAACATTCTAACTGACTTTGTTTTAAAATCAGACTTTGTATATCACTCTTTATTAACTTCGTTGTATTGGTAAGTGTTTTTAAAATCATCCGCATTTTTTGTAAGTTTATATTTTTAGTCGTAGCTTTAGAGTTTGTTGTATCTTCATACGAATCGACTGGATGCATAGCTACAGTTTCCTGATGATATCCAATGTGGTCGAAGAAGCAAGATCTCAGTAAATGTCTATGCATCCTTTAAGCTTCGGTAGCTTTCTTGGGGTCGATGGTACACGGCGACATTTTTGTGGCAATGCAGTAGCGATGCAATCGCAGAAAGTTCGTGATGATGTCACTGACTCTGCATCTGCATCGCGACACTAACAATTACCAGACGTAAAAAAATAGAATTTCCCGTGATTTTAAATGAATGACAACTCACGTCAAATAATAGCGGTCTGAAGTTCGTCAATACTCTTCAAACGTCAAATGTTGTCGATTCTGATTACACATCTCTTTCTTCCTAGAGTAATAAGAACGAGATAGTAATTGTTATTGTAACATAAGAAAAGCCTTAGTGATGTAACAAAAAATGGTGAAATTAATATTCTTGCATTTGTTACTCGGTAGGAAAAATTTTTCCTAACTAAATATGTTACTAGATGACATTGTTGTCTATGAGAAAATTTTTCCTGACGAGGTATAATGCGACAATCTGGGAAGGAGAAGTGTCGACAAGAATACGCACCAGTGTGCCATGGCTTCATGAAAAATAGAATAGCAATTTACTATAACTTTTTGTATAATAAATGTAACTAAAATCTTTCACCAAAATTAACGTTAAGAGGGTTTGTCCCACACGTCATTCCATACAAAGTTTCCAGTCCAATTTTCCAAAATGAATATACCGATTCTAAACATTTTCATAATATCGAATTTAAAAGCATTTCTTTTATTAGTATGGAAAACTTATAATCGCTCTAATTTAGTTCTCTACCAACTTTTTAGAGCCATGTAACTGCTTTACGCGTATAAAGAGTCATCAGAATCTGTTTATTCGTTTCGAAAAATTTGGACTTGATAGTTTGTATGGAATAGATTGCCTAATCGACCTAATATTTGATTTAGAGGTTAGGAATAGAATCTCACTTGACTGATAATAGATGCGTATTTTATACAAATGATAAATATTTGAGCAATATTTATAATCAATTTAATATTATTACCTTTTAAGATAACGTAGAAATCCACGTACAAATCTGGCAGCTATTAGGGTTTTTACTACCACTAATAATTAACTAAAAGGCGGTCATCCCTGTCACGCACATTTATTTGGCGATAGGTAAAAGTGAAACGCAAATATGTGAAGTGACGTTCGTTTTCTTAGAAATAAAGGTGTTAGTGAAGATGACGTAATAAATGTAGGGGTAGTATTACATTTTTTGGAAAAAGGCATTCTGTATAAATTAATTTCATGAGTGATAAAGATTGAGGAAAATTTGAGACTAGCGGATAATAATGATATTTAAATGAGAGATCTGTATTTTTTTTTATTTCTATAAGTTTTATTTACTATGCATGTATTGTATATTGATATGTTAAGTGAACCATTATCGTCAATTCATTGGACAATTAATTTGTTTTATATAAGGTCTAACAAAATTAACCCGACAAACGTTGCATAGTGTATGTTTTGGATGTACCTATTACGGAAAAAATAAAACATTAAAGTTAACAGATTTTATTCAAAAAATAAAATTTAGAAATGTAAATTTTGTGAGTTGGATCTTAATGGCCGCGCGCTCTACTTTGCCACAACACACAAACACCTGCCGCGGTATCTTTGCGTCTTCAACTTGCCGCGACTTGCTGTGATTGGTTGCGCCCTGTGCCCCGCCACCCGCCAACCCCTTTGTCGTCTTCCATAACAATGGAAGGTTGTCCATTTTTTCTCATTGATAAAATAAGGTACAATCGAAATGAAGTAAGTCTATTAATTTGTATTTTCATTTGCACTTACATTTAATTTTTTTACTCGGAAACCAAATTTTTAAGGATAGTTTTTTTAATTAATATATTATTTTATTGTCTTGTACGTACAATTGCCAAAGTTTGTCGGGGTAATTTTGTTAGTATAGGTACATCCTATGCATACACTCTGCAATGTTTGTCGGGTTAATTTTGTTAGACCTTATATAAGCTAAAAAGTTAGTAGACGATATATCCGAAAAAGAGTAGTTTGGGGCGATTTTAAATTTACCATAATAACACAAGTTTTATATTCGATATTTTGAAAATGTTATCTACTACTTTTTATATCCACCTATCCTGCTTATACGTGTAAAGTTTCATTACAATCGGTCTTATTCATTTAGAAAAAAATTTACTTGAAAGGACGATCGTAATAGTGTAAGTGCCTTTTCATTTTGATTGTCAAATGTCAGTCTGTCAGTCCATTTTCATTTACCCGATGTAAATGTAAGTGTGTATCTACTTTTAATATTTTTATACGACTATAACTGTACCTATAAAATAAATGAACTATGTATTCAGTAAAATATGCTTGATGATATTAATTGGCAGAATATTTTTATGTTATAATATTATTTAGTATAAGCAGTATCAGGCTCTTTCAATTATGAAAACTAGTAATGGTAAAGCGCTTATTACACTATCCTAATTTTAGGAAATCTAATTAGGAACACTAATTAGATTTATACTATCCTAAAAACAGACTAATTCGGCATAAATCAAATCAAAAATATTTTATTCAATGTTGGAGCGAGATAATATTTGTCCCGCTCATTCGCTTGGACGAAATATACAACTATCCCACTCACTCCTACGTGGCGCGACAAAAGATGTCATGCTCCATTTAAATTAAGTTTCAACAATGGAATCGGATCGTCATAATGAATTATTGACCAATTAATTTGTAATTATTTATTTGTGATTCCGCAATTTTCATTCCAATTTTCATTTGTAAGTTGTAATGTTACTATTAAGTTATTCAGTCTAAAAGCAATAAGTACCTTCCGTAAGTTTTAAAGGGGGTAATATACTGGGTGTTAAAATTACTGGGCAAATAAGGAGTGATTAAGAATTGAGTCTAGTATACTGTGAGATAAGTCCGCCTTTGTGCATAAGAAATTAGTTCTGTATTTATTTTCGTACAATAAAACGTATACAATCAAACACACATACCTACCGAAAAATAACAGGTTTATCATTTGCGAAGTCGTGAACGCGGAATTACTGAACGGCAATGTCGTTTAAATTGCAGATTTGCATTTTTATAAATAAATAAATAAAAGGTATTTATTCATCACAAAAAAGAAAACAAGCATACATAGAATCGAGAACCACAGTATTTTACTTAAGAACCTGTGGATTTAATATTTAATACTTTTCCTGTATACAAGAAGTAATTTAATTACTTATGTATGTACATAATTTAATTACTTCTTACACCGTTTGAGAGCAGTCGGATAAATGTTTATCCGACTGCTCTTAAACGGTGAAGGAAAACATCGTAAGGAAACCTGCATACCTGAGGAAGAAAAATTGTAAGGCATGCGAAGTCTCCAACCATTGGGCTAGCGTGGTGGACTATGGCCCTTACGGGCTAAGATGACGATACAAGACTCGATCCTGAATCACCCTTAAACTTTGCCTGGTACTTTAACACCTTGTTTAACAGTATGTTAGAAGTTAGTAGAATGTAACGTTATATAAATATTTGTAACCAACCTGTATTATTTTTGCTATTATAATGAAATTGTAATTTTTATGCATTTAGTGATCGAAATATGTGTATATTTTCACTTATATTTTATAATGGCAGCTAGTTTTGGGAATATTATTATTAATTAATATAATTATTATAATTTTCGCATTTTCATGCGACCGCAGCTTTTCTGCCGGCCTTTTTTGCTGTCATGAGCTTGAGAGTCACGCTTCTTTTTGGGAGGCTGCGTCGTTCTAGTAACAGGCTAACAGCATACTTCAAGCATTTGCTGAGGGGCTTGCTAGTCCAATATACTATTGCCTCTGTGTACACATTTAAAATTCCATTTGTACCATGTGACCAACCCTCAGGTTCCAGCAGAATGCCAGTGTTTTACCCGACTCTGGCAACTCCACACACCGAGCGGTAGCCTTTTTGTATACTGCGACACACAGGATATTTGATGCATCTGTACTTGTGTTTTATTGTTTTAGTGGGATCTTTCACATGTAAAACGTGTTGTGTGTGTACATAGACGTAAATCAATGCTTATCTATCTATCACAGCGAGAATCGTAAGCAACATTATAGACTAATATTTGGGTATTTTGACCGCTCTTTCCACCATTTTGTTTATAGTCAAATCTACTTACAATGTTTATTTTGAGTTCAACATCCGATGGATATTTTTAAAACTGCGTAAGGACTTAGTGGAGTCAACTTCAGCGTGGTCAGGCCTTCTTCTTATTCTCTCCTCTCGGAGAAAGCAAAGGGATCTAAGCCCATACAACCATGTCTTATTTGCCTTATTTCTTCAGTTTATAAGTCAGTCTCAGTCAAAACACGGTCAAGTCATTCTTCAATAAAGTGGCAGAATGTTTTACAAAAGATTTTGGCGGCTTCTTGTGGGAACCCGAAAGCTTCGTTACGCACTTTAATTTACACTTCCCTTTACTTGTACAGCTTCAAAAGTCAGAATGCACAAATTATAAGAATTATAAACAAAAATGCTACCTCACTCGCCGAGATCCCGCCAAAAGCCCTTGTATGGTGATACAAGACATGTATTCTTTTTTTTTTTGGTTTATTGTTCAATAATGATGGAAGCCAAAGAGGTCTGAGCCCATACAGTCTTCTGTAGTAATACTTCAGTAAAGTGACAATTATTACGGAAGATTATGGCGGCTTCTTGTGGAAACCCGAAAGCTTCGGCACTTTCATTCACTTGTATACCATCACTAACTTTTGCCGTACAATATTCTGTTCCTATTAAATTACAAAACTCAGAATGCACAAACTTGAAGAATTCTACCACCATCTTATCTAAATCTGCCGCCAAGCAGCAATGTTAATAGCATTATTGTGTTCCGGAAGTTAGCCAGTCAACGAAATGTGTTGGGGTTTCCGGGTCAGTACGCTTCCACCTTCGACCTCATCTTCACTTAACATCAGGTGTGATTGAGGTCAAGTACGAACCCGCCGTGCATAAAAAAAATAAAATAACCAAAATGCAACATCACTCGCCACGTTCCCGCCAAGAAGCCTTGTATTCTTTTTAATTCTATATTTTTATTTAAATTCTTTGCTTGGAACCTAGTCATTTGCCCTATACTTAAGTGAGTTTTGCTCTTATTTTTTTAAATTTTTAGCTAAATTATTCTCGGATCTGGTTGTCTTTTATTTATATAATAATGTTCTTTATACAGAACATGCAGCACAACACGTTATTACTATAAACTTATTCCTTTTGGCATATATTCTTGGCAAGAGCGTCGGTGGCTCAGCGGTTGAGACGCGGTCTCCCAATTTGGGAGGTCCGGGTTCGATTCCCGGGCAGACCATGTACCAATGAGTTTTTAAATTTAATTACTTATGTGCAATTATCCGACTGCTTTTAAAACGGTGCAGGAAAACGGTGACGAAACCTGTATGCCTGAGAAATAATAATTCTAAGGTATGCGAAGTCCCCAACCCGCATTGGGCCAGCGCGGTTTACTGTGGTTTATAATCCATCATTATACGAGGGAAGGCCTATATCCCTGCATTGGGATGTTTACGGGGTGAGATGATGATATTCTTGGACGGTATTCAATCTACATTTTTGCAAACATTTTTCATGGGAAGGTAATTATTCCCAGGACTGGTCGCCGTACGAACCTGTAGACAATTTTATTGTGGTATTTTTGGTGTGTTGTTTAACAATTTAGTATTATTTATACTCATTCCTTTCGGGAAATATTCTTGGACTGTATTTTGATTCCATCCATTTTTGTAAAACATTTTTCATGGGTTTGTAGTGTAATTTATTTTTGTAGGCTTTTGTAATAAAAAAAAAAGAAACGAATCTCACACTTAATTTTTGCAAACCTCCGTTTTTTAGTGCAGATTTTTTGTTTTTTAATAAAATGTGTAAAATTGAACTTTTTGTTTTATTTCTTAGGCAGATGACATCAATCACATCTGATGTTAAGTGGAGATGAGGAAGATGGTCGTGCCATCATCCAAAGGGGTTCTAACACTGCTCTTTATTTGTGGGGCATCGTATCTCATTAGCCAAAACAGACGACCGTTTGGCGTAGTGGCAAATGACCCTGTCAGCGAATGCAACGGTTGCGGGTTCGAATCCCGAACATTAATTCCCGAGTTATGGATGTTTATATAAATATTTATGTATGTTTTACAGTTATCTAGAGGGTTATCCATAGAACAAGTTTTGCTTAGTTTGGGACCAGATAATTAGTGTACCTAAGTGTCCGAAATATTTATAATGGATTCAACGTTATTCTTTGGCAGCAGACTGAGGCCCGTATTTCAGTGTTGCTCAAGCGTAGATCCTGTGCTTAAACAGAGATGCCTCTATAACATAAGCTTCCCCTTTTTACCTGCTCTCAAGTGGAAATTTCTGCTTGAGCATAGAAAGAGATGCCGATATACAAAGTTACATAAAGCTGTCCCTTTTTAACTCTCGTCAAGCCGAGATGTGGTTGACTAACATTCTGTAATCCCTTTGGCGGCTTTAAAACACTGTCACGTGGTCTGTAGTCAAACAAATTCATCAATCCGCAGTGGGTCCGCGTGGTCGGTTATTGAGGTTAGGGCCTATACCTCTCCCAGTGAGGACGCTGTACTTCAAAAGTGAGGACATGTGAAGCTGTTAAATGATGATATTTCTACTAATGTAAGCTGGTCTTGCAGCACTTACTTTTTATGCGAGTGACTCTGGGTATTCTGCTGGGAAAGCGTTAGGGCAACACATTCATGTATTTGCGACGATAAAGGGATTGCAATAACGCAAATTCAGACAATACGGACTTAAGGTCTGATTCTCAGGGTTTGAGGCTAAAATTATTTTCAAAGGGATACTGAGCACGAATCAATAAAATATAAATCATAAAATTACAAATGACATCCCAGGCAACACAGACCAGCATCGACCAAACATCGACAAATTACCTTAGAGCATTTAACAAATTACTCATCATCAGTGACGGATTAACCCTTAATCAAATTAAGCAATTGCCTAGGGCATCACGTCTGGGGGGGCACCAGAAGAAGCACAAAAAACTTGTATAAAATAATACATGACGATAAAATAGAATCAGCTTTCCCTAATGTGGAAACAGCCCTGCGTATATTTTTATTGCTTATGATTACAAATTGCTCAGCGGAACGTTCTTTTTCAAAATTAAAAATATAAAAAAATGAAAAAAGGACAAAGATGATTTAGGAAAGGCTCGATAATTTATCGACATTATACATAGAGTCCGATATTTAAAAAAATTAGACGTTAATATTATCTTACATGAATTCAATGCCCGGAAAAGCCGCAAGGCGCATTTCAATAAATAAATAAATTATTCTTTGGTTTTTATGGTTGTCGCACACTCCACTTCTAAGGTACGTTATCTATCTCATCATCTTATTTTACAAAAAAACTAATGTCTTTAGGCGGTAAAGGTTTAAAGACCGATTCTAGTTGACATACGGATAGGGGGGCCCACAGGCGTGGATTGCTTAGGGCATCAAGTAGTCTTAATCCGTCACTGCTCATCATCATCAAAGACGTCCACTGCTGATAATAATCTAATATATTCTAATAATATATTGATAATAAAAATAGATAAATATCTATTTAATTTCATAAATATTGAATTGATTGATAATAATAGAATACATTTATTTGTCGACCATGACACAATAAATATTAGCATGCAACAATGAAGCCTCGGTCTCTCTCTATTGCTACACCCTAAGGGGTACACATGTGATACTAATATTACGTAAACCTAAGACCTTAAAACCCATGTGAAAGCAATAAATTGATTGATTGCTGGACAAAGACCTCCCAAATAACACCTTATATTAATTATAAATGAAATCTATTTTTAATTTGTTTACCACAAGGAAGCTAGTACCTACACGTCTGAAAAACTGTCACAATGTGATAGCAGCAAAAAAATGCAAAAGAACAGTAGAGGGCGCTTTAGACGATTTAACAAATCAACTTACATTTCTTTATTACGTTACGTACATATCTGAATAAAGATTAATTTTTGCCAATCAAATAAAACAATTTCAACAGGATCTCCATACCTATAACGATCGGTCCTGCGTTACTCGCATCCGCGGCTTCCCGCCGAATAAAATATAATAAAACAAAATTATTTATTATTATAAAACATTTTATTTCTCCACAACAATTTTAACTAATATAATAATTATAGTGCATACCTTTTAAAATACGTTGAAGTATTTATTGTTTACCAAGTATTTCATTAACCAGCTTATAGTTTGAAGGAGATTTCTAAGACTCCACTGAAAACCAGCGTTGTGAAGGGCTACAACCCCATGCTAAGCTGGAGACCTTTTTGATTCCACCTTGTGACACCGACAATTAGATTGCAAATACATTTAGGTAAAATCAACTGTATTAACTTAATAAAGTTACCTAAACTGTTCATATGAACACCTTGACAGTTCATCTACTTTCGATTTGATAACTTAATTGCCAAACTTACTAATATATTGTTTTTAAAATACATACAATATAAGGGCTGCGGGGCTACACCAGATAATAATTACTTATTTAATTATTTATTTGGCAAACATTTGGACATGACGAAAGAATAGAACACCAAGTACCTACCCCTGCCATTTCATTATCTATAGGTATTTACTGTGTGTAGAAATACCCGCGTTTCATTTATTTTTTATTACATAGCTGTCACTATTTATTGATATAGATTATGTTTCAATTGTCACTTCCGTTACTCAGGAATGAAAGCAAGTTAACAATGTTATATCGTAATCTATCTATCATGTCTACTTCTTTGAGTTTATCATCTTTTATCTTAATTATGTGTTGAGGTGGTGGTTATATGTGTTGTTCTGTTTGTCCTTTCTCCAGCTACACAAACTAGAGATGCTTAACTTACCGCACAATCGTCAACTTTAGCATTGTGAACTTCAACCCTGCCATTGGCAGAATCATCGTGCACAACGATGCAGCCATAACACTAAATCGGAATTGGAATTGGAAAGCGTCAAGTTGGCTTGCTGTACAACCATCTTTTCTTAGCATGTACTGAGGCATTATAATTGAATCTTTGCATGTAGGAAGCACTATTCATTTCGTCATCATCACGTCATTGATCACACATTCGTTCTCGATGACAATGCTAACTTGACGACAAGATG
This sequence comes from Oegoconia quadripuncta, assembly GCA_949316235.1. Classification (NCBI taxonomy): domain Eukaryota; kingdom Metazoa; phylum Arthropoda; class Insecta; order Lepidoptera; family Autostichidae; genus Oegoconia; species Oegoconia quadripuncta. The sequence continues at coordinate 26,773,540 of OX438749.1, forward strand.
GCTTGATCAGTGCAAGACCTAAATATCTCTAAAAAAATACAGTAGATTGGTTGGCACAGTTGAAATCACCGAAATCGAAAGTGCACAAGCCAACATGACATAATATGTCAATGTACTAATAAACTCATAAAAAACTGACAGATCTTTCAAATTAAAGCACATGCGATGCTTGTTATAGGCATGGACTTATTGTTTGAATAATAAGTCCATGGTTATAGGATCTTGTTCAGAAAGAGTGAATCTTGCGCCTTGAATATCACTGTGTACCTACATATTTTTAAGCTGTGTACAATAAAGAATTTTTTCTTTCTTTCTTTCTTCTCTCTTGCGCCAAACAAGCATTGCACGTGCTTTAATTTGAAAGATCTGTCACTTTTATATGAGTTTAATAGTACCTACTTTGACAAACAGGGTCATACTTCTTTTCCTTGTTAATATTGTAACAATTTGTATTGAACCATTTTTCTTTGTATGAGGTAAAATCAGAAAATGAACATGGTATTAGGTGATAAAGTTTCCGCTACATCGACCTTGTACCATACACTTACTACTATTTGGATATTTGCTTAAAACTGTTTGACTTAAGGGCGTTTTTAGAGTCATGCATATTAAATCTGGTCTGCATGCGTTGGTTTATTAATCTGTATTCAACCTAAGTGGTCTAAGTGACAAACCTAACCTTTGCATCATAATTATTGGAAACCATAACCCCCCCATGCCTATTCCCAATTGTAGAGTCAAGAGATTTATAGAGTTATTTATAAAATTATGTATGACCAAGGGAAATCAATGTTCAACTCGTAGATATCACAAATCCTAACCGATAAGGAATATAAACCATTTCCCTTTCCCGAGTCTCTACAAAATCAAACCCTGCGAGTGAACCTCTGATTATACTTGCGCATGCGGAAATATCCTAGCGCATGCGTAACTAAATACGTATAAATCAGCATGACTCTAAAACCCAAATAACTAAAACGCTATAACTATTATTGTATATTATTAAGGGACCATAGTAACCAGTTCTCATACAAACTCATCGGTCGATGGTACAAAAAAAATAAGCGATATTTTTTACGTCGTCAGGTAACGTCATGCAGACCTCGCAGACCAACACACTTACTGCATGTTAGAGTCCAAACGGAGGTTTGAATGACGTTTTCGTTAATTAGTTTTATTGCTTTGTATTTTTTTTTAACTTTTATAATATGTAGGTATCCATTGAATTCTTTTATTAATATAACTATGTGCATAAATAAAATAATGGAAATTAATTCATTGTAGTATATTGTAAGACATGTCCAAGTGCTCAGGCGATGCCTATGGAAAAAATAATTGAGTGAATATGAAATGTGGCCTTTTGCAGTTTGTATAAAAGCTGGTCACTATCGCTTACCTAACCTTAAACGTTTTTGGTCTCATTAGTTTGCTACACAACGAGATATACGTTCTTATTTTAAAAATGGTAGCTTTGTTGGTCGACAATCACAAGCGTAGTTCTCCCTACCCTCACCCTTCACCCCCACCCACCCACACCCCCGCATACCTCTAAGGTATTATACACTTGATTGTCGACCTTAAATAGATAACTCTAAGAACTCTTTATTTTGATACAAACAGCAATTCATATGTTTGTAGCGAATGTCTCAAATGTCTATAGAAATTCCTCAAATAAAAAAACAAAAAAAAAATTAAAACGAAAGTGTCGCGTAATTATGCGGAAATTAATCTTTCGACGTTAAATATTCGGAACGTACTTGGATATATTATGTTTTTATGATATCTATATAACTAATTATTGTCCTAACTTTTATTATGATATTCAGTGATCATTCATAATTTATACGATGTCATGAAATAATACATAATTATAATATAACTTCTGTACATATTCACATGCTGGATTATTATAAATCTTGTGATTTCAATTATCTATTTTTGATTGTAATTAAAACAAAACCGACAGGACCGACCATAGAAGGTAGAACGCCAGGCAGATGAAAACTAATTTAACTGTCTGATGAAGATAGTACAATCTGAAACAAAACAGAGGTTGCACTTAAATATACAGTTAAGTATTATCTATAAATAAATAAATACCCTTGGACATACATACAGCGCCATCTAGTTCCACACTAAGCAATTAGGCTTGTATCATGGATACTTGTTGATTTAAAGATAAAACATTTATTTATTCACATGGGAAAGCCGCCGCCGCGTGCGGTTTATCGTTGCAATTTAAGGAATATTCTTAATTATTAATAAAGTTTAATAATTAAACGCTTTTGCGAATAGGGTTCGAAAACATCTGAAGTGGCACATAGTCAATATCTTTCCTATTATCCCAATGGAAAGTTGATAAGATCAGAGACAATTCTCATACATAGTAAGCAAGTAAACAACTCAATCGCTTAACAACGCCGGCCGATGCGACTAAGCATTTGGCGAACGGACAAGTCGTGCTTCGATACGCAAAGACAAGCTGCTGAATGAATAATCCTCATAGAATGGAGTTTACCCGACGATTGCAAACTACAATCATCGTGAGAGATTCGTTTGTAATTTGCCCTTTAGTCACCTTTTATAATACAAATGTGAAGACCATTTTCCCCAAAGGTAGTCCCTTCCTTTGTCAGGAAACATTGTTCCAATGTGAAAGTACGACAGAACAGAGCTAGTGAAATTACAGTCTTAAGAAGCATTCCTTAGATCTCTATGACCTCAGTATTTGAGTTCGTAAGTAAAAAGTCACCCATGTCATGTACGGTAATATTCACCAGCACTGGTTGCATGACAGGCGCGTTAAAAGTTTGTCGCGCGAGATATTTGTCCTGCTCATTCACTTAGACGAAATATACAACTCAACTCTCACTGCTACGTCGCAGGCGACAAACGATGTCATGCTACGGGTGCAGGTTTGCTAGTATTTCATAGTATGACATGAAAATATGCAAATTTGATTCTTTGATGACTGAAGGGAAGTTGACAGTGGAAAGATGGTTGGTGGGTAGTAATGCTGTTAACGTTGTTTCAGCTGTTTGAGTAGTCAGCCCCCACTTTGGCGGTCCGAATGAGCGCCTTTAGCTTTGTCTTCACTTAACATGAGGTACAATGTAAGTCAAGAACTAAACCCGTTGTGCTTAACAAAAAAAAATTTTCATAAAACAAACCTTTTCCATTTAATCCTGGCTTGTGGCAACGTATCATCGCTTTCTTTGAACAGGTACCGCCTAATGCCCACTAGGTATTCATCGAAGTACTCGCTCCAGACTATATCTGTCATGCTGAATGGAAACAACTGGAAAAAGAGGAAAAAAAATATAAGTTTATAATAAATCCTGTCTGTTTTAGGATGTGTGGATGTTACTTCTATCTCCATCTCTCTCACACACATACTATTTACAATAACTATACTACTTTATACACTAGGACAGGAGAATTAGCGAGATGGTATTTTCTTTAATGAGTCTGGGGTCTAAAGTAGCATTAGCAGGCGTTATGCAAATTATTGCCGTTGATCCTGGCTTACAGGAGTTAGAATAGTAACTCTCGCTTGGTCATGTTGACCTGGTACCTACGGTAATTAGACTGCGTTTTCTAGCAATGTTAAGTGAATTGTTTGAGGAATATTACATTTCTATAATATTCTACAATAAGGGCTGGAGTTAGAAATAAAGCACAGGACTGTCTTAGGCCCGTATTAATAAACCAATTTCAATACAAGTCTTGAGGCTGTATCAAACAAGATGCGTCTTAAGCAGTTGACTCTATCTCAAGCTCAGTGTTAATTTATAAACCAATCTTGAGGTCTACTCAGATGAGATCACTTATCAAGTATTCGCCTCAGCGGCGAATGAATGATAGTATTGAGTTCCGTTTATTAATACTTACAAGTGAGTACTGCTTGATTAAGCACGCGCGTTTCAGGTTAGGTTTATTAATCAACACGTTTACTTGAGACCAGTCACAAGACTGTTGTCAATCTTGAGAATGGTTTGTTAATACGGACCTTAGAGCTAGTGGCCGAGTGGCTTAAAGATAACATTGACAAAATCAAATATTTTTTTCCTTTCTATAATCTCCACAAATTATTTGTTGGCCCTAATAATTTCAATGCATAAATGTATGTAGTTAGGTATGTCAATCCGCCTACTCGCCTCTATTTAAGTACTTATAGAGGTTAAGATTGATTCAAGTCTCACTTGGAAACAGGAGGTAGGTAACTAAATTCTTTTACTACAAGACTTAGGCCTGTCATATACAGATATATAATTTAAAAAGCTCTTGATACATTTCGATTCGTAAAAATTGGTCTATGTCAGCCTTTGATATCTCAGTTTGGATTGCAATAATCAAAACTGCTTTTATTGAGGTGGAAAGATTTCAGATATATAGTCAGATACACCACCACTCGATTATAGCATAGACCAATCAATGATATTCATTTATATGTTCGTGCTTCAGTTTAGGCGTGTATAAAAGGCAGGCATTTATAGCAAAAATTGGTGATTGTGTGTAAATGAAGGAAAATAGGTATAAAATTACAAGGTGTTATCAAACATATTGGACGCATCTTTGTAGGGTGATATATCTACCCATGAATAACTAATAATAAAAATGCGAAAGTTTGGATGTTTGTTTGTTTGCTTTTTGCTCAATCACGGCGAAACGGATGGACGGATTTGGATGACATTTTCATATGTAGGTAGAATATACCCTGGATTGAGACATAGGATATTTTTTATCTCGATAAAGTGAGTAGTTCCCGCGGGATAAACAAATTTCCGAGATAATTATTCTACGCAGGCGAAACCGCGGGCAGAAAGCTAGTATGACATAATAGGCAGCTCAAGCTGCAAGGTTAGCACGTTTATTTGCGTTATATGATTGGTCCGAGGTCCCATAGCTATCTTGACGTGTCTATATAATAATAAATATCTACATATATAATAAATATCGACATTAGTCCAGATTAAGGTCAAGAGCGATCCCATTCTAATTTAAAAAAAAAAAAAAAAAAAAAAACATAGGGGATTTTTTATTCACCCTCGCAACGTATTGAAAAGCCCTCGTTGCGTGACTTTGAGCTTTCTTATGAGACCCTTATTGAGAAACCACGTTCTAGTACCATTTAGTTAGTTCAATATCTACTCAACAATATATTAAACAGCTGATTTTTTTTCCGATTTCAGAGTTGTTCCTTTATTGAAAGTTGACGTTTTAGTGGTCTAAATAATCATACAAAAAATCGAGGGTAAATAAAAAATGACCTAGTATTCGCAACTCTTTCATTTCCTGAGCTCTATGTCGCGTCTTTGTCACTCGAGTCGTGCTAGGTGTGTTCACCGTACTGCTCCATACAAAAGCTTTTATCGGACGGAACAGCTGATTTCTTTGTCGCGATTTTAGAGTTGGCTAAATTCATGAGAACAATATTACATAAAATGCGTCCAACCTATTCGATAACACCATTGTGTGCGCGACTGAGCCCTTAAATTCTCGCAAGAAGCCCCGAAACTCTTCCACAAGAAACTGTCACCTGCTACTACTAAGCAATGAAACATTAATAAATTACTCACTGGAGATATCATTACACTCGACACTGGTCGAATTGTTGCCGAAAAGAGGCTAGAAGGGAAAGGAAGATAGGAGAATATACTAGTCGCAATAAGTCACACGAGCTTTAACCTCTTGCAGATCCTGACTCCCAAGAGTCACAGTTGGAGCGCATGACTGTTACTCGATTATGCTAGCCTGGTACCGGCACTTTTCTTTTATGGATCGTGTAGCGAACAGTAACGCATAGAAATAGAATGTGTCACTATTGATTTTAACTTGCAGGCTTTGACAGTGGAGGAGATGACTCACGCTCAGTTTTGCTAGCTTGGTACTAGCTGGAGCTTCTTTAATAATAGAGTAATTACTGAGTACTAAGGGAACATTTATTGGACTTGGCTTTATAGCGGTGATGGTAACTCGCTTAGTTATGTTAGCCTGGTAATTTGTTAAACACAACACACCTTTCTATCAAGCGCACTAGTGTTGTCCCAGAGGTCACGCGTCCGCCTGTTGCAGAACTGTATATCTCTTGTGCAGAAGTAGGCTATCACTGATGAGAACTTGTGGATCTTCCGGTATACCTTCAGCATCCTGGTAACGAAATGGTTTCATAGTTGTATATTAAGTTGTTACAATAAATTATTTACAGCTATCCTACATTAAAATGAATACTTCAATTTGAAATTTGAAGCTGTTGAGATCTCATCAAGATCTAAGTGTAATACCGTTAACTCTTTGCTTACTTTGGTTTCCTTCCCACGCTTATAGTGAGGGCATCGACTAACATGGCTGGTATCAGGTGAAGAAAGATTATGTAGATGTGGTACATCAATGGAGACGGCGTCAGCTTCAGCGATATGTACCTGGAAGGTTTACAAAATTAGTAGTAAGTAAATTACTTCCCAAAGAAACCGCGCCGCCTTATTTGAGAGCCCTGCTCTTGTCGGTGGAGCTTTTCCCATATCTCTCTGCTCTCCGCCTTCCCAAAGAAACAACTATATAAAATTCATTTGTCTGTTTATCACTGTCTACGTTTAGAACTGTTTGTCACTTGTTTTGGACTGGTGATTATGGCTCATGACAGAGATCCGAGTTGGGAGACTGTAAATAATTACGGTGCATAGGCAATGAAAGAAAAGATAAATGTCGTGTCGTGCCAAGAGGTTAAAACGAGGGCGGAAAGTAGAGACATGGTCATTACTCCACCGACAAGAGTATAGCTCTTAAACTGAAGGAAGGCAATGAAAGTTGAGTTCACGTCGTCTATAAGTAAATTGACAAGTCTTGATTATACATGTTTGGGTGACGATAATGACTAACCATATGGCATTGGTGAAGGGATGTATGTCCACTCTGGCCATGTTCTGTTTCATGAATTCACCCCAGGTGATCTTGTTCTCCACTGAGCTCACGTAATTGAAGATTGGCGGCTCCGATGGCGGTGGACTAAAAGAATCAAGAAAAAACTTATTAATTTAAAAACTTTTAATTATAACTGTATAAGTGCCGCTTTGTGCAGCATAATCGAAGAACATGGTAATTGATATAGAAATACTACACGAAATTTTGCTGTGAAATACCAACGTTGATAGTATTGTTGTGTTCCGGCTGTAAAAGATCAGATAGCCCGTCCTTCAACAAGTTAAGGGTTCCGATTAAGCGCGTTTCCACCTTCGGCCTTAACATCAGATGTGATTGAAGCCAAGGCTGACCATAAAAAAGAAACGTAGTTCACTAGTGTCCCATTTGCGTAGTACATTCTGAAATAGTCACAAGAGCAATATTCAGGAATCTCGAAGTAGTGTATGTGGGAGCGCTACACAATACAGTTGAGGCAGTAAGGATGGTATATACCTACTATTACTATATTATGGCCGTAATTACACGTATACACACAAACACACCCCCCCTCACGCAAACCATACATGCATCCTCATACATCCTCTGCTACACACATTTACTCGTTTACTCTTGATACAACATATTATGGAAACATATTTATGTTAGTTAGTTTGCCTTTCTTTTTGTTAATAGGCAGAAGCTAGCAAATCTTAAATAAATAAACACACATGCGCACGCGCAACTTGTAAAATTCTAACGTGCTAGTTACATCTAAGGCTAGTTCTATCACCTTTATGCTCTGCATGCATGTATATCTCCCTAAGTCTAATTTAACAGATGTTACTTATAAAATGTATAATGACCAGTTAAATTGTTTCTCTATTATGGAAATTTTGGCATCCACGATACAGGCCTAGCCTAGTGTGGATGTTACAGCAAATGTATAATTATATATGGTCCTTTTTAGTAAAGAAACATCTTATAGCTATCGTAACTCGTCTGCTCTGGGTGCGACAGTAAACCAGCGCTGAGCTCTTATAAGCTCAGCATATAGCTGAGTCGTTTCACTTTCGTTGTTGCGACACTTATCTGAGTGTTCTGTTATTTTATATGCCTAACAATTGTTGTATATGTGTCTAGGTGGCGAATAAGCAGTTTCTTTCTTTCTTCTTTATCTTATCTATCTTATTACCACAAACACGGGCCACACACAACTATTACATGGTAGTTTAGATATTAATTCCCAGTAGCTCTTTTAAAGTCACGGTGAAATCTTGTCAATGTCTTGTTTCCTGAATGTGGTAAATATCACGTACTTGTGTTTGAAGTCGCGATGGACACTGACTGCTGCAGCCACGAGGCCGTTGACAACATAGTCCACCGGAACTATATCGGCAATCACTGACTCCTTGCAGTTCAGAGTGCGGAGTATGCCGGTCGCTGGAATTGATGAACATAAAGTTATTATTTGGATTAAAATTTTACTTGCATGGTGCTAGAATTACTGACGCTTTTCCGCTTCCGTGCCCCTGTCAGAATTCCTCGTAGTGCTATAACACCATTATGTCCGCCGCTCCGAAACTATGAAACTGTCTTGGGTAGTAGTTCACCAATCTCCAGGCTAAGTAAGATATTAAATACATGCAGTGATCAAATGGATGTGCACTTTGATTCCATTGCTAAGTTCTACAGAGCAGCTTTGGATTCTCTAACACACTAAAATCTTAGAATAATTTAAGAACTTCTGAAGTGTTGAATTAATCATGAATTAGTTGTTATAAATATATATTGTTAGTGCATGTGGTGTTTACCTGTAATTGATTGTTACACTTAACGGTATCAGTTTACTTAAAGTGTATTAACATGTCTTGGTGTAAACAATTGTTGGTAAACCTTGAAAATAAAAATTGAATACATACAGTATTCAATAGTATTTACAGTACATACATATAGTATTTACAGTACAGTAATACACGGATTGCTGAAATAATGCCAAATAGGGCCTTAAGGGAAAAAAATTGTGACAGTGTATTTTAAGAATTATTCAATATTTTATGTGAGCTTTCTGGTGTCACGTGTTGTTGCTTTACCTATGATTATAATTACATCCCAAAAAACTGTAACATAAATAGTGCCACCGAAATATCCGCCTAAATCTGTCGCCAAGCAGCAATGTTAATAGCATTGTTGTGTTCCGGTTGTCAGAGATAAGATAGCCAGTCCCCCAAATGTGTTGAGGTTTCCGGGTCAGTACGCTTCCACCTTTCCATCTTCGACCTCATCTTCACTTAACATCAGGTGTGATTGAGGTCAAGTACGAACCCGTCGTGCATAAAAAAAATATATACAATATTCTTGTGTATTGTAATTTCTGTTCAATGTATGTTTTTATACTTATATGCAATAAAGTGCAAATAAATAAATAAAATACAAGTCCACAAATACTTATTCTTCAAAAGCAACGTTTGATGTATTTGTGAAAAGGGGCAGCGGAGACTACGTACCTACTTCTTGTCAGATAGGTATGAGACATTAACATTGATATGAAGTATACCACGTGTCAGTCAATGATTGGTACCGTGATATACAGAAACAAAATCTTGGCCCTTGCCCTTCTTAAGATTTCATTAGAAATATTTGCATGTCGTGGTTGCTATTAAGGTGGCGCATGCAATATGTACAACTGCTTTATTGTCACATTGGATTGGTTTGCGTCAATCTTGTTGGTAATTCTAAAATAAATAAATTAGACAAATAAGTGCATTATTATCAATGTCAGGTGATTACGTACTAACGCTTTATTTTCATAGAAAACTATACATATACTTATCACCAAATCGAAAACAAAAAAAAAATGTAAATAAAAAATATCCTCCAAAAGCCTGCCTTGCGGCATCCCTATTTAAATCTCGAGCCTGATGCGCTGGCAGAGGTAGCTGCTTGCTTGGTCACCAGATCGCTTGTTTCTAATTTATATTATTCTATTATGAAGATCATTGACATACCACTGCCAACAGATACGCCAGTGGGTCCATACATGTTGTCGATCCAATTCCTCAATGGCTCCTTGGCCGTCGATGTCACTGTAAATTAGACAATGCGGTTTTATTCTGCTCGTGATTTTACTTAAGGCTTGTCCTTAGTAAAATGTTCTTTGCAAAATTTTTTTTTGTGAAAACGCCTGCATTTGTGATTGTGGAAAAAATACATGGAAATCTATACGATATGTGCCGTATATCAATTATAGCCAAAAAACGAATAACGTAATTTTATTAGATAAAAAGAAATTGCGAAGTGACCTCTCAAAAGTCAGCGAAAATGAAAAATGTGCCTCATTACTTGATATATCAAGATGAAATTATTCTTGAAAATCCCTTACATAATTAGAAATATAACCATTAATTAATTTTGTTATAGACCAAATAGTACTCTCTGTAGAAATTTCTTGCTGCACTGCACTATCTCTTTTCTACTCGCGAAAATTCTTTTAACACAGATACTGTACAAAATAAATGCGCATGCCGGGCAAAAAACGCACGACCTAAAAATAGTTTTTGGTATGAAAATTGCATTGATATTGTTTTTAAATTACTTCAAAAAGGTGATTAATTCGGTTGTATTTTATTAATATTTGTTACTTCAGATCTCTGTCATTAACCGACTTCAAAAAGGAGGAGATAATCAATAATAACAATAATAAATGTCCTTAGACATACACACAGCGCCATCTAGTTCCACAGTAAGCAACCATAGCCTTGTGTTGTGGATGGTTGGACCAGATGGTTGATATACTACATAAATACATTTTTTTTCTTTTGTAAATAAATATCTTACTTATTATAAATGGAAACATCCATAACTCGGGTACACATATCCGTATTCATCACACAAATATATGCCCCTAGCGGGATTCTACCCCCAACCTTTTAGTATATGGCAAATAGTCGACACAAATCCACCAATCAGCACTGGGTTTGCCTAGTGGATCATAATCCACTACGGCCAGCATTGGGAACGCAATAATGTTGATGGAAAGAACGAACTTCATCAATCATATACGTTCCCACTGTTGAGGCATTGCCTAGTGGTGGGTCAGTGTTTTATTTACCCTTGTGGGCCACCGATTTGGCTCAACAACTTCGTCAATTGAGAACAACCGGGACCGACTATTTAACGTGTTCACCGAAACACTCGTATAAAAATGACACTACTGGTCACCCATCCAGAGACTAACCCCCACTTATAACCTGAATACTTACCTATAGCTGGCCTGAATATTCCGACAGGTATACCACCGCAATTCAGACGTATTTCCTTCTCAGCCAGCGCTTTCGTGAAGGTGTACGTATTTGGCCAGGGTCCCAGGATACTGTAATCGAGAATATCATGATTTATGACAGATAATATTAGGTCCTTGCCTATGAAATTGGCGTTTTGTATGAAGAATTTAATTATCAATCCTCTGAACTCGGTTACTCAAATAAGAATTCAGAAGGTCGAGAGCATTAGCATTACGAACATCTTTCCAATAAGAACCATAGCCGAAGTTAGCCGAAAATTGTTTGACTTCCATACTAAAGGTGGCTTCAGAGTGGTTTATTTTGTATGGGTAATCGAACATTTTTTGAATAAATTCGACTATGGTTCTTTGGGGAAAGTTGTTAGTTATCAAGAATGGCATCACCAGTTAATGGGAATTACACGAATTCAAATTCACCCTGTATACAATATCGGATTATACAGATTGCCGATAACACAACTGCTACTGAAAATGTGTGTAATACTTTCAATGATAATAATTTAATTAGTAATAATTTTGGCGAATGCATTTGTGTTCATGAAGTGTGAACGTAAGTTGACAACGATAAAGAAATTTGAATGTAAATATTATCAAACTTCAACGTAGTACATGATACCTATCATTTGGTGAATATTCTAATCTACTGGAAATAATAAAAGGGCTTATTGCATTTATTATCTGTCAGTATGTCCAAGCTACTACCGCTTGGGAAAAGGAAATCATCTGTGGTAAAAAAAGCCGCGCAAGAAACTCACAGGATCATTATCGTTCTTTTCTTTAAATAAAAAATTTGCAACTCATACGATTTTACAATATTTGGGAATTGGTTGAATTACACCGAGCGTGTTTGTCATTCAGATAGCCACAAATTTTGCAACAACCTTGTTTGCTAATGGTGTTTTGACATGATCATTACTTTTTTTCAGTTAGGTATAAGGTTATAAAAGCGTATACCGTGTCCTATAAACGGTCGATAGTTTTTAAGCTAAACCATCGATAGTATCGATACTATAGTTAGGTGTACAACACTAACCGCAAAGAGCACAGAGATCAATGTTTCCTTTATAAAGTTTTGCACAACTTAATTTATGTATGTGTTAGGTTAGGTTAGGTTGTTTTGCACTGAACTGTCCAAGAGCCAATCTGCGGTCTACCACCATAATTGCAAATATTTTCAATCGTATACTAACCACGCAAAGAACCGGTTTATCATTAGAGCCTGTAAAAAGCATGATGACTTTTATGAACATAATATATCGATATCTTTCATAACAAATTTAATACATTTTCAACATGTGTAATATCATGAGGCATTTATGCGGCAGTTGTGGTGGGTGGTGTCTTGTCTTTTCCATGCTTCTTACGAAAGTGAAACAGTGATAGCCATGATAGCAAAGCACTGTCCTATCATATTTATTGCGTGATTGCTTATATTGGCAAGGTATATATCATAATGTATCTGCGCTTTAAGACCCTTGTTGCTGATGTAGTCACAACGACCACCAAGCTGAAGTGGGACTGGGCGGGCCATGTTTGTCTCATGCCGGATGACATGTGGGCCAAAATCGCCACCAGCTGGGGCCCATCGTTCGAAAGAAGGTGTCGCGGCAGACCGAAAAGGAGATGGCGGGATGAGCTGGATAAGTTCCTAACCGACTGGTCGGAGGAGGCCCGGGACAAAGAGCTGTGTATGGAGAGAGGAGGGAGGCCTTTACCCAGCATTGGGACAGTGTGGACTCCTAATAATAAATATAATATTAATATATCTTCAATTGCACTAAGTGTTACTCAATGCAAATGTATTTATATTTATCGCTGGAAGCTTTGTTAGCTAATGTACGATGCATAGTAACAAATATTCCTGTAATATGTATAGCTGTTTGCTTTACTTTGTTTGCTAACCGCCTCCGTGGCTCAATGTAAACAACATTGGGTTTACGTTTCGGAGGGCGCGGGTTCGATCCCCAGCGGGGTACATATTTAGTATTCGGTTTGGTTGGTGGTAGAGCATATTAAATGTCCGTCTGGCTAACCACCATCTTATCTAAATCTGCCGCCAAACAGCAATGTTAATAGCATTGTTGAGTTCCGGTTGTCAGTGATAAGTCAGTCCCCCAAATAAGATGGGGTTTCCGGTTCAGTATGCTACCACCTTCGGCCTTATCTTCACTTAACATGACGTGCGATTGAGGTAAAGTGCTAACTGGATAAAAAATAAATAAATAAAAAGAAACACTCACGTGGGAAGCATGTTGTCTATCTCGTTGTCGGTAAGCTTATCCACCATACGGGATAGCTGCTCGCTGTCTGCATCGCATGGGTAGAAACGTTCCTCCACCCGGGACAAGTGGGAGTTGGAGTATGCTGTCGATATGTGCATCAGGGCCTGGAATGGAAGTGCTGGAATTATTACTCGGTTAACAGACCATCATCATCATCAGCCCGTAAACATCCCACTGCAGGGATATAGGCCTTCCCTCGTAAATGTAGTATGTGCTGTAGTCCACCACGTTGGCCCAAAGCGGGTTGGGGGCTTCACATGCCTTTGAATTTGTATTTCTCAAGCATGCTGGTTTCCTCACGATGATTTAAATCACCGTTTAGGAGCAAATCCCACCTCCGCTCTCCTCCCACTGTAACTCCTGTAAGCCAGGATCAACAGTGGTACTCTGCACGGCGCCTACTGAAGGTAGACGGTGCCCTACGCGACTCTATTGCTACCTTGGACCCCAGACTAATTAAAGAAAGAATTTAAGGGTGAAAAGTAGGAAAGAAAGAAAGTCCCACCTCCCCCCCAGCAAATGGGAGTGTAGCTAATGTGACGCAAAAAGCCAAAGCGGCTAACCCTACGGGGGAGAGAGTCGAGTGAAGCTCGACTCAGTAATTTAATAAACCACGGACAGCGCCAGATCGCAGTGAGCGTTGATGGTGCGGTAACCAGGAGGCTACCGAAGGTAAAAGTGCCAATAGTAGGTATGGCTAAAGCGCTTGAACGCTCGGAAGTTGTGGCGGTTTTGTACTAGGTCGCCATAATATACCGGCCGGATATCCGAATTTAGATTGTCAAGCATGAGTTTGAGTTCCAGACTCCAATTATTGCAGTTTACAACCGTTTCCAATTATTGCAATTGCAACCGTTTAGGAGCAGTCGGATAAATGCACATAAGCAATTAAATTAAATTTAAAAACTCATTGGTACATGGCCTGCCTGGGAATAGAACCCGGACCTTACCGGACCGGGCGGTTAACAGATAGCTATAGATATTAGTGGAAGACTTTAGACGAAGATTTTTATAGACTGATAATGGTGAAACCGACATAATAGAGGTGTTAGAATCGGTCCATTCATTTCGAAAAATTTAGACTAGAATAGGAAGCCGTGTGTGATAAACACTTTTAAGTATTTAAACTTAAATGAGAGAGGAATTGCGCTGAAAATAAGCGCTGTCAAGTACTAATATCTACTGTTATTAATGTTTAATCATACTAATGAACAGTCAGGTACAAAAGTGCATTCATAATCAAAGTGTTTTATGTATTTATATGTACGTGGCTCAATGTAAACAACATAGGGTTTACGAATCGGAGGTCACGGGTTCGATCCCAAGCGGGGTACATGTTCAGTACTCGGTTTGGTTGGTGGTAGGGCATTTCAAATGCCCGCCTGACTAGCTACCACCATCTTATCTAAATCTGCCGCCAAACAGCAATGTTAATAGCATTGTTGTGTTCCGGTTGACAGAGATAAGATAGTCAGTTCCCCAAACTTCCACCTTCGGCCTCATCTTCACTTAACATCAGGTGTGATTATCGTCAAGTGCTAAACACTAGTCCATATAAAAAGAAAAGTATGGAGTATCATTCTTGCTTAGTACCTACGATCTACTGCACAAGAACTTTGTTGTCTTTAGAAATTGAAGGTGTTCGAAAAAAAATTATGGTTTGAATTTGGATTGTGACGGCTCCAAAGAAAATCCGCGTTGTAATTTTTCCACAACTGCAACTGAGTGGAGACCTTTGTGACACCACTTTACGACATTGTAATAGCTCTATGCGATCTCGTTTGTGATCGAATGTCATTCGCAATATTATTTTTTACTTTGTATTATGCTAGTTATTTTTTCTTCTATTGTATATTTCTATTGTGTCGTTCAGTCAAATAAACGCATTCTATTCAAAATCCATTAAAAAAAAAACAAAAATATTTATTTTAATACCTTATTCTTATTATCTGTAACAACATTTGGGGTCTGATTTTAAGTAAAAATGTTTACCTGTATTAGGAGGCTCGCTTTTCTACAACGATATAAATGCTTTAAATATGAAGTTAAGTAAGTATACAAGTTAAATTCTTATTTTAATATATTCAATTCCGAACTTGACTGTACTTAGATAATCACCTATATTTGTTGGTTATCAACAATATTTATTAATATCAAGTACTCTCAGCATCATACAATACAAATACTCTTTATTGCGCAAAATAATTTTCAATAATTTTTGATGATAACTATAGAACACAATTAGGCGGTTTTGTCACTGAAAACCATAGCTGTGGGATGTCTGGAAGAGATCGCTTTTAGTGATGAGACCGCCTAATTGTGTTCTATTGTTATCATCAAAAAATATTGTAAATTATTTTGCGCAATAAAGAGTATTTGTATTGTATTGTATTAATTATCTATATAAAAACTACGTATATACATACCACCCTATCACTTTAGCACACAGAGATGGGGCGGGTTGGTGTATTTTTTTCGGAAATATAATAAATAGCCAAAGATAGATCAACAAAAGGTCATCTTGATGCAATCTTGCCGTCTTCTTGAAGAGGGGACATGTGATAGTGGAGGCACCTTACTTATGGCAACTTACGTGGAGCCCCTTCATGTCTCTCGCCAAACGAAGCAGGTGTAAAGGCGCTAGAACATTGGTGACCAGCGCTGCGCGGAGGTGTTCGTCGAATTTCACTGTCGCAGCCGAATGGAAGATGATGTTCACCTGGAAGAGGGTTTGAAATAATCATAGGAAGTCACTGGTGACCCGAGAGCTGGTTGTTTCCTCGCTCAACGCGTATCAGCATCCGAGGAAACGCAGCCAGCGTTTTGGGTACCTTGCCTCGCGGCCCCAATTTTTTACATTTGTTCTAGTTTATATTTTAATTCCATCTCTTTATTTGTTACTGCTTTTTAAATAAATAAATTTTAATAGGATAAATATAGACAATATACCGAATGATTTTTTTTTACCGTAAGAAAAAAAATAGGGCATATTAGATGAGTAAATAGAAGGCATAGGTAGTTTTTTTTACATAACCATTTAGCTACACTAATACATTTTTTTTTTGGAAATAAGTACATAATACTAGATGAGTTTTTTTACCGCAAGGAAAAAAATAGGGCATATTAGGTAAGTGAAATAGAAGTTATTGGCATAGGTAGTTGAATTTATTTTTTCAAAGCATCATCGAATAAGGCGTTAATTTGTGTCATTTGTCGGTCGCGTTTGTAGCCTATTATTGTATTGAAGAACGCAGTGGCGTAAATAAATGCTTTATCCTTCTATCTATTTCACATAATTAATTCATTAAATTAAATTAATAAAGAAAACTTCGAGAAAATATGAGTTCCAAATAAATTACGGACGATAGGAACCCTACGAATCATGCCCGTTGCATATTAATCCCAGGCCGGAACGTGCGCTTTTGAAAAAAAAAATAAACTACCAATGCCAATACCTTCTATTTCACTTACCTAAATCAAATCAAATCAAAATCAAAAATATTTTATTTCTTTAACAATTACCTAAAATGCTCTATTTTTTTCCTTACGGTAAAAAAACTCATCCGCTATAAATTAAAAACATCCATAACTTGGGAACACATGTCTGTAATTCATCATACAAAGATATGTCGTTAGCGGATTCGAACCCGCAACCTTTTGGTATAGCCGCTAGTTTCTAACCACTGCACCAAACAGGTCGTCGCCTATTATAGGCGTGATGTCTCCCGGAATGTGTTAATACAATACAAATACTTTTTTCTCAAACGTGCATGGAAATATTGTCATTACTTTCGAAAAAAGAACACGCGAAGTATCTAATTTACGGACAGCGAAAAGGAGCGTTTTGTGAATTTGGAACATTACAACGCTCCAGCAATGTTATATGAAACGGCGTGCTGGGGTTATTATATACTCTTTTATTGGATCTCGTTTATCATTCTTGGCATACCAAAATCTCTTTGCTTAGTACAAATTGCGTTCACGTGGCTGTATGCGTAAATGCGTTTGGCTTTCGGCACAGATGATTTTTTTTTTATGAGAGGGCGGCAAACGAGCATGCGGTTCACCTGATGGAAAGCTGAAAGATGAAAGAATGAAAATGAAAGATGATAAATAGAAAACCGGCGGCAAAGCTGAAAATTCGTCTTGATTTGTTATTTAAATATTTATTATTTCCCTGCATTCTTTTGAGAAAAGCCTCGGCGGAAATGGCAATTGTTTGTCTCGTATTAGTGAAGTCCACGCCTACGGCTCCCCCGTATGTTATATTACTCTATGGGCTCGGCCTTCAAACTCATACTCGACCTGCAATTGCCTATTTCACGGCCTTTGCAATAATGTACTATTATTGCACAAATTAATATATGACGGTAACGGTGACGCGTACCCCACGCAGTTTACCGCATGGACCGCACCTTGCGACACCGACAATTAGATGGCAAACACATTGTTTACTTTTTGTATGTATCTCGACAATGTTATAATTTTATTGTACTTAATTGTTTGTGTCATGACGCGAGCTTAAATAAATTTTTCATTTAGATTTAAAAACGATGATTGATTTGAGTTTCTCAATAGTGCGCTCAAAGTAGGTCTTTTCTCCAAGAGACTTTAGAACAGGGAATAAAAGAGTTTTGAATTTGGAACATGGAACATGATTAATGTTTCTTATATAGGCTTAATTATAAACTCCGTAGTTCCTTGGCACGATTCTACCAAAGAGAATAGAGATCGAACTAAAATATTGTAATAAAAAAGTAAGGGATGCCGGCCGCCGGCTGCCGTCCTTAATTAATTAAAAATACTAAAAAAAGCGCGCGAACTACGCACGCAATTTGTCCACATTTTGTTTTTTTCTTGTTTTTTTTTTCTCATAGACGGAGATGTAAAAGTAGAGTGTATCTATCTATCACTCGAGGGTAAAATTATTTTTTACCGTGGACGATGTTTATTGAATCCCTCTCTACTCTCAGGATTCTATTTAATATACCTACTTTAGAATACTTCGTTCCGCACAGGATTCAAATTAGCGCCCTCGCCGTAAAAATACTATTTTGCTCTCTTGGTATACAATCTACTATTTCTTTCTTTCTTATGTCAACTACGAAACTTGCAAGGTATTAAATACGTAATCTGTTAAGCTATATTGCAATAAAAACCCATTCTTAGACATTTCTCCGTAGCAACTTTTGTATAAAAACAGGCTATGCTTGTTTATTATTTGTGCCCAAGTGAGCAAAGGCTGAGCATATGCTCCAGTTACCTTTTCAGTAAGAGTCTGCCTATCGCTAAGGGTCAATCCAAGTCCTGCAGCTTCGCAGTCAGCCGGTATCACCACCACCTTATGTCTGAATTTCGGCGCTTCTTCCTTGAGACGGTCGAACACCTGTGAAAGAGGTAGGTCTTATTTAAAAACCATGTTATTATATTCTTCCTAACAATGGTGACTATCTTTAGTGTGCCCGTCCACGACCGACTTTTTGTAGGACCGATAATCGAGCCGCTTTTTTCCTCAATACTTTTATCACCGATATTGTGACCGATTTTTTGTGGACGTGGTCGTTGAAACATTGCAATCAGTAGGCGTTCCATTTTTCTCCTACAAAAAATCGGTCACCGATTGTCGGTCGTGGGCCTATACGCATAAATACTAATATCTGAAATCCCATACTGCTGTAAAAAGTTTCAATTTCAGGTACGTGATGCTAGAATACCAGAATAAAGTGGAATTCAGCAATTTTGATGTTGTCAAAGAAAATTGTGTTTAAGAGTTATTCAAGCTTTCCGCTCGTGACTTCGCCTGCGTGGAACAGTTTTATCGCGGATATGTTTAATTGGTTTATCCCACGAGAACTACTCCCTTTATCGAGATAAAAGGTATCCTACTTTTCAGGGTATAGGTATTCTACAAATATATCAAATTTCATCCAAATCCGTCCAGCCGTTTCGCCGTGATTTACTCAATCACAAACAAATCTGTTTTCCTTCACATTTGCAGGGTCTTGCTGGAAGAAGTCTCTTTTTAGAGATAAGCTAGTACCTTTTGTACATCCCGTATCTAGTATGCATTTGACTTTTATGTGTACTCGAGCGACTTGATGAAGGCCGCGTCCAACTGGTCACTCTGGAAATGTATGGGGGACACCTATATTCAGTAGTGGACGTCCTAGGCTGCTATGACGTAATGTTTCTATTCTCATAATTTCCTGTCACCACAGTGCTCCCTCCTCTGGGAAGGTTTAGCCAAGTACCAACTAGCTGCACTTGATTCTGTGGAACGAGGTGCCCAAAGACTCAATGGTGACCTCTCGATGAGCCTCGAACACCGTCACAAAGTCGCCTGTCTCTCAGTCTTTTAAAGGATGCATTTTGTTGAATGTGCGTTGGAATTACTTAATCTTATTCAATATCGCCATTTTATGTTCGGACTACTAGGCGTGGGGAGGGATTCCATCCGTATATACTTAACATACCGAACATTGGCACTAATAACATGGCGGTAGCTAGCCAGGCGGACATTTAACACGCCCTACCATCAACCAAATCGAGTACTTAAACATGTATCCCGCTGGGGATCGAATCCGCGACATATGAATCGTAAACCCAATGTTGTTTATATCTACGGAGGCGGTTAAACGTCGTTAAGGAACAGTAGATTGGGCGTTCAAACTTAGCTACAAACAGTAGGCAGGCAAAAACAAGTAATTGTATAAGTATATAATATATTATACATATATACTGTATTCCATAATGCGGATACATACATACAGCAATACATAAATATAATAAATATTAACGTCGCTCTTCCACCTTCGGACCACTAGGCGTGGGGAGGGATTCCATCCGTATGTAGTTAAGATACCGAACATTCACACTAAGCGGTTCGAAACTTCAAAACTTCGTACATTTATTTCAACGTAAGATACATGATATCATTTGTTGAATGTCAATTTATATCTACTGGAAATAAAAAAGGTTTATTGCATTTATCTGTCAGTCGGTATGTCCAAGCTACTACCGCTTCGGAAAGGGAATTCATTTGTGGGAAAAGAAGCGGCGCAAGAAACCCACAGGATCATTGTTGTTCTCTTTTTTTTTTTAAATAAAGTATATAACTAATACAATTTTATGATTTTGAGGAGCTGGTCGAAGTACACCAAGCGTGTTTGTCATTCAGGTAGTCACTAATTTTATAACAACCTTTAAATTTTGATTTTGATTTATAGGCATCTATTGAGATCACGTAGGTACTTCATCTTCGGCCACATCGTCACTTTCCATGGTCAAAAGCGTATCCAGTTAATCATAAAAAAACCGTCCCTAACCTTTATTGAAGCTCGCGTGAGACGATAAGTATTTTTTTTACGCTTCTACACATATTTACGCAAAACCCTCCAACGAATGTAAACAAGTCCCAAGGTATGATTATCCCGAGGTCAAGATCACTGCCTTGTGTTAATACGAGAGTTATTAAAAGCAAATAATATTATCCATAAATAAATAAAAAACCAATAAATAATAATGCAGATTCAATTCATAGTCATTATACAAAATAAATGACTCATGATCGAGGTATTAACCTCAACATTGAATCGATATATAATGAAAATCAATTTTCAAAGGTTGTGATCAATGACAAATACATAAAAAGTCTTTATAAGTTCGCCTTTGAACATCCACCTGCAATTACAAGTATTCCTCCATGTTGACGACTTTCCAGGATATATTCATCATCATCTACATCATCTTTTTTTTTTATATGAGAGGGCGGCAAACGAGCATGCGGGTCACCTGATGGAAAGCAATCACCGCCGCCCATGGATACCCGCAACACCAAAAGGGTCACAGATGCGTTGCCGGCCTTTGAGGAAGGTGTAGGCTCGTTTCTTGAAGGTTCCAATGTCGTACTCATTCGGGAATACCGCTGCCGGAAGTCCGTTCCACAGGGTGGTGGTACGTGGTAAGAAGTTTCTTGAGAAACGTACAGTGGTAGACTTCCACTCATCCAGGTGATGTGGATGGAAATTTAATTTTCGGCGAGAAGTGTATCGGTTAAATTGAGCAGCGGGTATTAGCTCGAACAGTTCTTCAGAACACTCCCCATGAAATATGCGATAGAGAATGCAGAGGGACGCGACGTCTCTTCGAAACGCCAGGGGATCCAGTCGGTCAGTGAGACTCTCTTGGCCGACAATTCGGACTGCGCGACGTTGAACGCGGTCAAAAGGAAGAAGCTGGTACTGAGGTGCCCCAGCCCATACGTGAGAACAATACTCCACGTGCGGCCGAACTTGCGCATCATCATTCATTTATAATAAGTATTTATTTACAAAAAATATATGTATTTATGTAGTTTAACAACCATGTGGTATCCACAACACAAGCCTATAGTTGCTCACTGTGGAACTAGATGGCGCTGTGTGTATGTCTAAGGATATTTATTATTTATCAACAGCCTTAAATATCCCTACTGCTGGGGCACAGCCTCCTCTCACTAGGAGAGGTTATGGGCCATAATGCACCACGGGGGCCTACAGTAATAATAATTCTCCCATTCTGTTAAGTTGTGCTACAAGACACGATTTGAGATACGAGAAACTTTATCAAGTCGCTATTTATGTAAGAGATAAAGAAAATTGATTTTTTTTATGCACTACGGGTTCGTACTTGACCTCAATCACTCCTGATGGTAAGTAAAGATGAGGTCGACGGTGGAAGCGTACTGACCTGGAAACCCCAACACATTTGGGGGACTGGCTATCTTATCTCTGACAACCGGAACACAACAATGCCATTAACATTGCTGCTTGGCGGCAGATTTAGATAAGATGGTGGTAGCTAGCCAGGCGGACATTTAAAATGCCCAACCACCACCATTTTATCTAAATCTGCCGCCAAGCAGCAATCTTAATAGCATTGTTGTGTTCGGGTTGTCAGAGATAAGATAGGCAGTCCCCCAAATTGGGGATTCCGGGTCAGCACGCTTCTACCTTCGACCTCATCTTCACTTAACATCAGGTGTGATTGAGGTCAAGTACAAACCCGTCGTGCATAAAAAAAAAAAACACCCACTAAACTAAACTAAAACGAGTTTTGGAGTGGTGCCGTCGCATCGTACTGTTCTAGGGTGAAATAGACAGTACTACTCTAAAACTGGTTTTAATTTAGTTTAGTTTAGTTGGTGTACATCCGCATCGACACCATTGTCTCACTTCTTTCTTTAGATTGCTAGAGTAAGCAGGCAACGGATTCTTACAACCTGGACCCAACTATTGAGAGTGACGTGATGTACAACCATGGTCAAGATCTTTAACCTTTTAAAATTTGTCGCGTCTGTTTTTTTATATAATACCTATAACATTGGACCTTGGGATCGACATAATATTGATATGAGCCAGCAAACATTGCACTTTAAAATAAATATATGCATGTCAGGCATCATTTACTTTTACTACGTGTTACTTGGAAGGAACGTGTGTGTAGAGGTACAGTCATCAGCATGTTAAGTATAACGCTTTGGCCTTTGATCCCGGCCGCTTGGTGTACTCATAATTGTGTGAGTACTGGTGATCGTTCCCTGCATTATAGGAAAATGCGTGCGGCTCCTCGATAGTACCCAAAGCAACCTAACACAGCCCTCAATTCCTGAGTAATATAAATAAAATAATAAATAAATATTTCGGACACTTACACCAATCATCTAGTCCCAAACTAAGCAAAGCTTGTGCTATGGATACTGGATAACGGATAAACATATGTAAATATTTATATAAACATCCATGGTTCGGGAATAAATGTTCGTATTCATCACACAATCATTTACCCCTCGCGGGATACGAACCCGCAACCGTTGGTTTCACTATCCACTACACCAACCGGTCGTCAAAATATGGAACATATATGTAGCATTTATTCGGACGAGAAGGCTCCTATGTACTCAAACTGCACATACTAATTACCGACCCAGTTCGTTCTTTTATAGAACAATTACCCAAATAAATGAGGTATGTAGAATGTTTGGGGAGATTGATTTGTTCGCAACAAATATCCCGGGTGTTTGGAAGCTGATAACATTAACAATTTGCCCCAACATTATGACAAAACAACATTAAACTAAAACCAGTTTTAGAGTATTACTGTCTCTTTCTCCCTGGATCTGTACGATGCGACGGCACCACTCCAAAACTGGTTTTAGTTTAGTTGGTGTACATCCGAATCGACACCAGCATACTAAAATTTATCATTACCAAATGACGCTCATAATTTTGTTTGGCGGCGATGTGTGTGTGTGTGTCCAATCTTTGTCCGGACGTGTCTCAGTAATCTATAATTATTATCTTATCTATAATTATTATAATAATATAATAAGATACTGGACACAAATACATCAATGGTATCTGGGGACACCGAGCCTTCTCTTTCCTTAGGGGTTTGGGGCGGGAGCTCGGTGATGTACCAACCAGAAGGTTGAGCGAGGGAGCTCGTTTATTAATTAATATAATAATAATATAATAATAATATAATAATAATAATATAATTATATAATAATAATATAATAATTATATAATAATAATATAATAATAATATAATAATAATAATATAATTATATAATAATAATATAATAATTATATAATAATAATATAATATCCTTGGACATACACAGACAGCGTCATCTAGTTCCACACTAAGCAACCAGGCTTGTGTTGTGAATACCAGATTGATACACTACACGAATTCCTTTTTTTTGGTAATTAAATATAAATACATTATAAATGAAAAACATCCATGACTCGGGTACACATGTCCGTATTCATCATACAAACACCTAGCGGGATTCAAACCCGCGACCTTTTTGTATAGTATACAGGGTGAATTTGAATTCGTGTAATTGCCATTAAGTGGTGACTTTTTTGATTACGAACCATTCTAAAACAACAATTCATGTAAGTCCAACAATTTTCGCCTGGTAACTCCACCCCTATTTATGAACAACTTTCCATTCGGAACCATAACTGAAATTAAGCTGAAAATTCTTGGCTTCCATACTAAAGGTGGTTTCAGCATGGCTTACTTTGTATGTAAGGTATGTATGATCCAGATAGAAATCGGTAAACGTTTGCCATCCATCAGACCTCCGGTTATGAATCATGCAGATGATCAATCGTCATGCTATTGGCATATGCAATATTCGCCTGACGAACACCCTTGACCGAGTTGACATTGCATTATATATGTGCATTTTCTTGAAAACATTGAGTAATTTTGTTTATTTTTCCATCCGTTCGGAGAATTTGCCACGGGCTACAGTAAAAGCAGGTTAAAATAAACGGTGTTTGTTTGTTTGTTTGTAAACGCTTTATTGTACAAAAAGGCAATACATTAATTTTGCATTGATACATAAATTGAGTACAACGGCGAACTTATCCCATAGAGGGATTTCTTCCAGTCGACCATAGGGTTAGTTAGAAAACAGGAGATTGGGCGTATACAAATTACAGCAAATTCAAACTAAAGCAAATACCTACACTACACACTAATAAATATTATTATAGGTAAATATATAAAAGTAATATGAATAATATATGTTAATAAAATATATACTACTAATAATACTTATAAATAAATATATATATAAATAAGGAAATACTTAAAGAGAGGATTTAACCGGGAGTTGTCATTCATCAAAAGTAGCTACCGCTCAAAAAGCGTTAGAACCAGAGAGCTTTTTGATGTTAGTTTTAAAAGCATTTAGTTTTTTTTTTTTATATGAGAGGGCGGCAAACGAGCATGCGGGTCACCTGATGGAAAGCAATCACCGCCGCCCATGGACACCCGCAACACCAAAAGGGTCACAGATGCGTTGCCGGCCTTTGAGGAAGGTGTAGGCTCGTTTCTTGAAGTGTGAAGGGTGAGGCTTAGTGATGGAGACTTTCTCACATGCAGTGGCAGTGAGATGTTAGTAACAGTGATATGGGCAGATGAGGTTTTGACTGCATGCCGAGTCACACGGAAGGAAAAATTGCAGATTTATTAAATTACAGTGACATTTTTTAACCGCCTCCGTGGCTCAATGTAAATGACATTGGGTTTACGATTAGGAGGTCGCGGGTTAAGTACACGGTTTGGTTGGTGGTAGGGCATTTTAAAATGTCCGCCTGACTAGCTACCACCATCTTATCTAAATCTGCCGCCAAGCAGTATTGTTAATAGCATTGTTGTGTTCCGGTTGTCAGAGATAAGATAGCCAGTCCCCCAAATGTGTTGGGGGTTCCGGGTCAGTACGCTTCCACCTTCGACCTCATCTTCACTTAATATCAGGTTTGATTGAGGTCAAGTACCAACCCGTTGTGCATAAAAAAAAATATTACAAAACTATAATGTAAGTAAGAATCTACAATTGTTTAGGAACAATAGTGAAATATTATAATGTAAATATAGAATAAAAATAAACTTGCTGTGCATATCAGTCGCTTACACAAAGTCACTAATTCATTCAAGGCTACATTTAAAACCACCATTAAATGGAAACTATGTGCCAAAGGTTATCATAAAATTTCTGACTATCTAGGGGATAGAAATGCATGGACATGAACCGCTCGGCGCTATGCGCAGCATGCAATCGTTTGTCGCGCGAGAAAAGATCTTGAGAACTTTAATAGACTTTTAAAAAAAGATAGATAGATGGATAGATAAAGCGTATATAAAATAAATGTATTGCCTTTTTGTACAATAAAGCGTTTACAAACAAACAAACAAAGCTTTTATTTGCATATTACAGAAACACATACAAAAATATTCGACGCAACAATCATTATTCTGCTTGGTGTTATTCTTACAAAATGTAGCCTTATTTCACAGTAATAAAAATAAAAACTAAAATTAAGTACAACTGTTACAACTTATAATAGAGTTGTATGTGTATCTGTACCACAAACGGGCCATCGCTCAGTGTGGATCCTCACCTATAGCGGTAAGACACTGATTTTCAGCTAGTGCCCTGCGAGAGAAAGCGAGGGTAGGGTACCAAGGGTACCAAGGGAGACGCAAAGCTTCTGTTTTTTCTCATTATAGAGAGACTAGACTAACAGGTGGTTAACCTCTGACAATGCACTCCGAAGATATAGGATGGACCCTTACCGAAGTCAGCTGTTTTGTAATTTTTTGTCATCTGCCGTTGTCATATTTGGTCGGACGCTTTTACTTTCTTTCGTCATCCACGCAGAAGAAGTCGCAGGGCCGAAATTCAATACTGAATATAGACAAGAGGCCAGTAACAACTATCTGGCCATGGTTCCAGGATTCCAACTGCCCGGTGATCTTCCCTATTCCTCAAGATGTTCCCTACAATTCCAACGATTATCCGTTGAAAATTCTTGATAGATAAATCTCACAAACTCACCGGATCGTCGAATATCTCGTCCATCCTCGTGTAGATGTCCTTCCCCCGTTTCTGCCGCACCAAGAGGTACAAGTTCTCTAGACCTGGACAGCATCTCAGCAGTTTTTCCACCAAGATCTTGCCGAGGAAACCTGTGACACGACATTAGGCGTATTTACAATCTAGTTGGAAAAAGTAAATAAATGGAAACATTTGCATCATCAGCAGTCTTAAAGTTCTCATTGCTATAGATCGGAGTCGTCCCACTATGCCTACCGCCTGATGATGGTAAAAAAGGCATATCAGCAAGCAAAGCTCGATGCTCCAAAAAAAGAGAATGGTGTCGATTCCGATGTACACCAACTAAACTAAAACCAGTTTTAAACTAGTACTGGCTCTTTCTCGCTGGAACAGTACGATGCGACGACACTACTCCAAAACTGGTTTTAGTTTAGTTTAGTTGGTGTACATCCGAATCGATACCTATATACGATAATTCGAGATCCAAGATCCATCTAAGAAACTAAACCTCACTCTGCAAATTGTGCTAGGTGTGATGTGGTGGAAGATGTTTACCATGCACTCATTGAATGCGTGCGGAATGAGTCACAAAGACGACAGTTGTTACCATCAATAGTATGTGAGGATATTGGTAAATGTAATAGTATATTGGCCTGTCCCCTTTCGGAAGAAGCCAGGGCTTTATATGAACTATTCGAAATTGTAATGACTAATAGAAATTAAGATTGATCTTCTGCTTCCATAGATTAATGTATGTAGGTAATAAGTACTCTGAGTTGTTGAGGTCTGTCACGAGGGTGACATAATCGCTAAAGCGACAAAACCCTCAAAAAAAAAACAAGAAAAAAAAAAAAAAAAAAAAAAAGAAACTAAACCTAAAAACAACATTAAGTCGCAGTGAACCGAGACGCGATGTCAATCTCAAGAACGATTTATTAATACGGGCCTAAGTCATAGTATAATATTGAAATAGGCTCCTTTAGTATATTGATAACGTTGCCTTATTTCGGTGTTTAACCGTAGCGTAATGGTTTACTGCAATATTAACGCAAATCGCTTAGTCAGTGCCAATACCAATATTATAAATAGGCTTGTTCATTATTAAAGGGCCTTGTTCGTGCAACATCACGATGTACAACGAGTCTTATTTACGGAACCTCCCGTTCTTCGATCGACCACCATCTTTAACAGCACACTCCCATTTTGATATTTATGTTTTTGATAGGTTGGTTAATTGTTAAGGCCGCACGAGACTCGGTTTGTTATTTTTTTATTTTATTATAGAGCACAACACGTAATATTATTATATTGTCACACGCACATGTCATTGTTTCACTAAAGCACAATATTCTAATAGTATATAATTAAATACATTTATTTATGACAATTTAATTCCATAATTTGTTAAGACAATTTAAAACTGATCCGAGTAGATATTAGAATCAGAGAACAATGGCTATGATAGGAGAAAATTATAACAGTTATAATTATTATTATTAAATTTATTACAGGTATCAATTAATAACTAAATAATTATGACTGTTATGAAAATAGAAGAAAAAATGAACACGGGATGCGTGTATTATACAGGTTATGTATGATTTAAATCGAACGGAAGTTAACAAAGCGTTGTAATTATGTTTTCGGCCGATCTGTATTACTTAACTTGTCTATTCTTTTCTTTTTGTTTTCTGTCGATATAATATAGTCGCAAAATACGTAAATTTAATTTTAACCGCCTCCATGGCTCTATGTAAACAACATTGTGTTTATGATTAGGAGGTCGCGGGGTTGATCCCCAGGGGGGTACATGTTTAAGTACTCGGTTTGGTTGGTGGTAGGGCATTTCAAATTAAATTTTCAGTGTCTAATAAATTACAGCAACCATTATCCAAAAAAGTAACTTACCCGTAGCTCCGGTGATCATAACATTCTTTCCATGGTAGAACTGCTGTATATCCGACAACCTCCTGGATTCGTTCATGTTTACGTCGACGGTATACGTTTTATCTCTATTAGTACAGTCGGCGCAGAATCCTTTATCGACACTGTTGCTATCAATAATACCATACACTTTCTCAGCCATGGGTACGTACATTTGCTTTTTAACGCAAACGTGTAGGTTTTTTAATTTGTCTGTGTCGGAGTTTAACGTTGTCGAGTCTATGGCAGCCATTTTGTGTTTCGCTTTTTCAGTTACTCTGTGGTGACATTTTCGTTCTGTGGACAAAAGAATAGAAAATTTTTAACCGATTAAATTTAAAGCAATTTAGGTATACTATTAACATAATAGAAGGCTATAAGTTGGCAGTAGGAGAGAGCCAAGCCCCCTGCTTGCACACAAGTGCAGCACTCAGTGCACAAGAGATCCTGATTGGGTCGAGGTGCCTTTGGGCATATGTCCAACCACATTGCAAATATGAGAATAAGAACATAGTAAGTAAAATTTGTACTAACACCTATCGACTGTATGTTGTCTAAAAATATGTAGAATATTTTTTTATAAACAAAGCCTTTTTTTTTGGCGCGGGGAAACGCATGACGCGTACCGCTCGGCTGGGGGACGGCGAGACGGTTATAAACAAATAGCCTAACCCAATAAACAATAAAAGCCTTAACAGGGAAATACAAGAATGTCAAGTTGTAGTTTATTGAGATTCTGATATTATAAAGTATTGCAAACGTTTTTGTGGTAACGATTGTCGGTAGCCACCGTGATCCGTTTTACTGATTGTGGATAAAAGTAAATGCAGTACTTAAAAACATCGAAATCTAAATCAAATACAGCTTGATATTCTTATTTTTCCCTGTTAAGGCTTTGTTTGTGAGGTATATAATTTACATAAGTGGCAGCATCGTCAATTTTCATTTCATAGGGTTAAAAATCCCACGACATTATTATCTCAGTGGTCAATAAATACCCAAAGTCAAACATAAACCAATTCATTATGAATGTGTGCTGTACTAGGTAAATACATACTCTTCCCAAGAGTGCCAAGTCGTTTGTGGTTTATCTTTTTACATTGGCTATTTATTTTCCACTTAGGTATACAGACACTGCAGATACCTAGTATTACTGTGCTGTTTGTCTATGAGTCACTGTGTCCACTACGCCGCTTCGGAAAGGGATGCTTCCATGAGAAAGTTCGAATTATTAAATGGGTAGCATCAAATATATTCTCGAAGATTTAGGCTAAAACCAGCTTTCTGTTGTTTTACAGAAATATTATATATATTTGATAGAATACGGTTTGGGCCAAAATACAGCTTTTGAGTGCATTACTCATGTTTCTTTCTATGAGGTTCTCAATAGACCTTTTACGTTGATGATATTGTTTTATTTTCATTGCATTCGAAAAGGCGACTATAAACATGTTTTTTGGCTATATTGTCAACAAACGCACGTAGGAAAACTTCGCGGTTCGAGCTGTCAATTTCAAAATTTTAGGTTAGAAGATAAACTGCAAACGGAGTTCAACCGCAAAAAATTAGCAATTTATGTCATGTGACCGCACTTCAACGTCAAAACTTTGCGGTTGAACCTTAAACACTTCTTACGTGGTACGCCTGCTGATCCCTTAATCTGACAACCGGTTGGTGTTGGCTTGTGACCTTCTCTGCAAAACCAACGGTTGCGGGTTCGAATCCAACGAGGTGTAATTATTTGTTTGATGAATACGAACATTTATTCTCGAGTCATGGCCGGTTATATTAATATTTTTCTATTCATTATCTAGTATCTATAGTGCCCAAATAGGGCCCAAAGAAAAAAAATAGTGCCACCGTAGTTTAAGAGTTATTCAATATTTGAAGTGAGCATTCCGGCGTCACGTGTTGCTGAAATAATCATTCTCATACTCAGAGACTGCTTTACTTATGATTATAATTTATATCCCAAAAAACTGCTAATAGTGCCACCGAAATATGCACGGGCCCAATGCGGATTGGTGTATTTGTTTCAGACTAAGGGCCACATTTTTTTTTTGTAGGTTGGATCTCGCTGACAGTCCTAAGGACTTTTTCAGCTTAACCGGGCGGTGGGGCGAGCGCGATAGCTGCATAGATGACTGCATGCAACAGACTAGAGGCCACCTGACAGTCAGTGTTTTTAAGCTGCAACTGCCTTCAATTAACGTGCCGTCTGAAGCACACACTCGTATTTAAAGCCACTAGTGGTCACCAATCCAAGGACTGCCCGCGCCAGACATTGCTTAACTTAGAAATCGTGAATGTGACTGCGCCACGAGTTATAAGAAACGGCCTGAAAACGGCGTAAGAACCATGGTTGTTGTTTCAAGCATTAAACTTTGTTTGTAACACTAAATCGCTTCGGTTTGGGATATCTCTGACCACCCAATTTGGGAAAAAGGTCGTGATATATACCTATGTCTCGACAACAAGAAAGGAGAAAAATCGTAGGAAAATTATAAAAAATAGTGGTCCACTTACCTCCAAGCCTTTTACCATTCTCTGGTTGGTTCCATAGACTTATAAATAGTGGCAGACTGACCATAAAGATAACTAGCGTAGCCAGTTTTCATACAAAAATATTAGCAAAGTTTAGAGTTTGACGAATATATATATTTGACGAATAGAGTTAGAACCCATACCGCCCGACAATCGGTGACCGATTTTTTGTAGGAGAAAAATGGAACGTACTGATTGCGATGTTTCAACGGCCACGTCCTACAAAAAATCGGTCAGATTATCGGTGATAAAAGTATTGACGGAAAAATCCGCCGATTATCGGTCCTACAAAAAGTCGGTCGTGGGTGGTTTCACTATTTGCACAGTATAACCATTTATTCATATGGTTATACTGTGCTAATTGTGTGCCTCATCAGATTGTGTACTTAATAATACCTTGACTATGGCCTTGTAAGTACCTACCTATTGTGATTAGAAACGAGCAATATTTATCTACAGGGTGAAATTTATTTCATGTAATACGGAACCATAGCCGAATTCGATCAAAAAGTTTTCGATTACCCATATACCTACTAAACAAAACTGTTCTGAAATCACCTTTACTATGAAAGTCCAACAATTTTCGGCTGGTGACTCCGCTCCAGATTAAGAACAACTATCCACTAGGAACCGTAGCCGAATTCATCCGAAAATTGTTAGACTTCTATATTAATATTATTTTATTAATATGTGATATGTGCGTAAATAAAAAAAAAAC
This sequence comes from Oegoconia quadripuncta, assembly GCA_949316235.1. Classification (NCBI taxonomy): domain Eukaryota; kingdom Metazoa; phylum Arthropoda; class Insecta; order Lepidoptera; family Autostichidae; genus Oegoconia; species Oegoconia quadripuncta. The sequence goes on from OX438749.1 coordinate 26,805,606, forward strand.
TGTTGTTACTATAGTTAGGGGCAGGATGAAAATCAGTGCTCTGTGGCTGCACGCTGAGTCTGTTCCCACCACACACGCACGCATATCTTTTTTATTTTATTTATTATTATCTTTTGTAAAATAGCTTCTTTTTTTTTTTGAAAACTAGGGCCGTATTGACGGGGCAGTCTCAGGATTGAGATCAAGTCTCACTCTCAATAATAAATTATATGTTTGATACTGTTCAAATTCAGATTAGACGGAAGAAATAGAATAATCTCAAGTATCATGCTATAAGTTTTTCTCAGTCTTGGGATAGTTTTATTAGTACGAGTCTTCTTTAATGTCTTGTTGGAATAACTGTACAGCTTAATTAAAGGTGGCTTCAGAATGGTTTACTTTGTATTTTCTAATCGAAAATTATTTGATCGAATTCGGCTATGGTTCCTAATGGAAAGTTGGTCGTAATCAGGAGCGGAGTCACCAGTAAACAGGAATTACACTAATTAAATTTCACCCTGTATAGGAGTTACATCTTACTCTTTCATTAGTATGACATATTTGTCAATGTCTGTATAATCACTGTTCAAATATTCTCGGACGCTATAATGTGTTTTTCCCAACAAAAATTATTGTCATTCATTATCCATTATATTGAATCAGGTAACTTGCAAAGTCTCTGACTAATATGAAAATGAAAATCATTTATTAATGTAGGCAATACCACTACCACTAGCTCGGAACGCGACCACTACTGAGAAGAGCTAGCGAGAAACACAGAGGGTTTGTCTTTTTTCAATCAGTCATTCACAATCTAGAAAGGTTACAACAATTTTTATATATCGTCTTGAAGAGGAGCCGTTTAATCCCATGGATTACTACCATTAATGTAGTCCGAAATTTTGTAATATCCCTTTTTACATAGTTTTTGTTTTATAATAAGTTTAAATTTATTAAGCGGAAGATTCTATATATCCAAGGGAACCTTGTTGTAGAAGCGCACACATTGACCTCTGAATGACTTACTAACTTTACTAAGTCTACTAAAAGGTACAGCTAATTGATTTTTGTTCCCTGTATTGACATTATGTCGGTCACAATTATTCTCGAATGAATATATATTTCTCTTAACATATACAAGATTTTCATATATATATTAACAAAACATTCGGTAGTCTTCATATCACAGTCAATTTACAGGCGATCGGTTGAAATTTCTGTACCTTAGGTTGTAAATTTACCCAGCCTATGGTATCATATTCAATAATTGCATAATGACCTCCAAAACATATAGTGCAACAGACGTCAGAGTTTGCAATTGTTTAAAATGTTCACGATATTTTAAGTTTCAGTAATGTTTGTGACTTAGACAGGATCAGGAATAGTGTAATTAGAGAGTTAAGCAGTGTGAAAGAAGACGTAGTGACAAAGATTGAAAAGGCATGATAAGATGGTTTGGACAGTGGAAAGGACGAATGAAAGAAGACTAACGAAAGATATATACGAAGCGAATGTGGATGGTAGTCTTGGTAGGGCAAGACCACGGCGAACGTACCATGGTCAAATCGGGGACATCTTAAAGATGATGACGACCTGTTTGGTGTAGTGGTTAGCAACTCTGACCACTATACCAAAAGGTTGCGGGTTCGAATCCCGCTAGGGGCATATGTTTGTGTGATAAATACGGACATGTACTGATTTCACTTCCGTTCGCATTTTTACGTCTCTCTATTTTTATGTCTTTCGAGTATGTATAGATTTCTATGTGTATGTGTATACGGACATGTCTACCCGAGTTATGGATATTTTCATTCATAATAAGTATTTATTTACAAAAAAAAATGTATTTGTGTAATATATCAACCATCTGGTATACACAACACAAGCTTATAGTTGCTTACTGTGGAACTAGATGGCGCTGTGTGTAAGTCTAAGGATATTTATTATTTATTATTATTTATTTATTTAAAGAAAGGCCAAGTCAAGAGTACCCTAAACCGAAGAGCATATTATAAGTATGAACAACTTTATGACACTGAATGAAGCAAAAGAGGTATGTCAGGATCGTAGCAAGTGGAAGTCTGTGGTCTCTGCTTACCGCTACGGGAAACAGTCGTGACTTTTATGTATGTACATGTAGTAATGTCTCATAACTCGTTTTTGCATGGGGTAGGTGTGTTTGGTCTGCCATTATGTATTTATAAGTCTATGGTGGATGCGATAACAAATTATGGTAACAATTTTATTACCAAACATAAATTTGGATAAGATTTATTCTCCCACATCGTAAATTATTGAAACAATCAAACTGTTTGAAATGTCGTATAAACTGAATTGTTGTGTTATACAGTGCCATATCCACAATATGTAAAGCTATGTTCCATTTAACGGTAAAGCGTCAGATAAAAAAGAAACTGTTGACTAAATTTCACTTAACATCAGGTGTGATTGAGGTCAAGTGCGTTGTGGATAAAAAACAAAAAAAAATAAACAAACAGCTCCTGAAATATTTCGTGTAACTAAGTGGCGAAAATGTTAATTAAGTTTTTTGTATAAAATAGTTTAAAAAAATATAAAAATATCCTTGGATTACAGACAGCGCCATCTAGTTCCACACTAAGCAACTAGGTTTATATTGTGGATACCAGATGGTTGACACACTACACAAATACATTTTTTTGGTAAATAAATACATATATAAATGAAAAACATCCATAACTCGGGTACACATGTCCGTATACACATACACATAGAAATCTATACATACTCGAAAGACATAAAAATAGAGAGACGTAAAAATGCGAACGGAAATGAAATCAGTAATCAATATCTTACTAAAACAATTATTATTAACAAAATGATAGAAGGAATATATCTAATTGATTAGGCGATGATATGCGCTACTTTTTGTAACGCTTTAACTTTTGTAACGCTAGTCACCACCGGACAGTAAGTGTCTACAAGCTGTCTCTTCATTTAAGCTATTTTTGGTGGTAGGGCATTTTAAATGTCCGCCTGGCTAGCTACCAGCATCTTATCTAAGGCCCGTATTAATAAACCATTCTCAAGATTGAGAACAGTTTTGGGGTTCGGTCTCAAGTAAATGTTGTTGATTAATAAACCTAACTTGAGACGTGAGGTGCGCGTAGTAATAAACGAAACTCAAAGACTATCATTCATTCGCCGCTGAGGCGAATACTTGAGAAGTGGTCTCAGCTGAGTAGACCTCAAGATTGGTTTATAAATTAGCACGGAGCGTGAGATAGCGTCAACTGCTTAAGACGCATTTCGGTTGACACAGCCTCAAGACTTGTATTAAAATTGGTTTATTAATCCGTTAGGCCCGTGCCTAAGTCTGCCGCCAAACAGCAATGTTGTGTTCCGATTTCCAGTACCCCAAATAAGATGGGGTTTCCGGGTCAGTATACGCTTCCACCGTCGGCCTCATCTTCACTTAACATCAGGTGTTATTGAGGTGAAAAAAAAGTTTAGAAAATTATGATTTCTCTGATGCAAGACATCTGCAAATAAATTCCACTGAAATCTCTTCAGGCAATTTAGAGACTGAACGATTTGTTTTTTTTTATTTTCAAATTTGGAAACCACATAGTCCACAGATAGTCACTTCAATTTTATTATTTATATATTTTTTTAATTTATCTTCAGACATACCAGCGTCTTCTAGTTCCACAGTAAGCAAATAAAGGCATGTGTTGTGGATACCAGATGGTTGATATACTACATAAATACATTTTATTTGTAAATAAATACTTATTATAAATGAATATAATGCTTGACAGGCATACATAGCATTACCAATTAATGGTCTTTATTTAGTTTAATATCTACTACATACCTATAAGGTGTGAGGAATTGAAGACCACTTGTCACTTAGCTAGCTATGGCGACGACTGGATGTTGAATGAGATTGTTAGTACTATTTAATCAGAGCTTAAGCTCAGGAAATTGCGGCTGCCTTAGGCGTCGTCCAGACGCCGCGATTGTGCGCATTATGAAACGACACGGGTGGGAACGTTGGTATAGTTTTATAGCGTTCAGAAAACAAGGATACAACACTAAAAACACAATAACTACAGGGTGAGTTTGAATTCATGATGTATTATTTGACGACCTGTTTGGTGTAGTGGTTAGCAACTCTGATCACTATACCAAAAGTACCAAAAATTATTGTTTAGCAATACAAATAAAAACTTTGAGTTTATTTAGAATTTATTATTTGACATTTTTTTTAAATTTTATTTTACTAATAAACTATTTGAATTGCGTAATATTAATTTTGTTTACGTCGTGTTAGGTATTAAGAAAAAAAAAAACATGTCATTTTTTTTCTTTTCTTCAACCCCTATGGTGTAGTGAGGTAGCATTAGATATAGTATGTAAGTAGAGTAAGTACCTTTATTATGTCATTCTCTTGATTTAAAACAGACAGTAATATACGACATTTCAACTGAAGAAGACGTTTTAATTATATCCACCTACAAAACCGGCCACGCCGCAGTATTTTACTCAATTGATGAATATTTCAAACGTGACTTTAATAATAATGTTATGTAATAAAAATGTAATGTAATTTGCTTGACGATGAATTGAATCAATAATTAAAAATTAATTGCAGACATATCTTAATTATCTGTAATAAATTGTTAAGAAGTTATTAACCTAAATTGTGACTTAAAATTAATTTAATCAAGAAGGACATGCTAATTGTGTAATTTGTATTTTTGTTGTTTAGTGAAGGACAGGCTAATTTTAATTTTGCATGCTATTGTATATGGCTGATTTAGATGATACAATTTATACTATTTTACCAACTAATTTACTTACCCTAATCATTCCAAATAAATGTATTCTATTACATTCTAAACCCTCGGAAGGAAAACCAATGTAAAGTTTTTTTTACCGCAGACAGAACGCTAAAAAATTATAAAGTGTTACGACAGCAGGTCGTCGAAGTAGACAAAGTTTACAAAAATAAATCTATTTACTTAGATTGCACAGTCCACAGAGTACCATTATGATTATTTAATATGGAAATAGTTGAGCATATGTCTCTTCTATTTAACAATAAAAATGTCTCATACTAAATTAACGTATTTACCCCAAAAAAAGTGAACAGAACCATCAAAGTCTCATCATCATCGGCGTCCCAGCGCTACTTGATTATAAAAAGAAATTTATCCAAAGTAACTTGTAAGGTTGAACAAAAAAATAATTCGTTGATAATTAGTCCCTAAATAATATAAAAAAAACATTACTCCTCATGGGTCTAATAATGCAAGCTTTTCTGTTTATGTCACGCACGCATTCCTACCACGTACGACCACCCTGTGGAACGGACTTCCTGCAGCGGTATTCCCGAACAAGTACGACATTGGAACCTTCAAGAAAAGAGCCTACACCTTCCTCAAAGGCCGGCAACGCATCTGTGACCCTTTTGGTGTTGCGGGTGTCGGGCGGTGGTGATTGCTTTCCATCAGGTGACCCGCATGTTCGTTTGCCGCCCTCTCATATAAAAAAAAACATTTTTTATCATTACCTTCGCGGACTAAGGATTTCAAAATATTCGCCCTGTAGCAGGCAACACTAGCACCGCTAATTCCAACATCCAGAAAACACCAAATAAAGAGTACGCACGCCGCTATTAAAAAAAAATCGTGTTTTTGGTGCCGGGGAGGAGATTACCATAAGTGTTCCCTCATTACATTTTTATTTTTTATGAACAACGGCTTGGTACTTTGTCTCAATCAGACCTGATGTTAAGTGAAGATGAGGTCGAAGGTGGAAGCGTACTGACCCGGAAACCCCAACACATTTCGGGGACTGGCTATCTTATCTCTGACAACCGGACCACGACAATGCTATTAAACTAGCTACTTCATAACATACTCCGCATGTTGTACTTATCTCTAGCAGATTCTATAATTAGTTACGGACTGAGTAGTTATGGGCGTACTTATAAAACATATATGGATAGCTTATAACTGTGTACAACAAAATTAAAATGTCAATAGTTTTAGAAATATTTCCCAACATAGCATTGTTAACAAAAACCAGTAGACCAAGTCATCTACGTAATTTGGCATACATACCACCATATCAACTACATAAATTTAATTATGTATATGGCATGAGAATATGGGATTATATTTTACCATTATGTTAAATAGTATTCCTGGTGAACTACTCGTATATTCACATAACATAAAACAATGTAAAAATGCATTAAAGAAGTACTTTATCGATGGAACTATGTAGGAAGTGCCTTTCCAACAAATTTTATTTCGATAGAGAGACACGTCTACTTGCTTTCGCATACCATCTTATGTATCTAGATATTTAAGTTACGTTACATACCTTTTGTAATAATTAATAACGCGGCGGGTCAGTGACCTCATTCGCACTACACACAAACCTTTACAGGTTTTCGTAGGCGTCTTATAGTGAAGATTGTTTCAATAATGTTCTATGGATAAACAAAGGAAAAAAAAACATACGTCGAGATTTTTCGTTATACCTTCAGCCGTACTTGAGAACATTAGTCTTTTGAAACAAACACAACTTGATTGTGATTCTCTAAGGGTCCCAATTCTCTTTTTGCAACCTTGACTGCTGATTTATGGGGAGCTAATTTCGTATGCTCACATGTAAAGAATACTAAATCTTACAAAGCTATTCGGGGACATTAGGGCTATGCTGAAGGACTCTTCTTTTCACTATCGAATAACGTGGAAAGCTGTTTGTTGATTGATAAATATTTTTTTGACTATAACTCATTGACATGTAAAACCTACATAATTACTTGTGATAGTTTTCGATTAACTTTGTTCCTTCCATATGTATTCCTATAACTTCCATTAGCGTCGGTGGCTCAGCTGTTAAGACACGGTCTCCCAATTCGGGAGGTCCGGTTTCGAGTCCAGGTAGGTCATGTACCAGTGAGTTTTTAAATTTAATTTAATTACTTATATTCATTTATCCGGCTGCCCTTAAACGGTGAAGGAAAACATCGTGAGGAAACCTGCATGCCTGAAAAGTAAAAATTCTAAGATATGTGAAGTCCCCAACTCGCATTGGGCCAGCGTGGTGGACTATGGCCCATACTCCGTCATTAAAAGTGGGAAGGCCTATATCCCTGCAGTGGGATGTTTACGAGCTGAGATGATGATGATGAATTTGGGCCAAAACCCACTGTTTAGCTCGTAGGACCACGATAACAACACTTGGCTCTAACTATTTCCACAGCTTGATGTCATATGGCATATTGTTGTGGGGAAACGCTGCTGACATACATTATCATTTTTGTTCCGCAGAAGCGTGCTATTCGTACCATTTATAAATTAGGACCTAGAGTGACTCTTAGATATAAGTTTAAGGAAATTAATATCTTAACAATGGTATATCAATACATTTATGAGAATTTGTTATGCAAAAAATATATGTCCTTATTCGCTAAAAATAGTGATAGGCACAATGTTAACACAAGGAATAAGAACCAGTTATCTGTTTATGTTAGCCGACTATACAAAGTTAGTAAATCCTTCAAAGGGCAATGTCTTTTATAATAGGGATCCAGTAGACATTAAATTTAAAGCAATAATAAAACAAAAATTATTAGCAAAAGGCTATTATAAAATCACTGACTATTTGAATGATAAGCAAGCATGGACATAGCTTCATGTAATTATCAAATCGCAACCTATAATCTGTTTAAAAGAGCAACCCTAGAGTTTCTTGCTCGTTCTTCTCTGGGGAGTCAGCTTTGTGAATGAGCGGTAAATTTAAATGTAATATTAATATTAATAGTGACGTTTTCAAGTGATAATTTTATCCTGTGAAATAAAATATTTTGATTTGATTTGATTTAACAAAAATTTGCAGTTTAAAGCTTAATAATATTAAAGGGATCCCTGAATTGAAAAACGTTTAAGATATCCTGTAATATTTTTGATCGACCTATATAACCTATAATAATCAAAATATTATTGCTATAAATTAAGATTGATAAAAAACATTAAGATGTTTTGTCTTTTATCAATTGTGTTCCTATAATAGTGATGTTTCGTTAATGTATTGTTCTATATTTTAATAATAATAATAAAATAACAATAAAAAGTATTTATTCATCACAAAATAGAAAATACATACATATAAGAATTACATAGAACCGAGAACCACAGTATTGTGATGAATGGGTAGGGACTCAGCAGTGTTGCTGATTTTCAGTCCCCCCCTGCAGAGTAGTTGCTGCCACCAAAGAAAGTATGGGCGACTTTCCAATGGCATGATAAGTATCGCTCTTTGTCTGCAATAAAAATCTTTAAATTGGTTTTTCCTTCCGAGGGTTTGCTGGAAGAAATCTCTTACAGAGAAAGCTCGCCTTTTGTGTATTGTAATTTCTGTCCTATGTTTGGTCAATTTATGTTTATTATATATATATAAAGTGTTAAATAAACAACACCCCGCACGAATAATTTTAATTTTACCATATTGTCGCCGTGATTAATTTATATACCTATGCCAAAATACAGTGTTGTGCTAAGAGCCTTTAAGGTAAGTCGACAGACAGACAGACGGACGTGGCGAACTTATATTAAAAAGACGTTTTTTGGTATTGGGTTTTGAGAAGCAATTTTTTTTTATGATTGACTGGATTCGTATTTGACCACAATCTCACCTGATGGAAAGTGATAAGGTCGAAGATGAAGCACGCGATCCCATTAAATGCCTATTCAGTATGCTCTTGAAGATCTCAAGGTTATAGGATTCAGGAAAAACTGACGCCGGAAGAGAGTTCCATGCCTCGAACTTCTTAGTCAGTAGTAATTGATGACCTGTTTGGTGTAGTGGTTAGCAACTCTGGCCACTATATCAAAAGGTTGCGGGTTCGAATCCCGCTAGAGGCATATGTTTGTGTGATGAATACGGACATTTGTAACCGAGTTATGGATGTTTTCATTTATAATAAGTATTTATTTACAAAACCGATTTCGAAGAACATGGTTCGTCTTGGTACCTGGATACATTTTATGCTAAAAATCCAACATCGCGACCACAAAATACGAAAAAATGCTTTCTGGTTTTTTGATTTTTAAATACTTAAATAGTTATTTTTATATTTTTTTCTTTATTTATCCATAGAACATTATTTAAATAATCTTCACTGTAAGACGCCTACGAAAACCTGTAAAGGTTTGTGTGTAGTGCGAATGAGGTCACTGACGCGCCTCGTTATTAATTATTACAAAAGGTATGTAACGTAACTTAAATATCTACATACATAAAATAATGTGCAAAAGCAAGTAGACGTGTCTCTCTATCGAAATAAAATTTGTTGGAAAAGCACTTCCTACATAGTTCCATCTATAAAGTACTTCTTCAATGCATTTTTACATTGTTTTATGTTATGTGAATATAGTTCACCATGAATACTATTTGAAATATCTGGTAAAATATAATCCCATATTCTCATGCCATATACATACATTCAGTGTACTAAGTATCGGGAATTTGTCAATAAAACAAAAAATACAAATTATTCATCTAAATTTATTTTATCGCCTTCAAAGTAGGCCCCATCGCTTGCAATACAACATCTCCACCGCTTCACCCAGTCTTCCATACATTTTTCATAGGCTATTTGCGGTATGGCCTTTAGCTCATTCAGCGAATTTTCTTTTATGGCTTCTATCGACTCAAAACGTTTTCCTCGAAGTGGTAATTTTAACTTGGGAAACAAAAAAAAAGTCAGACGGAGCCATATCAGGTGAATACGGCGCTTGGTCGAGAACTTTTGTTGAATTTTTCGCTAAAAACTCTTTCACTATAATGGCTGTGTGTGATGGTGCATTATCATGGTGCAGCATCCATGAGTTGTGTTGCCACAAATCTGGACGTTTTCGGCGGATACTCTCACGCAAACGCTTCATGACGCCTAAATAATATTCTTTATTCACTGTTTCTCCCTCTGGAAGGAATTCGGAGTGAACCACACCACGGTAGTCAAAAAAAACTGTCAGCATCACCTTGATTTTGGAGCGACTTTGCCGCGGTTTTTTGGCTTTCGGCTCGTTTTCGAGACGCCATTCTGAAGACTGTTGGCTTGTTTGCATGTCGTACTCATAAACCCATGTCTCGTCGCCAGTTATTATACGTTTCATAAAGGTCGGATCCGTAGAAGCTCGGGAAACCATGTCTTCAGCGACATGCTTTCGCTGCGCTTTTTGAACAAAATTGAGCTCTTTTGGAACTAGTCGAGCGGCGACGCGTTTCATGCCTAAAATGTCAATGAGAATGTTGTGGACGGACTTAAAAGATATGTTCACCTCACTAGCCAACTCTCTCAGACTCATACGTCGATTTTCGAGCACTAGCTTCTTGATTCTGTCGATGTTTTCTTTGGTCGTAGCGGTTGAAGGTCTACCAGAACGAGGCAAGTCTACTACTACTTCTCGGCCTTCTTTAAAAGCCTTATACCATTCATAAGCCCTTGTTTTCGATATACACGATTCGCCGTAGGTATTTCGCAACATTTTTAGTGATTCACCACATGAAATATCATTTGAAACACAAAATTTAAGGCACACTCTTTGTTCAACAATATTTTCCATTGTAAAAATCGCCGAGGACTCAAAACTATGACCAACAAAAAGTGTAGTTTAAAACAAATTAAATGACAGATCCCGCTCAAATTTTGCGCGCTAAATCAGTACAGTGCTACCAACATGCAGTAAAAAAATTAGAACGACCTCTTTTACGCGGGTCTTTTTATTGACATATTCCCGATACTTTTTACACAGAGTAGTACATTATTAAATTTAGGTAGCTGATATGGTGGTAGGTATGCCAAATTACACAATCTGTGATTCGACAAAAGTAAGAAGAATAAATAATTACAATAAATATTCGGAATACATGCTGGTTTATCGTCTCAATAGTCCGTAATTTTATAACACATAGACAAAAACGCTTCGTCTGAGGGAAGCCTAATAAGCACGTGTACGAATTAGCAGGGTTTTACTGGGCATGGTCCATTAGTTCATAAAATCGTACACGCTGTAATTCCTTATTGACTTCTCGTACAAATATTAAACGTTCTTTACGGAGAATAATGGTAATGCTATTGTTTATTTTATTGGGACATGTAAATTGGACTTCTGTCTAGAAGGATGTTAAGTAGCCGTCACAGTATTATATTGCAAATTTGAACCCCCAACTTAAAAAGAGGAGTGTTATCAGATTGAGGCCTATTATGTGGCTTTTAAATTTTGTCAGCGATAATGGAATGTATGCAGTGGCGGTACCTTGACATAAGCCTAAAAGCCCGGCATGCCTTTGCCTTAATATAACACTCGATCGGGAACATCAACTACAAACTTTATTAATTTTTAAACAGTACAGGAATTGCAAATGACACTACAGATTGAACAGAAAGGCAACAAGATGTATTTAACTTTTTTTTATGCACAACGGGTTGGTACTTGACCTTAATCACACCTGATGTTAAGTGAAGATGAGGTCGAAGGTGGAAGCGTACTGACCCGGAAACCCCAACACATTTGGGGAACTGGCTATCTTATTTTCATAGATATGGCTATATTATATATTTCATTTCATTTCATTTCATTTCAAACCGAGTGCTTAAACATGTACGTCGCTGGGGATCGAACCCGCGACTTCCGATTCGTAAACCCTATGTTGTTTACATTGAGCCACGGAGGCGGTTTTCCCTTTGGCACTATTTAAATATTTTCCTTTAAACACTATATCAACACAGTTTTTTGACATGTCAAAATCACGCACATAAAGGAGGACTAACATTCCTCTGTAGGCCACTCGACCATTCTTCTAAGATAAAACTAAGGCAAAGTCCACAGTTAATGCATTCAGTATTCACAACTCGAACTGTTACGTAGGCACATTGACCTAGATGATATGTTACAAACACATATCATAGCGTACACAGTATACCTATAGGCAGTAACACTACTATATGCTGGCGGGGGCCAAAACCTCCTGGGCCTAGGCTTTTTGTGATAACAGTCTCAGCGGGCTAATAAATACCTTTGGACATACGCACTCAGCGCCATCTAGTTTCATACTAAGCAATTAAGCTTGTATTATGGATACCAGATTGATATACTACACAAATACAAATGAAAACTTCCTCAACTCGGGTACACGTGTCTGTACTCATCATACAAGCATAGCGGGATTCGAACCTACGACCATTTCGTCAGTCAGGGTTTCTACTACGCTAAAATGAATAAGATCTATCCTTCCGTATTTTTTTTATCCTCAATTTCGTCGTTTGATCACTGCCGTAAAAATAAAAGGGGAATTTTTTAAAGTTTTTGGAAAGTCATAATATTTCTTTAGATAAATTAGTTTTTGTAAAAAAAAATTACAGAAGCATGCTTACAGTTGAACTAGATTTTATGAAAAAAGAAACTATTGCTGTAAAGGCATCCAGAAAGGACATAGGGGAATACATTTTGTATAGAGGAAACGAAACCCGGCTACGCTCTTAAGGTTTTTCTTTTTTTTTTGGAACCATAGTAAATCAAACCTGCTCTCCTATTAGGTCTATAGCTAGGACGGCGGACCACGGGAGGAAGTTCGCCGCCTCTACGGTGGCGTCGTGCAATCCATGGCACAATGACCTGGCGGGGTCCTTCCGCTACACCGGGGTGCGACCGGGGGGGTGTCGTCGGATCATGTGAAACCTTGAAATAATGTTCCATTTTCCAAAAAAAAAAACAAATTTGGATATAGCTTTGAAAATCGCAGAAATTGGTACATATAAAAAACTCCAATTTCATAGGTAAAGAGCCAATATTTGCACTGTTCAACGGCGATGGGCTCACCCCCCTGTCATGTGTCATCTCTGTATATTTCATAAGGTGAACTGTGGATCTTGTTTCAATCATTAAACTTTTTATGTTTGGAACACCCAAACACTATTGTTTGGGATATCTCTGACCACCCCATTTGGGATAAAGCTCGTGACGTTATGTATATATGTTTACGCCAAGTCAGACACGCCGTGGTTTATTGTCCTTTAACTCGGATTAAGGTGACTAACCGTAACCATGTCACTTTCAAGGTCCGAAGAAAGTGGCCTACATACCCAAATACTTCACATTTCATGGCCAACAGTTAAACTCTACCGATATGTTATTCAAGAAAAACTGATATAAGGTCTTAGCATACGTGACGGGTAATTTCTCGGACGGGACGGGTATAGTTCCTAACATGAAAGTGGTTTTAAAACATACATACAGTGACGGTGTTCAACGATAGTCGTGCTAGTGCTGCAACCATATTTCAGCACAAAATGTTCGATTTTACTTTTGAAGAACTAGCAATGGTTGCCGTAGTATTAGATGAAGAAGATGCCATAACGATGTTTTTTCTATTGCCGTCCCGTTCCGCCCGTGTTTCTCGCCACGTGTATTTTATTGCTATGTTTTTAAATGCAACGATGTCAAAAAATCGTCCCGTTCCGTCCGGCACGAGAATAAACACGTCACGTATGCTAAGACCTTTAGTCAACAAATCTCATGTTAGAGAACACGCTTAAAGAATGGCGCAAACTCGATATACATTCTGAAATGTTTATTGGCGATAATTTTGAGTGTTGCCCGATGTGTCACTTTTGGCCGGATGTCCCATTTTTCAGTCCTCTCAGTCGCGTCCCGCTAGCATCTCGAGCGGGACGCCCAAATTCTATGTGAATGTGATGCCATGGTTGTAAGGCATATGCGTCATCTGCAGAAGGAATACCCCGACCTTGGTGACTCCATGCATGTCTCATAAGACTTTTTAAGTCTATAGGTACACAAATAGACACACGCAATTACAAATGCACGCTCGCAATACACAAATGCGCACACGCTGTCGCCTGTCTCTCAGTTTTTTACAGGATACATTTCGGGGATTGTGCGTTGGAATTACATAATCTTATTCCACCGTCACCCTTCCATCTTCGGACCACTAGGCGTGGGGAGAGATTCCACCCGTATATAGTTAATATACCGAACATCCGCACTAAGAAGTTCGATTCCTCATTCATCATCCGAACAGTCAAGGCGTGGACCTCCCTTCCGGCGTCAGTCTTTCCTAAATCCTACAACCTTGGGATCTTCAAGAGCAGAGTGAATAGGCAATTACTGAGATCGCGTGCTTCATCTCCGACCACATCGTCACTTTCCATCAGGTGAGATTGTTGTCAAACGCGAATCCAGTCAATCATAAAAAAAAACGCTATAGGCAAATGCACAAACACGCAAAACACAAATTCACATACACGCAATACACAAATGCACACACGGAATCACAAATTCACACACGCAATACACAAATGCACTCATACTAAACACAATAATTATTTCCATTGTCTCTTTTTACTTTTTTATCAATGCTAACTTTTCTTTTTTTGTTTTAGTAAACCGTAAGGTTACCTGAGACACAGGTTTCCCTAGTTCAGGCACCAGTCTCCACATAGAATTATAGTCCCTAGCTATATTTAACTCTACTGTACAATAATGCCAAAATGTGTAGAAAAATAAATGAATGATTGATTGATTGATAGGTAATTTAGCAGAAAGACGTTTTAGATCTTCGTTTCTCATGCGCACGGCTAAGGAGTGGAACGCATTACCTCCGTCTGTGTTTCCAATCGCATATAACCCGCAGCTCTTTAAAGTCAGGTTAAATAGTCATCTTCTGGGAAAGCTCGTTCCATCGTAGACCTTATCTCGACATTAGTCCAGATTAAGGTCAAGAGCGATCCCATTCTAATTAAAAAAAAAAAAAAAAAAAAAAAAAGACACACCTCTCTTTGCGTCAGAAATTAAAACAGTAACTCAATTGTCAACTCAAGTGTCAGTCAACTCAATTTTATTGGTGAAAAGTAGGTACCTCCTCTTCTTAGCAATTATGATTTTTTTTGGTAAACAGTGAACATGGGCTGATTGTGGGACCTGTTTAAAAAAAACACTAGTGTTGCATTGTATATAATAAAACTATTGATACTATCGTAATCACGATAACTATATGGCCACAATATCGAAAGTGTTACCAATATAGTGTCGAAAAGAAATATAAAACGTGGTTAATGGTGGTAATTCTTTTACCGTGTATGCTGCTCGGCTGTGGAATGATCTTCCTGCAGACATTCGAGAGAGCCCTACACCACCAGTTTTCAAAAAGCGCTTAAAAGGACACTACCTGTCGCAATTGGCATAAGAAGTAATGTTATATATTGATATTTATATAATATATTAATTATATATCTGATTAAATGTTTTATTTAGGTTTATTTAGTATTATATTCATGTAGTTACATTTAGTTATTTACAAGTATTTATGTATTATAGACTTTTTTAATTAATCACCATTGCGTTGTACGCCCTTTTTTATTCCCGTTATACACTCTCTAACCGCTTATAGGGTTGACTGGAAGAGATCTCTCTTAGAGATAAGCTCACCTTTGTATCTTTTTATCTGACAAATGTATCTTTTGTGTTTATTTGCAATAAAGAATCTGTTAATACAGAAGCAAAAAGAACTAAATAGAGGCAACAGGCTGAAAGGGACAAATTAAGCTATTTAACGCACGATGACGACCGATTGGTGTAGTGGTTAGTGACCCTATCAGCGAAGCCAACGGTTGCGGGTTCGAATCCCGCGACGGGTAAATGTTTGTATGATGAATACGAACATTTATTCCCGAGTCTTGGATGTTTATATAAATATTTATGTATGTTTATCCGTTATCTAGTATCCATAGTACAAGCTTTGCTTAGTTTGGGACTAGATGATTGGTGTAAGTGTCCGAAATATTTATTATTATTATTATTAATCTACATGATAAACTCAATGTACCATTATATGTATACCTATCGTGTTCTACACTACACACAGCCATATACACTCACACACACTCCTACAATACACGCACTGTGCCCTCGTTATAACAATTTGAATGTAGATGAGATGACGCTGGCTGAAAACCAGCGCTGTACCTACACTGAAATCTGAGGAGGACCTGTCAGCAAAATGCTGAGTCCATCTCCAATTGCAACAACTGATTATCTCTGCGAAGTTATGTTTTGTACAAATGTAGTAATAAAGTGTTTATTTATAAACTCGTCATTTGGCGTGAACTAGTATAACAATAACTATATAGAACTTTAACAAAGTTGTTTGTGTCAGACGACGAAGGGTCCAACGTCTTCACCGCAAACACCGCAAACTCGTAGTTTGTGTCGGTCGTAGACCTATAAATAGTACCACACTGGACATTAATATGATAAAGTCGACGTGTGCCCCCATGTAGCCTATGTCATTAACGACCTTTTTTTATACTGGACGAGTTTTGAGAGAGAAAAATAGGACAATTATTAGGTAAGTGAAATAGAAGGTATTGGTATAGGTAGATTAATTTTTTTTTCTTCAAAACCATAAAATAAAATAAAACGTTGTGGCATTTGACGGTCGCGTAACTAGCCTATTGCACATAATAAAAATAAAAATTAAATAAAATAAATTAAAAAACTTGGAGAAAATATTTATTCCAATTAAAATTCGCGCGATAGGAACCCTAGGAATCCCGCCAGTCGCTTATTAATCTCCGTTCGTAGGGTGCGTAGATGATGGTACCCGTGGCCACGCCGATTCGGTGCGCGCGGAGGAACACCGGGGGGTTTTTAGTGGGTAGGACCGCTCCCGTCTGGAGCGGTGAGTCCCACATATCCCCGCCGCTGACCCCCGTCAGCGGCGGGTCGAACGCGTAAATGTGTTTTCCCCCCCACAAAAAAAAAAAAAAAAAAAAAAAAAAGGGTGCGTAGATGATGGTTTTGAAAAAAAAAATGAACCCGCCGATCGGAGATTGATATGGTGGGTTTTGTAGCGTTTCTATCATGCGAAATAATTTAATTATATAATTATGTGGAATAAGCTACAAACGCGACCGTTAAATGACACAACGCTTTATTCGATGATGGATTTAAAAAAATAATTAAACTAACTATGCTATTGGTGTATAACGACCGATTGGTGTAGTGGATAGTAACCCTATCAGCGAAACCAACGGTTGCGGGTTCGAATCGGGCGAGGGGTAAATGTTTGTGTGATGAATAGGAACATTTATTCCCGAGTCTTGGATGTTTATATAAATATTTATGTAGGTATGTTTATCCGTTATCTAGTATCCATTGCATAAGCTTTGCTTAGTTTGGGACTAGATGATTGGTGTAAGTGTCCGAAATATTATATTATATTATTATTTCACTTACCTAATATTCCCTATTTTTTTTCCGTACTGAAAAATACTTATTCGGTATTACTATTTCTTTTTTTGCTCATCTAGTTCCAAACTAAGTAACTAGGCTTGTATTATGGATACTAGATGGTTGCTATACAAATATGAACATATAAATAACTATAAATTGAAAATTTGGAAATCCCCCGAAAAAAAAACACATAAATTATGTGATCTAGATAGACGAAGCCAACTATGTTATAAATACCATCAGAACGGCTTAACCGATTACTATGATACATAGCTAAGAACTATCCCCGGGCTTAAGCTGTAATAAAAATTTAAAATTTAGAAAAAACACAAAAGATCTCATCGAAATATATCAAAAACTGTGTTAGAAGTGAAACATCATCGAAACATACAAAAAACCGTACTCAAATCGGACCACGCATTATTGAGACGATACACACACACAATGCCGTCAAATACACACCCGTCGTTTTTCGTCAGTGGTTAAAAAAGCTTCTTTAACTGAGGTTGTATGGAAGAAATCGCTATCAGCGATAAGACCGCCTTTGTACACTTCATCATCTATGTTAAATGTTCTTTGTATTTTATTTTTGTGTGCAATAAAGAATTTAATAATAGGTAATAATAATAATAATAAAAAGTAAGAAATAGCGAAATTGAGAAATAAATTAAATTAAAATAAAAAATAATGTCTTCCATATAATGTATAGCTATTAATCATACGGCGCTATCGAATTAGAAGTCGTTGTCAAGGTCAATTATCGATAGATTCATCGATAGTCGTGCAACACTATATAACAGTGAGCCAACTGTGACGTATGCGCATGAGTTGCATAACTGAAACAGTGACATACCAAGTGACACTTCGACAGGAAAACAGTAACGGAAGTATTGCAATGTGAGCATAGATATGCAATATTCTCCAAAGTGCCCACTTATAAGAGTCAATGTAGCATGCCTGCATCATTAACTACAGGATGGGATCATAGGAAGGGCCTAGAAAAAAATACAGCTCTAGAAAATCTAAAGTTAATAATATTATGATGCCATTCAAATATTGGGTCTTTACCAATGAAATTGGAGTTTTTTTTCTTCGTTAATCATATGTACCAATTCCTGCGATTTTCAAAGCTATATCAAAATTTGTTTTTTATTTGGAAAATGGAATATTATTTCAAGGTTTCACATGAAATATTTGAGCTAAATCACATAATAAAAAAAATTGAACAGATCTCTTTTTCATGTGCTTCCCATAATCATTTCTTAGATTCGCTGAAGCTTTTATAAAGCGGTTACTTTTAAAAAATAACGCTGCCTATACTTAACTTAATGTTATCCGATAATACACACGAAGTTTAGCTAAATTTGGATTTGCCGTTCCCAAAAAAAAATCAAAATGGTTTGTATGGAGAAAACAGTCTTAATGAAATTCTTCATACAAAACGCCAATTTCATAGGTAAGGACCTAATATATTATTATTTACTCTTTTGATAAAAAATGCTTTACTCTTTGCCTCATTAATTAGAATTCATCAAGCCGGTTGGGTACTACAAGGGAATAAAGAATCCTACATACATACTTAGATGCGCGTAAAAACAACAACCCTTTCTTCAGGTGGGTAAAAAGAGACCTCCAAATTGAGCAGACTCAAAGTTTTCTCATCGTTTCTTTATACAACAAAATGACGAAACGAACAATCGTTACGTCAGAATCAAATGGCTATTGCTCGATATGCGTGCGCGCATACATTTCTATGCAGAATGCATTATTGTGCGAATTACACCACACTATCAAATTGTTTGTGTGCGATACGAATCTGCACGTATACAAAAACTAGGGACTTCTTCAGAACATTTCCTGACTACAAGAATGTAATATGTAATGTAAACCCTGTCAGCGAAACCAACGGTTGCGGGTTCGAATCCCGAGAAAGGTAAATGTATGTATGATGAATACAAATATTTATGTATGTTTATCCATTATCTAGTATCCATAGCACAAGCTTTGCTTAGTTTGGGACTAGATGATTGGTGTGAGTGTCCCAAATATTTATTTATTTATTCTCTAGCTGCCGAATGGCTAAATCGATTATGGTTGATTATGTCGTAATGTGTAATGTTAAAAAGAAATTTTAAGTGATTATTAATTATTTTTAAAAATTAAAAGGCTAAGTGCGTTTCTTCTTTGAACAGCGATACTTTACCTCTGAGCGAAATGGAAGTCAGGCATTTGAAGCTTCGACCAGACGCTCAGATCCGGTTCGATCCCCAGCGGGGTACATGTTTAGTATCTAGCCAGCCGCTGGCCTGGCTAGCAGGTAGCTAGCCAGGCGGACATTTAAAATGCCATATCATCAACCAAAGTGATATGGCATTTTAAATGTCCGCCTGGCTAGCTACCACCATATTATCTAAATTTTCAGCCAAGCAGCAATGTTAATAGCATTGTTGTGTTCCGGTTGTCAGAGACAAATAGTCAGTCCCCCAAATAAGATGGGGTTTCTGGGTCAGTACCATTCCACCTTCGGCTTCATCATCACTTAACATAAGGTGTGAATGTGATATCTCTCTAAAAAGACAACGAGTGCCAGGCCCCCACGGCTCAAGGGTTTCCATCCCAAACGGAGCAAAAATATAATCTCCATACTGAGACTAGCATATTTGCGCCGTTTGAGGTTCTCAGCGGTTGCGGCTGCAGCTTCCCCATTATAAGACGTTACTGGAAAATAGGACCGACGTATTTTCTAAACCACATACAGACATACACCCAAAAATCTTTACCCTCCTTCGGGTCCGGTCGGGTCATTCTGTCGGGTAATAAAACTGTAGTTTATGTAGTTTACCATTTCGCGGGAAATGTTATAGTGAGTTAAGTCTACAGATATGTAGTTTCACTCAGCTAGTAGGTATGCAGGCCGCGTCCGCTGCAAGGTTAGAGAAATGGGTCGAGCCGGTTCGAGTCTCGGCGCCTGCCATTGTGTAGCGGTGACACTTGAGTGAACACAGGTGATGACCGTTAGTTTTTGCTGATTTTAATGTCTTCTGTGAAGAGATTTCTGCGCAACGTGTTATCATCCTAAATATTGGGTCTTTACTTAGTTGAGATTTTTTTTCTTCGTTAATCATAGTACCAATTCCTGCGATTTTCATATAGCTATATCCAAATTTGTTTTTTATTTGGAAAAAGGGAATATTATTTCAAGGTTTCACATGAAATATTTTTTAATTTCTGGGCTAAATCAAATAATAAAAAAAATTTGAACAGAGCTCCTTTCATTCCCATAATCATTTCTTAGATTCGCTGAAACTTTTATAAAGCGGTTACTTTTAAAAATCAACGCTGCCTACACTTAACTTAATGTCATCCGATAATACACATGAAGTTTAGCTAAATTTAGATTTGCCGTTCCCAAAAAAAAATCAAAAATGTTTGTATGGAGAAAACTTCTTAATGAAATTCTTCATACAAAACGCCAATTTCATAGGTACCTAATACAATAGCAATTGGACTCATTATAAGCTTCGCGGACAGCGAACAAACCAAAAGAATTGTTGTTAAGGCTATAGTTCTATTATCTTTGTGCTCTGCAAAATATCAGATTATTTAGATGATAAACATTCATGGACATAACCAGCCCGTTCGCATAACCAGGCTATTTCACAATTAATAATGAAATATTATAACGTAAAATAATAATTAATAATTTGTAATATGAAAACTTTTTTTTTTAAAGAGCAACCTCTCGAGTTTCCTGCTTGTTCTTCTCAGGGGAAAATTGCCTTTTGAGCAAGCGGTAGCTTTAAAAATGTAAAATCTGACTATTGTAAGTGTACCCTGTGTACCTACAAAATAAAGCATTTTTGATGTGATTTAATTTGATAGCATGTCCAAGTATTTGCTTTCCTTAACATAGTCAGATTTTTCTATTTTTAAGCTACCGCTTGTTCAAAAGACAATTTTCCCCTGAGAAGAATAAGCAAGAAACTCGAGAGGTTGCTCTTTTTTACCATGCCATATATCATTGCCATGAAGGTGGGTAATGTTTTCCGAGTGTATGTATATCTGTTCCTTTGGCGCATCCTGTAGCCTAAACGACTTGACCGATTTCGAAGTGCATGGTGTTAAGGCTAATTCTATTATTTTTATGCTCTGTATAAGTATATGTCTATGTCCCAACCTCATCTAATTTGGGGGGCTGGCCATCTTATCTCTGACAACCGGAACACAACAATACTATTAACATTGCTGTTGGCGGCAGATTTAGATAATATGGTGGTAGCTAGCCAGGCCGACATTTGATATGCCCTAACAATCTGTTGTACTTATATTAAAATAGTACACTGAGATGCGATCTCAAGATCTAATAAATTGTATCAGATGGTGGTAGCTAATACCCAGGCGGACATTTAAAATGCCCTACCTCCAACCAAAGCGAGTATAATCATGTACCCCGCTGGGGATCGAACCCGCGACGTCCGATTCGTAAGCCTTATGTGGTTTACATTGAGCCACGGAGCCGGTTAAAATATTATAATATTGTTGGATTTTTCACCATAAAATGTATCCTATGACACTTCAGGGATCAAGACGAATCTAACGACACCATGCTCTTCGAAATCGGTCAAGCCGTTTCAGCTACAGGAGGTAACATAGAAGTCTACATACATACATACACTCGAAAAACATTACCCTCCTTCCTTTGGCAGTCGGGTAAAAAATACAAAAGAATTGATTTCCTCCTCCTTTTTTGAAGTCAGTTAAAAAAGAATATTGTTTTGGCCTAGAAGTGAAGGAAACAGAAAATTATTTGCGATCCCACCAGTGCCACACGTCATTAAAAAAGAAAGGTATCTTTGCGGCTCACGTAAATAATGTAGTAATACATAAACTGGGTTAATCGTCACGAAAATGCATATTTCACTGAACTTAAAATATTTATTGGCGCAATATCTTAGATATATGCAGTAAGGTAATGTTCCTTGGTCGTTCTTATAAAAAAGTAATCACCTGTCGTAAGGTGACGGCATTGTTTCCGTTAGCGCAGTGACTTTCACGAAACATAAAACCCAGAAAAAAGTTTCGACATATTGTTTAAATTAAGTATTATAGTTGCAATGATATAACATTAATATTAATCACTGAATTTACATTTTTTATACTCAATGTGCTTGACCTCAATTACACCTGATGAAAGGAGCACGCTCACACGTACCCCTCCAACTCATTTTATGGACTGGCTATCTTATCACCAACAATCTGAACACAACAATGGTCTCAAGAAATATTTTTAATTTCTCTACCAACAACAGTAAAAGTACGCCACTGGTAATCGAATCTGAGACCACCATGTTGTAATCCTTATATTGTTTATTATTAAGCCACGGAGGCGAAAGAAAACATAACACAATAACTCACCTAATTGACTCAATTCCTTTGACAATTGTAATTAAAAAAAAACACTTCACTGATTCTTCAACACTATCAATCACACAGCACAGGAATTTGAATTTAAAAACGTTCGGCTCGAAATTAGAACGCACCGAGTTGTCAAATGGAAAGCGCGCGAACGGTTGCCGCCATGGCGGAGTATAGACTATCGCAACCCGCCAAAATATGAGGCCAAAATGATAGTTATGCAACAGTTTATTACAGCATATTACATAAAAATCGCCGTTGGCACTTGAGGTCGTATGTTATGCAAAGATTGGTCGGGTTTCTCAAAGATTTTTAGGTTATCAGATGCGTCCTTTGCCGCGAAGTCTTTTTATTAGGCAAAGGCGTTTTGGTATTCAGCCAAGTTTGGAATTGTTTTTAGGCAGAGAG
Source organism: Oegoconia quadripuncta (assembly GCA_949316235.1). Taxonomy (NCBI): domain Eukaryota; kingdom Metazoa; phylum Arthropoda; class Insecta; order Lepidoptera; family Autostichidae; genus Oegoconia; species Oegoconia quadripuncta. The sequence continues at coordinate 26,828,723 of OX438749.1, forward strand.
CGTGGGGTTCGCTAGAAAGTTAAGTTGGATCTGAATGCATGGATGTTCAATATAGTTCGATTGCTGTTTCGTCTTGCGATGTGTGAGAGTTCCCCCTCTTAGTTTGGAGGGAGGTTTGACTCCGAAAGCGAGAGTGAGGTCAGTACGCTGTTTTAGGGTTCCGTGCGTTTATGGAGTTTTTTTTATGATGAGTTTTTTTTTTCTGCTTAGTTTTAGGACGGCTTTTTCTAATAAGAAAATGTCATCCTTAGGCATTGAAAAGAGAGGTTACTCAACTACCTTAAATCTATCTTAATGTCTATGTTATTCCGCTACTATGGCTAATTTCTAAAAAAATATAATTAGGTAAGTGAAATAGAAGTTATTGGCATAGGTAGTTTTTTTTTTCAAAACCATCATCGATCCACGTGCCGACCGGAGTTTAATATGCGACACGCGGGATTCGTAGGAATCGGTCTATTAATTTCGAAAAATTTGGACTTCAAATTTTGGATGGAAAGCCGAGTGGGATAAAAGCTCTTAATATAATCATCATCATCGTGCCTGGTCCCAATTTATTTGGGGTCGGTGCAGTATATCTTTTGCTACCAGTCTCCACTATCAGCCGTTACCTCATCATTCACACCCTTTTGGTTCATACCACCATTCACACAATCCATCCATCTTTTCTGTGGTCTTCCTCTTCCTTTCCAATCATCGACATCCATATTCATCACTCTGTTAGTAAGTAGTAAGTTATTGTTTATTTGCTTAACTTTGTTAATAGTTTTCGGTATAGGGAATACAAATCACCACGCCACGCCAAACCAATATCAAGATTTATCCCAAAAGAAATATGAACAGAACCCTCTTGACGAGTCACACCGCTGTCGACTTGTCAGTGGGCCTTATCTTTAACGCCAAGCAGTCTGGTTTTTAATTGAAATAAAAAGGCAAGCAAAATCAGAAAACTGCGGATTTATATACAATTATGTAACGTACCATTATCTCATTAGTATTACTTATTTGTAAACGCATTACTTTGTACAATACAAATTAATAGTTATCATATATATACTCATTATAAAGTAAAATATAATAAGTAGGTACATATTAGGTCCTTACCTATGAAATTGGCGTTTTGTATGAAGAATTTCATTAAGACTGTTTTCTCCATACAAACATTATTGATATTTTTTTGGGAACGGCAAATCCAAATTTAGCTAAACTTTGTGTGTATTATCGGATAACATTAAGTTAAGTATAGATAGTGTTAATTTTTAAAAGTAACCGCTTTATAAAAGTTTCAGCGAATCTAAAAAACGATTATGGGAAGCACATGAAAAGAGCTCTGTTCAAATTTTTTTTATTAGGGAATTAGCCCAAAAATTTAAAAATATTTCATGTGAACCCTTGAAATAATATTCCATTTTCCAAATAAAAAACAAATTTGGATATAGCTTTGAAAATCGCAGGAATTGGTACATAATATGATTAACGAAGAAAAAAAACTCCTATTTCATAGGTAAATACATACAATAGTATATGATATATGATGGCTACTTTATAATAGGACATAGTGATGGGTTTACAACAATAGGCTATCGTCGACTGTACCTCACAATAACCAATATTGTTTGTTAGTGTTTCTCGGCTTACCACTGCACTTTATAAATTGTAATATTTGTATTTCTTAAATTATAAGTTTATAAAAATTGTGGGAACTATTGGTCTAAATGTAAGTTCTTTTTAAGTTTTGAATTTGTTTATAAACGACTGTTTGTTTCATAATAAACAAAATAGTAACACAAGTAATACATTTAGTCAGAAAAATGTATAAAGTCAAAGCCAAACAATCTTTATTTGGTCGGTACACAGGGTACACTTAAAATAGTCAATTTTAAGGCAATTTCCCCTGAGAAAAATGAGCAAGAAACTCGAGGGGTTGCTATTTTAAAACTCCTTTTTAAAAAGGCACAATAATATTTCATTCTTAATTGTGAAATAGCCAGCGAGCGAAATGGTTATGTCCGAGGATGATTATCATCTAAATAGTCTGATATTTTATAATATGCTTTCTTAATAACATTGGAACCTTCAAGAAACGAGCCTACACCTTACTCAAAGGCCGGCAACGCATCTGTGACCCTTTTGGTGTTGCGGGTGTCCATGGGTGGCGGTGATTCTTTCCATCAGGTGACCCGCATGCTCGTTTGCCGCCCTCTCATATAATAAAAAAAAAAAAAGTTTCCGTTTCATAGTATCTTTAAATTTATTGAAAGGAAGATTTTGTATATCAACTGGAACCTTATTAAAAAACGGAGGCATTGCCCTCTGAATGAATGACTGATTTTGCGTACAAAGGCAGACTTATCTCATGATCTATTTGTATAAAACAACTGCTCATAAAACTATGACATAATTAAGTTTTTTTTATGCACAACGGGTTGGTACTTGACCTCAATCACACCTGATGTTTAGTGAAGATGAGGTCGAAGGTGGAAGCGTACTGACCCGGAAATCCCAACAAAATTGGGGCATATAGGGTATCTTATCTCTGACAACCGGAACACAACAATGCTATTAACATTGCTGCTTGGCAGCAGATTTAGATAAAACGGCGGTAGCTATCCAGGCGCACTTTTAAAATGCCCTTCCACCAAGCAAACCGAGTACTTAAACAATTACCCCTCTGGGGATCGAACCCGCGACCTCCGAATCGTACACCCAATGTTGTTTACATTGAGCGGCGGTTTAAGTACATTAAACGGCTAATATATTCGACATCGAACATTGGCTAAGAACCTTTCCCCTTCTACTCTCTAAAAGCGGACCACACATTACTGAGATACGTCTGGACAAAGACTGGACACATACAAACACATAGCACCTGTCGTTTTTCGTCGGGGGTTAAATATACTTGTAGATTAAGACAAGGTGCCACTGCACAAATCACGTAGTCGACATTGGAGAAGTCACCTCCATTACTATGCCAACCTTGTCAAGATTGTAAAAATAGTGTGATTCTAATGCAAAATTTAGCTAAAACATAATATACCGGATGAGTTTTTTTATCGCAGGGGAAAAAATTTAGTGTATTAGGTAGTTTATCTACCTAATACACTCAAGTTTATTTTTGCTCCCTAAACAAATATGACTGTAAGAAATAGTCACACAGTGGCTTCAAAATCTCTCATATTCTGAGTCCGAAGATCTCTTACATCCAATCACTTGATATACTCATTTACACACATTCGCACACATTCACCCATTACACACTGTGCTCAGTAGTTTTTCCGAATGCATCATGCATGATGATAACTGATCCCAAGATTTTATCGTAGGGCTGGGCACCCACATACACTACTCAATTTTGGGGTGAACACCTTCCTCAAAGGCCGGCAACGCATCTGTGACCCTTTTGGTGTTGCGGGTGCCCATGGGCAGCGGTGATTGCATTCCGCATGCTCGTTTGCCGCCCTCTCATATAAAAAAAAAAAAAAAAAAACACTACTCAAATCAAAACATACACTCAAATCATAATACACAAACTAGTCAGTGGCAGCTTTATTCATTGCACACTTTATTATTGTGATGCTCACTAATGGATACCAATGTTATGTATCACCCAGTTGGCAATCAGCAACTACTAATATACAGTTGACGCTATAGTACAGGTTTAGACCCATTTTAGCGTCAACTACTCCTTTGTATGTTTCTTGGCCTCAGATTACTCTCTAATGTTATAAATTAATTACATACATTGTAAAATATTTTTAAAAGGTTGTATTTTTAAGTAGGCTTTCAGGAAAATAAACATTATTATTATTATTTATTATTATTATTATTATAGATTAATTTCTTTTTTGAGAACCATCATCGAAGCACGCTCCGGCCGAATATTGATATGTGACTGGCTGAATTCGTATTTTATCATGCGTTTATTTGGAACTAATATTTTCTCCAAGTGTCTTTTATTCAATCAATCAAATACGCCTTATTGTTTAAATAAGGAAGGTACATTTAAATATCTTGTAGACACTATAAATTAGGCGGCCTTATTGCTAACAGCGATCTCTTCACTGCAAATCTATCATCACGGAATTCAATACGTATACAATTTAATAATAATTTAATGTTTTAATAGTTCAATCAAATTTTATTAATTTAATTTAATGATGCTATTATGTGGAATAAGACTACAAAGGCAATATAGCGACGGTGGCTCAGCGGTTAAGACGCGGTCTCCCAATTTGGGAGGTCCGGGTTCGATTTCCAGGCAGGCCATGTACCTTCTTCAAGAAACTTCTAACCACGTACAACCACCCTGTGGAACGGACTTCCGGCAGCGGTATTCCCGAACGAGTACGACATTGGAACCTTCAAGAAACGAGCCTACACCTTCCTCAAAGGCCGGCAACGCATCTGTGACTCTTTTGGTGACCCGCATGCTCGTTTGCCGCCCTCTCATATAAAAAAAAAAAACAATGAGTTTTTAAATTTAATTTATTACTTATGGGCACTTATCTGACTGCACTTAAACGATGAAGGAAAACATCGTGAGGAAATCTGCATGCCTGAGAAATAAAAATTCAAAGGCATATGAAGTTCCCAACCCACACTGGGCCAGCATGGTTGACTATGGTCCATACTCCCTCATTATACGAGGGAAGGCCTATATCCCTGCTGGGATGTTTACGGGCTGATGATGAGCTTACGGGCTGACGCGACCGTCAAATGACACAACATGTTAATCGATGATGGTTTTGAAAAAAAAAAACTACCAATGCTAGTACCTTCTATTTCACTTGCCTAATGGGCATATTACGGTAAAAAGACTCATCCGTTATATGAAAAGGTTTTATTTATGCGACCATCAAAATAAGATGCAATAAAATGTTGATTATTTATTTTTAACTTCCGGGCAGCCTATTGCTTGGTAGATCAGTCAATTAGTTTCAAGTATCTGATTCCAATGTCAATATGAAGATTTCTATTTTTAATAAGATACATGCAAGGGCAATGTCGTATGGGTACAGTAATAATTATATATTTTTTATTTATTTATTGTTTTTTACCTATATTGAGAAATAAAAATTCTAAGGCCTGTGAAGTCCCCAACCCGCATTGGGCCAGCATGGTGGCATCCCTCATTATACAAGGGAAAGGCCTATATCCCTGCAGTGGGATATTTACGGGCTGAGATTGAATTTATTTATAATTATAAATAAAAGCTAAGCTTTAATTACGGTTATTTTCGAGAATGTTAAATTATTGATAAAAATGGAAAATAAAAACGCGTTGTAGAAGATGCTAAGGTCTCCTAAAATGATTTTCAAAAAAATTAATCAAAGGTTACTTAATATTATCAATTTTACAGCAGTTCTATATATAACTAGATCTCTAGATTGTATAATGATTATTTAAATAGTGACTCTCCGCCTAATTATTTTTTTAAGAGAATTGTAATGAAAAATATGAAACTGTAATTGGCATGACTTTCGCTTGTAAATTTTGTGTAATATTTTTTATAATGATGCTGTTATGTATTAGCAATAAAATAAAATTAAAATAACTATATTTTCCGACGCCATGAAATTCACAGTGGTAATTATAATCTCTAATAGTCTATGTTTTATTACTAAATAGGTACCTACACTACATCTAAAGCAAGCTATCGCTTTGTTTGAAACCATTTTTTTTATGCACGATGGGTTCGTACTTGGCCTTAATCACACCTGATGTTAAGTGAAGATGAGGTCGAAGGTGGAAGCCTACTGACCCGGAAACCCCAGTACATTTGGGGGACTGGCTATCTTATTTCTGACAACCGGAACAATGCTATTAACATTGCTGCTTGGCGGCAGATTTAGATAAGATGGTGGTAGCTAGCCAGGCGGACATTTTAAAATGCCCTACCACCAACCAAACCGAGTTTTTATTTTATTACTGACAGCTACAAAAATAAATGTAAATAAATAAATTATTTATTTGTATAAATTATACATAAAAAATAATTTTTAAACAAGCTTTTAATAATCCATCATGATTATTACATATTTATTCTAATCTAACGGTGTATGCAAGAGGAGATGGAGATCTCTCTTGAGGAGGCAATCCTGGCTGCAGCATTGGGTCATGCCCAAAATCAATCATCATATCAAAACTAACGCTGTGCTAAATTTCGGGTGTTGCCCTCGTGAGGAGAGTTCAATTGTGACATGTGACATCTGTTGTCATCAGAACTGAACGAGAATGGAAAATTTCAGATCCTTAGGTAAACAGCAAATGGTTCTAATTTGACTTGCAAATTTTAAACGGACATACGAAGTAATTTAAATAAAAACTTGCAATTCGATTTTTTACCTTAAAAAGTATCCTATGGCTATGACACTCTATTGACACAATGGTGTCGATTCGGTTGTACACGAACTAAACTAAAACCAGATTTAGACTGGTGCTGTCACATTATAATTCTTCTCCATGGTTGTCAATATGATTTCTAAGCTATTTCTGAGCAAACAAATGGCATGTATTTTTATTTATTTAATTTTTTATATATTTAATATTATATATTTATATATTTAATATATATATGTACCTATATAATATAAATTTCCTTACCGACTCATAGTCACACCAAGTTATCACACCAGTGTTACAAACAGGATTCTTTTTCTTGTTTGTCACACTACTAATTTTTCCACACCATTTATTGTATTTATTCCCTAACTAGTGCTGTCCTAGCCTGTCCTGTCCTGTAAAATGGAATGTCATCTGGGATGTCATCTATATTTAACTGGCAAAAACATAGAAATCTATTATGTATGTAGAATACATTACCCTTCTTTTTTGGGGCTATCTGGTAAAGAGCTACCTCTGAGCTTCTTGCTCGTTCACCTCTGGGGAGGCTGCCATGGGAATGAGCGATAAAATGTGATTTTTATAACTTACAAAATTAAACTTTTTAATTTTTTTTTATGCACGACGGGTACGTCCTTGACCTCAATCACACCTGATGTTAAGTGAAGATGAGGTCGAAGGTCGAAGTTGGAATCAAACACGCGACCTTCGTATTGTTTACATTTCACCACGAACCCTGACCATCAATTATTTTGCAATAACAAAACGCTACCATTTGCGAAGTTCCTTGCTAATCAATAATACAGTCAGAACCTAGCTATTAAGGAATAGGTATATTTATTTCACGGACAGGTGTTAGTCACTCAAAACAATTGTTTAGCGCTTATGAACCGTATGATGACGGAGTATTTGCCTTCAATACAATATTCCATACAAATTGTAATTAGTATAAAGCAGCTGGCAGAGCATTATGCCAATTATATGGCCTTATAACGTGAGAGCCAGTTAACGCATATTAAGGGCACTAGTTTTGGCGTTTGGCATGTGGATCTATAGTCATGATGCGGATAAAGATCCCAAATGGGGTGGTCAGAGATATCCCAAGTTAAAACGTTTGTAAACGGCGATATGGGCTCACTGCGCACGAGTGCATTTTTGAATATTTCGGAAGGCGAACCGCCAAATGTTTGGAATATATCTGACCACCCAATTTGGGATAAATTTGTGGCATTAAGATAGGAACTGCATAATTTTGTATTTTACGGGGGCCGTCTTGGTTTTTTTTATCATAAATTTGTATTCTATCAAGACGAAATAAATAAATAAATATCATTGGACATACACACAGCGCCACTTATAGTTCCACACTAAGCCACCAGGCTTGTATTATGGATACCACAGACACACAGAAATACTTTTTTTTGTAATAAATACATAATATAAATGAAAAACATCCATGACTCGGGTATACACATGTCCGTAATCATCATACAAACATTATGCAAAACTAAGACCCGTATTAATAAACCGTTCTCAAGATTCACATGGCCTCAAGTTGACGCTTGAGAATCTGTTGCACATTAAAACAGCATCAGAAAAAATGGTCTTGAGACTGAGACGCGATCTCAATCTCAAGAACGATTTATAAACACGTGCCTAAATCTCTGAACCGATCGCGTTGAAGTCTACCAAGACGCAAAAGACAAAACACGACGTCAGGACTATTCATTAGCAGACCCCCAAAAAGGAGGAGAAAAATATCGGTGAACATAAAAATATTTACTTTACAAAACAAGAAAGATAATTTTCGTCAATTATTCTTTGTTTGATAGCTTCTATCATCCCATGGCCCCATACAAATTTGGTTAGGATCTAATAGATGATGCACTCTTGAGATAAAGCGTAAAATGAGGTTGGCGGTTCAATTATCGATAGTGACTATGGTATTATAATGTACTTACTCGATTGGCCCGCACCTATAATATTGGGTATTTACCTATGAAATAGGAGTTTTTTTTCTTCGTTAATCATATTATGTACCAATTCCTGCGATTTTCAAAGCTATATCCAAATTTGTTTTTTATTTGGAAAATGGAATATTATTTCAAGGGTTCACATGACATATTTTATAATTTCTGGGCTAAATCACATAATAAAAAAAATTGAACAGAGCTCTTTTCATGTGCTTCCCATTATCATTTCTTAGATTCGCTGAAATTTTTATAAAGCGGTTACTTAACTTAACTTAAATGTTATCCGATAATACACACAAAGTTTAGATAAATTTGAATTTGCCGTTCCCAAAAAAATCAAAAATGTTTGTATGGAGAAAACAGTCTTAATGAAATTCTTCATACAAAACGCCAATTTCATAGGTGAGAATCACAGATTTATATTAGAAGTAAGGACCTAATATTATAATGTACTTACTCCATTGGCCCGCATCTATAATAGTAAATTTAACAGTATAGAACATATTTTTATTTTGCAAAAGAGAGCAATACGAGCAATTTATAATCTGCGTCGACATGACTCTCTCCGGGAGAGGTTTAAAGAAATTAGTATTTTAACTGTTCCTTCACTGTTTATTTACGAAAATATTCCTACGTTCGAAAAAATATTTCTGCTCTCCAGAAAAATAGTAACAAGCATAATTTAAATTTGAGATGTAAGAACAAATTGGGTACCCCTATGTTCAGACTAAGCAAAGTTAATACATCATTTGTGGGACACTGTGTACGCTTATAACCTTATACCTGAGAATATCATTAATCTAACTGAGAAAAAAATTAAAGATCATGTCAAAATAACATTAGAAAAAAAGGTTATTATAAAATTAGTATGACAAACACGCTTGGTGTACTTCGACCAGCTCCCCAAAATTATAAAGTTGTATTAGTTATACATATACTTTCTTTAAAAAAAAAAGAAAAGGACAACAATGATCCTGTGGGTTTCTTGCGCCGCTTCTTTTCCCACAGATGATTTCCCTTTCCGAAGCGGTGGTAGCTTGGACATACCGATTGACAGATAAATGCAATAAACTTTTTTATTTCCAGTAGATTTAAACTGACATTCAACAAATGATATCATGTATCTTACGTTGAAATAAATGCTTGAAGTTTGAAGTTTTGAAGTTTGAAGTACTAAGAGAAAATTCACTAACAGTATTAGTAACACTCACGCACTTCAACACCTAGTGTTACTATTATTACTAATATTCTTTTCCCTGACTTCTCTCGTAGAGCTTAGGCGATTATAGTGGGTTGCTAAGTGTAGGGTTGCCATACGTCCCGTATATACGGGACTGTCACCGTATTTGACCATGCCGTCCCGTATTACTATATGTCCAGTGTTTCGACAAAATACGGAAATAGAATAAAGAGGTGAGGGGCGCGAGCGCGATAGCCACTATTGTGGAGATAATCTCATCAGATCAATACCCATCTGTTAGAAAACTCATACTACGTGCACATGCGTGCAAAAGTAGTTAAATATAATAAAACATAGTTCTAAAGCCGCGTGCCGGTATTGAATGTCTTAGGTTCGAGTTTTAGGCATCAGAAAAGAAAACGTCCCGTATTGACTTCTAGAAGTTATGGCAACCCTAGCTGAGTGCCACCCTGGATTGTTAGATAATACAACAATCCGTGGCTCAATGTAAACAACATTGGGTTTACGATTCGGAGGTGTTCCTTCCGCCAATGGATGCATGTTAGGAGCCTCCCCGGGGTGCACCCTGGAAGCAGCTAGGCCAAGGCTGACCAATACTACCACCACGATGGCGAAGCGTGAGTGGAACTTTATGTACATGAAAATACGCTTTGAAAAGCGGCCGTAGATCCTATAATTAGCTGATCGTAAAATGGTTTCGACTTTTTCAAAAAACCCTAAAAAATTATGTCCCACTGATAGTAATTCTCTGAACACATCTGAGGGCGGAGTGTGAGTTTTGTTTCGACTTAACTTTACTACCGCGTTCACGTTAAGGTGACGATTTGTATGAAGAAATGTGCAGCGCCTCTAGCGGATACTTTGCAAAACGATTTTTTTCATAGGGACTTTTTTCGTAAACGCGAACGCGATGGTAAAGTTAAAAACGAGACAAAACTCGCACTTCGCACACAGCTGTATTTAAAATCGATGGGTGTCAATACACTGGTTAGATAAAATAAAGAAGATGGCATATGATTTTGGATGTACAAGTACTTACTCTTTTGCTCGTCCCAACTGCCAAGGCCAATGCAGGATAACGCCAACCCCATGCCTAGAGGTTTAATGCATTCACTACACCAACTAAATCAAAACTAACTTCGTAAAATATTAGGGTATAACTTCTGTAACTATGAACATAGCACACAGAATAAAGAGCGGCATAATTGTGCGAAACATGGTGCAAAAGTGAGCTCATTTGTGCTAGGAATCGCTTCCTATATTTGTTTAGAGAAGTTGATTAGTGGCTGAATCGCGAGTTCATTAGTAACTTTAATGTTATTAGTTAGCGTTTATTACGCCTATGAAAAAAATTATTGTGACGTATTAAACGTAAACAATACTTTGCTACGAGAAATATTACAGGCTCCTTACATACCCATGGATCAGCTTCATACGATCATAGAGTATAATATTGTCATTCGATCATCATCATTCAGATCTAAAATAAACAATTACTTACGTGTTTTTTTTATGATTTGTGAAGTTCTCAGTCCAATCATAATAAAATTTCATTAAAAAAAATGCGTGTAACGAAACGTCATCTAGTGACAACTGACAGCTGACATGCAGCTGACAAGCAGTTTCCTATGCACACACATGGACTATTTCGTCACCATTGACCAATCGTGTTTATTTGTGAATATTAATTTGCCAATCACAGAACAGCATAATTGTATACATCCAAAACAAAAAGGCAAACAACCAAAAAATCAGATTCTCTGTTATTGATTTTTAAAGTTTTAAACCTAGGAAGAAATTGATCGTCTCAATTCGTATAGGACACGTAAATTGTGTAAAATTTTTATAGTGTTTTTACAGAATTCCTGACAGGGAATTGTGGGTAAGGTATTTCTCCTCCTTTTAGTACGATTTAGGATAGTAACGTAGGTACCACCAATGAGGCACAAAAAAATTTACCATTTCAGTTTTTTTCAACTCATTTCAGTGACATCAAAGCAACAATGCTACCTCGCACCTATTACTCCGACCAGGACCTAAGGAAACGTCAAATTGATACACTAAAAGTTTTCAACGATCATGTTGTCGAAATAAAAGAGGACACCGAATACCGGGTAGATTTCTCAGCAGATGGGAAGAATATGAGCTTAAATGTAGTACTACCGGCTGAGTTTCCAAACGAGATGCCATCAATATTTGTGAATCCGGTTGTTCCTCATCCGTGGCTTGCGGAGAACTCTAACCAAGTGGTTGGAGCGCCAGGACTGTTGAACTACACATTCCATTCGGATCTAGGACGGGTGGTGCAAGCGATCATAAGAGAATTCCAGAAATCTCTGCCGAATTTAACGAGTCAAGATAATGAGAGCCCCCAGTCTCACATAAGCGCACATTCGTTACTGATTCCAGCGCTCAGCGAGTTATCAATTGATGAATTGCATGAGGTTTTGCAGAATCCGGATTTACAAGTACACACTATTGTATAAATAATACTTAATAGCTTTTTCACTTTGAGACCTAAATTTTAGTTATTTATATTGTAGCAGTTAGTTCTAGTAAAGAGGTAACAACTGCACATCAATTCAACCGTCCTGCCCGTGGAGTAGTCAGACTGAATTTTTTTCCCCAAACAGTTTCGACTACAGATAATAGGACGAATTGTTTGAATAGAATACATTTATTTGCAATGATTAGGGTAAGTAAAATAGTTGGTAAAATAGTATAAATTGTATCATCTAAATCAGCCATATACAATAGTATGCAAAATTATAATTAGCCTGTCCTTCATTAAACAATAAAAGCACAAATTACACAATTAGCATGTCCTTCTTGATTAAATTAATTTTCTAGTTAATTCATTCACAATTTAGAGAAATAATGTCTTAACAATTTATTACACGTTTAATTAAAATATGTCTGCAATTAATTTATAATTGTTGATTCAATTCATCGTCAAGGAAAATCAATTGAGTAAAATACATTGTTCAATAAGAATTTACTTAAATATAGTCGTTTTGAACTTCTTAATTGGTAATTCTCTTAAGGACAATGGCAATTTGTTATACACTGACTTGCAATTAGATTGTTTCGAAATGCATGAAGTGTACTTTGGTTACAGTTGTACAGTGGACCGGTCTTTTTTTTTGTTACAGGTGTAACCACGGACGGTTGAGTGGTTAAAGAAAATATTGACTCCTGTGATAGTTAATTTCCAATGCCTCTATTTAAGAGGGCTTAATCTGTCCAGTGGCGCCCACATTGGATAAATTAAGATTTTTTTTAAATACAGCATAAATCAAAAAATCGCTCCAATCTGCACTCGAGAAACCTAAAAGGTAATTGTTTAATAGTTTAGTATTTAGAGTTTTTTCAATTTATAAAAATTACACTGTTCTTTTATTATCAATTCTAGAAAATAACCCACACCAAAAATATTTAGCTTTTAAGCTCTCGAGTGCAGGTCAGAGAGATTTTTTTGATTTATTTTGTTTTTAAAAAGATATCTTAGTATATCCATAGAGGGCACAACTGGACGGAATAAAGCCTCTTTTTGACAGTCTCCATACAGAATGTTTTAATTACCCTCGTGAATCCCACAGATTTCTTAATCCAATCTCTTTAGTTTTGGTTTTTTTTTTATTTAGACATGTTTTGAGTATTGGATGTAGCCAGAACATTTTCGTGCAATTGTCTTTATTAATAGAATCAATCGTAAAGCAGAACAAATCATCACTCATCGTTAAGTAACTTCTTATTGAAAGCCTCCGTTGCTCCTAAGTAAACTGTCATTTAAAGTCAATGCTTTTGGATGCATGATCTCAAGTATAACATGTACGTCTAGTTATATTTTCTGCAATTGCCAAAATCTACAACTATTAGCTTAGTAAACGCTTCTCCATAATAAACTATTTAAGTAATGTGGCCTGCCTCGCTTCGTAATTTAACTTTCTTTAATGGCAGAACATGTTATGAGCTTTCATCTTCTATCTTACCTTAAGGGATCCTGAGACATACATTTCTAAGAGCCGTATTAATAAATCTATCATGAGGTTGAGATCACGTCTCAGTCTCAAGACCATTTTTTCTGATACTGTTTTAACAGCAACAGATTCTCAAGCGTCAACTTAAGGTCATCTGAATCTTAAGAACCGTTTATTAATACGGGCCCAAGTTTCTACTTACAAGGCTAATATAATTGTTCATGGTGTTAAGGGTCGATTACACCTCACTTGGCTTAATACTAACCCAGTTTAATCAACAATGCTTTGAGCATTCTCTTTGTATTAATTACATAATAAAAATACAGGACCCTATGTATTTTCTCAATAGAAAAAAAAAACAAATTTAGATCGTAAAGAATCATAAAACTTTGATTAAAGCAAATATGATTTAGTGCTTATATATTTAACATTCTCGAAATATACATTAGTTTGGGATAAAAAGGACATACCTAAGTTTTTGCGTGTGCGAGAAGCGTAATAGACTTATGTAAACATGCGCGTGATGGAGCAGGATGGAGCACTGACGACAAAATACTTGAAACACATCCTTAATTTCTAACTGAAATTAAGACCACACTTATTGATTATACAGGGTGTAAAGTACGTTGTTTCCTAAACTGTAAGATGGAGAAGTAGGATGTGTAATGTTTTGTAAAAAGAATTTTGATAAATAATTTATAAAACAAAATATAAATTTATAAACATGCAAGATTAGTTGGACAGGAGGTAACTACTAAACCGTAAGGAAGGTTCGGTATCGTGAGCAGACCATATTTCCATGGTCCAACATTGTTTTGAAAAAAAAATATATAAAATATCAAATTGAAACATTTTTCAATAAATATTTATTAATACTCCCTTACTAATATTGTTTTTTTTTTATGCACGACGGGTTTGTACTTGACCTCAATCACACCTGATGTTAAGTGAAGATTAAGGTCGAAAGGTGGAAGCGTACGACCCGGAAACCCCAACACATTTGGGGGGTTGGCTATCTTATCTCTGACAACCGGAACACAACAACGCTATTAACATTGCTGCTTGGCGGCAGATTTAGATAAGATGGTGGTAGCTGGCCAGGCGGACATTTTAAAATGCCCTACCACCAACCAAACCGAGTACTTAAACGTGTACCCCGCTGGGGATCGAACCCGCGACCTCCGAATCGTAAACCCAATGTTGTTTACTTTGAGCCACGGAGGCGGTTAAAAAGTGTAGTGTGTAGTGTAAGTTACGGTTTAAGGGTCCAAAATACTTCTCCCGACACTGTTGACGGAAGATTAAAAATAGTATTAACTGTAATGATAGTTAACCCGTAACAAATCTCTATATTTTATTCTCATCTAATCTATTTTAAGTGTGCCCATAAAATAAAGAGTATTGACTATGAAATTAATATTAATTTGTTACTTACATGATAGCTCCTGACACGCCGTGCCCATAATAGTAAACTCCCAACTGAATAAACACAAGATGATCCTCTCTTTATTTAATAACATTACTTCTCCCTGACTCTCTTCACTCACGAAATATTAAATTAAACAGTCTAAAACTTAAGCATTTGAAATAATTAAATTAATATTTTAAATTTCTTAAATATGGTGGCTTATGTAAAAAATTAAGGCCCGTTCATGTGCAAGCGCTACTTGGTTTTAGTAATGTATAAATACCGCATTTATAGGTATTGTTGGTGCCAGTGAATACCATTTATTATCTAAACATGCCTTTATTAAAATCACTACACAATTGAAGTTAGGGCCAAAACTCAATCTTGTATATCATGCGTAAACATAATCAGATGAAATTTCATCAACATTCACAAAGTCACATAAGGAAAATTTTGTTTACATATCTTTGGAAGTCTGAAGTGGGTGCTAAACCTAACCTAAACAAAAACTTACCAGTAAGTAACAAAAATACGCAATTTTTGTGGTATAAGTTCCTATAAAGTTGAGTAATCAAATAAAAATGTTTTCTAATAATTCTGTAGCCTGCTTTAGGTATAGTGTAGGTATTTAGTTATAAAACCTACAATATTAAATTAAAGATACCACTGTGATCTTCATTGCGTTGTAGAAAATGCTAAGATCTCCTAAAACAATGGTTTTTTTTAAATTAATCAATGACTACTTTATGTTTTATAAAAATTGTTCATTGAGTATATGATGATGATATTTGGCCTCGGTGAAATTTTTTATAAATGTAAAGAAGATCGATTTTTTTCAAAATATTGTATAATTCCCCGACGCAACGAAATTTACAGTGGTAATTTTAATCATATAGTCTATGTTTTAGTACTAAATATCTATGTTATATCTTAAGCAAATATGAAGTTAAAATAAAAGTGCAGAAATGGCTACAAGGATTAATGTACAATGAAACCGAAAACCTACTGGCATAAGTGATGGAAGCCTACACACTTATGTACACGTATACACTCACCTACGAACCATATACGTGTGCACACACCTACATACATACATACACACATCCACACATATACACATCCACACACACCCTCATACATACGCACAAGTGCTCATGCTTAAGCATAATGTAAAGTGACAATATCTACCTAACGCTAATTTTAACTGTTATGTATTTGTGATAGTGACCACTAATCATGCAACATGCTTATTCACTGAGGAGGAACTGTCTCCTATAGCACAGGTTATACCTAGTTTAGGAGGCAGGAATCCCTACTTTAATTAGCTACAGAATTCCAGAAAAAATCTAAAGCAGGCTACCAATTTGTTACACTTCCAGGTACTCTATCCATGTGCAAAAAATCACGGTCTTTAAAATTATAGGAAGTTAAAAGTGTATGCTTACTGGACTATAACTGCAGGTGACGGTACTAACCGAGAACATGGAAGTTTTTCTGATTATCAGGAAATTAGTCCTGTCAGCATACTGGGCAGAGTTTGAATTTCTTTAAAAATGTTTATTGATGTCAGACACCGAAATACAACATTAAACACAGTTCAATAGTTAAATATTTGTGATTGTGGGACAAAAACTATTTTTTGTATATAAAAAAAAGTTAAAGAATGAAATCAGAAAAAAATCTCGCTGCCTCCACATATGAATCAAGAATTTTGTTGAAAAATCTGATATTTAGATTTGGTAATCCTTACCTCAGTCAGCTTAAATAAGTACAGTCAAACAAGCTTTAAAGTTCATGGTTATATAACCAAATAAAAAAACAAGTGCACTTACTTGAAAAACTGGGCTCATGTATAATTTTTTATTGTTAAAATTATCCATATCTATATTAATATGTAAACATGAATGTCTGACTGTTTGTGTGATTGTATTGAAATTTGGCAGAGAGGTAACTGGCTACCCTTTTAACAGACTTCCAAAAAGAAGGTCGTGTCCGCGTAAAATTATTCCACGAAGATTTATTATAAACAGTCCTGAATTAGTACCGTTTCTTTGGGCTATTCTTTAGTTCACATTTATAAAGTAGAAGTAGTAGTGGCATTGCGCAGAATTTTGTCAATTACATGGACATGACAGAAGTGCAATTATATTAGAAAGAGTGAGATCATGAAAAAGAGAGTGAAAGAGAGAACTAATTTTATTAAAACCGAAAACCGTATCTCTAAGACCAACTACATCTGTGTGCGAAGTGTGAGTTTTGTCTCGTCTCGTTTTTAACTTTACCATCGCGTTCGCGTTTATGAAAAAAATCCCTATGAAAAAAATTACATTTAAATAAAAATATATATACATTTTGCATACCATCCGCTAGAGGTGCTGCACATTTCTCCTTACAAATCTTCACGTAAACGTGAACGCGGTAGTAAAGTTAAGTCGAAACAAAACTCACACTTCGCCCTCTGAACAACAACCGAATACACTGGTCGTGGTGGTGGCTTGTGAGACTTGAGTAATTCTTACTATTCATCTATAAATTATGAATTCCGTTTTGCACAGTTAAATTATTTTCAATTAATACTTTGATTAAGAGTAATTTGATGGCTGTTTTGTGTTGGGTAACAGTGTTTAGGGTTTCGTGGCCGAATGGCAAAAACGGGGTCCTTATACATTCATGTCCGTTTGTCAGATACAGCTATTTTACTTGGCATTGGTGAATTTGAATTCGTTTAATTCCCATTAACTGGTGACGCTCTTGATAACGAACAACTTTCCCCAAGGAACCTTAGTCGAATTCGATCAAAAAATTTGCGATTATCTATACAAAATAAACAATTTACAAATTACAAAGGAAACTGCCTTTAGTATGGGAAGTCCAACAATATCCGGCTGAATTCGACTATGTTTCGTAGTGGAAAGTTCAGGTAATCAGGAGAGGAGTCACTAGCCGAGAATTGTTAGACTTCTGTAGAACTAATAAATCAGACTATTTGGATGATACTTAACCACGGACAGCTCTTCGCATGCTCTTCAAGCAAATTCATAATAATGAAATATTATTGTGCCTTTTTTTTTTTTTTTTTTATGGTTAACTGGATACGCATTTGACCACAATCTCACCTGATGGGAAGTGATGATGTGGCCGAAGATGAAGCATGCGATCTCAGTAGATGCCTATTCACCCTGCTCTTGAAGATCCCAAGGTTGTAGGATTCAGGAAAGACTGACGCCGGAGGGGAGTTCCATGCCTTGGCTGTTCGCATTATGAATGAAGAATCGAACCGCTTTTCGTAATATAAAAACCTGTTTTTGAAAAGAGCAACCACTCGGGTTTTTGCTTGTTCTTCTCAGGGCATAATTGCGTTTTGACCAGTGACTTCAATGAAAAATGTGACTACATTTAAAATAGTCAGTTTTTTACATTTTGGTACGTGCACCTACAAAATAAAACATTTTTGACTTTGAAAATAAAATTCTATTTAACTTACAGGACAAACTATTAGAAAATAATCCACAGCTGATTGAGCTGGATGTAGAAACCGAAGAGCTGATGGGCAGCATTGAGGAGATAGCCCAGGACAACCTCTCTAAGCAGCAGACCTTAGACGACTTGAAGACCGACGTCATAGACCGCATATCCACTATTGTCCAAATGAAGATGAACTATGAAGAATTGAACAGGTTAATTTTTCTTTAATGGTATGACAAAGAAGCAGCACACCTAGTGGTCAGGCAAGATTGCCCTGCCATAGAGCCTAAAGCCTTTTATATTTTTTTCTTTATGTACACAACAGTTAGCCCCTGCCCTGGATCATACACTTGTATGGGTCATAATTTACCACGCGAGCCCAGCGGGTTAGTCGATTTGTGTCAGTCTTGTTTTCAAGCCTTCCCTTTCAGTTTATATTATTATTATGAAATGTTTTAATCATTGACAGGAAGCACCAGAAGCTGTCGGAGATGTATGACCCTCACAGGATCAGGGATTGTTTGAAGGAGAGTGCGATGAAAGCGGATGAGGATGCCGAAGTTATTGCGGAGCAGTTCTTATTGGGTATGTTAAATTGAAGTACCATAATAAAATATTTCAAACAATCAGGGCTTGTCGCAACCGTTATGGCTTCGATTGTCGATTCGACTTGAGTCTACGTTCTAATGGAGCGATGCGAAGCAATCCTACCGATTGCGCCACCTTACCGAATTCACTCGTAGTCATGTCGAGTCGAGGAAGGTCGAAAGTTGTTGAAAATATTATATCGCCATTTTGTACGTCATTTGAACTTTCAACTGATTCGAATTTTAAATATTTATTGAGAAAAACGGACAGTTTTTAACCCGATGTCCTTAACTAAGCAAGGCTTGTACTATGGACAGGATATTATGGCCTTTAAGGATTTGGCACAGAAAGTGCCTTTTCCAGCCAGGACAATACATAAGATCGACTGTATGGAACGACTTTAATAAATTGGAAAAACCTGCTCTCAACCTAAACATGGTCCCCATTTTGTTACAGGCAATGTTCCAGTTGAAACGTTCGTAGCTAAGTTCGCTGAGAAACGAGCATTGGGGCAGGCGAGGCGGGCTAGAGAGGAGCGGCTAGGCCACCAGTTAGCACAACTAGATCGAGCTACCACCTAGATTGGTTGATATATTGTAATATCTACGGTTGATGTCTAATAATTATACCGGTATTAGCTTACCCTTTTTACCAAGGTTATAATCGTAATAGAGTTATACCGGTGATTCCCTGTAGATGTAAGCCGAAGCTAGATAAAGGTAGATTGGTTGATATCTATATCTACTGGTCTATCTAGCTTACGCCTTTAGCAGGGTTATCAACGTATAAGTACACCGGTGACTGGTGAGTTACTTGATTGGGTGTAATCTACATTTGTTATGTCATGTTATTTCCTGGTGTTAACTTACCCGTTTTACTAAAAATGTAAGAGAGTTATACAGGTGACCCCCTGAACATGTAAGCCAAGACCGTTTTGGCGCAACTATGTCGCGTTTCCATCTAGAGTGGTTGATAATTTGTAAGTAACATCCACGATTGATGTCTTATATTTGTTAGCATACCCTATTTATCAGGGTTATTAAAGTAATAGCGTTATACGGTGACTCCCTCATTCCTATTATACTTGTACCGGTTCATACCGGTGCAAAGCTAAAGCTAACTCCTTTTACCTATCGATGATCGATGATTATCAACAAGAAGTTATGCCGGTAATTAAGGAGCTACCATCTTGACTGGTTAATATGTTGTTGTAATATATTCAATAATTGATGTCTAATGATATTTCCAAATAAATATTTCGGACACTTACACTAATCGTCTAGTCCCAAACTAAGTAAAGCTTGTGATATGGATACTAGATAACGGATAAACATACATAAATATTTTTGCCGCTAAGCAGCAATTTTAATAGAATTGTTGTGTTCCGGTTGTCAGAGATTAGATAGCCAGTCCCCCAAATGTGTTGGGTTTTCCGGGTCAGTACGCTTCCAACTTCAACCCCATCTTCACTTAACATCAGGTGTGATTGAGATCAAGTATGAACCCGTTGTGCATAAACAAAAAATATAAATAGCCATGACTCGGGGAATAAATGTTCATATTCATCACACAAACATTTACCCGTTGCGGGATTCGAACCCGCAACCGTTGGTTTCGCTGACAGGGTCACTATCCACTACACCAATCGGTCGTCATATTGCATGTAATATCTACAGTTGATGTTTTATATTGTAATATCTACCAATGTTACCCCTTTTACCCTAGTTATAAATGTAATAAGAGTTATACCGGTAACTCATACATGTAAACTAAGCCAGCTTTGGGCGCAACTAGTTCAAGTTACCATCTGGACTGGTTGATATATTGTATGTAATATCTACAGTTGATGTTTTATATTGTAATATCTGCCAGTGTTACCCCTTATACCCTAGTTATAAATGTAATAAGAGTTATACCGGTAACTCATACATGTAAGCTAAGCCAGTTTTGGGCGCAACTAGTTCAAGTTACCATCTGGACTGGTTGATATATTGTATGTAATATCTACAGTTGATGTTTTATATTGTAATATCTGCCAGTGTTACCCCTTATACCCTAGTTATAAATGTAATAAGAGTTATACCGGTAACTCATACATGTAAGCTAAGCCAGTTTTGGGCGCATCTAGATCAAGTTACCATCTGGATTTCGCATTTAAAACCGAACCACTCCAAATCGCTCTCCTGTATGATAACGAATCTTTCCATTACTTTATTTTATTATTATTATAACAATTGTAAATATATTTATTATCAAATAAAAGAAAACATTAGACGTTGCCTTTTATTGTTGATTTTGACACTAATACTGCGTATTACCTACACATAGCTCGTACAACTGCATTAGAAGCGTGACAGGCGTGATAATATTTGTCCGGCTTTTTGGCGGGAAATTTTTCTTTATAATTCTTATTATTTGTTCATTCTAACTTTTGAAGCTTAATAATGGCAGAATATTGTGCAGCAAACGTTAGTGTTGGTGTACAGTTGAAAGGAAGTGTAAATTAATGTTCGTAACGGAGCTTTCGGGTTCCCACAAGAACTGCGGTTCACTCGAAACTGGCAATAATGCCCCTCGACATTGTTGACTGCTTGCCATCCTCAAAAATAATAAGAAGAAGAATATTTGTCCTGCTCGTTATATACAACAATCTTACCCCGACGTCTCGCGCGACAAACGATGTCATGCTACGCGGACTATAGAAAGTGCAGTGTACCTAATCAAGTCGCGGGACGTCGCTGGATGCAGGCCGCTGCCAATTGGCAGCTCTGGACATCTATCAAATCCTGGAAGCGCCGTGCGCCATAGAGGGCTTCCTGTGGCAGATGGGATGGTGATTTATTTACTTAAATGAAATGAAATCACTTTATTCGCATTGATTTTTGGTGGCGTGGGTTGTAAAACTTGTAAATATATTACAAAATTCCCGCAAACACCTGCCTATACGACGCGTGCAAATATTTGAAGGCTCAAATTACAAATTTTACAAATTTCCACTATTTTACGTAGCTAAGCACAGTGAATTCTAAATTATCCCCGTCATAATTAATAATATTAAATACTAATGAGTTCGTCAAAAAACAGCATTAATCATAATTGAAATCTCACGTATAAAATAGAAAAACTATTCTCCACTCTACTAAGTTAACGACATGAAACCAGCACTTAACACCACCTCCTTATCGTCCAAATAATCGTGTATCCTGAATAACCCTTTTTACAAGCTTTTATTTAGCTTGTAATGTTTGTAAGTTGTACGTTTCAAAATTTGCCAAAAATATTTTTTAACCACGACACGACACACTTCCTATCGCCGCAAAATAAAAGTGTGCAGGCGCAGTCGGGGTTGTCCTGCAGCAGCTCTGAGTTGGCGCCGTGCGAGTCACTTTCTTGGCGACGAAAGTCATCGTTATCGTCATCGGTTACGTTCTGACGTGTGATTGGTTGGCTTATCGTTCGCTCGGCAATTTAACGGTTTCTCATTGGTCAACGTTATCGATGACGATACCGATAGAGTTACATAATCTACGGGCAGGTTTTCCCCGCCGCTCGTCAATACCTGCGGGTCTTTGAGATTGGTCAAATTATTTGTGTCAAGACCGAGAAGGTGCAGCCGACGAGCTCAGCTTTCCCAGAGGGTTGGAGAGCGTCAAGTCGGCCGCAATTTTACAGCTAACTGGGTGAGATACTGTTCGGGAACACACTATGATGGCCATAGGTGACTGGGGTGATGGTGTTTTGGGGGTCTAGTGTGTGGGCGCAACCCACATCGCCGTATATAGCATTCGTCCTTCTTTAAGAATAGTTGACAGCTTACAGTAAGAAATCAAAATCAAAAATCGATTATTCAATGTAGGAGACAAAATTAATATCACTTATTGAAAGTCAACATGTTATTTTTTTTTAAACTACATCGCTTCACAAGGTGTTATGGTTAGGGAGAAGAAGCGACAAGAAACTCCGCAACAACACATCTTTTCAATTGGTTTCCATCTTACAATAATATTAGATACATTTTATACTACATATTACAAAACAAAAGCAAGTAACCTAACAACCAGCTAACACCAGGCCTCCTTTTTCCTGTATAAATAAATAATAATAATAAAGCCTCAAGACTTCTATTGAGATTGATTTATTAATACGGGCCTTAAATTGCACAAGTTATCATTATCATCGACGGCGGTTTGAATATCAGGGTCGCCAGTCGCCATAAAAAGTAAATCCTTGTTGATTGAGCCATTAATGAAACTTGTATAAATATACTTCTGTAAGGTCATTGTCATTTACCATCGTATTTCGGAGCACTCAGTCATGGTCACAATTGGTGTTATAGTAAACATGAACTATCGCGTTGATAGCCGCATGACGCCTGGTGACGTCAAACCTTTATTGTAAACAAATAGTACTTATTCCAGTAATGTCACTTACATTGATCAGTTATTATTAATAACTATTTAATCTATAACTAATATTGTAAGTTTGGATGTTTGTTTCTCGATCACGGCGATACGCACGAACGGATTTGGATGAATATATAGGTAGAATTATTATTAGGTCCTTACCTATGAAATTGGCGTTTTGTATTTCTCCATACAAACATTTTTGATTTTTTTTTTGGGAACGGCAAATCCAAATTTAGCTAAACATTGTGTGTACCTATTATCGGATAACATTAAGTTAAGTATAGGCAGCGTTAATTTTTAAAAGTAACCGCTTTATAAAAGTTTCAGCGAATCTAAGAAATGATTATGGGAAGCACATGAAAGTTCTGTTCAAAATTTTTTTATTATGTGATTTAGATAAGTATTTATTGCATATCACAGTGGTTCATATATACATACAGTTGTTATTCTATTTTGAACAATTTAGACGGGGTATAAAAAATAAAAACTAAAATAAAACTATAAGGCAAAGACGTCATCCAGAGCTCCCGATTGCGGTATGGACCCTAACACACTGGCTGCATTACCTCTCTGAACAGCCAGACTGAGACGTTGAGCGAGGTATGCGCCAGCCCGTAAATCACACGAGGCCAGCACCAATCTGGTCGAGAGACCGTGGACGAAATTCCTGGTGTCAGAAGACCACGGTCCCATAGTTCCAATAGGGATGAGTACTTGCGGCGCTTGAGCAGCTGTGCTTCCTCTGCCGCAGCTCTGGATCTCGAAGAGGTTTTGGGGATGTGAGAGAGTGCCAAAGTATCGACGCAAGTAGCGTCCCATATCAACGTTCGCCGTAGTGACCATGGCACCAATGTCGCTCCATCCGGCCTCTTGCCATCATCCCTGGATAAGCCGCAGGGCTCCAGAGACGCGGGAACACCAGCAGTAGCAAGCGCTCGACGTATTAAATCATTGATGGTGCCATGGCGGTAAATACGGCCCGCGCTCCTGCTGCATGACAGACCGTGACGCCCGAATTGGTCTACGTTGGAGCCACAAGGACAGCGATGCGGTTCGCATACTTTGGCACCCACTCGCAAACAAACTGCAATACGAAGAGTGTTAGAGTCCAGCATTGTACCAATGTTATCCGAAGGCAGCGCGTGTAACCAATGACCCGATTCCGGCTCGGATACGGCAAGCAGCCTTGCTCGATCGGCGTTGTTTGTGCAACTATCGAACAAAGACTTATGGATCTGCTTCAAAAAGGGATCATCCCAAAGGCGTTGCTTCTCTGGATATGTAGGTAAGTGATTGTGATTTAGCCCAGAAATTAAAATTTATTTCATGTGAAACCTTGAAATAATATTCCATTTTCCAAATAAAAAACAAATTTGGATATAGCTTTGAAAATCGCAGAAATTGGTACATATGATTAACGAAGAAAAAAACTCCAATTTCATAGGTAAAGACCCAATATTATTCTTTCGGATTGATTATCAATTACCTCCATAATTTCCACTTAGTACTTAATACTCTGTAGTAATCCACCCACACACGTATAAATAGTGGCTGACCAAACTATCTAGGACAAGAGATCTAGATAATTTATTGTCAATATGAAGTAGTGGCAAGAAATATTATAAATAGCATAAAGTCTGATCATAGTGGACAATTTGTTAGGTTTGTTTTACCTGAGAAAACAGCTTCGTTTGAAATTAACATAATACCTGTCACTGAGGCTCGGATAGAAGTATTTAAAACAATGATCTTTAGTACTCCTTGGTAGTCCTCATCAAACTAAGATTGAGGCAGGTTGGCGACATTGGACTTTTCCAACAACTTGCAAGACATTTCTTTTGCTCACACTGATTTAGTGAACTCCTATCCTGTCGCCGTGTGTACATCAATCATAATCAATATTCCTTTACTAGTAGAACAGTATATCATCATCATCAGCCTGTAAACATCCCACTGCAGGGATATAGGCCTTCCCTCGTATATGAGGGAATATGTGTATGGACATTGTATAGTATGTGTTAATATTTGTAGTAGTAGGTACTAGGTATTAATCCTCCCCTTGGGAGGCGAGGCGGGGCGGGGGAGGACCTGGAGTCGCTTATGCGTTCCCAGGTCCTCCCTACTGCCGAGGAAGGTCGCCGGGGGGGTTTTAGTGGGTAGGACCGCTCTAATCTGGAACGGGGAGTCCCACATATCCCCGCCGCTGATCCCCGTGTCGGCCGGCGGAGGGTTGAACGAGTAAATGCGTTTCTCCTCGACAAAAAAAAAAGAAAAAGGTACTAGGTATTACATACACACAGCAATTTTAAATAAAATTCAAATGTAAGTATACCTATAGGATATGTAAATTGTAATTATCATTCTTAATTTTCAATTCATTATTTCATTTCAATTTTTAAATTAAAGACTTGCAGATTGCCTGAAATTAAGGTTTCTTATTATACAACCAATCACATCGAACTATTGTCAGTAACATAATGAGAATCATTAATTGGCATAAGTTTGGTAATACTTCTCTGTATAAGAATTTGTAATAATGCTGTTGATTCTATTGTAAATAATATAAAACATTAAATGAAACACTTGGATCTTTGTAAAATAGACAAGAAGTTTGGCGTATAGGCCCGTATTAATAAACCAATCCAAAAAAAAACAATAAAATAAATCAATACAAGTTTTGAGGCTGTATCACCCGAGATGCGTCTTAAGAAGTTGATGCTATCTCAAGCTCCGTGCTAATTTATACACCAATCTTGAGATCTACTCAGCTGAGATCACTTCTCAGCCTCAGCGGCGAATGAATGATAAGTCTTGAGTTCCGTTTATTAATACGTAAAACTCTCAAGTGAGTACTGCATGAATAAGCACGCGCGTTTCGGATCTCAAGTTAGGTTTATTAATCAACATGTATTGTTTACTTGAGACCAGTCACAAGACTGTTCTCAATCTTGAGAATGGTTTATTAATATGGGCCTTAGACCACTGATAAACTGTATTTTCTTTTCTGTTGTCCAATAAAGTGTAGGTATTTGTATTGTATTGTATAAATATTGTGCATCAGTATCGCTCTGATCTAAGTACATACCGACATTCATACATGATTATCTTAGAGAGGGCAAGGTTAATATCCACTACAAGCACTACGACCTTTGCAGATCAATTATGGCAATTCGTCTGATTAAAATTCGTCCCCTAGGCCATCGGCCTGCATGTACCGCACCGCACGTCATCCCGAGGGGTGGAGAGTTTAACGTCCTTTGAGATATAACGTTACTTATGGAGTAATACTTAGTTACTAACTGTCATCTTGCCCTGATGTTACCACCACCTTTATTAAACAGGAACAATCCTTTTTTCTATCTTGTCATGTGGATATTTTCGCAGGCAGAAAGGTCATTTTTAGGTATACTTTCGTCACGCGGAGCAACTTTTCCTGCGAGAAACACTGAGGATCCAGTAAATACACGATTTAATAATAATAATAATAATAATAAATATAATAAATATCCTTAGACATACACACAGCGCCATCTAGTTCCACAGTAAGCAACTATAGGCTTGTATCTCCCGTTGAGTAGGTTTAATCTTGTGTAGCAGTATAACTCAACTGGACAATAGTGGGCCTGAGTCACAGTGTAATGCGTTACATGTTACACGGTTTGATACAAAAGGGAATAAAGGGTATGCACGATTTCAGCAACAAGGTCTTTCGCCTGCACTTGTCCTGCGTTTGCTAAAGAACACCAGATAGGGGTGGAGATGACTCTCCGTCTGGTTGTAGGTAAATCAAGGTAGAAATTAGAAGACTAGGCGCCACTTCCCTCTTTAAATTTATTACCTATTACTTAATCCAGGAAATATTAACAAATTCAGTTCGAAGTCACATCTATCTACAATCGTGCCTAGGCATTTTTGATAAAGAACTCGATAACATGAAGATGCCAAAGGATTTGTGATATTTTTAACAGATACAAAATGGCTGACGTCAGATTTCGCCCGTATCGCATCGTAGTGGGGCGTATTCAACGACTTTGTAAGTGACAGCTGCGGTCAATTACTGTTTATAGTTTTTTAACCCCCCAGAAAAGTTGAAGAAAGTTAGTTAAGCCTGGATTATATTATTATTATATTACGTTTCTTAGGGCTTTTCTTTTTCATTTATGTTATGACCGCAGCTGCAGACCACAGCAGTACAAACCCAGCTGTATATTGCTATACTTCAAAGCCATGAGCTGTGAACGACCGGAGTCAAACATGCATCGAACTCGCTTGTCGGCCAAGAATCCGAGCTGAGTTATTATTTATTATGTTTACATAACTGATATATGGCACGCACCTGGTCATCAATTTTTTTTAGATTATTTTATAAAATGTGTCCTAAAGTGGGTATACAAAACTGTAAAAATATTGGGTTAATTTTAGTTACACAGCTTGGTTTAACTAACTATTTTGTCCGTGAATTACTTTTTTTTTTCCTAGATCGAAAGAAAACATTCATTCAGCTTACAATGGGCATGTTATGTACACACGGATCTCCCTAAAAGTATTATATGGACCGTATGGACCGAAGCACTCTAGCACCATTTATTAGAAAGTATTCATACAATATCAACACTCAAACCAAATCCATAATAATATGTCACATATAAATGAGTAAGAAAATTTCGTCAGCTCTGCTAATTGATATCGTGGTCTAGTGGCAAGCGACACGAGTGCTTAGGCATAGAGGAATAACACTACCCGGCTTAGGTAACGTCTTTCGAAAAGACACGGTTTTCGAATCCGGCTAAGACAATTTTTATTCGATTTTTTTTCTATTTGGATTTTTTTTTCTTTTTATAAAGGAAAATAAACCGTAAACACTTCATTAAAATAATAAAAAGGTAAGGAAAATAAGAAAAGTAAAAATTTTTGGAGGTAACACTTTAGCCCATGTGATACTTTAGGATGATTCGTCTGTACATAAGTTATAAAATAATAATGCTAAAACACAAGAATACAAGCTGATATAGGTTCCAGCTCAGCGTAATGCTATGGCATGAACCACAGCGCTGATTTTCAGCTGACACCTTTGTCGGAAGGTTAGGCAGGCGCTCATAGAATAATTACAAAACATGAAATATAATAGGTAATCGACTTCACATTTTTTTTTAAGTAATGAATTATTTATTTAAAAACAGTAACAAATAAAGAGAGGGAATTTAAATATAAACTAGAACAAATGTAAAAAATTGGGAACGCGAGACAATGTACCCAAAAGGCTGGCAGCGTTTCCTCGTTGGATGCAGATACTTAAGCGTTGAGCGAGGAAACAACCAGCTTCACAAATTGTCCATAATTAACATATTCTAGAAAACAGACATAAAATAAACTATACATGTTGGTACCTAAACTAGGTTTTATTTTATGAAATGCAGTATCGGTACCGTGTCCAGGATTTCCAATTCCCATCCTGGATCAAGACCGGAATTCCCGGTACTCACGATTATGTTTAAAAATGTTTGTGTGGGCATATTAATTTTTTTTGTTTGCTTTTCTAAATGTAATTGTTTGTGTGTGTGATATACGTACTGTGGCGAAAACGTTTCGCTAGTAAAGGGGGGCGACTCACGGAGTCGCGGAGAGGGAAGAGAATGTATAGAGAGAAGTGGACTGTATTAAACGATAGATGATTATAGTATTCAGCCTTCAGGTACAGCAAAAAGCTATCACAATACGATTGTGATATGCTGTACTATCAAACCTTTCGCACTGAATGAAAATAGGCAAAAGCACCACTCACCTCCGTTCCTTAGTAGAGGACAACAGCCACGGGCCGCTCTCTGCTGGACACGCTAGGTTGATGCTGTATGTGAGCCTTTATCTTCAGGTTTTCAATAATTATTATAGCACGTGCATAGTAACCATGTCTTGAAAATTTGCAATTGACATATTTAAACAATTGCATAGCGCGCATATATGGGGCGCATGCGTCAAGTGGCGCCCTCTCACTGCCGAAGTGCGAACCACGCGGTGAGCCCCGACATATGGTCGGGAAAGTAAGTAGGTACCTCTACCTAAGTCAATTCAGACGAAAGGATTGATCTAACATACCCCCCGCCGAAAGCATCTTGATGGTTTCCCACTAAAGACTGAATATATTATAAGAAAATTAAATAAGAATGGGGAAAGCTAAAAACTACAAATTAAAGAAGACAAAGTATTCATTAAAAGAAGTACTGTCCTGTCTCCTTTTATGAGTAAACACTCGCACAAGTGACTAGTTGTTTAACAGCACATGGGCGACTATCGTAAGAAAAAAATCATAGTTAAAAGTAATACTTAGTAAATTTTCAGATACTCAGTTATGTTACTAACAAAAATATTAAAAAACTTCCTCTTCAAAAATAATTCAGAACTTATCTGCTATTGACAATTTGTGCATAAAGAAATATCATTGTAATTATCGCGTTCAGTACTATAGACATTCAGCAGAATTAACTTACAGGAGAGGCAATTTAATTAGTTCGCTGCGATATTTAATAAAAGAATACGAGGTGAAAATAAAGGTAATAGTGATCTTGTACAGGTACAAAATCAAAGCATACTCGAATACATAAAAAAAACCCTTCCAGGGTCAAATATAATAATCAAGAATGGCGGTTTATGTTGCTTAATATTGTAGACCTCGATTAGCTTATCTTGTAAAGCGTAAGCTCTTGAACCCCTATTACGAGAATAAGTGATACCGTTAAGACATAGATAGTTAGTTGAAGGAAAGTTTACACCTGCATATTGCGACGTGATGAACCGACGACGCCGACGCAGAGAAGTATTTGTGTTATCAGACTTGGTAAAAAGGTCCAATATTGGTATCACTGCGTTATTAGAGCTATTAAGCGGTTGTAGTGCAACATAATGCGGTATGCGGTATCTATCCGCGGTGCACAATGTCATATGATCTAGCTCTAGTTGTAATGCAGGGTCAGACAGAAGAAACAGTTGAGAACTAGGGTTTACAATTCCACGAAAGTTATGGATCTCTGGTTTTGTTGCCACTGATACTTTGGCTATGGAAGATTGCAGCTTGCTTAGTACGACTCCGCAACTAGCACGTTCACTCACGGAATGAAGTGCATTTCTCCACGACTGCTCACCATTCACGGAATGGGGCGCCTCCTCATTCACGGAATGAGGGGATTTCTCACTTACGAAGTGAGATAGTAGCACGGGTCGTGACACCACAGGCGACTGTATACTTTGTTGAAGTATGTCTTTACAACTGCCATGTTCATTCATGGAATGAATTGCGGCGCTCCACGGCTCCTCGCCACTCACGGAGTGGGGAGCTTCCCTATTCACGGAATAAGGGGCTTTCTCACTCACGGAGTGAGATGATGCAGTTGGCGGCACGGGAGGTTCCACCACTTTATCATGTACAGCTGTGCAACTCGCAAGTTCATGCACATAAAGAAGTGCGGCGCTCCACGGCACCTTGCCACTCACGGAGTGGGGAGCTTCCTTATTCACGGAACAAGGGGGTTTCTCACTCACGGAGTGAAATGATGTTTCGTTCACGGAACGTGACAGCTTGTGAGATTTCACTACTTTATCTCGTACGGGTGTGCAACTCGCAAGTTCATTCACGGAATGAAGTGCGGCGCTCCACGGCTCCTCCCCACTCACGGAATGGGAAAATTCCTTATTCACGGGATAAGGGTGCTTCCCACTGACGGAGTGGGATGATGTCTCGTTCACGGAACGTGACAGCTTGGGAAGTTTCATCACTTTATCTCGTACGACTGTGCAACTCGCAAGATCATTCACGGGATGAAGTGCGGCGCTACACGGCTCTTCCCCACTCACGGAGTGGGATGATGTCTCGTTCACGGAACGTGACAGCTTGGGAAGTTTCATCACTTTATCTCGTACGACTGTGCAACTCGCAAGATCATTCACGGGATGAAGTGCGGCGCTACACGGCTCTTCCCCACTCACGGAGTGGGATGATGTCTCGTTCACGGAACGTGACAACGTAGACCGTACCGCTTGAGAATGCACTGCAGAGGGCGAGGGGTGTATTGACACGGTCAATAAGGTCCGTACGGAATCAAGATGCAATAAGTAGTGATGAGATGACGCACATATCCCACAAGTTAATGTGCTTTTACAAGTAGAAACCTCGTGATTTGATTTTAAACAATTAGAGCATAACTGTAATTCTTTGACACGGTCAATCCTTTCAGTTATAGACAGTTTACGAAACTGTGTACATCGATATATTAAATGTTCACTATTACAATGCGGACATAGGTCGAGTATATAAAGGGCGGTGTCGATTATTTTGTGACTGATCTTGTCATAAAGAAGACGCTACGGTGCTATCTTTGCCTGTTGTAATGCAGGAGGAGGAGCTAGTATTCTCGAATGTGTATTCTTCAGTTTCTAATACACATTCTTGAAAGTACTGTTCGTGTTTCAACGCTACGAGCTTGCACTGAAAGTAGAGTTCGTCAAAAGTATCTAATTCGCCTATACCTGGCCTTACATTTGGATTTAACTGCAATTTTAAAACGATAATATTCATAATTGCATTTTCAAACTGATTTCGAACATCGCTTAATTCTGAATAATGTACCATAAAATTCTCAATAATATTTCTTTGTTGATGGTCATTGCTGATCTCTTTAGATAAGTCGTAAACATTTTGCAGCTTTCCGAAAAGGTGTTCCTTTTTCAAAATGAGAGAAAATAAAATGGCATCCTGAGTATCTGACATTTTTAGAAAAATAATTTATTAATTCAAATAAAGAACGAAATAGTGGACTCGACCCGATAAATAAATGCTTCGTCTTTATATGAATGAATTGCAAACTAATAATGGACTTTTCCATGTGCCGTAATAAACTGAATTTTATGAAAAATAAGATAATTTACGAAAGATTAATTAATAATATGAATAATTTCGATAACAAGACATGTAAACGTTACTAGTCCTTTGAAATTATCCGGCTCGGAGGCCAAAAAATGTGGCGAAAACGTTTCGCTAGTAAAGGGGGGCGACTCACGGAGTCGCGGAGAGGGAAGAGAATGTATAGAGAGAAGTGGACTGTATTAAACGATAGATGATTATAGTATTCAGCCTTCAGGTACAGCAAAAAGCTATCACAATACGATTGTGATATGCTGTACTATCAAACCTTTCGCACTGAATGAAAATAGGCAAAAGCACCACTCACCTCCGTTCCTTAGTAGAGGACAACAGCCACGGGCCGCTCTCTGCTGGACACGCTAGGTTGATGCTGTATGTGAGCCTTTATCTTCAGGTTTTCAATAATTATTATAGCACGTGCATAGTAACCATGTCTTGAAAATTTGCAATTGACATATTTAAACAATTGCATAGCGCGCATATATGGGGCGCATGCATCAAGTGGCGCCCTCTCACTGCCGAAGTGCGAACCACGCGGTGAGCCCCGACATATGGTCGGGAAAGTAAGTAGGTACCTCTACCTAAATCAATTCAGACGAAAGGATTGATCTAACACGTACCATTTTAAATAAATGTAGTACCCAGATCAACGGTGGCGTCTCGAAAATACTCTTGCCCTGTCATTGGGAGCGAGCGGACTTTCCACATTTGATCGTGCACCTACTTACTGAAAATAGTGATTTTACTACAAAATCCAGGCGCTGAATAACTGGACATCACAGTGTGTATATGTTTTATGAAAAGACAACCTGATGAAGGTCGCGGGAAGTCGCTGGATGGAGGCCGCTTCCAACCGGTCGCTCTGGGAATCTATAGGGGAGGCCTACTGTTCAGCAGTGGAGTGTAGGTACCTCCAGCGGCTGATATGGTGCTGATGAAACTTTACAAAAATAAAATACATGAGTATTACAGAGGTATAGAGGGTAATGTAAGATGTGAATAGAACATAAAACAAGGATTAAATCTTTGTAAAAATTATTTAAAGATTTTTTACGAATAGTATTATTAAAAATACTACTACATTCAAAGCATTGTCTAAGTTGAGACTAAGATAACTTCTCCTACGGACCTTACGAAGGTTAACCGCCTCCGTGGCTCAATGTAAACAACATTGGGTTTACGATTCGGAAGTCGCTGGTTCGATCGGGGTACATGTTTAAGTACTCGGTTTGCTTGGTGGTAGGGCATTTTGAATGTCCGCCTGGTTAGCTACCACCATCTTATCTTAATCTGCCGCCAAGCAGCAATGTTAATAGCATTGTTGTCTTCCGGTTGTCAATAAGATAGCCAGTTCCCCAAATGTGTTGGGGTTCCCAGGTCAGTACGCTTCCACCTTCGACCTCATCTTCACTTAACATCAGGTGTGATTGAGGTCAATGTACCAATCCTTTGTGCATAAAAAAACGGAGTGAATCTTTACCAAAGAGAAGCTACTGACTGAATTATAATGAAGTTTTGCAAATAGATACTCCACCGTGGGCTTGACAAGGACTGCTTTGGTAACTGATTCGGTTTTGGCCACCGTTCCTGCGTTTTTATTCCTTGATTTCCTGAGCAACCCTGGACGGGTAAGGGCCGCCGCAGTTTGCGCAGGTGGCCAACTGGTCTTTGTGTCTAGGCCATTTGGAGCGTTATTCTCTTAACAGCGCACGTACACCAGAGGGTTATTTCAGTCAGCGTTGCGATGATTCGCGGAATTGTTGGCAGCAGCGGTGGCATTGCGCTGGCTCCTATTTGCCATGCGATGCTTCCTGGCATGTCCATTAACTTTTGCAGATTTTAAATGCTCGGCGTCTTTGTGAACTCGGCGAGGAATGTACAACTCGGGTGTCCGCTTCTGGCCCGTGTAAAGTTACTTTAGCTTACATTGGTTTTATTTCCACACACACACTCAAACGTAGTAGAAAGCGGAAACAGCATGACATACACATACAAATTTTAATAAAAACATCTAGCCCGTATAGTAGCTTCATGTTGTCCGCCGAGTGGGGTACTCGTAGAGAAGGCGTTCGTAAATGTCTTCCGGGTTGGTGTCTACCGGAAACCCCGAGTGGCCTCCTTCAGTTTCCTCTCGGAAGGAGGGGAGCAGAAAAAACAGCTGATGCTTTGTACGTCCTCGAGTATCGATTTACGTCTGGACGTAGCGGTATTCATCTCTATCTGTCGGAGGGAAGTGCGCACCTGTTTTAATCGGGGCAAGGTCCAGTTGCATAGATGTTCGATCACTATGGGCGGATATTTTCTTACCGCAGATATTTTTAGCAGCTGCGACTGATAAAGGGCTGTGGCACCTATACCTGTGGCACCTGAGTAGGTGGTAGATGACGCTGCAGGGGAGGATGCAGGTGATGTTGGCATGGGTGGCGTTTGGACAGATTGTGCATTATCAATCGGGTGGGTGACATAGGAGAGGAGTGGAGGCAAGCCAAAAATGATAGCAACTATTTAAATAAACAATGTAGGTAATTTATTTTCTAAAAGAACCGGGAGAACCGGTATTGTATGTTCGGTACAGGTGCTACAAACCTGGCTTTCCTTCCTAGATATAACTAGTGGAGATTGAACGTTTGATATAGATTAAAGCGTAGAAATGAGAGTTGATCCTCTTGCCAACAAAATTTTGATTGGGAAAGTCCAATAGAGGCTTTTTTCGACAGCTACGGCTTGGTTCTATTTCTTTAACGTGCAATACCACACGGTATTTTTTCATGTTTAATCTGGCTTAATTGTTTAAATTAGTTATGCTTATATTCAAACTTTGTCTTAATTATATTACAGTAGCACTATGTGCTAATTATTTATAAATTGCATTAATGAAAAAAGCAACTGTAGAAAAACTTTTTATTAAAAATTTTTCAACATGTTTACAAAGTCGTCCCAAAGACAGTATCCCTTATTGTCAATATGACAGTCTTCCATCTCCATTACCACCCAATTTGGTGGGTTAGCCAGGGATAACTTCGCGCCATTTCTCAGCTGATCTCTATTTTGGTACACATAATTAACTTTCAACAAATCTCGATTATGTTCTTTATCGTGCCACTTTTGAAATACAATTTTGCCGCCGATAGGTGTTTTTTCAT
Source organism: Oegoconia quadripuncta (assembly GCA_949316235.1). Classification (NCBI taxonomy): domain Eukaryota; kingdom Metazoa; phylum Arthropoda; class Insecta; order Lepidoptera; family Autostichidae; genus Oegoconia; species Oegoconia quadripuncta. The sequence continues at coordinate 26,864,140 of OX438749.1, forward strand.
AGGAATTTGGCAGTTCATACGGTTTGAAATTCAAATACCTCGTTACTGAGCTCAAATTAGAATCGTGGCCTACTAATAAAGTAAATTTTCGTTGATTATTCAAGAAAGACTCAAACATTTTTCTGATTAAAGGTTTAGCAACGTCTTTTGCTATACTTGTAATGTTAAATCTGACGTTTTGATTTGCTTTCGTAATGTCAGTGAGCGTTTCTATTATGTTTTCTTCTCTAATGTGGCCCCAAGCAATTGAATCCAAAGGTACGCCACTATAATATTCCATTAAAATTGAATCTACAACAGAATTTCCAATGGCTAAAGGACCAATTACATTTGGTTCTTCAAGTACTTTATAAAATACTTTATCTTCCACAGACGTAAGATCACAGATTGATTCTTTTCTACAGATTTCCGACTTTTCTACGTCCAAAATTCTATTCAATTCCAAATAAGCACCTTTTAAATCTAATTCGTTTAGTTTCTTCTTCATATCATGTACTATTTTGTTCTTGTGTGCTTCAGTTGTATTGTGAATAATTGGGTTAAAGACTGGGTCACTAACTGTGTTCATCATCTTGTGATGAACAGTGAAATTACAATTTTTAAATGCAGCATTAGTGAATATAGTTGCTGTCTCAACAGTACGTTGTGGTGTGTTTGCGAATAGGAAGACCTCGTCATGTTTTAAACAGGCTCTTGGTAAGAAACCCACGTCCTCTAGCCACGCTTTGAAGTATTCTCCCATATATTCTTCCAACAGTGCACCTTTTGGGGTCAAATACGCTAATGTAACATTCCATTTTGGCCACTCTTTTGGAGTAAACCGTTCCAAGTTACCCACCAACGGCGCTCGATTGTTGTGTCTCCCTAAAACGAGAACTTGTTTTAGGCTGTATGGGTTAGCCTCAACGCTTACTAAGAATAAAAACAATAAAATTTCCACCATATTCGTCGATTTATCACTTTTTGGCGCCATGTCTCCAATGTCACGTTATAACAATCACAGTTGATATCACAGTTGGTAAAATATTTGTCCAAGTTATCGTTTCTTTAGTTTCATTTAATTTGAAATAAATCAAGCGTGGACACTCCGCCGTATAACGAATTCAACTGATTACGGATTCTTGATTTCACTTCGATTCGCGACATTGTCGCATGGCTGGTTAGGTAGTACTATATCAGTAGCAGTAATACAACTCGGTTTTGTTTTATTTTTTAATTCGAATGCCCCAGGTAGGAAGCCGCTTACGCTACAAGGGTAACATAAAATATACCTACTTACACCCGAATACAATGACTCCTCTTAAATAGGTATACTTATAGAGATATGGTCTTATTCGTTTATAATAAGTCTGTAAATCTTCCAAAAAGTAAATAAATAAAATACATTTTTAGTAGGTATAGGATAAAAAAGTTGCCTGTTGCCTCTTTATACACTGAAGAGGAATATCATTTGTACTTTTGGCGCGAATCAATTTACTAACTAGATGGATATCGTTTGCAATAAAATAAAATAAAATAAAATCCACATAGTTCTAATCAAATCGTGAAGGAAGCATAATGTGGATTATGTATTCATAATCTGCCGATAGAAGAAAATAAATTAATTACGAATTAAAATCATTCGTTTCTTTAATAAAGTTAGGTACGTCTCTGTTTAAATCGGAGACCCTCACACGCTCGTGGTGAACCTTTATATATTGGAGGTCTAACCGTTACAGGACCTACTTACGGCATGTAACTATAAAATTGAAGGTCTTTGGTCTATAACTACGTATTCATATGAACAACTTTTCTTTTTAACAAATAGGAAAACTAATTACTATCCTCATCCGTTTACTGAAATCGATCAGTCGGTCTTAAACTCAAAAAAGAAATGGAATCAAACAGGTCTCTTTCCGCGTCCAGTTTTTACTTGTATACAGTCAAGTTTAAAGTATGTTCGAGCAAAGGAAGGGCGAGGCCTCCCAGTAAATATCTTAAATACTTAATAGGTTGGTCCCAACCTCTGATTGTAATTTGTAAAATAAAGGTCTTTCCGCCCAAAAAAGATATATTATGTACTTGCATGTTTTTACAGCGACGGACTCACCCCCTTTTACGTGTACATATCTGTATTAGGTATTTAAAAAGATGAATCGTGTATAATGTTTCTCTGACTTCAATCCATTTGGGATGAAGATCGTGACGTTATGTAGTAGGTATGTATAGGTATATCAATCGGTATTTCTTCTATAGACTCCATAGACAAATGTCTAGTTTTCTTACTGCTTTTCATTTAATATCCTATGACACAAATGAAGATATCCATTATCATAATAATATGGCGCTACTCACACCGAAGCCATAATATGCATCGGTGTTATTTATAGTAGGCGTACTATGACTGCAATATTCGTGAAGCATTATGTGAAAGAAAGTAGATACCCATTGAAAAGAAATAAATTGAAAATTTACAAAACCTTCTAGAAATTAAGATGCCTTAATCCGTCCAGTGGCGCCCAATATTGTTCTGATCAGCCCTTAGATTACGTAAATTCATCGGTATCGTTATCGATTACGTTGACAATGAGAAACCGTCAAATTGCCGAACGAGCGATGAGCCAACCAATCACATGTCAGAACGTAACCGATGACGATAACGATGAAACCATGTAATAGAACCCCTGCACCCGAAAAACTTTAACGATTCTTATAAATAATACCTAAAAAGCTTCAATTACGGTTATTCAAATTATTGATAAAAACGGCCACTTTATTGTAATCGTGATTTCTGGCGCGAAGACTGGAGAGAATAAGCTAGATGGAACGAGAGAGCAATGAAGAGGTCCTGCAGATGGTTAATAAGAAGAGAGTGTCTTTGAAGATCATTGAAAACACAAGGTGTAAGATGTTGAGTCATCTGATACGACACGACAACGTTAATAAGAACATCATGGGAAGACTGTGTGAGGAATGATATGTGTGTGTGTGAAAGGGGTGAGTACGGAGATGACGGCTGATAGAGGAGAGTGGAAGAGGATGACATGTTGTGCCGACTCCACCTAGAGTGGGATAAGGGCAGGAAAATGACGAGTTTCATTCATAATGCGAACAATCATGGCATGAAACTCCCTTCCTGCGTCGCCTTTTCGAAATCATCTTTGACCCTACTACAAGTATAACTTTCCATCAGGTGAATTTGTGGTCAAATACATAACAAGTTTATCAAAAAAAAATCTTTCACATGGTACTCGCATTGGTGTTACTAACGATCGACAAATTGACGATTTTCTTATCTATATTATTGCCATTTAGATAATTTAATTCCTCACCAAAACAAATTAGTGGTCATTTATAAAGCTATTTATTGAACAGAAAATGTATATAAATATTATTGCTTAACCTTTTCACGCAAGGATGTGGACGCCACGGGAAGCATGCCAAGGCATGCTTGCCCGAAAAACTCGGCTTTTATAAAATCAAAAATCTTTCAGTAACTGGGCTTCTGTGATACCTAAGTAAGACATGCCAGCCAGTTCTATTATTTAAGATTGTGAGATTAACTTTATAGATACATATATATCGTAAATAGCGATAAAGGAGCGACATACTTTAGAATAGAATAGTTTATTTGCAAGAACATTGTTTATAAGGTCACAAATTAGTTTGAGGATCTTATGTTCTACCGGTGATGCGGCATGCAAAAATTTTATTAGTTAATTTACTTTCTAATTATGCATTGTTCAATTCAAGCGGTATATAGACCCTTTCTTTTAAAAATATAACTAACTTTATCTACTCACTTAACAACATACTGCAAAAATTTCTTCAAAATTTGTCCTTCAAGGATACAGAGAAGTTATTGACTGTCTTGAAGTAACCTTTAAGCAATTTATTCTGTATTATTTATAGATTTCTAGTTTGTATCTACATATGGTTATATTATTTTAAGTTATAGAAAGGCCAAGTCAAGAGTACCCTAAACCGACGAGCATGTATGAACAACCTTATGAGAGTGAAGGAAGCAGAAGAGGTGTGTCAGGATCGTAGCAAGTGGAAGTATGTGGTCTCTGCCTACCGCTACGGGAAACAGGCGTGATATTATGTATGTATGTATGTAAGTTATAGAAGCCCTAGCTTGGCCTGAAACACAGGATTTTCCTAGTTCAGGCACTAGTGGTACAGTTGCAATTCAGTATTATTATGTATAGTCTATGTTTCAATGTACCATTTGAATTAATAATTTGATTTGAATTGTCAAATTTTCTAAATTACAGATTCATACATTTATACAATATACAGGGCGTCCCAAAGTTATGGGACATGAAGGGGAAGTACCTTAAATATTGTAGATAGTGAATTTTGCTCAAAGAAGACTTTATGTTATTTTTAAAAGTTAGTAATTCTGCATTCATAGATTTTCTAAAAATTACTTGCTTCGGCTGGGAATCGAACCGACTTAAATGTGAAAAAAAAAACACCCTACTTTTATGATGCCAATCGAAAGAATAGCTAAAAAATAATAACTCTGCCTAAGTAACATAGTATTTTAAAAGAAAGGAACAACATAAAATGATTGAGTCAAATTTCAAGAAAGTTATTTATTGCCGACGCCTTCAAATTTTAAGGGATAAGATAAGAAACCATTCCGCGGCGGAGCAAGAAAACTTAATTTTCCAACAAGATGGAGCTCCGGCTCATAATAGTCGGAGAGCAGCAGATTTTCTAAATGAATGTTTTCCTACATGGATTGGTACAAATGGACCGATTAGATGGCCGGCCAGATCCCCGGACCTCACACCATTAGATTTCTTCTTTTGGGGATACGTGAAAGATATGCTATACAAAAAGCGATACGAGAACGTAGGCGAGTTGCAAACAGAATTGTGTCACATCGAGTGTTCACCATAAAATGATTAGAAAATCAACAGGCAGCGGGCTCATTAAAAGATTGGCGATTTGCGTAAGACAAGAGGGATCACATTTTGAGCATTTAATTAATTAATTTACAAAAAAATACCTACTTAATTGACTACGGCAGTTTCATGTATGTTTTTTATTTGATTAAAATGATTAATTTCACGTTGTTCCTTTCTTTTAAAATACTATGTTACTTAGGCAGAGTTATTATTTTTTAGCTATTCTTTCGATTGGCATCATAAAAGTAGGCTGTTTTTTTTTTCACATTTGAGTCGGTTCGATTCCCAGCCGAAGCAAATAATTTTTAGAAAATCTATGAATGCAGAATTACTAACTTTTAAAAATAACATAAAGTCTTCTTTGAGCAAAATTCACTATCTACGATATTTAAGGTACTTCCCCTTCATGTCCCATAACTTTGGGACGCCCTGTATACTTTTTATAGCGTAAAATATATATTTTGTGTATTTTTAATAGAAGACATCATATTGATACATTTCTTTGACTAGGAGTCAAGAAGATTTATTATATATCACAAAACTATGACATTCATAGACATAGGTACCTGTATATATTTACAAGCAAGTTATGGTAACTATTAATCTTTGTGTTTGGTATCTAGAAATTCTTTGATTGAGTAGAATAATTCTTTGATTTATAATTAATGATTAAACGAACTTACCTGTACGTTAAGTTCTATCATAACTATGCGAAGGCTCCGTCCGAAGGGATTAGTAGATAATCACATTAAAGAAGATTTAGGAATTAGAGAAGAAAATACGACATCCAGACCGTGGTCCCGTGGACCGAGCGTAGAATTCTTTGATTTATAATTTGGACAGTCATATGACTATCATAATACGCGGCTTGCTACAGGAACTGAACCTGCGCTGGATCGCCGAAAATGACGCGGTAACGTTTACAATAATGCTAGGTCGGCACATTGAAAATTATCATTCATATTGCTACCAGCCGTCAAAGGAGACGGATCGAGCCTGTCCGGGCTGTTTGTAACTAATCTCAAAATATCCATTACTTAATACCTGAGATTTAAAAGACCTTTTCTCATAAGGGATGAAACCCGACTGGATTTACCACCAAAACGAGCGGTTCTCTATTGAGAGTGTCAATAAGACTCAATTTCAAATGGACCGAATCTTATTTAACCTTATTCCCAAAACGTCTCATTCCCAAAATACAGTAAATTGTAGTATCAAAAATACTCGATTATCATAAAAACTGATTCTCAATACGTCCTAGACCCTAAACACACTCACGTGAGTGACTTTAGTTACCTATATTATCATTGACACCTGGAAGAATCCGGTGAGTTCGTTATGGAATTTCAGCAGGAGGGATTGTTGACTACATCTGTGGCAGATAGCATGCGAGGGCCGAGTTGGATGGCATGAAGGGCATGCGAATGTTTAGATACCCTTCACCGGTAAGCATCTCAAGTTCCATGATCATAATTGAGTCTTATGATTTGTGTGTGTGGTCTGTAATTGCCTCCTGAAAGGTTTGAGGTAATCGGGCCCGTGTTCTATCAGTGACAGACCATAACCTCTATTATTACATTCCTAATCTTCTTCTGAACGAGTCGACAACAAAAATATCAAACATCATTTCTAATGTCATTATGATATCCTATTCGACCTTAGCAGCTTGACATAATATTGCCATTGCCCGAGCAACCCTATACCACGGATGGCTGGCTACTTCCAGGACATATAATACGTATTGTAAATGTCTTTCGCCAATTATTATTATTATTTCTAAATTCTTGTTGTTTTGGTCACATAATACTTACTTGTAGCAAATAGTGTACGATAACTTATGAAGTATTTTATGTTCTGTTATCAGTGAATGCACGAGATCAACACTGAAAAACAGCAATTTCGCTGAGGCTCCAACCTATTTTACCCACTAAAATAGCAAATTCTGTAAACATAATTATTGGAATAAACGCGTGAAATTCGGCGTCACGTGTTGCCGGAATCCTCATTCTCATACGTAGAGACTGCTTTACCTATGATTATAATTTACATCCCAAAGAACTGCGCCGAAACATAAAAGTGTCATTAATAGTTTTTTTAAAAAACAACGAAGTTATTTAGAATATTTGTGAATAAGGGCAGTGCAGACCACGGACTTTTTGTCGGCAATAATATTTTTTCTTCCTATGTGATCAGAATACCACAAATAATAATACATTCCATCCTCGCGGAACGAAAAAAAAAAGCTGTTGCCGGCGATTTAGTTCATTTCATCAAAAATTTTAGCCTACCTAAGTCCAGGTCCTTATAAAATAAGCAAAAAAGCTAAAAAACGGCAAATAAAATGTTATGTAGGGAGTATAGGGCATGGAGACATGAAGGGAAAGGTAAGAGGCATTCGAGTTGTTGTGCTGGAGACGAATGGAGGAATAAGCTGGACAGAGACGAGAACAAATGAAAAGGAGTTCATGATGGTAAAGGAGAAAATATGCTTGTTGGCCGCAATTGAGAACCGAAGAGGAAAGATGGGCCACTTGATACGACATGACATTTTTTAAAGAATATAATTGAGGGAAAGATTGAAGAAAAGAGAGGAAGACTTAGGCGTAATTACTTAGGCCGGTATTAATAAACCATTCTCAAGATTGAGAACAGTCTTGTGACCGGTCTCAAGTAAACGTGTTGATTAATAAACCGAACTTGAGACCTAAAAAGGTCGTGCATACTCAGGCAGTACTCACTTGAGAGGTGCGCGTATTTATAAACGAAACTCAAGACTATCATTCATTCGCCGCTGAGGCGTATACTTGAGAAGTGATCTCAGCTGAGTAGACCTCAAGATTGGTTTATAAATTAGCACGGAGCTTGATATAGCATCAACTGCTTAAGACGCATCTCGGTTGATACAGCCTCAAGACTTGTATTGAGATTGGTTTATTAATACAGGCCTTAGACCAAGGGAAAGAAAAGGTTAAATTGAGCGCGCGTAGCAGAGGGGTATGATCATTATTCCGCCGACAAGAAAATTAATCAAGAATAACTGACATGGTATCAGTATTAATTGTATAACAAAAAACATGCTACTTACGTAATTTAATTTTTTTATTTAACGAAGGACAGGGTAATTATGTAATTTACTATATCAATTATGATACTCACCCTAATCATAGCAAATATTTTTTTCTATTCCAAGAGCCAAGTTCTTTTTTTATGCACAACAGGTTAGCACTTGACCCCAATCACACCTGCTGTTAAGTGAAGACGAGGCCGAAGGTGGCGTACTGACCCGGAAACTCCAACATAATGGGGGACTGACTATCTTATCACTGACAACCGGAACACAACAATGCTATTAACATTGCTGCTTGGCGGCAGATTTAGATAAGTTGGTGATAGCTAGCCAGGCGGACATTTAAAATGCTCTACCACCAACCAAACCGAGTACATAAACATATACTCCGATTTGTAAACGTAATGTTGTATACATTGAGTCACGGAGGCAGTTGAAATTTATTGAAGAAGATATCAAATCAAATCAAATCAAAATATTTTATTTCATAGGATAAAATTATCACTTAAAAACGTCACTATTAATATTATATTGAAATTTTTTTACAGCTCATTCACAAAGCTGACTCGCCAGACAAGAACGAGCAAGAAACTCTAGGGCTGCTCTTTTAAACAGATTATAGGTTGCGATTTGATAATTATATGAATAATAAGACAGCTATGTCCATGCTTGCTTATCATTCAAATAGTCAGTGATTTTATAATAGCCTTTTGTTAATAATTTCTGTTTTATGATTGCTTTAAATTTATTTAAAGGCATATTTTGAATGTCAACTGGAACCTTATTATAAAAGCGTATACATTGCCCATTGAAGGATTTACTAACTTTGTGAAGTCGGCTAACATAAACAGATAACTGGTTCTTATACCTTGTATTAAAATTGTGCCTATCACTATTTTTCGCGAATAAGGTTATATTTTTTTTGTCATATAACAAATTCTCATAAATGTATTGAGATGTAATTGTTAAGATATTAATTTCCTTAAACTTATCACTAATATTCAGGTCCTAATCTGTCTACGAAACAATTTTCATCCAATCCGCCGCCGTTTAGGCATGAAGAGTTAACAAAACACACGCACACAAACTTTCGCATTTTTAATATTAGTATGGTAGTTCTTTGCCGTTGAATATCACTTACGATCGTAAATCGCCCGTGTGATAGGATTGTATGACAAGTTGTCTGTATTACAATTCTCGTACGACAATAGGATCTTTTTTTTATGCAGAACGGATCTGTGGAGTAAGCAGAGACATTTGGTGACATCTTTCCATCAATTCTAAAAACTATTCAAGCGCAACTCATTCTGGCGCTTGTGTTCCGTACAATAAAGTTTGTAGGTAATGTATAGGTCGGTTTACTAAAGCTGGCACGAATGGATTGAATAAGTGAGTGAACCAGTGAACGAAAGTGTACAAGCACTGTACAAGTAGGTAAAATAATAACAGGTTTTCGGTTTGAAATGTGAACATCGCTTCGGTTCAACGGATGGCGCTCATACAGTGACATTCTATTCGTGACAGCTTTAGTGAATCTACCTGTAGTCCCTTACATAGTATCCCAGGGCAAATACGATAAAAAATTAGCTTAGCCAGACATAATTTAGAACCGACTTATATAATTGCTACCAATCATCCCTGGACATAATCAGATCGTTCGAATGCCAGGCTATTTCACAATTAATAATGAAACCTTTATGTAAAATCAAAGCCTGATTTTAAAAGAGCAACCCTTCGAGTTTCTTGCTTGTTCTTCTCAGGAGGAAAATTGCATTTTAAACAACCACTAGCTTAAAAAATGTAAAATTGACTAGGTATTTTGAGTGTACTCTGTGTACCTACAAAATAAAGCATTTTTGACTTTGACTTTGACTATAGATTTGACTATTATATGTATATGATTGTATACGCTTAGTCCAGATATTTTTACAAAACCCTATTTTTAATTTGCATCTTAATAATAATAAATACTAACTGATATTTAATTAGGTAGACTTTTGTTAAACACAGTTAACTTATTGATGGATAAAAAACTAAGCATGTTGTAGTTAGGCATGCATGTGTTTTAGCTGAACATGTCGTCTCATTTTTATTTCCTAAGCAATGCAGGCTTAGGAAATAAAAATGAGAACTAATATTTTGTAACGATAATTTCCCTAAATGTTTTGAATTTACAGAAATACCCATCAATTGAGCATTTTTTTTTTGAGAAACACACGCAACATTAGCGTATTTAGTTACTTGGTACTTGCGTTTCTTACAAATGCCTAACTTGTAGCAATTGTTACTACATTTATCTACAATACTTTATGAAATCTACTTTCAAGAAAATCGCGGTTATTCGTTTTTCCGAGGTGAAACTGTATTTGCCCTGGGCTATACAGATAGGAAAAAAAAACATAGATAAAGCTTTCGCTAAAAATGCTAGTCAGTAATTCACTGCAACAGAACAATGCCTTCGTGAATTTCATCTAACATATCCTACACATTACAGAAATTATAATAATATAATCTCGAACTCGAACTACGAGTAGGTACCTACAACGTAAAGTCGACAGCACGGCAATTTTCCCCTGAGAAGAACAAGCAAGAAACTCGAGGGGATGCTCTTTTAAAACTGGTTTTTATATAACAAAAAGGCATAATAATATTATCTTTATTTCTTGTATTTTTTTTATAAATATCCATACAGCGCCATCTAGTTCCACAGCAAGCAACTATAGGCTTATGTTGTGGATACCAGATGGTTGATATACTACATAAATACATTTTTTTTTCTTAAATAAATGCTTATTATAAATGAAAACATCTATAACTCGGGTACACATGTCCGTATTCATCACACAAACATATGCCCCTAGCGGGATTCGAACCCGCAACCTTTTGGTATAGTGGTGAGAGTTGCTAACCACTACACCAAACTGTGTGCAAAGTGCGAGTTTTGTCTCGTTTTTAACTTTACCATCGCGTTCGCGTTTACGCAAAAAGTATCTATGAAAAAAATCGTTTTGCAAACTATCCGCTAGAGGCGCTGCACATTTCTCCATACAAATCTTCACGTAAACATGAACGCGGTAGTAAAGTTAGGTCGAAACAAAACTTACACTCCGCCCTCAGGTCGTATATTGACATCATGTTTATCACAATTTTTCCTAATTGAGCTATATTTTTTTTATTGACATTATATTAGATTTTCATAATTTAACTATGACGAAAATGTTAGAATATTAAACTTTTTAAACTTATCTCTAAAGAAAAAGTGTCCTATGTCAATTATGCCATGTCAAGTATGCCACGTCAACAACTATGCCATATCAACTATGCCATGTCAAGTATGCCATATCAACTGTGCCGTGTCAAATATGTCATATCAACTATGCCATGTCACACAACTTTTCAAGCTTTCAGCAGCTTTGCAAGCTTTTCAGCTTTATCAACTGTCCTATGTCAACTATGCCAAGTCAACAACTATGCCATGTCAAGTATGCCACGTCAACAACTATGCCATATCAACTATGCCATGTCAACTATGCCACGTCAACAACTATGCCATATCAACTATGCTATGTCAAGTATGCCATATCAACTGTGCCGTGTCAAATATGTCATGTCAACTATGCCTTATCAACTGTGCCATGCATGTGACAAACCGACAGACGTCCGTGTTCCGTTTGATCCAATTTCAATATGGAACTCCAAAAAGTCATAAAAAGACACGCTTCAGTATATCAACTCATGAATAGATCTCTTCTACCTTTGTTTCTGTGACATACATTAGCATACTACCCTGTGATGGGCTTGTCAGAGGTCTTTGATGGATGCCACAGATAATAAAAGTTAAATATGGCACACCAACTCTGACTACTTTCACTATCGACTACGGTCTGACGTAGGTATGGTTGCTTCATTTTCGTTAGTCATTTAACGTTTTCTCATTGGTCAATAGGGTAAAATCTCAACGCTAATTTACCTACAGATGACGCCACTGTTGACTATTCCTAATGCCACAAATGGTATTGCAATAGAGACTATTTATTTTTATTAACAATTGATAAAAGTAAGGACACCCAAAAGTAGCGTCACATATTATTTATTGCAAAGAAGAAAAATCAATAATGCTCAAAATTTTAGGTCACATTTATGTTAATTGCTTTTGGTTTGTTATATGTAATATAAAATGTAATATTCCAATTGAAAAGATGTGTTGTTGCGGAGTTTCTTGTCGCTTCTTCTCTCTAACCATAACACCTTGTGAAGCGATGTAGTTTAAAAAAAAATAACATGTTGACTTTCAATAAGTTATATTTTTGTATCCTACGTGGAATAAAATATTTTCGATTTTGATTTTATCTTTTATGACAAAAAGGTTTGTAGCGCAGCATAATTATAGTCGCTGGGAACCAGCAGCCGCTAATTTTCAGCCACAACCTGGTTAACCTTTTATTTCCTTAGTGTCTTAATCAATCGGCACCAAATAGGTCCGTAAATAAGTATTTGCAAGCCCTTGTCTGCTTGCTGAGCCTTATGCAATGATTCAGATAGAATTAATAATTATTATATTCGTATAAAACTGTGTTGTGTTACTGCTACTGAATACTACTCTTATCTCATACGAGATGACGCAAATCCAGAATCTACTTAGGTATGCGAAGTTTGGAATCAGAATCAGTCGAGTTACATTCGTTAGCCTGAAGTGCTCTTTGATATAATTGAAATTAAACGAATTTTACTAAAGTTTGTTAAACAAACGATTTCCTAGTGGTTCGATTTTATTGTCGTTACTCATTCTTTAAACGAAAATGGTGGGAATTTTCTTGTTTTTGCTCCTAGCGAGCGTAGACGCCAGCCCGTACAGCCTTAAACAAGTACTCATTTTGGGGAGACACAACGTCCGCTCGCCGATACGGTCTAGTTATATACAAAAGTTTACTCCGAAAGTGGGGCCCCAATGGAACAATGTTACGGATGCGACTTTAACACCAAAAGGTGCGTTAATGGAAGAATATATGGCAGACTACTTCAAGGAATGGCTTAAATATGTGGGGTTCTTGTCAGAGACATGTTCAAAGAGGGACGACGTCTATATACGATCGAGTTTCTCAAATAGAACATTTGAAACTGCCAGAATATTTACTAATGTTGTGTTTGAAAATTGTAATATCACTGTATATAACAAGGGTGGAAGATTAATGAACTTTCTTTTCGACTCGTTCATACACAACTCTTCTGAAGCACATAAAGATGAAGTAATAAATGATATAAAGAAAAAACTAGACGAATTAGATTTAAACAGTGCTTATTTGGAATTGAATAGAGTTTTGGACCTTGAAAATTCGGAAGTCTGCAGAAATATGTCTATTTGTGATCTGACATCTGTAAAAGATGATGTATTATACAGAGTAGGTGACGAACCTATCCTCATTGGTCGGCTACAGATAGCAAATTGTATTACAGACTCAATATTAATGGCATATTATAATAACGTGCCATTAGATTCCATTGCTATTGGAGATGAAAATTTAGAAGTAATCACTGAAATTACAAAAGCATATGAAAATGTCAAATTTAACACCACAAGCGTAGCAAAAGATGTTTCCAGACCGTTAATCAAAAAAATTGCTACGATATTCTTGAACAATCACCCAAAATTTACTTTATTAGTAGGCCATGACTCAAATTTGCATGGCGTAATGAGATATCTAAATTTTAAACCATATCAATTGCCAAATTCGTATGAAAATACACCCGTAGGTGGTAAACTTATTTTTCAGAAATGGTACAATAAAGATCTTAATCGAGATTTGTTGAAAGTTAATTATGTGTACCAAACTAAAGATCAGATTAGAAATAATGTTAGATTATCACTAGTTAATCCACCCAATTGGGTGGTAATGGAGATGGAAGAGTGTCATATTGACAATAGTGGATTCTGTCTTTGGGACGACTTTCTTAACATTTTGAAAAGTTTTTAATAAAAAGATTTTCAACAGATTTGTTTTCATTAGCGTGACTAATAATTTTTATTAGACCAGGAATGCAGAGCACAGAAAATACAGATCAAATCGAATCAAATTAAATCAAAAAAATATTTATTTCGTAGGATAAGAATTATCACTTGCAAATGTCACATTTTTTTATCCTAATATTAAAATTATTGACATTATTGCACATTCGTAAAGCAGATTTCTCAGAGAAGAATGAGCAAGAAACTCAAGGGTTGCTCTTTTAATTAAGTTTGGGTTACAATTATATTATATTGCATAATTGGACTGAATATCGCCGAGCGGTCTATGTCCTTAACCTAACCTAACCTAACCTTATTATAAAAGCGTATACATTGCCCCTTAAATGACTTAGTGACATTGTGTAAACGGCTGACATGAACAGCAAGTTTATTTTTATATCTGGTATTAACATTATGACATGTATATCACTATTTTTCTTAAACGATTCTATATTTTTTCTTACATACCTTAAGTTTTCGTAAATATATTGCGATGCTAATGTTAATATATTCATTTCTTTAAATTTATTCCTAAGAGACACTCTGGAGCCCAGTTTGTAAATCGCGCGAACCGCTCGTTTCTGCAGAACAAAGATACAATTTATGTCTGCGGCATTTCCCCACAAGATAATGCCGTAGGTCAGTATGCTATGGAAATAACTGAAATAAACCAGTCTCGCGGTATCCACATCGGTTAAATAAAGTATTTTTATAATCGCAAGTACTGCAAAACTGAGGCGCTTCGCTAACTTATCGATGTGTGGACCTCACTGCAGTCCTTTATCCAATGTGATCTATTCTTCGTGCTCATTTCTCGTACAAATTATGCCAAAAATTTACTTTTAAGGCGATCCTGTGATAACAAGTTCTACGACATAAATTTGTTTTAACACAAGTTTACCAAATGTAACTTTCACTGGGGCCCAGGTCTGTGAGTTATCCTTGATTGAGACTTAATCAATTATATATAAAAAAAACATTTCTATACTTGTGTCCCTAATTAAGAAGAAGAATACTTTTCACATTGAATGTTTACTCATTAATTATTCATATTTGTTTTCTATATTGATTTCATCATCATCACCATCTGCTTATCCTGTAACGCTTCTTGCATTAAAATGAATATCACAAAATGAATTCCCAAACATGTATTTTGCTGTGTTCCTTTATGTATGTGGCTATTTTGTGGAGACTGTTTGTTTGTTTGTTGAAAATAAATAAAATAAAAAATTACATAATTTATATAAGTCGGATAATGGAGATGGAAGATTATTTATTGTTTGTCTACCATTATTAATAAACCATTCTCAAGATTGAGAACAGTCTTGTGACCGATCTCAAGTAAACGTGTTGATTAATAAACCGAACTTGAGACCTAAAAAGCACGTGCATACTGCAAGCAGTACTCACTCGAGAGGCGCGCGTATTTATAAACGAAACTCAAGACTATCATTCATTCGCTGCTGAGGCGAATACTTGAGAAGTGATCTCAACTGAGTAGACCTCAAGGTTGGTTTATAAATTAGCACGGAGCTTGAGATAGTGTCAACTGCTTAAGACGCATCTCGGTTGATACAGCCTCAAGACTGGTATTGAGATTGGTTTATTAATACGGGCCTAAGATACGTAAAAATTTCGCGTCAGTAGTTATGTAACGAAGTAAAAGGAATACCTATTACCACAGCTAAATAGACTTTATAAGTTAATGAGTATAGTAGTCGAGAAACTTATAAAATTTGCTTTCCGCTTGTAAATTATTATTAGACAACGTCGGCTCGACACGCTCTTGGCCGGTAATGAAAATTCTGGCCACAGATTAACTAATAGTTTAACTACGGGCCTGCATGTGCATTATACCGGATGAGTTTTTAACACGCTTTTTAACCGACTTCTCTTCTGTTCTATATTCGGGGCGTATTTATTTTTATGTATGTACGTACATCGATTACTCCGAGATTTTTAGGCCGATTCACATGATTATATTTCTGTTGCAAAGGGGAACCTCTTAAGTTGATCCCACAAAAATTGCATTAACTTCGGATGAGTACTTTTTGACCAATGTAAAAAAATATGAAAATCTGACATAGAGGCATTTGCTGTGTTTAACAAAATTGCTTTTACTTTAAAACAGGCGTTTAAATTTTTTATACGAGCGAGAGGGGCATCGCACACAAATTATCAGGGAGATTGGCAAGTACGCTACAATACTAAAAAGCGAAAATGAGTAACATTATTATAATGTAGATTGATGTACATTCAATTGTGGCGCCGACTTCGAAAGACATTTTTTCATATTGAAGAAATAATAATTACGACAGTGAACATAGAAAATAAGTGATTGTGACCCCTTCTGAGCATCTTATCTAAATCTGCTGCCAAGCAGGAATGTTAATAGCATTATTGTGTTCCGGTTGTCAGAGATAAGATAGCCAGTCGCCCAAATGTGTTGGGGTTTCCGGTCCGGGGTTGACAGGTCAAGTACCAATCCGTCGTGCATAAAAAAATAACAGTCAAAAAAATATAACGCTTTATTCGAAGATGGATTTGGTAAAAAAAAAACTATACCTATCTTAATAACATCTATATTATCACTTAATGCCCTATTTTATCTTTACGGTAAAAAAACTCATCCGGTGTAGATATATCAAATTGACATATTTGTAATATTGTGTCTTTACCTATGAAATTGGAGTTTTTTTTCTTCTTAATATCTTATCTTAATATCTTTATTGTACACAAAATTATTACAGAAATATGCATTGTATATAAAATGTACAAAGGCGAGCTTAACTCCGATAGTTTTCTACCAGCAAACCTTAGAGATACATAGTGTTTATTACATCATATGTACCATACGTTCTTCGTTAATCATATGTACCAATACCTGCGAATTTCAAAGTTATATCCAAATTTGTTTTTTATTTGGAAAATGGAATATTATTTCAAGGTTTCACGTGAAATATTTTTTAATTTCTGGGCTAAATCACATAAAGAAAACTTTGAACAGAGCTCTTTTCATGTGCTTCTCATAATCATTTCTTAGATTCGCTGAAACTTTTATAAAGCGGTTACTTTTAAAAATTAACTGCCTATACTTAACTTAATGTTATCCGATAATACACACAAAGTTTAGCTAAATTTGGATTTGCCGTTCCCGAAAAAAAAATCAGAAATGTTTATATGGAGAAAACAGTCTTAATGAAATTCTTCATACAAAGCGCCAATTTCATAGGTAAGAACCTAATATTTTGGAACTGTACATTCGATCTTATCGCTTTCGCATATTTGTCTTTTCGACTAAATGACCCATCGGCTAAATGGCGTTTCGTTCATATGGCACTTCGATTATCCGGCGTCGCACAAATGGCTTTCGCTTATATATGTCTTTCGAAATCGGGTCACGAGTAGCCGTCCATAGTGTATTTTGTAGATCTCTTGCAGTTGTGGTGCGTTTACGTACTATAGCCACAGATTACTAATAAGTTAATTGCACAACACCCTATGGTTTTAGAACCTATTGTATCAAATCGAACGCGATGGTAAAGTTGAAAACGAGACAAAACTTACACTTCGCACACTGAATGCCATGTGACCACTAGTATCACATTATAAGGTTTTTTGTCTGAATTAAAACGCTTTTACTATAGCACAGTTGACGATGTAGCGATCTTGCAAACGTGTAGTTTTTCGCTTTCGACCTTGACTACGTCTTCGTGAGTATTCTCCCGTCACACGGTATCGCTTCCAAAGACTGTAGATAACAGAAGGGGCTACTCCTAGATCATTTCCAACATAGGGCATAGTTCCACCCTCTTCAAGCAAAGCGATAGCTCGGGAGACTTGCAATTCAGGCAGATCTGGCATTATGACGTAAACTCACTCGCTTCAATGAATAACAATACTCAAAAGACTCACTTCAATTTCTGTTCAGATTCAAAAAACTTGAAAAACCACTATAAATGTGTTTTCTGTGATTATTCTTCTTATTTTTGACGACCTGTTTGGTGTAGTGGTTAGCAACTCTGACCGCTATACTAAAAGGTTGCGGGTTCGAATCCCGCTAGGGGCATATGTCTGTGTGATGAATACGGACATGTGTACCTGAGTTATGGATGTTTTTCATTTATAATAAGTATTCTGTATAATAATAAGTATATATCTGGTATCCACAACACAAGCCTATAGTTGCTTAAAGTGGAACTAGATGGCGCTGTGTGTATGTCTAAGGATATTTATTTATTTTTATTTTTGAGGATGGCAACCAGTCAACCTCACTGTCGAGGGACATTACCTACTGCCAGTTTCGAGTGAAAAAATTTATTTCTCTTCTTCAGTTTATAAGTGAATCTCAGTCAAAACAAGTAATTCGTCGTATAGGTACTTGGCGTATACAGAGTCTAGTCACGGTCAAGTCATTCTTCAGTAAAGTGACAGAATGCTTTACAAAAGATTTTGGCGGCTTCTTGTGGGAACCCGAAAGCTCCGTTACGCACTTTAATTTACACTTCCTTTCACCTGTACACCAACACTAACGTTTGCTGCACAATATACTGCCATTATAAAGCTTCAAAAGTTAGAATGCACAAATTATAAGAATTATAAAGAAAAATGCTACTTGACTCGCCGATATCCCGCCAAAAAGCCTTTTCTGTGATTAGCAAGTAAAGAAAATTCAATGGCGTCACTTTGTTTTTAGATGTTCATAGACGCTTGGTCACTTTATTGAGAACTGCTAACAAAAACGCCGATGCTCTTTTGTTTTTTAATTTCTTCGACAATGCCTCTACATTATTTAGTGGCCAGTTATAATTAAAACCATAAGCAAAAAGTTTAGTTCTAATTTGAAATCTTGTTCCGCTAAATCTTTTGAGCAATGTATATGTATTTATTTACAAAAAAAAACGTATTTGTGTAGTATATCAACCATCTGGTATACATAATAGCCTCACTTGGCATAAGTCCAATTTTATCAATGCGTAGGTAAATCATTCATAATTTCACTACAATTTCCTGTGATTATGTGATTACACGTATCATAATGATAATATTAGATATTTTTTATGTGAATACCTTCTCTGCGCTTCACTGTCCAGGGTTACCAACTCCTTACAAAAATAACCCTAAAAACGAAAATACACCTACATAGCCCTAAATCCATTTTTTTTTTCATTTGTAACAATAACTGTTCACATTATATTAATTTACAATAAATATTTATTTCTCATACAGCCAAAATAGTTATCTACTACTAGGTACTTAAATAATACAGACATAATGGTGTTGAGAGAATGATCGGAGATCTTTCCCCTGGAGATTTAAGATTAGCCTAGTGTACATAAAGATAGGTAACACCGTTAGATTTAGGCAGATTTTGAAGGAATCCTGTTTTCATTGTCATCCAATCTTGTACCCAAATAGAGGCAAAAAAAATTTGGTACCTAAAAAAATTTGCTGCCGTCAATTTGGGTTAAATGGCCCTAAGTTGTGAAGCCTGCCACCGCCCTCCATTGTCGCACCTTCCTAGAGCGTTTATACTGAACCATTTCTAGGGTGTCTAGGGTAACTAATAAAAATGTGAGAGTTGGGATGTCTGTTTGTTGCTTAATCACGGAGAAATTGATGAACGGATTAAAATAAAATTAGGTATATAGATAGAACATAACCTAGATTAAGACATAAGATTATCTTTAATGCCGATAAAGTGAGTAGTTCTCGCGGGATTAACAAATTTTCGCGATAAAGTTATTCTACGCAGGCGAAGCCGCGGGCAGAAAGCTAGTACAGAATCATTTAAGTATGGTTAAGCCTTCTGCACTGTGTGAAATGCAGCCATTTTGTTAATGTCAAAAAAGGTGCTCAAATAGTACCAAATCGAGCTCAAAGGTAAAATAGTGCCTACTGTAGTTTAGTTACTCAATAATAAATGACTAAATTATAGATACTAATGACACAATTATAAGAAAGAAAGAAAGAAAGAAATTATTTATTTACCAGAATACAGTTTACAAGGTCTGATAAGAAATTTAGGAATCATGTATTCAATCTGCATGCAGATGTGCAAAATATGATTTGTGACACTTTACATAGCATTCTGATAATTTAAATATTCCTTAACATCATAGAAACACTTTGCCTGAAGCCATTGTATCAATCGAATTTTAAACATTGTTTCATTAATAATCGTATAATGTAATTATTTAGAAAATTTTTATGTAATTTTAATTTTTAATGTAAATTGATATGGGACAAGTTCCAGAAAAAAAGATTTTTTTTTAAAGTCCTCAAGAATTTTATGTTTTTGCCATCGACTCGCTAAGAAGAGGATACTGTAATAAGCCGTCTACTGGAGATCGTAGAGTGTAATACGCCCTTTACAATCCATTCTTTTGCCTGTGCGGTCGGGAAAATCCCTGCGCCACATCATGTACCTACTACACGCACAACACGATAACGCACAGTTTGGAATGTAACGTGTAATAAATGTAACACACACGCAAGCACATAATACCACATTCTCCAATCAGTTTTTGTTTGCTAGTGCGAAAGGAAGAACGTGCTAGGTTGCAATTGCAGAAGCTTGTTTATTGGACATTAATTTCCTCATATAGGGTTACGTCAGCTTTTCTCAGTAATAGGTAAGTACTTTTATGATATTTTGTTTATAACTGAATTGTTTCCTCCCTACTAGGGTTACCAGATGTAAAACTGAAAAGTCCCGACAAAAAGCCTGATTTGTACAAAATTAGATTTTACTGCGAGAGTGCGATCCAGGTATTTATTTTAATTTTTAACCCCCGACGAGAAATGACAGGTGTTATGTGTTTGTCAGTATTGTGTGTGGCTCCAGACTCTGTCTGAATGTTTTTTTTATGCACAACGGGTTCGTACTTGACCTCAATCACACCTGATGTTAAGTGAAGTGTATCTCAGTAGTGCATGTTTGTTTTATAATAAAGACCAAATTACTGGTTAACTGCCATGTTTGATGAAAATAGATTAACCCGTTTCGATGATATTTAGCTTTTTACACAGTTTTATTGTGTATTGTGATTGTATGATAGTACACTGACTTATAATATTCAAATACAATACTTATGAGATAATAATATTAAAAAAAAAAATATTATATTTACATAACTATAAAAAGTGTATCGCCTCGAGCTCTCCTACCTGCGGCATTGTCCCCAGCACGCTAGCCGCGTTGCCCCGCTGCACCGCCAGGCTTAGTCTTCTTTGCATTGCGATGATATCAATATCATAAACTTAGGTACGATGGTTTTCTAATTATTTTTAGTAAAAGACTTTTGTCCACCTTTAGGCATGTCAATCCCATTGTCTGATTGTTGAGTTTTCAATATTTGTATAATGGGGCTAAACTACGGAGGGATACCCAGATGAGCAACCAAATTGCAAATCAATCTCGCCGTCTCTGATTGTGGTTCTGCTATGAATGATGACAACATCCAAAACACTGATTTGCAATTTACTCACCAGAGTGTCCTACTAATAAATAAAACTAAATTAAATAAATTGTTATGAGAATCGGATGCTCTATGGCAGGTTTCTAAGCCCGCTCTAATAAAAAAAAGTAGTTGGAATTCTATGCCTCCCAGCCAAAAAGAAAAAAGTCTCTTCGGAAATACAGATTAAATATCATAGCTAACATAACATGGCGCACATTATTGCATGCGGAATTTAATAGAGAACAAGTACAAACACAGTCCAAAGGAACGGGAACCCTATAATCATAACAATTGAGAGTTGAAAATCGAGTGTTCGTTGGCACCGATCGGTGTCCGCGAGTGTTGACGGGATCAAAATTTTTTGGCACCGATCGGTGTCGGTGTCCGTGTGCGTCCAAAGGTTAAAATTTGGTTTACTATAAATAATTAGATTAGATTAGATTTATTTAGTTTCACTTTTACAATATCATGTCATACATACAGTTCCGTAAATTTATGATTTCTAAAATAAAAGTGATTGTCAAACATAAAACAATAAAATAATAATAATAACACATACATCTTAAAGATTTGTAGAATTATTCGATTTTTTACTATAAATATAATGTTAAAATATTGTCAAGTCACAAAATGAACAAAATAAGAAAGAAATTAAACCTATTACCATATTTTCAATAAGTATGTCGTTAGACTCTTAAAAATTGTAACCATTGTTGCATCCGGCAAACATGGAAAACACATATATAAAATAGCATTATACATATTATTATATGTATGTCAAAATTAATTAATAAAGTATAAGTATGTAACCATTGTTACGTCAACGTCATACTATTTTTGAATAATATAATGAAATAAAACAAAACAAAACAATATATATTTTATTATTAATATAGATATTATTATTATATATCATATATATGTAATTAACATGTATGTATTGGTATAAATTGTATGGATATATTTTATATGTTCAGATTATTTAGTGATTATTGTTTCTCATCACATTATAGTAGGTACTTATTAATGTTTTGCATACCTATAAGATAACACTTTTTGATTTCAATATGCAGAACTTTCAGATGTACTTAACAATTAGGAAATTATTTGTGCTAACCCATTTAATTACTCGTATTGAATTCCGTGATGATAGGTTTGCGTGGAAGAGATCGCTGTAAGCGATAAGGCCGCCTAATTTGTAGTTTCTATAAAATATTTAAATGTACCTTCCTTATTTAAACAATAAAGCGTATTTGATTGATTGTGTTACACAATAAGTCGCCACTTTAACTTTTTAAAAAGATTATATGTATATGTATTTATTTCACAAAAAATTATAACTAGGGTATACAGAGTTTTGTCTTGATGCTTACGAGTTAGGAAATAGAATGAATCGGGAGCTGCGGAGAAGGGGTATATAGGTGAGTTTGGAAGGGATGTTTACATAACTAATGTTGAGAAAAGTAAATTACAGTGTCTAAATGCTATGAGAGAGTCAAATACAATATCTACATTATCTACTCAGGTTCGGAATACAGTTCACTTAATCACTAATGACTTAGGGTTGAGTACGTAGCGCGGGTCTCGATATTGAGGATTCCGTACATTGGTTGTGAGGCCGGTCATGTAACAATTGGTTGAATAATTAAAGAAATTCTGACATTTTCGAAGTCCGACCAGAATCCTGACGGTTGCCTAAAACACCTGTCATCTTGTAAACCTACTCCCAACTTACAGCAAGGATATACAATGTGTAACCGAAAGGATATATATCAAGCCGAAAGGGTCGGTCAGACACAGTATCATAGTTCGGTAAAAATAGGTAATATTTGTGGTATACTAATGTTGTGGTTACTTTCTGTAACCTTAAAGTTCCTGATTTGTAGAAGGATAGAGTAAGGTAACAGAATAAAAATATTTTGTAAACCTTCTGTAGCTAGCTTTATTTATAGTATAGGTATTTAGTTATAAAACCTATAATATTAAATTAAAGTTAAGAACTGTGAACTTTATTGTGTTGTAGAAGATGTTATCATCTCCTAAAACAATTTCCTAAAAAATATTTATTGAGTCGTTACATTTGCCCTCGCTGAAATTTTTCATAAATATAAAGAAGTTATTGATTGTTTTTTTTTTTTTATTTAATGCTTTCATATATATATTCTCCTACGCAAAGAAATTTACAGTGGTAATTTTAATCTAGCAGTCTAAGTTTTATTACTCAATACCCATAAGTATATTTAAATCAAGCTGCCGAATTGTTGGAAAACATTTTTATTCTATCTCTGACAGTTAGGTACTTTACAGGTAGGTACACAACATCACGGCCTAAGATTATAGGAAGTGTTCATGATGTCAGACCTAAGGCGATTACTTTGATAAATAAAAAGGATTATATATTTCATTGATTAAGTATTTATTAATCTTACATCAAAATAAACATGTTGCAATACTACTTGAACTTGGATCGTGGAACAGAATCCGTCGTACTGCTGATAAAACGAAAATTATGTAAAAAGGGATATTACAAAATTTCAGACTACATTAATGAAAGTAATCGATGGGATTAAATGGCTCCTCTACACGATATATAAAATTGTTGTAACGTTTCTTGATTGTAAATGATTGATTGAAAAGAGATAAACCCTCTGAGTTTCTCGCTAGCTCTTCTCAGTAGTTGTCGCGTTCCGAGCTAGTGGTAGTTTAAAAAACAAATGACTTTCATAAGTGCATATTGTATTGCCTACATGAATAAATGATTTTCATTTCATTTCATTTCCAATATGTCTGTATGTCTTTAAAAATAATGCTTTGGAATTATTAAGAATTTACCGTTAGACATAAAAACCCGTCTCATCTTATGTAGCGGAAACACAACGATGTTATCGAATTCTATGGCTAAGCTAACATCTAGATACCAGACTGAGTACTACACACATACCCTGTAGGGAATCAATCCTGCTACCTCCGTATTGTAAACCTTTTATGTTCCTTATCTCCACTCGTTTTTGTGTAGAAAAAGACATGCAAACTTTCGTCTATAAGTAAGTCACAGTATCTAATTATGTCATTTTCCTTGCTTTCGGAGTCGAAACTTTAGGTGCTTGGGGGCCGGGCGCTCTTAAATTTTTCTTTAATATTTCAAAGCGCTTAGTCGATGTCACTGGTGACCCGAGAGCTGGTTGTTTCTTGTACCTGCATAGGTACAACGAGGAAACGCTGCCAGCGTTTTGGGTACCTTGCCTCGCGGCCCCAAATTTTTTACATTTGTTCTAGTTTATATTTAAATTCCATCTCTTTATTTGTTACTGTTTTTATATAAATATATATATACTATATGTGGTTATACTTTCATGTAAAGAATGAATTTTGACGAAATGCTAAAAGACGCGAGTCATCTAACTAGTCTAATGTAATCTAACTTAATATTATAAATACGAAAATTGCGATATTATGTATGTTGTTTGTTACTCGATGACGGTGAAACGATTGAACGTATTTCGATGAAATTTCGATGAAATTTGGTGTATAGAGATTGGAATAGAGACTGGATTAAAAGATAAGACCTAAAGATACGATATTTGACGACCTGGTTGGTGTAGTGGTTAGCAACTCTGACCACTATACCAAAAAGGTTGCGAGTTCAAATCCCGCTAGGGGCATTGTTTATGTGATGAATACGGACATGTGTACCCGAATTATGGATGTTAATGATAATAAGTATTTATTTACAAAAAAATAGGTATTTATGTAGTATATCAACCATCTGGTATCCATAACACAAGCCTATAGCTGCTTACTGTGGAACTAGATGGCGCTATGTGTATGTCTAAGGATATTTATTTATTTATTTATTTTTATTTTATTTATAGGACATTTTTTATCCCGATAAAGTGAGTAGTTCTCGCAGGATAAGCAAATTTAACATATCACACACACACACTACTACAATGTACGTTGTGTGCACACACTACGGGAATTTGTATGAAGGTGCTACGACGATGGCTGAAAACCAGTGAACTCTGAGCAAGACCGCCAGCAAAATGCTGAGTCCATCTCAGATTACCACAACTGGTTAAGTCATACATTTTATACAAATGTGGGAATAAATTTATTTATTTACTTTATTTTAAATAAAATTAAACGTATATTTTAAAACCTACCACGAGTGCAAAAGAATTGAACCACCTGGATAAGAACCCTCAACTGTGACGAAACCGAATCTCTTATGAAATATGTACTATGCTATTTTTATTAAATTTAAGGATTAAGGATTGATTAAATAATGTATAAATATCTATCACACACAGCGCCATCTACTTGCAAGCAATTAGGCTTATATTATTTATTTATTTATTCACACGAAATCTTAACAGCATTTAAATATATATTTAACAATCAATATCTTTAATCTTGCATGCCAGATAATAAGATTTCAATACTGTCTGTATGTGTGATCCGGTAGCAAACTGATTCCAATACTAATACACTATTACTGAAACAAATCAATGAGGATAAAACCAGACATTAATGAAAATTAGGATCACAAGTGCTAACGAGTTCCACATGATGTTTATACAAGCTGAGATAATGGGGTATAAGGGTAGGGATAGAAACCTGAGGGGAGGGGGAGTATACAAGAATTTTTAAATATTAGTGTGTGTGTGTGTGTGTGTGTGTGTGTGTGTGTGTGTGTGTGTGTGGATTATGGATAAAATATGGTTGATATATTATATATATTTTTTTAAATTAATAAATATATATATGCACATGCGCGCAAACAGGGTGAATTTGAATTCGTGTGATTCCCATTAACTGATGACGCCACTCTTGATAACGAACCACTTTCCCCAAGGATCATAGTCGAATTCGATCAAAAAATTTTCGATTACCCATACAAAGTAAACCGTTCTTGTTAGTAAATAATCATTATATTTAATTTGTAATATACGGCCCTCTAATATACCCTTCATACCTTCTTATAAGGTAAGGAAGAGTGGATTTTCCTAACACAGGCATTTTTAGTCTTATAAGGAGGATCCCACAACATTGTCCGATTATGAGGCCAATAAATTATTTTGTATTGGTGAGATTGAAGCACATTATCAATGAAGTCAAAAAGGTGTCTGCAAGATAGTTGTTAGCTATGTTTCAAAGAAATCAGTTGAGCCGTTTCGATGGTATTTGCTTTCTTTACCTCATCATCGACAGCCTTACATGTCCCAACTGGGGGGCCCTCTTCTCACTGGGAGAGGGTATGGGCCATAATCCACCACGCAGGCCAATAGCGGACTGGTGTGGTATTACGAGTGTTTCTGTATTTCAAAGCCAACCGCTGGCTTAATGACTGCCTTCAATTCAACATAACCAGGACTGACTATTGATCGTAGCCTTTGAAGTACGGAAACACTCGTATTATAATGCCACAAGTGGTCACACATCCAAGGACTGACAGGATTGCTTAACTTTGCGAATGTCACTGCGCCAGGAGTGCTTTTATATACCTACCTGGTAAATACTATTATGTTCGTATAGGAGTTTTCTAAATTGACAATTTATTATAAAAAATAGATTGTTTCT
The DNA here is from genome assembly GCA_949316235.1 of Oegoconia quadripuncta. Taxonomy (NCBI): domain Eukaryota; kingdom Metazoa; phylum Arthropoda; class Insecta; order Lepidoptera; family Autostichidae; genus Oegoconia; species Oegoconia quadripuncta. The sequence goes on from OX438749.1 coordinate 26,891,152, forward strand.
GTGTGTGCTTATTTATCTATTTCGGCCTTCATACTGCCCGCATTGTTGTGTTCCCGCGTGAAGGGTTAGAGAGCCACTGAATTTACAGAATGAAGAGGCAGTTCATCTTAGCCTCTTTTTTTCTTTTTTTTTGATTAACTCGATTCGCGTTTGACCACCATTTGGGACTTTATCTCTGGAATATTCATCGATGGTATGTCAAAAAAAATATGTTTCATCTTTCTTTCTATCGACCCGTCACCTTTTAATCTAACATTTTTCCATCTTCTATATTCATATTTCTCACCCTTCTTCCTTCACAGAAGAACACGCAAAGGTTAACAAAATATACAACAATGGAATTGGAAGCAGAATTAAATGAAGTAGAAATGAATGAAAGTGAAGAGAAAGTAGCAGGAGTAAATGATACAGTAGTAAATGCGACAGGACCTACCAATGAGAAAATATCGTTGATTGAAAAAGCATTGATTAACTTGGCCGTAATTGCTGCAGACAATCAAATTAAAACAGAGATAAAAGACTTAATTGCGAAAGTCTCTAACATTGAAAACACAAGTATAAGAGTATTACAAAAATTGTCCCAACAGCAAAGTTTATATATAGAAACAATACAAGCGCTTGCCAATAATAATCAGGAGTTACGTCACAAGATGACCTTACTGTTGTCTCGCCCACCATATTGTGACGAGAATGAGACAAACATATCGACGGAATCAAATAGTGTTACTGCTGAAAATGGAAAGAGTGAGAACTACCGCGAAGGAAACGAGACAGATACTTCACCGGTATCATCTAAGCCGGAAATAAATAGTGCTGTTAACGAACTGGAAGTCGACGCCCGTGAAGAGGAAGATGTTGACATATCGCCGAAATTAAATAATGTTGATGTCGCAGACGGATTGAATGTCGATATCAATGAAGAGAAAGAGACAGATATATCGTCGAAATCAGACAGTGTTCTAATTAATAACGAAGTAAGTGAAATCTCCCGTCACGAGAAAGAGCAAGATATATCGATGGCACCAGAGAGTGTTCATATTCAAGATGGAATGAATCCCATTCCGCATTCCGCAAGATATTTGTCCCTTAGCAATACCATTAACTGACGAAGATATGTTTGACATAGCCGAACCCAGAAATAGTGGTGTTGTTGAAGGCGAAATAAACAACACAAAGAGGAGTAGGAAGTAACAGTGAATAGAAGTAGAGTTTTTGTTCCGCTTACGTAGTTTTATGTTAGAATAAAAGAACTTAGTAGCATAAACTTCTATACTAAGTTTATGCAGTTCAAAATGGTTCAAATCAACGAATTCGATACCTTTCCGCTGGCAGAACGCACGCAACTAGAGAACCCTACAATGCGCGTGACCCGACACACACTTGTCCGGGTTTTTATATCCAATAGAAGGCTCGAACATTCAATATTATGTACATTACTCTGGTTTTGAAATTATACATTTTTATATTACATTTTGGTGGCCACCCATTGAATTATTGTGCTCAGGAAATAACTTTGCTTTTATGTTTAAGTAAAACACTCGTGGCGTATTGGCATATTTTTTCGACGACCGATTGGACCCTGTCTGCGAAACTAAAGGCTGCGGGTTCGAATCCCGCTAGGGGTAAATGTTTGTGTGATGAATTCGAACATTTATTACCAAGTCATGGATGTTTATATAAATATGTATGTTGTAAGTATCCATTAGTATAAGCTTTGCTTACTTTGGGGCTAGATGATTAGTGAAAGTGTACGAAAGATTCGTATTTATTTATAGAGGCTGGTTTATTTCAGTTATTTTTATAGCATGACTTACGGCGAAATACTGTAGTTATAAATTTTGTTCTGCAGAAAGTAGTGGTTCGGGCGATTTACAAATTGGGCCCCAGAATGTAACTTAGAAATAAATTTACAAAACCTTGTATGTAAGAAAAAATCTATAATCATTTAAGAAAAATAGTAACATACATACTTTAAATAAATTCAAAACCATTATAAAATAGATATTCAGTCTAATTATACAACATAATATTACATATTCTAACCTATAACCCACTTATAAAGAGCAACCCTTGAGTTTCTTCCTCGTTCTTCCCCGGGGTAGACATCTTTGTGAATGAGCAGTAATGTGTGTAATATTAATATTATGTTAAAAAAATGTGACGTTTATAAGTGACAATTTTATCCGAGAAAATAAATATTTTAATTTAGAATTTCTATTACATTTATTCGTTTTCGATAAGCAAAGTTAAGCAATGTCTGGCGCGTTAAGCCATGGAATTGGTCTAATGACCCTCCTTGATCGTTTCCGTGTTTTCCGGTTGTTTTTAATGTAAACCAAGTCAGTGGCCTACATGCGTTTTCAAGACAAATTGCCAGGTGGCCAGTTTAAGCACTAGGCCCGCGTCTTCTATCTGCGGGAATACCTACCTACAAACTTTTGAACAAAGGGTCTCTGTAATTATAACAATCTACGTACGTATAGATAGAATAATAGATTATCTGCTTACCAGCTTGCTACTTACACACCTTAGAGTTTACTTTTTTAAGTTTTTATAATTAAATGGGTTTAAATTGTTTTAGGTTCAGTTATTTTTATTTCCTAAATCTCCTTGGCACACGACTTTTTTAAACCGTGTACGACTGCTGCATTTTTTCTCCTGGCAACCCTGTTTGTATGATTAGCAATTAGGTTTAATTTCTCCATAAGAAAGTAAAGTCGTCACTGTTGTGATACTTACATTTTTCTCTCACATTTCTTCAATTGACGAACTAGATAGTGAAAAAATTGTAGGATTATAAATTCTGCTTTAAATCATCAATGAGAATTCGATATGAAGCTAATCCGTAGTGATAACTAAATTACTTCGGTATTACATTTTCACGCTTTTTTACCTCATCATCGACAGCCTTACATGACTGCGGGGGCCTCTTCTCACTGGGAGAGGGTATGGGCCATAATCCACCACGCAGGCTCATAGCGGACTGGTGTGGTATTTTAATACGAGTGTTTCCGTACTTGAAAGCCAACCGGTGGCTTAATGACTGCCTTCAATTGAACATAACCAGGACTGACTATTGATCGTACCCTTTGAAGTACGGAAACAAAAGCCACATGTGGTCACACGTCCAAGGACTGACAGGATTGCTTAACTTTGCGAATGTCACTGCGCCACGAGTGCTTTTATACATCTACCTGGTAGATACTATTATGTTCTTATAGGAGTTTTTTAATTGACAATTTATTATAAAAATGTGATTGATTCTGTGTCTGCTTATTTATCTATTCCGGCCTTCATACTGCCCGCATTGTTGTGTTCCCGTGTGAAGGGTTAGAGAGCCAGTGAAATTACAGGATGTAGAGGCAGTTCATCTTAGCCTCTTTTTTTCTTTTTTTTGATTGACTCGATTCGCGTTTGAGCACAATTTGGGACTCTATCTCTGGAATATTTATCGATGGGATGTCAAGAAACATATGTTTAATCTTCCTTTCTATCGACCCGTCACCTTTTAATCTAACATTTTTCCATCTTCTATATTCATATTTCTCACCCTTCTTCCTTCACAGAAGATCACGCAAAGGTTAACAAAATATACAACAATGGAGTTGGAAGCAGAATTAAATGAAGTAGAAATGAATGAAAGTGAAGAGAATGTAGCAGGAGTAAATGATACAGTAGTAAATGCGACTGGACCTACCAATGAGAAAATATCGTTGTTTGAAAAATCATTGATTAACTTAGCCGCAATTGCTGCAGACAATGATGTTAAAACAGAGATAAAAGAGTTAATTGCGAAAGTCTCTAACATTGAAAACACAAGTACAATAGTACAAGAATTGTCCGTACATCAAAGTTTTTATACAGAAGTAATACAAACGCATGTCAATAATAATCGGCAGTTACATAACGAGATGACCTTACTGTTGTCTCGCCTACCATATTGTGACGAGAATGAGACAAATATATCGACGGAATCAAATAGTGTTACTGTTGAAAATGGAAAGAGTGAGAACTACCGCGAAGGAAACGAGACAGATACTTCACCGGTATCATCTACGCCGGAAATAAATGGTGCTGTTAACGAACTGGAAGTCGACGCCCGTGAAGAGGAAGATGTTGACATATCGCCGAAATTAAATAATGTTGATGTCGCAGACGGATTGAATCTCGATATCAATGAAGAGAAAGAGACAGATATATCGTCGAAATTAGATAGTGTTCTAATTAATAACGAAGTAAATGAAATCTCCCGTCACGTGAAAGAGCAAGATATATCGATGGCATCAGAGAGTGTTCATATTGAAGATGGAATGAATCCCATCCCGCAAGATATTTCTCCCTTAACAATACCATTAACTGACGAAGATATGTTTGACATAGCCGAACCCAGAAATAGTGGTGTTGTTGAAGACGAAATAAACAACAACAAAAGACAAAAAACAAGTAACAGTGAATAGACGTAGAGTTTTTGTTCCGCTTACGTAGTTTTATGTTAGAATAAAAGAACTTAGTAGCATAAACTTCTATACTAAGTTTGTGCAGTTCAAAATGGTTCAAATCAACGAATTCGGTCCTTTCCGCTGGCGTAATGCACGCAACTAGGGAACCCTACAATGCGCGTGACCCGACACACACTTCTCCGGTTTTTTATATCCAATAGAAGGCTCGAACATCCAATATTATGTACATTACTCTGGTTTTGAAATTATACATTTTTATATACATTTTGGTGGCCACCCATTGAATTATTGTGCTCAGGAAATAACTTTGCTTTTATGTTTAAGTAAAACACTCGTGGCGTAGTGGCATATTTTTTCGACGACCGATTGGACCCTGTCTGCGAAACTAAAGGCTGCGGGTGCGAATCCCGCTAGGGGTAAATGTTTGTGTGATGAATTCGAACATTTATTACCAAGTCATGGATGTTTATATAAATATGTATGTTGTAAGTAGGTATCCATTAGTATAAGCTTTGCTTACTTTGGGGCTAGATGATTAGTGAAAGTGTACGAAAGATTCGTATTTATTTATAAAGGGTGGTTTATTTCAGTTATTTTTATAGCATGACTTACGGCGAAATACTGTAGTTATAAATTTTGTTCTGCAGAAAGGAGTGGTTAGGGCGATTTACAAATTGGGCCCCAGAATGTAACTTAGAAATAAATTTACAAAACCTTGTATGAAAGAAAAAATCTATAATCATTTAAGAAAAATAGTAACATACATACTTTAAATAAATTCAAAACCATTATAAAATAGATATTCAGTCTAATTATACAACATAATATTACACATTCTAACCTATAACCCACTTAAAAAGAGCAACCCTTGAGTTTCTTCCTCGTTCTTCCCCGGGGTAGACATCTTTGTGAATGAGCAATAATGTGTATTGTCACTTAAAAACGTCACATTTTATAACATAATACTATTAATATTATATTATGTTAAAAAATGTGACGTTTTTAAGTGACAATTTTATCCGAGAAAATAAATATTTTAATTTAGAATTTCTATTACATTTATTCGTTTTCGATAAGCAAAGTTAAGCAATGTCTGGCGCGTTAAGCCATGGAATTGGTCTAATGACCCTCCTTGATCGTTTCCGTGTTTTCCGGTTGTTTTTAATGTAAACCAAGTCAGTGGCCTACATGCGTTTTCAAGACAAATTGCCAGGTGGCCAGTTTAAGCACTAGGCCCGCGTCTTCTATCTGCGGGAATACCTACCTACAAACTTTTGAACAAAGGGTCTCTGTAATTATAACAATCTATGTACGTATAGATAGAATAATAGATTATATACTTACCAACTTGCTACTTACACACCTTAGAGTTTAGTTTTTTAAGTTTTTATAATTAAATGGGTTTAAATTATTTTAGGTTCAGTTATTTTTATTTCCTAAATCTCTTTGGCACACGACTTTTTTAAACCGTGTACGACTGCTGCATTTTTTCTCCTGGCAACCCTGTTTGTATGATTAGCAATTAGGTTTAATTTCTTCATAAGAAAGTAAAGTCGTCACTGTTGTGATACTTACATTTTTCTCTCACATTTCTTCAATTGACGAACTAGATAGTGAAAAAATTGTAGGATTATAAATTCTGCTTTAAATCATCAATGAGAATTCGATATAAAGCTAATCCGTAGTGATAACTAAAATACTTCGGTATTACATTTTCACGCTTTTTTATGCTATTTAGGTGCCCATACAACGTAAACCGTTCTTAATTATTAAATAATCATTAAATTTAATTTGTAATATACGGCCCTCTAAGATACCCTTCATACCTTCTTAAAATATAAGGAAGAGTGGTTCTTCTTAACACATGCAATTTTTTTCTTATGTCTTATAAGGAGGATCCAGTAACATTGTGCGATTATGAAGCCAATAAATTATTTTGTATTGGTGAGATTGAAGCACATTGAAGCCAAAAAGGTGTCTAAAAGATGGTTGTTAGACATGTTTCAAAGAAATCAGTTGAGCCGTTTCGATGGTAATTGCTTTCTTTACCTCATCATCGACAGCCTTACATGACTGCGGGGGCCTCTTCTCACTGGGAGAGGGTATGGGCCATAATCCACCACGCAGGCCAATAGCGACCTGGTGTGGTAGTTTAATACGAGTGTTTCCGTACTTCAAAGCCAACCGGTGGCTTAATGACTGCCTTCAATTGAACATAACCAGGACTGACTATTGATCGTACCCTTTGACGTGCGGAAACACTCGTATTAAAATGCCACAAGTGGTCACACATCCAAGGACTGACAGGATTGCTTAACTTTGCGAATGTCACTGCGCCAGGAGTGCTTTTATATTCCTACCTGGTAGATACTATTATGTTCATATAAGAGTTTTTTAATTGACAATTTATTATAAAAATGTGATTGATTCTGTTTATTTATCTATTCCAGCCTTCATACTGCCCGCATTGTTGTGTTCCCGCGTGAAGGGTTAGAGAGCCACTGAAATGACAGGATGAAGAGGCAGTTCATCTTAGCCTCTTTTTTTCTTTTTTTTTTGATTGACTCGATTCGCGTTTGACTTCAATTTGGGACTCTATCTCTGGAATATTTATCGATGGGATGTCAAAAAAATATGTTTCATCTTCTTTTCTATCGACCCGTCACCTTTTAATCTAACATTTTTCCATCTTTTATATTCATATTTCTCACCCTTCTTCCTTCACAGAAGATCACGCAAAGGTTAACATAATATACAACAATGGAATTGGAAGCAGAATTAAATGAAGTAGAAATGAATGAAAGTGAAGAGAATGTAGCAGGAGTAAATGATACAGTAGTAAATGCGACTGGACCTACCAATGATAAAATATCGTTGTTTGAAAAAGCATTGATTAACTTAGCCGTAATTGCTGCAGACAATCAAATTAAAACAGAGATAAAAGAGTTAATTGCGAAAGTCTCTAACATTGAAAAAACAAGTACAATAGTATTACAAGAATTGTATGTACAGGAAAGTTTACATATAGAAACAATACAAGCGCTTGCCATTAATAATCAGGAGTTCCGTCACAAGATGAATTTACTGTTGTCTCGCCTATCATATTGTGACGAGAATGAGACAAACATATCGACGGACTCAAATAGTGTTACTGTAGAAAATGGAAAGAGTGAGAACTACCGCGAAGGAACCGAGACAGATACTTCACCGGTATCATCTAAGCCGGAAATAAATAGTGCTGTTAACGAACTGGAAGTCAACACCCGTGAAGAGGAAGATGTTGACATATCGCCGAAATTAAATAACGTTGATGTCGCAGACGGATTGAATGTCGATATCAATGAAAAGACAGAGACAGATATATCGTCGAAATCAGATAGTGTCCTAATTAGTAACGAAGTAAATGAAATCTCCCATCACGAGAAAGAGCAAGATATGTCGATGGCATCAGAGAGTGTTCATATTGAAGATGGAATGAATCCCATTCCGCAAGATATTTGTCCCTTAGCAATACCATTAACTGACGAAGATATGTTTGACATAACCGAACGCAGAAATAGTGGTGTTGTTGAAGCCGAAATAAACAACACAAAAAGAGGAGTGGGAAGTAACAGTGAATAGAAGTAGAGTTTTTGTTCCGCTTACGTAGTTTTATGTTAGAATAAAAGAACTTAGTGGCATAAACTTCTATACTAAGTTTATGACTGGGGTCCAATTTACAAATTGGGCCCCAGTATGTAACTTAGAAATAAATTTAAGCATCGTAATATGTTTACATAAACTTTTATGTAAGAAAAAATCTAGAATCATTTAAGAAAAATAATAACATACATACTTTAAATAAATTCAAAACCATTATAAAATAGATATTCAGTCTAATTATATAATACAATATTAGTATTACACATAATCCTTGACTTTCTTCCTCGTTCTTCTCTGGGGAGACATCCTTGTGAATGAGCAGTAATGTGTGTAATATTAATATTATGTTAAAAAATGTGACGTTTTTAAGTGTCAATTTTATCCGAGAAAATAAATATTTTTGAATTTAGAATTTCTATTACATTTATTCGTTTTCGATAAGCAAAGTTAAGCAATGTCTGGCGCGTTAAGTCATGGAATTGGTCTAATGACACTCCTTGATTGTTTTCGTGTTTTCCGGTTGTTTTTAATGTAAACCAAGTCAGTGGCCTACATGCGTTTTGAAGACAAATTGCCAGGTGACTAGTTTAAGCACTAGGCCCGCGTCTTCTATCTGCGGGAATACCTACCTTCAAACATTTTGAACAAAGGGACTCTGTAATTATAACAATCTACGTAAGTATAGATAAAATAATAGATTATCCACTTACCAGCTTACTACTTACACACCTTAAAGTTGCGTTTTTCAAGTTTTTATAATTTAATACTAAATGGGTTTAAATTGTTTTTTTTTCCTAAATTTCCTTGGCACACGACTTTTTTAAACCGTGTACGACTGCTGCATTATTTCTCCTGGCAACCCTGTTTGTATGAATAACAATTAGTTCTAATTTCTTGATAAGAAAGTAAAGTCGTCACTGTTGTGATACACTTATCTCTCACATATTATTATCTTCTATTAACGAACTAGATAGTGAAAAATTTGTAGGTTTATAAATTCTGCTTTAAATCATTAATGAGAATTCAATATGAAACTATTCCGTAGTGATAACTAAATTACCGAGGTATTACATTTTCACGCTTTTTTATGCTATTTAGGTACCTATATACAATAAGGTTTTAAAGCGCATGACCAGATAATCACAATCCAGATAATTTTATTATTTAAATTTTATTTGCAAAATTGTAGGTACATAAACTAAAATTACATGACTTATAGACGTTGTAAACACACATGAGAAAATAAAAAGAACTAAGAGACCTGTATTTTGGAAGTCAATCTCAGTAGATTAGTGCCAGTATTTATAAACCGTTCTCAAGAAGAATCTGTTGCACATTAAACTAGTATCAAGGAAAATAATATTGAGACTGAGACGCGATCTTAATCTCAAGATCGATTTATTAATACGGCCCTAGGACTACAATACAGTGCCACAACCAACGTACATTATTTATAATATATAAAACGTTAAATATTAGGCACGCAAACTAAATGTCTATTCTTAAAGGGAGACCCCACGAAATGGCAGTCGGCGGGGCTGCAACTAAAGTAAGTACCTAGTTATATATCTCATAAACAGTAATGTCAAGCTGTAGTTGATTTAGATTCCGATAGTAAGTAGTTACTACTAACAGATTTTCGATGGCCATCGTTTTTCGTTTCAATGATTGTGGATAATTTGAGCAACACAAAACTATTTGCAGTACTTTAAAATATCCGGATCTAAATCAACTACAACTTAACTTATCTATTAAGACTTTGTTTATGAGATAAATAAAAATACTGAAATGTGTAATGTAAATATGAGAGAGTTATTTGAGCGTCTGGTTGATGCATCGCACGGGCAGATACTTTGATCAAAGAATCAGCCTTGATAAAGCGAGGCAATGCGACCAGTCTTCTGGGTACAATTCCACCGAGGGCTAGGTTTTATTTGTGACTTTTTTTCTTTATTGCATCAGAAATACAAACAGATTACAGATTACAGACATAAAATATGTATAAAGGTGAGCTTATCGCTAAAGAGATCTCTTCCATTTAGTTTTGGCCATTTATTCTCATAAATTCTATTAGTTCTCGAGGATTCTAAGAGATGGCGCTGTTTTATCAAATAAGAAAAGCCTGAAAACATTTGTTCGCGTGACCATATCTATAGCATATTAAGTCAACACTTGTAAGCAATGATATTCGTCTACTTTCATATTACCCTTCTGTTTTCACAGAAAAGAGTCCAGCGAATTAAAAGATGGATTTGGAAGAACCAATGTATTCTATTAATGAACACCTAACGCTTATTGAGAAGTCAATAGCTAACATTGCAGTAACAATTGCCGATAACGTTAATAAATATAAAACAGAGATGAGAGGTATGATGAAGTCAATTTCGAGCACCGAAGAAAGGTTTGAGAAAATATGTGAAGAATTGTTGTCACAGCAAAATTCATGCCTACAATATATTCAACATTTAGGCCTAAACAATTGCGGGTTACAAAACCAATTAGACTCAGTTCTGTCTCGCTTACCACCTAGTGGAGAGGGAGAGGCAGCAAGATTACCGATAACTGCTGCTGACGACGATTCAAATGAAGATATCTGTGAAGTGGACAGTGAAGTCGAAATTGATGAATACGTTAATGAAGATTCCATGATTTACAGTAAAAGTTAAAAGTTCGTGAACAGTAAAATAAGTGAAATCCGACAAAGCATATCTAAGTACAAAATAAGTTTAGAATTATTAACCGACTTCAAAAAAGGTTCTGTGTTCGGGGCGTATTTTTTATTTTTTTTATGTATGTACACCGATATCTCCGAGATTTGGCGTTGAATCACATGGTTCTTTTTATAAATGAAAGGGGATACCGTCGAGTTGGTCCCCTTGTAATTTCAGCGCAATCGGTCCAGTAGTTTTTGTGTAATCATGGTAAACATCAGAATGGCATTACATATTTAGACGATTGTGTAGTTTTTACACAGGGAAACTAAGTAGATACAGTTTGGGTTTCTATGGAAAAAGTGTAGAGAAGGTCGGTGTGATTATCAGCAATAAATATGACAAATCGAAGATCATCAGGTCGAGCTGGTACACCCGAACTGCCCATCTAACCTGTAGGAACGAGAAGCCATCGCACAAAAATTATCAGGGAGATTAACAACCACGGATAATTACTAATAACTTTTTAACCGACTTAAAAAAAGGAGGAGGTTCTGGATTCTTTATGTATGTACATCGACTAGTACGAGATTTTTAGGCCGATTTACGTCGGTGTGATTATCAACAATATATATGACAAATCGAAGATCATCAGGTCGAGCTGGTACAACCCAAGTGCCCACCTAACCTGTCTGGGCGGACTCGTTGCAAAGTCTGTTGTGAATAAGCCGCTACCTAATTCCTTCTACCTACCGCCATCCTTAGTCGTCGTCATTAGCACCGCCAGCGACGAAAAATATAAATAATATTTCTACATATTAATGATTTAATGAATAAATTGAAAATTCCTTTGTTAACCGACTTCAAAAAAGGAGGAGGTTGTGTATTCGGGGCGTATTTTTACTGTTTACTTTCATTAGATTGTGTATTTTATAGGCTAGGCAGGCACCGACTTCAAAAAGTACCTATTGTATATATTTTTAATTTCATTATTATATCTAACTATTAATGTATAGCATATAAATTGTATTATATTCTCATTATATATAATAGTGTATATCTATAAAGAACATTCTGCTCTGATTTATTATTTTATACTTTTCAGTTATTATTATTGCAGTGGTTAAATTAAATTATTTTTTCCGGGTTTTTTGAAGTCGGTTTTTTTTATCCTTTTTTATAGTGTGATTTTAATTACATGGAATTCTGAAGTTTCGTTGTATGACTAGATTAATAAATTGTCTATAAAAAAATTCAATATATGGATTGGCTGTGAATTAATGTGAACAAATATGTAACGACGTAATTTTGTAATACAATGGTGTGGATTCGGATGTACAACGAACTAACTAAATTTAAAGCAGATACATCCTTTTCTAACACTATTAACATGAAAGGGACGACTATAAATTAAGTCCTGTCAAATTAAGTTAAGAGCTGTCAAAACAAGTCGCTCCATAGTATTTTAATCGTGACGTCGCTAGGTGTACACCTAATATTGATAAAGAAGTGCTTGTTTTGATCCTTTTACTTAATTTGACAGGACTTAATTATATGTCGTCCTTCTCATGTATTAGTGGTTAGAAAAGGATACATATAATTTAAATTTAGTTTAGTTCGTTGTACATCCGAATCGAGACCAATATCTATTATTGTAATGCTAAATTTATTTTATATTAGTTATTTTATGAAATTAAATTAATTAATTTATTAGGTAATAAATTTAATTTATGGAAACTGTTAGTGGGAAAATGAAATTTTAACATGTATTATTCTAATTGCTGACATGTTCTAAACAAACCGTTTTTATTTTCCCTGAAATTATTTTTGGTGTTTTTTGATAAATGTTCGGGGCCCACACGGTACTAAAAAAATCAACTGAGATGAGATATATCAACGTGTTTAGAACAGATCACTATACCTTTTACGTAGTTAGTTTTACATGATTAAATTTATAAAAAGCAGAAGTAAAAAGATTTATGACAACTGATCAGTCTTCTGTTTGCTCGCAATTGACATCTGTCAGAACACTACGGATTAAATATCAGACTATCAGACTACAGCATGTAGGATATGAAAGTTGGTACAACAAAGCCGTACATGTATAGACTTTTTATCAAGAATAGTAGGTTATTGTGGTAAAATTTCTCCCTGAATAAAGGGACACTACTTATTTTGGGCAACACCAATTATGTAAGCAAGAAGCGCTCTTAGATTTATTTATTTTATTTATGTATAATGTAAAATTATTGTAGGTGTTATTTATTATAAATATTATGTCATAATAACTTATATTTGAAATTTTCTTCTGGTACCTAGGGTTTGGCTGGTTTTTAGATTTGTTGAAGTCGTAATATTATTGAGAATGGTCACACTGACTTGCGTCCGTCAACTTCTGTCATGAAGCATAATATTTACTTTCATCCAGAATTCATAAAAATCATAATTTTCAGATTCTCCACGACACTACGATGATCTTAAATGGTATTGGTGTCCTAGTTCTTAGTAGATAATCCCTATGGACATAACTTTTAGTTTTCTATAGTTTTATGTTTTTTAAAACATGTGACGTTTGCGATTGTATTTAGAGATTTTATTATGTTATTATTTCTTCATATAGGTGCTTGCACGGTTTACAAAGTGCTATAAACCTGTTTATTGAGTAACATCGCTCACTCCTAGTCGGTTTTGTAACATAACGGTCCAGTAACAATAACAAGACAGTGCCAATCATATCATTAGTTTTAATTTTTTATGAAGTTGTACTAGTGACGAAGCGATAATGGAAGTAAATATCCTTTGTCTTGTTATCTGTGGTTTATTTATAAGTATAACAGAACAAAAAGTGTTGAAACAAATCGTTATATTAAGCAGACATAATGTAAGAACTCCACTGGCAAAAAATCTAGCCCAAATGACTTCAAAACCTTGGCCCAGTTGGAAAGAAAAGAACGGATATTTGACACAAAAGGGCGCATTACTTGAAGGTTATATGGGCTCGTTCTTTTATGACTGGCTGAACGAAAATGGTCTAATGCCAACAGATTGTGCAGATGAAAAAGAAGTGTTTGTTTATGCCAATTCGAAGCAAAGAACAAAGGCATCAGCGCAGGCATTCGTTGACAAAGCCTTTCCAGGTTGCAATGTGACAGTACACTACAATGATTCCAGTAAAAACGATCCAATATTCAACCCTGTGATACATAACACAACGTCCATATTTCAACAGATAGCTTTAGAACAAATGCAGGAACGTTTAAAATCTCTACAACTTAATATGTCTTATGAGAACATTGCATATATTTTAGATTACAAAGACTCGGAGATTTGTAAAACTGACAAGCAATGCGATTTAACCACTGATAAGAATAAAATAATAAACATAGTGCCAGGGGACAAACCAAATATATTGGGACCGTTGAAGATTGGAAACTCTGTTATTGACGCATTCTTAATGGAAAACTATGAAGGATTTGCATATAGGAACGTAGCATGGGGGTTATTATCTAATACTAAGCAATGGCAAGCTATTATGAGCATTAGCAAAGGCTACCATAATGTTATTTTTAACACAACACTTATAGCCAAAGACATAGCTAACCCACTAATAAAATACATGTCTGATATATTTTTGAATCCCATTGAGTTTCCTAAAATCACATTACTAATGGGGCATGATGCAAATATGTATACAATTTTGAACGGTATGCAATTCAAAGCTTACTCTTTAGTAAATCAACATGAATTAACTCCTGTTGGTGGGAAAATTGTATTTCAACGTTGGTTTGATGAAGAAATTAATAGAGATCTATTGAAAATTAACTATGTATATCAGTCTACGAAGCAAATGAGGGAAGGTATCGAGTTGAGTTTAGATAATCCTCCGGAGTTTGCATTGTTGGAGTTAAACAAATGTAAATTAGATGACGAAGGATTTTGTACATGGGATGATTTTGTAAGTCTCTTACAGAGCCTATGATTTTCTCAAAAACATTTTTAGAGAGTTAATAATAATTGTATGTAAATTTTAAAGTATGCTACAGGTCCTCTATGGACGCATTTTTGTCCTCAAGAATTAGATATTTTGCCATTGACTCGCTAAGAAGAAGTATTTTTATAAATCTTGTATACCTATACCTATAGTTACAACTTGTATAATTTAGAAGTTTTGTTTTTACAGTTTAGGAAAAAATTTATTTATATGCTTTTATTGAAGTGATACTATGTCAGTAATTTTTTTGACAAAATTGTTAACGGTTACTTAGACAAGTGCTTAGTAGTGATCGTTAAACATCCATGAAGCAGTAGCAGTAAATACCTATTTTTTAAATATTTTTGTAGACAATATACATGGTGAGCTACTGTTGGCAGCCCGCCTGGCAAGCAAGGAAAACGATTATCGTGCCATGGAAGAGGTTTTAATCCAACTCTGGATTTGGACAAGTTTTAATTGTACCTGCAATGCCATGTGTATATCAATAGTAGGTACATAATATAATAATTTTGTTTTTGAAGATTTTGTAATATGGTAGATATTAAAACAATTTCTTGAAGTTTGGACTTATAAGCGCTAGTGTTTGGGACGTGTCTGAACTCCCCATTTGGGATGGTTGTGATACTATGTATGTATGTACATTAAGTGCCTTGTCTTCAGTTTTTAGCGTTCAACTTTATTTTAAGCAAATGAGTACAGTTTCCCTAAGGTAATTTTTTTCTAGTATTAGAATGGACTGGAGTATGGAGAGATACTGCACTGGACAGAGACATGTGGCAAAAAATAGGGGACGCCTTTGCCCAGCAGTGGGACAACACAAGCTAGTAAAAAAAATAGAATTTACTTATTGATATGTAATCTATCTGATACATACGATGTTTATATAAATAATTTATTTGTACATTTACCTAATAACAAATGTACATAAGCAGTAAAAGTACTTCTAGGCAATGTTGAGCATCTTCAGCCTCATTTTTTTTTAACATTAGGTGTAATTGAGGTCAAGTTCTTTAGCAAAATGGTTTACCATTGTACGTAAAAATGTGAAATTGAACACCAAGTCTTCTATGGCTGGGTTTGAAGCGCATAACCTTTTCACGGCTGACCCTCTGCCCGCGCGCTCTAAGGGGTGTACTACGCAATAGCGAAAGACGATAGCTCGAATGACAAGAGCTTGAAGACGATATTGCGAAAATATCATTGCTCGAAAGTTTAATTTGCGCGAAAACTTAATTGCGCGATAGACAAATACAATGGGTACATATTTTGTTTTATTACAAATGTCAACCTAACATCTTCATTCTGAACCTATCCAACAGTGTCGGTGCACCGACCCATATTGCTCGCTCGCTACAGCTTAATATGATTACTCATTCATAGTCATAGGAGATGATTCATAATCGCACAAATGAGCGTTCGCGCTTTTGTGTGTCGCGAAATTAAGTTTTCGCGCAAATGAACCATCGCGATATTAAGCTTTCGAGCAATGGTACTTTCGCGATTATCATCTTCGCGCTGTTGTTATTCGAGCTATCATCTTTCGCTATTGCGTAGTACACCTCGCTCTAAGTACTATGCCTCTACTAATAGTGTGGGACTCCACACTAAGCATTCCTGCATTGAATTCTTGTAATTCCTATTAACTGGTGATCCACTCTTGATACGAACCATGGTTCCCCAAGGAACCATATAATGTTTTTTCATCGAATTCGAATTCTATCAAAAAATTATCGATTACCCATAGATACAAAGTAAACCTTTAATATGGAAATCCAACAATCTTCGGCTTCTGACTCCACTTTCAGAACAGTTTACTTTATATGGGTAATCGAAAATTTCCTTGGGGAAAGTTGTACGTAATCAAGAGTGGCGTCACAGGAATAAGACGAATTCAAATTCATCTATATAGCCTAGTCACCTTATAGTCATTTTTGTTAATTTTATATAATTGATTTTATATTTGATTTTAATTTTTCCTGTTTTAGTTTTTATGTATCTAATAAATATTTTAAATTAATATTCAATAATGGTTTCTTTTTTCACATTGACATAAAAATATAATATTTTAGTAATATTTTTTTATGCCCAACGGGTTGGTTCTTGACCTCAATCACACCTGATGTGAAGTGAAATTGAGGTCGATGGTGGGAGCGTACTGACCCGGAAACACCAACCATTTGGGGGACTGGCTACCGGAACACAACAATGCTATTAACATTGCTGCTTGGCGGCAGATTTAGATGAGACGGTGGTAGCTAGCCAGGCGGACATTTAAAATGCCCTACCACCAACCAAACCGAGTACTTAAACATGTACCCCGCTGGGGATCGAACCCCCGACGTCCGAATCGTAAAGCCAATGTTGTTTATATTGAGCCACGGAGGCGGTTGCAAGTTGGTGTTTATTAGCTTCACTTATTTCAGTAATTGTGATTGGTGATCGAGGAACGGACCGAATCGAGGCGGAACGGACCGCACCTATGAGCTTCATTTGTGCAACAATGCGACCCGCCGCCGCCATGATGAGTGATGTCGCAAACTAAGCAAAGCTTGTACTATGGATACTAGATAACGGATAAACATACATACAAACTTCAAACTTCATATTCGCTGACAGGGTCACTATCCACTACACCAACCAGTCGTCATAATCAAATAGTGATAGGTATTTTATGTAAAATGTATAGCGGGCGGATCTTTTGTTGCGACCCGGCCCGCTGCAGCCTGATGTACCTACCTAATGTGTGTGGAGCATGACCGCAGGGTTCCACTCGCTGGGGTCGGTGCGGCGCGAATGTTAATGAATGAGCACCGCCGATACGTTCAAGCTGTAAGCTTAGGTCATAGCTCATTAGACCCACCCGGTACCCACTCCGCACCGCTTCGCCTCGTGCGGTTAGTATTCTTTATATGGATTTATATGGGTATGCGCTCACTACATCAACTCCGTAGCGTCACCGGATCGCCTTAGTCGTAAGCCCTCCACGCGCGGACGGCGAGTGGACCAACTCGGTGACAACTCGTTGCTCGCATGCTTACCTTGCGTTGACTGCGCATTGCTAACGCGCGGGTCCCGAGTGGACCGCGCGCTGCCCGCGAATGACTTCACGTGTAGACCAAGTGCCAATTGTTAACAGACTACTCGAAAATTTGTAGACCAAGCGACGTCCACTCGTTGACCACGCGGGGTCCACTGGTTGACGACACTTTGGTGATAACGTGGCGTCCACCCGTGGATCACCTGTATTTACAACGAGTGGACGCCGTGCGACTAGGCGGTGCGGAGTGGGTACCGGGTGGGTCTAATGAGCTATGACCTTTAATACGTTGGAAGCCAAGCAACAGTAAAGATGCGAACGGTACCTTGTCCTGCTGCTGTCCTGATCTCGCCACCGGGCTCCGTAGCTGCTTCGTGCACTCCTTCAGAAAGCACCAACATATTTATGAAGACGGTGACGGCGATTCCGCGTTGATTTGGCCAACGACCCGATAAAGACTAGCCGTACGCATACGCGTACGAAAACGTAGCGCGTTCCCATTGTCGATGACCAGAGTATAAAAAAAAACCTTCGGCGTGAACGTTGTTAACGATGTAGGAGAAGGTCTAGTGATTACGGTACATTCCGCCCACCAAAATGCTATGAAATTGTATTTTAATTTAAATCAATAGGAAGGGAATATTGTTAGAAAGATGGTAACGGTAACGAGATTATAAATTGCTAAAGTTAAAGCTAAGAAACGAGATCAAAGAATAGGTACGTGAGCTAGAAACATTAGCAACTTAGGTGCAGAGTAAGGTAGGTAGTGTTTGAATATGATGATCAAACGACAAGAGATATTCCGCTCGTTTGAATGAAGATCCTGATGAGTAACGTTAAATGAATGATTAATGTAAAACGAAATGCGAGATTGACTAAACGAAAAATATGAAAAGGGAACGTTTAAATTTCCACTTTTCCCGCATCAGCCACGTAGGCTCCGCCAACTATAGGGATTTAGTAATCAACCATCGATTACTTTCAATTCGATTGTGCAAGGATTTCCCGAAGCTATTTTCGTAGAGGGTAGAGCGGCGATAGGTCTTCCCAGGGGCACGCGAGAATCAGCCCTTTCGACTATTTGATTTTCTGTGTATGTTGTTACCCGAGTAGGAAAAAGTGGGTTAGTACACTAACATTCAAAACAGTGTGAACTGCAGAATCAGAAATTTCCTGAGGCGGATGAGCAGTCATAACGTTGTACGACTTCTCCACGGTAGCGAAACTTTCATTCGAATGAAGAAGCGTTTGATGTCGTTGATGGCATTTCCGACATTTGAAAGTAGATGGACAATTCTTTACGACATGCGAAGAACGTAAACGAAACACCTGTGGTTTTTCTGAGCAAAGTCGAACCGTTCTTGTACCGATTTCAGTGCGAAGGATTCGTACAGACTATTGTATGATTTTGTCTACAAAAGGAGCACTTTGGGGAAATAGGCGAAGAAATTAACGAAGGCATTGCAAACTTCTTGTCGGTGTTAGTAACTGGATACAAAATTTTTCTATGTTGCTCATTTGGTTTGCCAGAGTTGTCAATCTGTGGAATTGCTGCACGAAAGTTTTTCTTAGGAGACCGTTCCTTTGAGAAGTGTGAATCACGAACCTGTGCTTCACACCTTGCGATTATGAACTCCATGAGCGCTGCGTAGCTAGGAAATTCCATATCAAAATGAAGCTCTTCAAATACCATCTGGTGTTAGAATCTAATTTAGATAACAGTAAGGAAGATAGGATGAAATCCCACTTAGAAGTTGGTAAAGTTGAGTATTGTGAGATTTTCGTTGAACATGCCTAACACACGACGGAATTCATGAGGCGAGTTCTGTTTACGTTCAGCATATCTTTCCAACAAGTGAAAGAGAGTTCTCTCTTATTTTGAAAGCGGGCCACTAAAGTCTTGTAAGCCTCTTGGTAACCCGCACATTGTATGGGAAAGGAATAAACCTGATGCGTCACCAGAAAAGGATAGCAGGAGAAGGGTTACGGCACTATCCGTTTTTACACGGCTGCCAAGAAGAGTTATGTTTTTCACAGTTTATTTGACAGGGAAACTATGTCAGAATCGTCAAAATTTATGTAAAACCTAAATTTCAATAGATTACTGTAAAATTCTAGTAATATAATTATCAGAACTTTCATTTACATGAAGTAAAAATCACACAGAACATACCAAAACTAAGATACCAAAAAAAACTCCGCTCCGTGCCAAATCAGGAAAATCATTTACTGCAGGATTTGCATCACTTCGGTCGTTTGTCATAGGTAAGTGCCTTACCAATAACTATCAATGAAGTATTTAGAAAATCACAGAAAGAATAAAATGTCATCCAAATGCAATAATTTTAAACGTCTTCTCGTACAAAACACCTCAGTGCTTGAAGACGAAAGTCTTTGTATATTCCCAGTGATGACTCAGCTGGGTTATATCTATGCCTTATGTTCTTTTACAGATTTCTCAATTTCTGATTCTAACTCGTAGTGAAAAGCTGAACAGACCCCTCCACATAGCTCGTAGTGTGACCTTGCGCTTCTTTAACACGTTGCGGGACACAAACCGCCTCTCGACGTTAGGTACATAACAATAAAACTTCAATTGTATCTGATGATCAAGAGACCCATAGTAGGAAACCACGTTTCAGTGCTATACTGAAACGTGGTTTTCTTCCATCGTCGTTCGTACTGTACGTTGTGTACCTGTCTGATGATCTGTCCCGGAACGTGATAAGAGCTTCTTTTCCCACAGATGATTTCCCTTCCGAAGCGGTGGTAGCTTGGACATACTGATTGACCGAGAAATGCTTAAGCCCTATTTTATTTCGAATAGATTTAAATTCACATTCAACAAATGATAATATCATTATCTTACGTTGAAATAAATGCTTGAAGGTTGAAGTAATTTGAAGTTACTATTTTATTATTACTTCATGGTCATACATAGCGTCAATTTTCTTAAGCACACTTAATTTGTTATGATACCTGTATACATCAGAACTTGTGGATAATTACAGACTCAACCAACCTTGACAATGACGTTCCTAAAGGACCCGACCCACGTTAGCCTGACCATAGATTGCCACAACAAATGGATGAAGATGTTGAATGAAGCTGAACAGCTGGTGATGGAAGATGCCGATTTACAGGTAGCAATAACTTATACTTAATTAAAAATTTTGAAAACCTCTGAGTCTCGACGTACATGTCATCTAGATCAAATCAAATAAAAAATGTATTATTTCGTAAGTTATAAGAATAACATTTGAAATCGCAGAACCCAGAGAAGAACGAGCAAGAAACTCAGGGGTTGCTCTTTTCAAATAAGTCAATACAAATACAATTTGAAATAATTGTTAAATTTATGATTCAACAAAGAATAATAAGAATAAAATATACTGGATATTGCCGAGCGGTTCATGTCCACGCAGTCTTATCATCCAGATAGTCAGAAATTTTATAATAGACTTTGGCACATAGTTTCCCTTTAATGGCAAATTTATTTAAAGGCAAATTTTTTAATGACTTAGTCACTTTGTGTAAGCGACGAAGTTTATTTTTATATGGATAATGATAGATAAACAATTAAACTGTGTTAAAAGCTAAATATTTTCGAAACGGCTAAACCAATTTCCAGCAAATATGCTAATCAGCTTACTTATTTAAAACAATGCGGAAGACCGCTTCCGTGGCTCAATGTAAACAACATTGGGTTTACGATTCGGAGGTCGCGGGTTCGATCCCCAGCGGGGTACATGTTTAAGTGTGTCGGGGTTTCCGGGTCAGTACGCTTCCACCATCGACCTCATCTTCACTTAACATCAGGTGTGACTGAGGTCAAGTACGTACCCGTCGTGCATAAAAAAAAAGATATATAGAGACATACCACAATATCCGTTTGATTCAATGTCTTAACCAAGGTATAAGCATCACCTCAAACCTCTCAACCTAAGTCTCAAATTATTTAGAACTCGACCTTCTTATCACCTTACAGTACAAAGTATTGAAGGGGCTACGTCTCAAAGAGCGTCGTCTGCCCCCCGAGGTGTTGGGTCGTGCGTACGCGCAGTACTGCGATCTAATCAACAGAATGTACGTAGCATATCAGGACAATGTCCACCTTCAGAGGGAGGAGTACATGAAGGAAATAATCGCTGTGCTGACTAGACGGTAATTAATGATTCATAATCCGCCTTAGGCGTTCTCACTGTTGGGGTATAGCTGGGAGAGGTTATGGTCATGATCCACTTGCGTATTGGTCGATTTGTGTCAGATAGAGGTCACCTGTCAGTCAATGTTTTTATAGACCTCTGACTTGGTTTAACGACTGACTGAAAACAACCAGGACCGACTATTTAACGTGTCCCTCGAAACACGGAAACACTCGTGTAAAATGCCACTGGTGGTGACCCATCCAAGGTCTGACCTCGCCAGACAGATATCCTTCGCAAATCGAACGCGTATAGCGAATGAGACCTTGGCACAAATGCTTCAGGACGGTGATGATGTAACCGCCAGAAATTGGCAAAACAACCTACTTCAGTAATGGGATAGATTAGAGATCGTTTACACAAACTTGCAAAAAACAACCCTCATAACAGTGAAATAAATAATACATATAAACAATATAGGAACATTTGTTGTCAAATTACTAAAGTGCTAAAAATAAACTACTACAGAGACAAATTCAATCAATATAACAATAATAATAAAGAAACATGGAACACCGTAAAAGAACTATGTAACTTGAAGAAGAAAAATTTTCAATCTACTACTTTATTAAGCCTCAATCCATTACCTACCGAATCTCTCAATATTGTCAATAATTATTTCACATCAATAGGAAGTGAACTTGCAACAGAAATTATGAAAAAACTTAATACAACTGAAAATCAATTATTAGGTAAAGTTATTCCATCCGAAAGTGTCCACTCTATGATTCTAAGACCAACTGATGACATGGAAATTGACAAAATTATTCGTAGTCTTCGAAACAACAGTGCTCCTGGTATTGACACTATTACCTCAATTATCCTGAAGAACACTCATTCTATTATATGCTCTTTAATCTCTCATACTTGCAATATAAGCTTTTCTACTGGGGTCTTTCCAACTATCTTCAAAAAAGCTGTTGTTATACCAGTTCATAAGGGAGGTGACATGTCCATGATATCAAACTACCGTCCAATTTCCTTACTTAGTACAGTTAGCAAAATTATTGAGAAAGTAGTGAACCTACGCCTAACAAATTACCTTGAAAGCAAACAAATATTAGCCTCCAACCAACACGGTTTTCGCTGCGGCAAAAACACGGAAGATGCGGTGATCAGTTTTTCTAGAGAAGTAACAGATTGTCTTGATAACGGGGAAAAATGTATTGCAATATTCTTAGATCTCAAAAAGGCGTTTGACAGCGTGTCCATTCCTCTTCTTTTGAGCAAGCTGGAAAGTTTAGGTATTCGAGGAGTGCCACTCGAGTGGTTCCGAAATTATTTGACAGATCGATGTCAAATAGTAAAGGTCACAAGCACCTATAGCTCTAATTCTCCTATTTCTTATGGCATTCCACAAGGCAGTACTTTGGGCCCGACACTATTTCTTGCCTATGTCAACAGTCTTTGTAAACTCCAGCTGGAACATGGAACTATCCTTGCCTTTGCAGACGATACAGCTCTCATATTCCGTGGGCTGACCTGGCAACAGGTGAAATATTCTGCAGAACGGGGCTTTAAGAGGGTAGCTGAATGGCTGGATCTCAACCTTCTCACCATTAACGTGGCTAAAACAAAGTATATAAGTTTTGGTATCACGGTTGTTGGTAAACCTCCTGTAGACTATTTCATTAGGGCTCACACTAGTATGTGTGATCTTGAATCTCAACCTGATTCAACATGTGGCTGCTCTTATCTTGTCCAAACTGACACACATAAATACCTCGGCATGATCATAGACAGCAAACTGAGCTGGCGCCCTCACATTTCTGCGTTGAGCAAAAGAATTAGAAGGCTACTACCAATCTTCAGAAATCTCCGTGATTCTGCGGACACTACGCTAACATCAAATATTTATCTGGCGCTCTGCCAGTCACTAATAACGTACTGCATACCTATATGGGGAGGAGCAGCACCTACTCACTTGATGGAACTGGAAAGGGCTCAAAGATCCATTATTAAAGTCATGTACCGGAAACCAAGAAGATATTCTACTAGTTTGCTTTATAGGGAATCAAAACTTCTTACAGTTCGTCAATTATTTATTTACAACTTGGTTTTACGCCACCACAAGTATGTTGACCTCTCCCTTCAACAAAAAAATAAAAGGCGCCTTCGCTATCCCATTCTCCCTTTTAAAACTAAATTTGCTCAGCGACAATTAAACTATATGGGTCCATTTTTGTATAGACAGTTCAACGACTCAGGGAATATTATAAGTATGAATAGATCAAAATTAAAAACATATCTACGCAATAAACTACTAAGTCTCGACTATGTTAGTACTGAAAATTTGCTTCTCCCGCTGATATGAGTTCAGCTAAAATAATATTACATTCATCAGCTGTAATAGTAGGACTTTATTATACGGTACTACCTCAACACACCATCTTTTACCTTCTTCGTGTCTTCTAGTGTCATTCTGGCCTATCCAATGTCCTACGATATAGGGCTTGTTGGATAACCTGACTGGCATTCACTCTATATTTACAGTACCGTTGCTACCTGTCCTGTATAACATATATATCTATACCGTCATATCTAGTATAAGGTAGGGTTTGTTACACAAGCCTATGTGTATATAACACATACACGGATTGTATGTGTATGTGTATACAGGGCGTCCCAAAGTTATGGGACATGAAGGGGAAGTACCTTAAATATCGTAGATAGTGAATTTTGCTCAAAGAAGACTTTATGTTATTTTTAAAAGTTAGTAATTCTGCATTCATAGATTTTCTAAAAATTATTTGCTTCGGCTGGGAATCGAACCGACTCAAATGTGAAAAAAAAAACACCCTACTTTTATGATGCCAATCGAAAGAATAGCTAAAAAATAATAACTCTGCCTAAGTAACATAGTATTTTAAAAGAAAGGAACAACGTGAAATTAATCATTTTAATCAAATAAAAAACATACATGAAACTGCCGTAGTCAATTAAGTAGGTATTTTTTTGTAAATTAATTAATTAAATGCTCAAAATGTGATCCCTCTTGTCTTACGCAAATCGCCAATCTTTTGATGAGCCCGCTGCCTGTTGATTTTTGTTGTTTCTGTTGAATACAAGTTTTATCATTTCATCTACACGTGCACTTATAATAAGGAAAACTATGTTAGTACCTATTTTATGAAGTGGGTACTTATTTACGAATAATCAATGCTATCTTTGGAATGATAATATCGCTACTTTTCGAACGTCGTCGGCAATAAATAACTTTCTTGAAATTTGACTCAATCATTTTATGTTGTTCCTTTCTTTTAAAATACTATGTTACTTAGGCAGAGTTATTATTTTTTAGCTATTCTTTCGATTGGCATCATAAAAGTAGGGTGTTTTTTTTTTCACATTTAAGTCGGTTCGATTCCCAGCCGAAGCAAGTAATTTTTAGAAAATCTATGAATGCAGAATTACTAACTTTTAAAAATAACATAAAGTCTTCTTTGAGCAAAATTCACTATCTACGATATTTAAGGTACTTCCCCTTCATGTCCCATAACTTTGGGACGCCCTGTATAATGTATTGCTGTGTGTTATATGTGTATAACATGCAGATGTAGCACATACATACGTATACATATGTCTATTGATTTATCTACTCTTACTATGCGTGCGCATCACTACTTAGATAAGTCACTCTTCTATTGTTACTATTTAGTATGAATAATTTAAGGTACCCTTTGTTTACGACATCTTAGGGGTGGAGGACTGATAACTTGAGACACAGGATTTATCCTAGTTCAGGTATCAGTCCACCATGATCTTACCTGTATTTAAAATGTTACAATTGATATTTATCTACTTTGTATTAGTATGTAAGTTGAATGTACATTTTGGATAGATTTTGGTGAGCAAATAAAGATAAAGATAAAGAAAGATAAAGATAAAGATCTCTGGAGTGTATCATGTCTTCACCAAATTTATATACCACTTCTTTGTGCTTGTATTATCCTTACCCTTTCAAGCAAAAAAGGAATATTGTAAATCGGTTCATAGAATGTCGAAGCTATCGCGGAATATTACATCTACAAAATTATTTTCGGTTAATTTAGAGTATTTTCACATATTACAGCATGTTCGAGCTCCGAAAGGAACTGGAGCATTTAATTGTGAACGACTACATCTACGTGGATAGTGCTCTGATTCAGATGCGTATGACGCCCTACGATATTCAGGTAGGTACTTATAATACAATTTATCCTTTCTATGGAATATTCGTATCCTTCAATTATCGTTCAGTTTAGACGACTCCGCTCCAATCTACGCAACTTTAAAGGTCTGTCTCCACACTTATTTTTTTCTGAAAGTAATCTGACAAGTAAAATATTTGTTAGACTGTTCTCTTTCACCGCGATCACACTGAACGAAGTTGTATATCATCCCCTCAAACCCTGGCCATAGAATTAATATAGTACTAACGTACCCTGGCGGAAGCAATTGTTTATCTATTGCCAGCCTTAGTGTAGTAAATGACAAGTTAATGGCGTCTCAGGTCAACACTTACAGATATGATTCCAATAAAATCTATGTTATTTCAGATTGTAGTGCCATACCATTTACCCCTGGAAGCCCGTCCAGACTCTATGGAACAACTTCTGCAGCAGATGTGGGCTGATGCTGTTAAGAGAAGGAATAAACCACCTAAAAAGGTAATCTGAAAGTGGGCCGCCTACGCATTTACATGTAATTCTTTAGAAGTAGTGGAGCTACCTGCAGATAGAGTTAAAACCCGATCTGCCAATAACATTATGGAATTTAGTAAAATTATCTCAGTCAGTTTCCAATGCGCTTGACAAAATTAGAAATCTTTGACATTATCACATTTGACGTGTGCTTGTCCACAATACTCCACAAACCCATGCCTTTAACTACGCTCTAAACGGCACTGCCCTCCGCTTCCATATAAACTTACTTTAGCCTGCACATTTTGAAGACACTCGAAGGTATCACGGAAGAGATATACGAAGCGAATGTGGGTGGTAGTATTCATCCACATGGACATCAAATCGGGGATGTCTTAAAGAAATGTCAAATCAAGAGTACCCTAAACAAAAGAGGTGTATCATGACCTTAGTAAGTGGAAGTCCGTGGTCTCTGCCTACCCCTACGGGAAACTGGCGTGACTTTGTGTATGTATGTCCAATCAGGTGATTCAGCTGAATTGCGAATATTGATGCTTTATGCATAATGTATGGCAAATGAAATAGGCTACCACTATAATTGTTTCTTCAGGTGAAGCCGCAGAATGCTCCCGCTCCACCAGATACAGGTCTATTCGGCGAAGATGATATGGACTTCCCGAAGAGGGACGAGCCTCCTGAGGCAGTTGAAGAAGAGGAGGAAGAAATAAGTAGGTCCTTTGTGGTATATTCGGTTTGGTAGATCATGATCGCAGTATCCACTGTGTTCTGAAAGTGTATCCGAAGTCTAGCAGATTCTAAAACGTTCGATAGATAAACTGACGCGGAAATTGGCGGAAACTGTCATATAATTGAGAGAGAGCCTCGATCTCAATCCTGAGACTCAATACGGCCCTCAGTTTTCCAAATATAAGGGGGAAATATTTATTTTACAAAAAAGAAATATAATAAAATAATAACTAGCGAAATATGTATAAATAAAAAATGATTTAAATACCCGTTAATCCCAAGTAAATTTTTATTCCCACAGCTCCAGTAGAGAGTGTACACACCATTATACCCGAGGAATATATCCAAGCTCTTCTCATACAAAGGCACGAGAGATACAGGTCTTAATTTATTTAAATAATAAATAAATAAATAAAATATCCTTAGACATACATACAGCGCCATCTAGTTCCACAGTAAGCAACTATAGGCTTGTGTTTCTTGTGTGTGTGTGTTGTGTGTGGCGTCGATTCGGTTGTACCACAACTAAATTAAACTAAAACCAGTTTTGGAATGGTGCCGTCGCATCGTAATGTTCCAGGGAGAAAGAGACAGTATACTACTTTAAAACTGGTTTTAGTTTAGTTGGTGTACATCCGAATCGACACCAATGTCAAAATTGTTGAATTCAACTGTGTGTATTCTAGCGTCACGCACGTGGTTTCGGGTAAGCGCGCTTTCCACCTGCAGTCTCATCTTCACTTAACATCGGGTGTGATTGAGGTCAAGTACTAACCCGTTGTGATTAAAAAAAAAAAGCCGGGAGCGTTGCTTATTAATCTTTTGTTTTTACAATAAATTTTTTGATGGGCAAACATGACACCGTCTGATACTACATTTCAGACAGTTCTTCATGAGGGACTACAAAGCGAAATGCGCTGAAAGGCGGTTATTCTTCGCTGCGAAAATAGAACCGGCTCCAAAGAGGATAAGAAAACGGGCAGCGATTTTTATACAGACTTTTTATAGGTAAGGATTTTTACCCGGCTGGCCCAGGAAGGAGTATAAGTTATTTCCACAGCTTGATCTCTTGCGGTATCTTGCTGTGGGGAAACGCCGCGGATATAAATAATCTTTGTTTTACAAAAACGAGCCGTTCGCGCAATTTATCATTGAGACCTGCAGTGTCACTTAGAGATATGTTTAAAGTGTATAACATTCTAACCTTTTCGTCACAGTACATTTTTGAAAATCTAATGTATGTCATAAAAAAAATAGTGATAAATATGATGTCAATACAAGAAATAAAGATAAACTTGCAGGTCACATAAGTCGCCTTCGCAAAGTCAGTAATTCATTCAAAGGGTTATGTATACGCTTTTTCAATAAGGTTCCAGTATATACAAAATCTTCCTCTCAATAAATTTAAAGATACTATAAAACAGAAACTTATATATTATAAAATGTCAGACTATTTAGATGATAATCATCCCTGGACATAATCAGATCGTTCGCATGCCAGGCTATTTCACAATTAATAATGAAATATAAAAACTTTTTTTTAATATAAAAACCTTTATGTAAAATCAAAGCCTGATTTTAAAAGAGCAACCTTTCGAGTTTCTTGCTTGTTCTTCTCAGGGGAAAATTGCATTTTGAACAAGCAGAAGCTTAAAAAACGTAAAATTTACTATTGTAACGCGAGAAAATATAAAAATTTAAAGTTCGCGCATCCACTGCCCTCGCACCCTTCCGTAGAGTGACGGCACAAGCTCTCGCGCCCATTGGGCATTATGAATTATTTTACCCGATGTAAACGTATTTTCTGTAACCCACGACCAAAATTACAATAAACGGGACCATTCCCATCACACTATGTAAAATTGACTATTTTAAGTGTACTCTGTGTAGGTACCTATACAAAATAAAGCATTTTTGACTTTGACTTTGTCGCGTGTAAGTATGAAAATTCTTATGTAGGTTGTTGTCGATCGGCATGATGCGAAGAGTGCCGTGCCTGCAATGAAGCGCATGGCAATCTTTTCAAATTGGCGATTGTGCAAAGTGTGAGTTTTGTCTCGTTTTTAACTTTACCATTGCGTTCGCGTTTACGAAAAAAGTCCCTATGAAAAAAAATCGTTTGGCAAACTATCCGCTAGAGGCGCTGCACATTTCTCCATACAAATCGTCACTTAAACGTGAACGATGTAGTAAAGTTAAGTCGAAACAAAACTCACACTCCGCCCTCTGCGTTCCCTTTTACGCTGGGCCTTACGATTATGTTACCCGCCCCCCGAACTCCCTTTTTCTTGTATGTCGTGTTTGAACTAATTACATCGGTTTAACTTAAAATTAAGCTTTCCATTCTCATATCCTGATAACCTTCTCAACGTTGGTATATTCCTATGTTACTTCCTGCAACCTAAACGGCTTGATCGATTTGGAACTTCAAGATCAATTTGAGTTAATAAATCTAACATGGCGCCGGCAAAATACAAAATGTGTAATCAAGTTTTTTGTTTTTTAAATAGTTATATAGTTATTTTTAAATGTGACAGACGAATAAGCCGTATACAGGAGGGAACTATTATCATAAAGTTATTCTGTATTCGGCAACTAGGTACAGTCGGCAACACAATAAAGGCTTAATTTTTGTGATATTTAAAGATTATATACATAAAGTCACGCCTGTTTTCCGTAAAGGTAGGCAGAGTCCACAGACTTCCACTTGCTACGATCCTGACACACATCTTTTGCTTCATTCACTTTTATAAAGTTGTTCATACATGTTCGTCGGTTTAGGGTACTCTTGAATTGGCCTTTCTTTAAGACGTCCCCGAATTGATACGTTCGCCGTGGTCTTCCCCTACCATCTACATTCGCTTCGTACCTAAAACTCTTTCGTTAGTCTCCGTTCATTCATCCTTCTCCAAATCCAACCAAAATCCAAACAATACCCTCTTAATCTTTGTCATTGCTTCTTTTTCAAACTAATTATACTATTCCTGATTCTATAAATCCACTCATACTTGTCAATGACCTCATTTCCACTGAATTAATTCTATTTTCATTCCTCTTCTGCCACACCCAGCATTTATTAATTGATTACTCCCCTAAATCAGTGTTGCAATAAAAAAAAATATAGCTGCACATAATAATTGAACCGCCAAAATTTACAAAACAACCGACTTCACCATTCCATTCTATATCGCCGGAGCGCATATCTTAATCAAACAAAAGAACAGCAAAATCGTTTAACAAATGACGATGATATCTTGTAAGAATGTTCCTTAAAATACTGTCGAAATGGAAACTTGGGCTCTTTTAAAAAAGACGTAAAAATGATTACCAAATAAAATAGGCATAGTTGTAATAAATAAGTAAATGCTTCCTATACTAATATATAAGTCATGACAATAAATACCTATATTACAGGGAATACATGAAGCTAAAAAGGAAACACGTGCAAGACGTCAAGAGAGACATGCTTTTGGGCCTCATCCCTGATGTTGATAGAAGACCCTTGAACTTTACAGAAGAAACGAATAAAGTAATACATAACATACATAATGTCACGCCTGTTTCCCGTAGCGGTAGGCAGATACCACAGACTTCCACTTGCTACGATCCTGACACACCTCTTCTGCTTCCTTCACTCTCATACATAAGGTTATTAATACATGCTCGTCGGTTTAGGGTACTTTTGATTTGGCCTTTCTTTAAGACGTCCCCGATTTGATCAATAAAGTAATGTTACTAAGAAATTTAATATTTAACTTAATCCATAACATATTACTTAATACTTAAAAGCTATAAGTTTCAGTGGTTGAAATGGTCGGTACGATAGTACCATCACGTAGTCCCGAAGAGACAACATGCGAGCGATGACTGTCATTTTACACAGAGCAACATAACGCAACGGAATCGTAGAGCTTTACCGTTGGCATAACACAAAGTTTACAGCGGGCAATGAAAAAACGCAAATAATTTTAGCCACTCTTTAGCGAGATAGCATTTTTTGCTTTTTAAGCCAATTCTAACCTTAGGAACAACGGATTGGAAGTGGAAAGTTAATTAAAAAATAAAGAATAAATTGAACCAATTTCACCCTTACACACAAAAAAATTAATAAGTATCTCCAAATCTTGTAAGGTAAATTCACTGATTCGTACCATTTTAGAATCCTCATTAAATAAGCAACTTTTTGGAGTAGTTTGCCGAACAAGTCCCATACATTTTTTTTACACCACAGCTGGTTGAAATCGCAAGAAAATTTTTCGGTTCAGAAAAAAACAATTAAGTGGCCTGTGCTCTAAGTGTAGACCAGTGAGTGAGTTGAGTGTAGAGAACCCTGATTGACAACACTGGGAGGTCAATGTTTAGCAGTGGAGTATGACAGGTTTGAGAAGATGATTTTGAAAAATAGTACCTGGTTTAAATGAATGAATCGCCAAACAAGTAGCAAACCATCCGATTCCAGTGCGGTTTTGTTCTTCTTTAATGTCTATCTATCTTTAAATTCTTTAATTAAAATGATCCCTGAATACATAATAAGCTCCAACACGCACAATTTTAAAAAGTCTAAGAACAGAAATTGTACATTGTGATGATACGAATTCCATGTTAAGAGGTTTCCAGTGATTTACAAATAAATGCATACTATTTTTTAGTTATACGATCACCGACGGAAAATCAGGGAAAGACTCCAGCAGACGTACCTTAAGGACTTCGAAAGGCAAAACACGAGGATGATCAGAATAAACAAGGGTAACCAGATCGATGATATCACGGAGGATATTCGAGAATGGTTTATGCATTGGTTCGTGATTTGTTTCTTAATGTAGACATCTTGGGTCTTTACCTATGAAATTGGAGTTTTTTTTCTTCGTTAATCATATGTACCAATTCCTGCGATTTTCAAAGCTAAATCCAAATTTGTTTTTTATTTGGAAAATGGAATATTATTTCAAGATTTCACATGAAATATTTTTTAATTTCTGGGCTAAATCACACAATAAAAAAAAATTTGAACAGAGCTCTTTCCATGTGCTTCCCATAATCATTTTTTAGATTTGTTGAAACTTTTATAAAGCGGTTACTTTTAAAAATTAACGCTGCCTATACTTAACTTAATGTTATCCGATAATACACACAAAGTTTAGCTAAATTTGGATTTGCCGTACCCAAAAAAAAATCAAAAATGTTTGTGTGGAGAAAACAGTCTTAATGAAATTCTTCATACAAAACGCCAATTTCATAGGTAAGGACCTAATATATCTGGGTATGGACCGGGTCGTTGAAACAATTAAAATGGCACCATTTCATTGGTGCTAAAAAGTTTTGTACCAATGGGAACTTTCTGTCAGTCACATAACGACTTCGTTCGCGAACTGTCGTATCAAATGCTGATTTATATATATATATATTTTTTTATTAAATTAGAATGGGATCGCTCTTGACCTTAATCTGGACTAATGTCGAGATAAGGTCTACGATGGAACGAGCTTTCCCAGAAGATGCCTATTTAACCTATTGTAAAAAACCTTATATTGCAAAAAAGCATCACTTACCACAGAAAAGTGACCAAAAAACATAGTGTATAACAAACATAATATATTACTCTTAAAACGCATATTTTTAATCAATCTTGTAAATTTTTCTTGCACCACTAAGTGACCGATTTATAAATGGAAGATGTTAGATATGGCCTTTTATTCTCAGCAGTTTTAGTTACCGAGGATTCTAAGAGATGGCATTGTTTTTTTAATCACAACGGCTTGGTACTTGACCTCAATCACACCTGATGTTAAGTGAAGATGAGGTCGAAGGTGGAAGCGTACTGACCTGGAAATCCCAACACATTTGGGGGACTGGCTATCTTATCTTTGACAACCGGAACACAACAATGCTGTTTGGCGGCAGATTTAGATAAGATGGTGGTATCTAGCCAGGCGGACATTTAAAATGCCCTACCACCAACCAAACCGAGTACTTAAACATGTACCCCGCTGGGGATCGAACCCGCGACCTTTGAATCGTAAACCCAATGTTGTTTACATTGAGCCACGCAGGCGGTTAAATTGTTAGTATCGCAAGGTGGAGTCAGAAGGGTCTGCACTGCAATGCAACTCAGCATGAGTTTAGCCGTTCTACAACGCTGATTATCTTTTTCGATCCAGGTACTTCGGCTACGGATATTTCCCCCAATACCCTTACGAGCTCGAAGGTGGTACCATCCTAGTGATCAACGGTCAATATCCCACGATAGAGGAGCAAGAGATGGATGATGAGAGGTATAAAGCAGCTACGAAGGGCAAAACTAAGGAGCAGGTATTATTTTTCTTAGTGAAACATCTGGCATTTTGTTAGCTGGTTATTTAGGAACGAAATTAAATAATAAATAAATATCTTTGCACATACACACAGCGCCATCTAGCTCCACACTAAGCAACTAAGCTTGTATTATAGATACCAGATGGTTGATAAACTACACAAATACATTTTTTTTTGTAAATAAATGAAAAACATCTATAACTCGGGAACATATGTCTGTATTCATCATACAAACATATGCCCCTAGCGGGATTCGAACCCGCGACCTTTTGGTATAGGAGCAGAGTTTCTAACCACTACACCAAACAGGTCGTCAAAAATTGTTCAGGAACAATAAATCTACACAACCGCATCTTATCATTCTAAAGACACAATCTGAGCTAATTTAGACTCACACGTGACACATGTTGTTATATCCCACTGCAGTTATCATCTTATACAGTCTTCTTCTTCAATTTAAGAGCTATGCTCTTGTCGGTGGAGTAATGACCACGTTTCTCTACTTTCCGCCCTCGTTTTAACCTCGTGATACGACACGACATTCACCTTTTCTTTCACTTGGTCAGAGTAATTACGCCTAGGTCTTCCCCTTCCTCACTTTCCTTCAATCTTTCCCTCAATTATGTTCTTCAAAAAAATATCGTGTCGTATCAAGTGACCTATCATCTTTCCTCTTCGGTTATCAACTGTGGCTAACAGGCATCTCTTCTCCTTTTCCTTTATACAGTCTATTTAAGCTTTAATAATGCCAGACTAATGTTGAGAGTTGCAGGATACAGGTGTGGTCTTCTGGATTTAGATGACCCAGACTGGAGTCTTACCTAAACCTTAACTGCCATCTTGAGATATCAAGCCGGATGGTGGATTAAGAACGTTGTAATAAAAACCAGCAATAGCTTCAACTGGAATCTTCTAGAAAATTAAAGAGATATTTGCAAGAGGCGTAGCAGTTACAAGCATCAATTCTATTTTTACTTTAAATATTTAAAGCTAATGCCTACCTAATTCAAAAGGAGACCCACATTTCCAGCTGAAAGAACAGAGGCAGCAAGAATTAGAAGAAGCAAAGTTTAAAGCAGAACAGGCCGCGGAACAGATGAAGAAGGAAGCAGAAGCGCTGTTTAAAGCTAGGTGCCTCCCAACGACGGATCCTGGGTATGAACCGAAGCAGTCCGAACTCATGACGCCGATGCTTGAAGTAAGCAATTAGTGTGTGCTATCTTTTCTCACGGAACAGTGTTATTTATCCTTCTTTCATATTCTATTTATGTACTTACCATTTTTCTTTTAAGCCCCGACAAAAAACGACTGGACTTATGTATTTGACGGTGTTGTGTGTGTCCAGTCTTTGTCTGGTTGTATCTCAGTGATGTGCTTTGTACAGTCGGTAACATAATTAAGGTAGCAGACTAAATTTTTATGAATTTGTATGGAAAATCTATGTGTAGGATTGTACCATACGTGATGTTAAGTGAAGATAAGAGCGAAGGTCGCAGCGTACTGACCCGGAAACCGCATCTTATTATTTATCTTATCTTTGGTAATCGGAACACAACAATACTATTAACATTGCTGTTTGGCAGCAGACTTAGATAAGATGGTGGTAGCTAGCGCATGGCTAGTTACCAGAGATACGAGAGCCAGTCCCCGAAATAGGATGGGGTTTCCAGGTCACTCCGCTTCCACCTTCGGCCTCATCTACACTTAATAAGTGTGAACGAGGTCAAGTGCTATAAAAAAATTCAGCCTATTATTTATTTTGTCGAATCATATATTTGTAAACTACTTAATTAAAACTAAGCCACCCCTGAGTCTGTTGCTCGTTCTCTGGGGAGTCAACCTTGATGAGCGGTAATCGTATGCCATGACGTTTTTTGATATTAATTTCTAAACCTAACCAAATTCCACCGTCACCCTTCCATCTTCGGACCACTAGGCGTGGGAGGGATTCCACCCGTATATAGTTAATATACCGAACATTCGCACTAAGAAGTTCGATTCATCATCCGAACACCCAAGGCATGAAACTCCCTTCCGGCGCCAGTCTTTCCTGAATCCTACAACCTTGGGCAAGTGAGACCTTTCAAGAGCAGAGTGACTAGGCATTTACTGGGATCGCATGCCTCATCTTCGACCACATCGTCACTTTCCATCAGGTGAGAATAAAAAAAATACTCTTTTGGTTTCACTTAGTGATAATTGTTATGTTCTTCCTAGGTGTTTACGAAATACCGTCAGGCGTGGTCGATCTACGAACAGTTCCCACTGAATGAGTGCAAACGAGTTATATACGGTTACATGCTGCCTTTGGTGGATGAAAAAATCATGCATGACATGCATCTGGAGTGCAGGAAATACGTCGACGAACTAATGAGGTAGTGGTGGGGCAAGTTTTATAGCCTGCTTTATATTTGCTTAGAAATAGAAATATATTTCGCTGGAAAAGTGTTAACAATAATGGTCTTATATGTATGACGTATATATATGTCGTAGTAGATGGGTTCGGGTGGGCGTTGCTAGCGACCGGAACGGTGCCAGTCGCGTGGTAAAGGGTTGCTCGGGCAATGGCGATACTATTGCAAGCTACTATAGACGAATCGACAACGTATTCACATTCGATTATGATCATGAAACCTAAGATGCTTACTGGTTAATAGTAAACATTTGCACGCCCCTCATGCCATACAACTTGGCCCCCGCTTGCAGTCTGTGGAATTCAACCGGACCTGGTATTCAATTCCTCCTTGCTCAAATCCCATGATCAACTTCTTATTAGCTAACGACTCACCGGATCAAATCACTCACAGTCGTAGATGTGTTCAGCGGAGCTCCGACTCCTTTGAAGGCTCGTAGCAAAGTCCCCGTCATTTTCGATGTGAGGACCTTATATTAACGTCGTCACCGCGCCATTTCTGGCGATACCAGCGCCACCAGGTTTACTTTCCATTAACCGCGTATTATGATAGTCAGTTGACCGTTTGAATACTGAATTCTATCGCTAATTTATCGCTATCTGCGACATATATATAATATTGACGAGCGATTGGTGTAGTGGATAGTGACCCTGTCAGCGAAACCAACGGTTGGGGTAAATGTTTGTATGATTCCCGAGTCATGGATTTTATATAAATATTTATCTATTTATTTATCATCTAGTATCCATAGTACAAGCTTTGCTTAGTTTGGGACTAAATGATTGGTGTGTCTGAAATTTTTATAAAAAAAAACTCATCCTACACCAGCGTCTTGCAAAAGTCTACGAACCGCTTCTTCAGTGATTACCCAACGATAAAAATTGCTCCATATGAGAGAAGTTGATTCCCACCAGTGGACTGGCTGCTAATAGGGTGTGCGTTCTCTGGCTTAAGGAGTCCACAGTAGACCAGCATCGAGGGATTTAACTGGTACCTCGGCATGCGGGATGTATGCCTATTTCGTGGCCGCAATTTTAAGGTTATTGTGTAGCTTATGCCTAGACATGTGACACTGTATTTTTTTCTTTATTTAATGATGATTATGAAATATCTGTGATGAATTCCACAGATTAGAATTGAAGCTATTTGTTAAAGCCCAACAGGCGATGTTTAAGAGAGTTGGCTGGAAGTACATCAAGCCCAGACCTAGGAAGAGACCAAAACCATTACCAATTCCAAAGCTGTTCAATATTGATGAGCGTCTCCTGTCGAACATTGAGGTTAGCGATAGCGATAAAGGGTACCCATAGGTCATAAACTCAATCATTTCATCAAAGAATACTATAATCATTTATATCTATCTGTGTATCCTTCACAAATCAGCAACAATAATTAAAACCAAGCTGTCGGAAACCAGTTACCAGAAACGCATTTCGGAGTTGTGTTGTTCGATAGAAGGATATGTGCCTCGTGTGGACAATTTGTCTGCCCGAAAGCTTCTTACATAACCCCATATAAGTGTAGACACGAAGAAGCATTTGGAAACACGCAGTAGGGGCAGTCAAGCTGTCGTAAGGGCAGCCTCACACAATGGCGATAATAAGAATACAATGGTTAACATTGTTTTCAGAAAATATTTGACCTGGACATAATGTCACGATCAAAGGTTACCTTCAACGACGTAGTGGGGGACTTCAATTATGCTGCTTACGATTTGAATGTACACGATCCAGATGCCAGGTGAGGATAATACATGATTAAGTTCGGACTGGATCTTCAGAACTTCACTAAATGTATATGGAAACTCTCTGGCGGCGATATACCCTTTAAAACAAAAGAAGACATCGTGAAATCGATTCACAAATATAGGATCTCGTCGCATTGATGAACACTTTTTTGGAAGTCCATAAATAACTACTAACTGCTTTGTCAGATGGTGTGCATAACCACAAAATTAATACAGTACTAACGTATCATAATAACTCAAACTCAAAAAAGTTAAGGAAATAACGTCATCATGACACATAATTATCGCTCATTAATAAGGCAGCCTCCCCAGAGAAGAACGAGCAGGAAACTTAGGGGTTGTTCTTTTTAAATAGGTAGGTGTTTTCACAATTTACGATTCGACAAAGAAGAAAAAGAAATTAATAGACTGGATGACGCTGAGCGGTTCATGTAAAGTAAAAAATCAGGTATTGCATCAAAAACATATTTTATGTCCATGCATTCTTATCATCTCGATAGTCAGCAATTTTTAATAGCCTTTTGCACATAGTTTCCGTTTACCTAATGGTGGTTTTAAATTTATTTAAAGGCAAATTTTATAATAATAATAATAAAAGTTATTTATTCATCACAAAAAAGAAAACACAAGCATACATACGATCAAGAACCACAGTATTGTGATGAATGGGTAGGGACTCAGCAGTGTTGCTGATTTTCAGTCCCCCCTGCAGAGTAGTTGCTGCCACCATTGAAAGTATGGGCGACTTTCCAATGGCTAACAATTCTTTTTTTTATATTTTTATGGATAGACGTGGCTCTGGACAATGTAGAAATTAAATTAAAATGTAAGAAATAAGAGGCCCCATCTGTTAGCGCCATCTTTCGAGCCACTTTGAACTACCTTACAAAGCGATCAAAAAATCGTTTTGGAATGTACGGTCATGATGAAGTGTTTTTAAACGAGTCCTTCCCCAGCTACTGGGTTAATGTAAACCTGTCTTTATTGGATAGCATCAGACAGCTATACGTACCATAAGATCACATCGAGTTGAGCAGCAATGGCCCATCATTTCCTTCCAAACAAACTTTGTATTAAAAAAAATCTCATTCCTCCCAGATTCCCATCTCCAGGATACGGGGATGTCCGACGTCGCTTGACGTTGTCGTGTGTATTCGGGTCTGGATTAGAAGCGGCGGCTCCGAGGAAGAAAGCCGTCATGCTGGTGGGACCGAGGAGGAATGGAAAGTCATTCCTCGTCAATGCTATTGCTGGAGAAATGAGTGAGAATATTTATGAGTAGGTAGTGTAGCTACCATGAGATCACCCAAGCTATTCTCTTTATAGTAAACTATCGTTCAATCACTATCGCTTGCATTAACAATGAGCAGAATATCGATTCATTTCGGTTGCGTAAAATTATCCTCGTGAAGTCATGATGATGATCGTGATGCACTGGCCCCAGCTTTTTTTTTATGAGTAACTGGATACGCGTTTGACCACAATCTCAACTGATGGAAAGTGACGATGCGGCCGAAGATGAAGCACGCGATCTCACTAGATGCCTATTCACCCTGCTATTGAAAATGTCAAGGTTGTAAGATTCAGGAAAGACTGACGCCGGAAGGGAGTTCCATGTCTTGGCTGCTCGTATTATAAATGAAGAGTCGAACCGCTTAGTGCGAATGTTCGGTATGTTAACTACATACGGGTAGAATCCCTCCCCACGCCTTTCTCTGTTGTGTATCAGCGATTCTCACTCGCTCGAGATTTCAATGTCGATATACATCAGTATGTCACTTTCACACTTATGAGCAAGTGCAAAAGTGACAAACCTATTGATGTCTATCAACAGTTAAATGTCGAGTGCGCGCGAATCGGGGTCCAGGATCTCTGGTAACTTGATTTTGTTTGCTCATGACGGGCTTTAGGAAATTCAGCGAATGACGGCAGACCTAAGCTTTAAAGTACTTATAATTTTGACATATTCGCTACCGGGCTAACTCGATCTCAAATTCTAGATGCAGTGAAGTTCGACATATCACCGGAAGTGTTTTCAGCGGTGGCGCGGAAGCCTGGCAAGCTTCTCAGCTTGGTGTTCCTTGCGGCGAAAGTCTTTCAGCCAGCTATAATCTACTTGCGTGATGTCGAGAGAGTATTCTATAAGAAGGTAGACTATAGTTGATATTACTACTCAAGTACTACATGTTTTTACGAAGGTCTGAAAGCACTCAAAGACTTAACTGTAGGAATACCCTACGTATATAACCTGACGAGAAATTGTATAGATATAAGAACATAGCACCGACTCATGTGGAAGATATATTAAAAGAAGAATTAATATGAGAACACAAAGTAAACAACATAGCAAAGGCAAACCGAAGTGACAGCGTGAGTATTAAAGAAGACAAAAAGATTAACAAATATACAGACAGCTACAGAAAAGAAAAAGAAGTATTAGGTGCCAGGGCCCAAGGTACACATGATATACAACCTCTAATATTAATGAATACCCTTTCTTGAGTGATTATCTTGAATAAATTAAGCAGGGTTCGGGAAGGTAATATCCGTGTACGCCAGATGGCGGGTTTGAGAGTTTTAGGACAGAGACGCTTCTGCTCAATACTGGACGAAGGTGTCAAAAAACCTCTTCCGGTCCCTAATCCCCCTAATATGATAGCCATGGCGGGAAAGGGTCTATTCTGCTCTTCTGGACCCTACACGATCAGCCTTTCGCTACGGAAATAGGGGAGACCTTTGTTCGGCAATGGACGTCTTATGGCTGATCATGGTGACTGATGATGACATGATGAGCTCAATTTTTGAAGTGTTATTATTGAAACCACCAGCGAATGAATTTCCCTAGATTTTAAGATTAACTGGTACGCGTTTGGCGTACCTGATCTCACGTGATGGAAAGTGACGATGTGGTTGAAGATGAAGCAAGCGATAGATAGATTTAAATCTCAAACTGATGTCTAAACTTTCCCATTACGCTAGTTTTAATGTTTTATATATTTTTTTATCTACTACGGGTTAGCTCTTGATCTCCATCACACCTGATGTTCAGTTTACTTCGACCTCATCTTCAGATGACGTAATCTGGAGTCCCTGCCTACCCCTACGGGAAAAAATCGTGACTTTATGTATGTTTGTATAACTCTAGTGTGTTTTTTTAAAGGTACCACCTCAAGACAAAAAGCTTAAAGCAAAAGTATTGAAACGGCCTCTTGGTAAAGCAATTAAAACTATTCAGGCCAATGATAAGGTGATTTTCATTGGTAAGTTTATGAATTACACCCTCCTTGATTTAACAACTGAGGACCGTTAGCATATTAGTGTGTTAGAAGGTTTAGTGACAAGAATTGAAAATACTAATTTATTTATATTAAACAGTGGATTAGGGGGATTTACAAAGACAATACTTTGTGCATATTTGAAACTGAAATTACGAAGCACTTATATGTGTTCGAGAAATGTGTGTGTTGTTAGCGACTGGGATGGTACTAGCCCATCTCAAGGTATGGGAATCATGGTGCGTATCATTTAATCAATACGATAGAACAATATGATAGTGTCAGAATAAATTCTTCTGTGAAATAGAACGAGGTAATGGTCTGCCACTAATAGGCACGAGTCCAATTACCTGCAGCATCACAGCCTGAAATCTCGATACTACCCGGTGAAAGGTATACGTAGTTGTATGCCCCTTACGCCGTCCAACTCTGCCCTCGCATACAAAAAGTGGGATTCCCTTTTGTTCAAGTTCCATGATCAACATCTTAGTAACTTAACTTATTGCATCCATCGATGGTAATAGGTAAGTCACTTTTATCGTATGTGCTAAGTTCATCTCAAGATCTATGAGTGAAGTACCATGAAGAGAGAAACTAATGCCATAACATCGAAGTAGCCTCGAAAAAAGGCCAGATGATCGGACCTTTTCTCGCATCTGTTCCGTCACATCTGACAGCGTCAGAATCCATGGAATTAGTTTAATAATTAGAGGAAGTCTTGACACTCATTTTAATGTTATTTATTCCATTGTAGCAACATGCTCGGAACCCCTACTGGCAAAGGTCAGGCCAATGGTGAAGATGTTTGACGAGATGATCCTTGTACCGAAACCGGAGTATGGAAGCTTAGAACAATTCCTCTACAACAAATTGCAAAGGTATTTTTCGTAATTTCGACTGATAGTTAAAATAAGCAAATGCGCTTGCGGGCTGATCTGTCGCAGCACTGATGGCCCTTGGGCAAAAACGAGTTCTGGAGTAAAAAATGATGTGGGTATGTGACCAATTAGGGAGAGGGTATAAGTTGATTC
The DNA here is from genome assembly GCA_949316235.1 of Oegoconia quadripuncta. Classification (NCBI taxonomy): domain Eukaryota; kingdom Metazoa; phylum Arthropoda; class Insecta; order Lepidoptera; family Autostichidae; genus Oegoconia; species Oegoconia quadripuncta. Next base: position 26,933,289 of record OX438749.1, read on the forward strand.
CGTGCTGATTGGCATCCGAATTTTTTCGTATAATACCTTCGTTGTCCGTTTCAATATTTGCAAACCATTTTTCAAACACTTCCTGGTATCTGATTGAGCTGAAATTTGGCAAATTTATGTATGTTCGGTGACAATGCAATATTATGGTAACATGGAGCTGATCTGATGAAGGAGCCGGGATAGAGGAAATGGAACTCCCTGATGGCAAGATAGTAGAATATTCTTCTTTTTTTCGTGTCGAAGCAAAATTCAAATTTTATTGGACCAGCCATTCTAACCGCATTGTCTGTGGTGTTAAGGAGGTCGTCAAAGGTGCAGCTGTCAGGACACGCGGGCAAGACAATACGTGATCCATTGTCTGTCGGGAGACTCCGGACTCGCATCGATCACTCCCGCCATCGGAGAAGCCCCACTTGCACAGTTTATCTTTGCTGCGGCCAGCAGAATATTTTGTTGCCATCAGCACTTTACTACACATGATGACGAGAGTCTGAAGATGGACCCATAAGATTGCCACTGGAACTCCTTGATGGACTTTATGTTACTCGTCTTTGTATTAGAATAATATGTGATAATCATGATGGAGTATTAAAAGCTTATTTGCAAAAGTATAATGTTGAACTGAAGTATATCTGACATATTAAAAGAAGAGCAAAAAGATGAAATATTCTGCAACAAATTTAATTGAAAAATGTTATTGTACAATTCATGAATACATGGAAATAAATTAAAAATTGATAAGTATTAAACAGAAAAGCCCTCCTCAAAATATTTATAATTACATAGGTATATCAATAATAATTAAAATATTTATATTAACAATTAACAATAAAAAAATAAAAATATATAAAAATAAATAAATAACCTTAGACATACACACAACGCCATCCACAGTAAGCAACTATAGGCTTGTGTTGTGGATACCAGATGGTTGATATACTACATAAATATTTTTTTTTTTGTAAATAATATACTTATTACAAATGAAAACATCCATAACTCGGGTACACATGTCCGTATTCATCACACAAACATATATCCCTAGCGGGATTCGAACCCGCAACCTTTTGGGATAGTGGCCAGAGTTGCTAACCACTACACTAAACAGGTCGTCAAATACATAAACATAATAATGTGTTGTGATAATTAGAATAGTAAATACAATTCATTATTTTAGATTAAGTTTAGAATCTGCCGTGCCCTTACAGGGTTTCATGTATGGACTATTGTTTTTTTTAAGATCTAATGTACACATGAAAGCACGAATAAATGAATATGAATATGAATATGAACTAATTTTGTGGATCTATGGTTTGTTAAGAATTCTTGGAATTTAGTAAGACCTAGTTATTATTTCAGCATAAGGAGCATGTCCCGTGACTACCCAGCGCACAGCATCACCAAAATCATGGAGGGCTTCGGGTTTGGCGCCGTCATGGACATTTGTGAGAAGGTGTTGACTCCGGAAAGGATTGTCAAGTGAGTTGTGTGCCTCTATCCACCCTAATGTGTGTAAAGATTATATCAGGTCCTTACCTATGAAATTGGCGTTTTGTATGAAGAATTTCATTGAGATTGTTTTCTCCATACAAACATTTTTGTTTTTTTTTTTGGGAACGCAAATCCAAATTTAGCTAAACTTTGTGTGTATTATCGGATAACATTAAGTTAAGTATAGGCAGCGTTAATTTTTAAAAGTAACCGCTTTATAAAAGTTTCAGCGAATCTAAGAAATGCTTTTCATGTGCCTCCCGCACATGAAAAGAGCTCTGTTCAAATTTTTTTTATTATGTGATTTAGACCAGAAATTAAAAAAAATTTCATGTGAAACCTTGAAATAATATTCCATTTTCCAAATAAAAAACAAATTTGGATATAGCTTTGAAAATCGCAGGAATTGGTACATATGATTAACGAAGAAAAAAATACTCCAATTTCATAGGTAAAGACACAATATTTTATCCGTTCGAAGTTTATCTGTCTGTGTTTCTGTATGTGGCATCATACTGGCAAAACGGCTGAAGAGATTTGGAATCGGTGGTCGATGTGAGATAGCTGGTATTTGTGAGATGGTTCCTAAAATATTACACTGTCCTTGTAGTAAATCTAATTAGGAACTTTCTAATTAGGTAATCGAAAGCTAGGAAACGCTTATTACACCATACTAAATGCGGAGACTAATTCGGCACACATTGCTGGTTGGATGGAGTAAGGATATTTAAATTAACAGAACCCAGCCTTCCAGCAATGTATGTCGAATTAGGGCCTGCCTTTACGATTGAAGTATTGCATCGGGACCTTCCGTTCCGAAGGGTTAAGTATTGACTTAACCCTTAATTTGCCTTATAGGTACCAGAGACTCCAATCAAAATCGGATGCAAATTAAGGGTTAAGTCAATACTTAACCCTTAATTTACATGGTACGTCCCAGAGACTCCAATCAATCCCTCCCTCTAATATGTGCAACTGTGTCGTGAAGTGAAATGATCGATTAAATAAAGCTTTCTATATAAATATATTATTATTTTTAAACTGTTTCCTTTTATTTCAGGTTAAATATTACTCCTCTATCACCAACTGAGTTTCTCGAGTACATGATAGAAAACAACATGGAGCCAATGACTAAGGAGGTAGGTATTTATAAACAAAAGTTTCAATGTTATTCCAAAAGAACGAATCAAGATTTATTCCTGATTGAACCGCCTTTTAAACAGAGTTAAACTTTTTATTTTCATAATTGATTGTTAGCATAGTATTTAAGCACATTATGAGGAGGGATGAAAAGCACGTAACGAGGCGAGTGCTAAGTATGAATGTGGAGGGATACAGAGATAGAGGAACATTTGTGGTCAATCGTGAGTGAAAAGTGTCCGTTGTTGATACAGCTAGTGTTGAGTAGTAATTATGATAACAAGTTAAATGAATGATAATGATGTGACAAAAGGAAAAAGGGAATTGCATAGGAAGTTCCACAACAGGCAACTGGTAAAGTGCCACTAAAGGTTCAAACAATTTCAACTGTTTCAATTGATGAAATATTAGTAATGACTGCTGTTTCTTGCGAGACAAACTTCACTTTACTACTCGTCATTTATTTGCTATCGTGGAAATCATAGTTTTTTAATACATTGTTGCTCTGAAAACCCCTCGTACTTCAATAGACTTTTTTAATTCAAGGAATATAAGAAAATGATGGACTTCTACCTCCAGTACTCTCCATTGCGAGCGGAAAGAGCTGAATATGCTATTATCAATTTCAATAGAGCATACGCATATGAGAAACTCGCGAAGAAAAAAGCTGATGATGCCGCGAAAGCCGCCGCTGCAAAGGGGAAATGAAGATTCAAGATAATTAAAGATGAAAAAATGGTTATATTCCAATATTCTTACTAATGTAACTTAACAATTATTATGTTTACTCTTTGTATGTGTCTCGACTGTTAGTATGCCCGTATTAATAAACCAATCTCAATACAAGTCTTGAGGCTGTATCAACCGAGATGTGTCTTAAGAAGTTGGCGCTATCTCAAGCTCCGTGCTAATTTATAAACCAATCTTGAGGTCTACTCAGCTGAGATCACTTCTCAAGTATTCGCCTCAGTGGCGAATGAATGATAGTCTTGAGTTTCGTTTATAAATATGCGTACCTCTCAAGTGAGGACTGCTTGAGTATGCACGTCCTTTTTAGGTTTCAAGTTCGGTTTATTAAAATACACGTTTACTTGAGACCGGTCACAAGACTGTTCTCAATCTTGAGAATAGTTTATTAATACGGGCCTTAAACTACAGAGGCACATTTTTTTTCCTATGGGCACTTTTTGGCATCATTTCAGCAGGTTTTTGACATTTTGATAGCCTACGTGGCACAATGTAAACAACATAGGGCTTACGAATCGGAGGTCACGGGTTCGATCCCCAGCGGGGAACGTATTTATTACTCGATTTGGTTGGTGGTATGGCATTTTAAATGCCCGCTTGGCTAGCTACCACCATCTTATCTAAATCTACCGCTAAACAGCATTGTTGTGTTCCAGTTGTCAGAGATAAGTTAGCCAGTCCCACAAATAAGATGGGGTTTCCGGGTCAGTACGCTTCCACCTTCGGCCTCACCTTCACTTATCATCAGGTGTGATACCGCACAGCCTACCTATTTCAAATGTACTGTCCTTATACCCAAAGGTTGCCTGGAAGAGATCGCTGTTAGTGATAAGGTCGCCAAATTGTACATTCTATTCTTACCACTTTTCTGAAACTGTATTTTCTTTTCTGTTGTGCAATAAAGTGTATTTGTATTGTATAGCATTGTGTGATTGAGGACAAGAGCTAATCAGTTGTGCTTAAAAAATACATATTGTTGTCAAAATGCTGATTCCACCATGTGAATTGCAGCATACACACGTCACTGTATTTATCATGTAACGTATTATTGCATGAGCCAGGCGTCGACTTTTACATAATTATATTGGCTCTTTACCTATGAAATTAGAGTTTTTTTGCTTCGTTAATCATAATATGTACCATTTCCTACGATTTTCAAAGCTATATCCAAATTTGTTTTTTATTTGGAAAATAGAATATATTTTCAAGGATTCCCATGAAATATTTTTTAATTTCTGGGCTAAATCACATAATAAAAAAAGTTTGAACAAAAGCTCTTTTCATGTGCTTCCCATAATCATTTCTTAGATTCGCTGAAACTTTTATAAAGCGGTTAAAAATTAACGCTGCCTATACTTAATTTAATGTTATCCAATAATACACACAAAGTTTAGCAAAATTTGGATTTGCAGTTCCCAAAAAAAAAATCCAGAATGTTTGTATGGAGAAAACAGTCTTAATGAAATTCTTCATACAAAACGCCAATTTCATAGGTAAGGACCTAATATTAATATTTCACCTAGAATTTGTACATCTGTGTACTTTGCGTAAATACAGTGTGTGAAGTGTGAGTTTTGTCTCGTTTTTTACTTTACCATCGCGTTCGCGTTTACGAAAAAAGTCCCTGTGAAAAAAATCGTTTTGCAAACTATCCGCTAGAGGCGCTGCACATTTCTTCATACAAATCGTCACGTAAACGTGAACGCGGTAGTAAAGTTAAGTCGAAACAAAACTCACACTCCGCACTCATAGAGCGGACTGTGAGTTAATTTTGTTTCGACTTTTTTTTTTCGTAAACGCGAACGCGATGGTAAAGTAAAAAACGAGACAAAACTCGCACTTCGCCCTCTGGTCCTACCTGTATTGAAGCAAGAATCATTAATTACTTTCTTAAATAATGATGCTTACTCCGTTTCTTAAATATCTGTTTGTGTAAAAATAAATGTAAACTTGTTAAGTTAAGCGTATCGTTTATGTACCTGCCTTTTTTATTTATTGTTTCCTTTGTGACAAAATAAACATCTAGAATTTTTATTTTTGTTTTATTTATTGGAATAATATTCCACCAAAAAATTCCTTCATCATATTACCTAATGTAACTAATATTATAAATGCGAATGTTTAGATGTTTGATTATTTTCACCCGATTTCATATGTATGTTTGTAAGTGCGTAAGTGTGTGTGTGTGTGTGTAAGTGTCCAAGGGTGTAAATGCGCAAGTGTGTAAGTGTAGGTAAGTGTGTAAGTGCGTATGTGTGTAAGTGTCCAAGGGTGTAAGTGCGCAATTGTATAAGTGTAGGTAAGTGTGTAAATGCGTATGTGTGTAAGTGTCCAAGGGTGTAAGTGTGCAAGTGTGTAAGTGTAGGTAAGTGTGTAAGTGTCCAAGGGTGTAAGTGCGCAAGTGTATAAGTGTGTAAGTGCGTATGTGTGTAAGTGTCTAAGGGTGTACGTGCGCAAGAGTGTAAGTGCGTAAGTGTGTAAGTGCGTAAGTGTGTAAGCGTGTAAGTGTGTAAGTATGAAATGAAATGAAAACTTTGTTGTGCGTGGAATTTGGGTTATACATTTGCAGCTGTCTTTGCTTAATATTTTAGTTACACCAAACCCTACCTTTTTAAGTGCACACACATTGACAATTTTTTTGACAAAAACATGAACATCATCAATTTACTATCTAAATATCATGCTTTACAATACATACTACATATAATGTTAAATAATTTAATCAGGTCATAGAAAGGTAAAAGCAATGCCAAAAATAATGTCAATGTAATTTGAATATAATTTAATTCCTTGATGTCCATAAATATAATTTAATTTACTTTACGCTCTAGGAATTCCCTAACACTATAAAAACATTTATCCATCAGCCATTTTCTTGTCAACCTTTTAAATACATTGATTTTCATGTTCTTGAAGGAGTCCGGTAAATTATTAAATACACATAATGAAACAATTTTTTGATACCAATGTCAATCGTACAGGGTATGTATATGGAGGTATGTTTGTTCCTTTCGCGCATTCTGCAGCCTAAAAAGTTTTAAAAACCAGCATATTTTGTATTCCACGGACGCCGTGTTATTTTTTATATTTTTTTATCATAAGATGTATTATATATACTCCTAGTATCAAGACCAATCTAACGACATGCACTTCGAAATCGGTCATGACGTTTAGGCCCTGTTTGGTATTTAAATACGTGAATAGTTTTTTTTTTATTTTGACCCATATGAAACAATAGTGCTCACCCATCCAAGGAACACCTAGTTTTCATTCTCATTATGTCAAATACAGCAATAATACTCAGATGCCGGTGATGTTTGAAAAGGAAATAGCTGGGATCCATTGTATCGGAGTATTGAATAACATTCAGCATTTTAACTTCCATTTGTGATTCACTATATGCACACGAACGAGAAATGTCTCTCTGTGCGTATATATTAACCGCCTCTAGGCAACTTCTGTAAGCCAGGATCAACTGTGGTACTCTGCACGGCGCCTACTAAAGATAGACGGTGCCCTGGTTTGTCTATTGCTACCTTGAACCACAGACAAATTAAAGAAGATTTAAAGGTGTGAAGTAGAAATGTAGTTTCCCATCGTCTCTCGGCAAGTGGGAGTGTAACTAATTGAATTCTAAATCAACCATAAGGCTAACACGTTCCGGGACAGATCATCAGACACATTGTTATAACGTCGAGAGGCGTGCTGTGTCCCGGAACGTGTTAAACTATGGAGAAGGGGATCAAGTGATACTTGATACCCTATTTTGACACCACCACGGACATCTGTTCAGTACAGAACCTCGCCTGACGCTTTCGGCACAAAAATGTAAAGACTGGCGCTATCTATCGGCGAACCCGTGAACCCACCAATAATCGATTTATTCACGTCAATAGATACAAGTGTACCTTTCTTACGGGTTCTAGGATAATCCGATAGATGACGCAAATCTGAATGTATATGTATATACCGGCGCGTGGCCAATTTTGCTTTCTCTTCCAATCCGTGCAACATTCCACCAATACATCCTCGAAGAGACCGCAGCTGCCGTTTATCTTCTCTCAACAGCATCACTACCTATTTAGTGAGAAACAAGGCTACTGCGATTATAAAAAACGACTATAAAACTGAAGTTTGACAAACTTATTCCGGTAACACGCTAGTCCGACATGATGTTACCTTGACGCTACGCTACTCCGACATGGTGCATTATAATGACTTCATACGGGCTACTCCGCCAATATGTTGTATCAACGTGACGTAGACTCAGACACTACGTAACTCTGATATGTAACACCAATACAACTTTACTTAGACACTACGCTATTCCGACAATATGTTGCATCGACATGACTTTAGTCAGACACTGCGCTATCTTGATAATACGTCACATCTTATTATTTATATTTTTTTTTTTTTATGCACGACGGGTTCGTACTTGACCTCAATCACACCTGATGTTAAGTGAAGATGAGGTCGAAGGTGGAAGCGTACTGACCCGGAAACCCCAATACATTTGGGGGACTGGCTATCTTATCTCTGACAACCGGAACACAACAATGTCATTAACATTGCTGCTTGGCGGCAGATTTAGATAAGATGGTGGTAGCTAGCCAGGCAGACATTTAAAATGCCCTACCACCAACCAAACCGAGTACTTAAACATGTACCCCGCTGGGGATCGAACCCGCGACCTCCGAATCGTAAACCCAATGTTGTTTGCATTGAGCCACGGAGGCGGTATAATAATGTGTTTTACCAACAGGACATTAATATATTGAGTCAATGCCGGCCATTTGATCATTTTCAACGACTGCTTTGATGATTGGTCATGGCAAAGCACAACTTGACGTGTCATTTTTGAACTTTCTTTGGAAAAGTTGTTTGTAATAATGAGTACGTGAATAACTTTTGGTATCGAGAACTAGGAAATCTTGACACGATTACTATTGGCATTATTATTATTAACGTCATATTGATGCAACATATTGGCGGAGTAGCCTGTATGAAGTCATTATAATGCAACATATTGTCGGAGTAGCGTAGCGTCGAAGTTACCAGACTAGCGTGTAACCGAAGAGATGTGTGTCATGGTTCCGTTTTACAGTCTCAATTTCAATTTCTTTAGAGATATATTTTTTAATATAGATTTTTTTGTTATCACCACAAAATGAAGCCTTACAAAGTGGTTTTAAGGTTAGATAATAATATGTGGAGTACATTCGGTGAAAAACTGGTGCCTGAAAAGGACGAACCAGAATTAGGGCCACCAGGTCTCCCCAGGCATGCTGATCGTACAGATCTTAATATGACGTGTATTTACCAAGTCTCTGTTTTAAGAGGATTTATGAATTAATGAATGAATATATGTATATTTATTATCCCAAAATTTCTGACATACAATCTGCTTATGAGTAATGATTTATGTGTATAAAGAAGTACACTGTTCCCTAGAATATGTTTACAATAGGTAGGTGCCTAAGTTTTTTTATGCACAACGGGTTAGCACTTGATCTCAATCACACCTGATGTTAAGTGAAGATGAGGCCGAAGGTGGAAGCGTACTGACCCGGAAACCCAAATATTTGGGGAACTGTCTATCTTATCTCTGACAACCGGAACACAACAATGCTATTAACATTGCTGGTAGGCGGCAGATTTAGATAAGCTAGCCAGGCGGACATTTAAAATGCCCTACCACCAACCAAACCGAGTACTAAATATGTACCCCGCTGGGGATGATCGAACCTGCGACCTCCGATTTATAAACCCTAAGTTGTTTACATTGAACCACGGAGGCGGTATTTCAAACTTCAGCAGCACAAGTTGTGATAAAAATTGCCAAGTTCAGCTTTATGCTGTTGTGGCATAAGTCGCACCAGCGCTGAATTTCAACTTGGTTGGCAACAACAAATTTAAGCGATATGAGTGTTTCTGTCTCAGTCATTTGTTTATATGAAAGGATAAGAACTGTTCAGAAATATACCAACCATTATTTAATAATAATATATTTAACGATTTCCAAAAATAGAATTCTATAGATCTAAGTACGTTAGATGAAACACCTGAAAACACAGCTTGCCTGTATGAATACAGTCTGTCGCACGAATGTGTCCCAAAATTTTAAGTACTTAATTGCGATTTTTTTAGATAAGATAAATCGTTTATTTGCGAGTAGTATCATAGATCTTATTTCGTAAAAAAGCTCATTGTATTCAACCTGCAAACAGACTATTAGTAACCGACTCTACATTAATATAATAAAACAAAAAATAAATAGGTAGTTACGCAAAACACGATCAAGTCAATAGTATAAAAGAGCCGATGTATGAATAAATGACACTCTTTCTTATATTTAAGAGCAATAAGTTTAGTAGCTAGATAATATCGATCGATCGATCGAATAAATCAAAAAATTTCGATTACCCATGCAAAGTAAAATAGTAAATTCTATTCTTACCACTTATACAATAAAGTGTATTTTTATTGTATTGTGTTGTATTGTATTGTGTTGTGTTGTGTTGTGTTGTGTTGTGTTGTGTTGTGTTGTGTTGTGTTGTGTTGTGTTGTGTTGTGTTGTGTTGTGTTGTGTTGTGCTGTGCTGTGCTGTGCTGTGCTGTGCTGTGCTGTGCTGTGCTGTGCTGTGCTGTGCTGTGCTGTGCTGTGCTGTGCTGTGCTGTGCTGTGCTGTGCTGTGCTGTGCTGTGCTGTGCTGTGCTGTGCTGTGCTGTGCTGTGCTGTGCTGTGCTGTGCTGTGCTGTGCTGTGCTGTGCTGTGCTGTGCTGTGCTGTGCTGTGCTGTGCTGTGCTGTGCTGTGCTGTGCTGTGCTGTGCTGTGCTGTGCTGTGCTGTGCTGTGCTGTGCTGTGCTGTGCTGTGCTGTGCTGTGCTGTGCTGTGCTGTGCTGTAATGTACTACACTGCACTGCGTCTGCGTTGCACTGCTCTGTACTGTATTGTATTGTAAACCATTCTGAAACCACCTTTAGTATGGAAGTCCGACAATTTTCGGCTGAATTCGTCAATGGTTCCTAGTGGAAAGTTGTTCGTAATCAGGAGTGGCGTCACCAGCTGAAAATTGTTGGACTTCCATACTAAAGGTTGTTTCAGAATGGTTTACTTTGTATTGGTAATCGAAATTTTTTTGGTCGAATTCGACTATGGTTCCTTGGGCAAAGTTGATCGTAATGAAGAGTGGCGTCACCAGTTACTGGGAATTACACTTCATCCTGTATAGATGTAAAATGATTGTTGGCGAAGATAGAGCGCCGCTCTGAGGTCGCTCTAGTAGTCAGGCGCTTCGTAAATACACGACGCTGGGAGCGACAGGGAAGACACAACGTTGCAGACCAGAAGATGTCAAAGAAGACTGCTTGATAACGTTGACAGAGCTTCTTATAATTTAAATTCTTGTTATCACTAATTCACAGTTTTTCACTTTCACTTGGAACCGACAGCAATGTTCAAAGATGTGCTCGCTACTTCGATCTCTCTCAGTGGATACCATCCTTTTATAACACAGAAACCGTCGGGTCCTGATCGTATGTCCAATAGGAACACTGGAATTAATTATTTTTTCTCAAACATGCATGGAAATATTGTCATTACTTTCGAAAAAAGAACACGCGATTTATCTAATTTACGGACAGCGAAAAATAAATCCATTGCAGGACGTTTTTTGAATTTGGAACATTACAACGCTCCACCAATGTTTTATGAAACGGCGTGCTGGGGCGTTTTTTGAATTTGGAACATTACAACGCTCCAGCAATGTTGTATGAAACGGCGTGCTGGGGTTATTATACAGGGCGTCCCAAAGTTATGGGACATGAAGGGGAAGTACCTTAAATATCGTAGATAGTGAATTTTGCTCAAAGAAGACTTTATGTTATTTTTAAAAGTTAGTAATTCTGCATTCATAGATTTTCTAAAAATTATTTGCTTCGGCTGGGAATCGAACCGACTCAAATGTGAAAAAAAAAACACCCTACTTTTATGATGCCAATCGAAAGAATAGCTAAAAAATAATAACTCTGCCTAAGTAACATAGTATTTTAAAAGAAAGGAACAACGTGAAATTAATCATTTTAATCAAATAAAAAACATACATGAAACTGCCGTAGTCAATTAAGTAGGTATTTTTTTGTAAATTAATTAATTAAATGCTCAAAATGTGATCCCTCTTGTCTTACGCAAATCGCCAATCTTTTAATGAGCCCGCTGCCTGTTGATTTTCTAATCATTTTATGGTGAACACTCGATGTGATATGGCACAATTCTGTTTGCAACTCGCCTACGTTCTCGTATCGCTTTTTGTATAGCATATCTTTCACGTATCCCCAAAAGAAGAAATCACTTTAGCAATAAATAACTTTCTTGAAATTTGACTCAATCATTTTATGTTGTTCCTTTCTTTTAAAATACTATGTTACTTAGGCAGAGTTATTATTTTTTAGCTATTCTTTCGATTGGCATCATAAAAGTAGGGTGTTTTTTTTTTCACATTTAAGTCGGTTCGATTCCCAGCCGAAGCAAGTAATTTTTAGAAAATCTATGAATGCAGAATTACTAACTTTTAAAAATAACATAAAGTCTTCTTTGAGCAAAATTCACTATCTACAATATTTAAGGTACTTCCCCTTCATGTCCCATAACTTTGGGACGCCCTGTATACTCTTTGATTGGATCTCTTTTATCATTCTTGGCATACCAAAATCTCTTTGCTTAGTACAAATTGCGTTCACGTGGCTGTATGCGTAAATGCGTTTGCCTTTCGGCACAGATGATAAATAGAAAATCGGCGGCAAAGCTGAAAATTCGTCTAGATTTGTTATTTAAATATTTATTATTTCCCTGCATTCTTTTGAGAAAAGCACTATATATGCCTCGGCGGAAATGGCAATTGCCTGTCTCGTTAGTGAAGTCCTCGCCTACGGCTCGGCCTTCAAACTCATACTCGACCTGCAATTGCCTATTTCCCGGCCTTTGCAATAATGTACTATTATACAGGGTGTCCCTGGAAGTATGGATCAAATCGAACAGGGGCATGGGGAAGGTCATTCCCAAACTTTTTAACCCTATGAATGTCGGTGCCATTTTTGACGGTTCAAAAGTTATTTGACTACGGCAGTTTCATGTATGTTTTTTATTTGATTAAAATGATTAATTTCACGTTGTTCCTTTCTTTTAAAATACTATGTTACTTAGGCAGAGTTATTATTTTTTAGCTATTCTTTCGATTGGCATCATAAAAGTAGGGTGTTTTTTTTTTCACATTTAAGTCGGTTCGATTCCCAGCCGAAGCAAGTAATTTTTAGAAAATCTATGAATGCAGAATTACTAACTTTTAAAAATAACATAAAGTCTTCTTTGAGCAAAATTCACTATCTACAATATTTAAGGTACTTCCCCTTCATGTCCCATAACTTTGGGACGCCCTGTATACTCTTTGATTGGATCTCTTTTATCATTCTTGGCATACCAAAATCTCTTTGCTTAGTACAAATTGCGTTCACGTGGCTGTATGCGTAAATGCGTTTGCCTTTCGGCACAGATGATAAATAGAAAATCGGCGGCAAAGCTGAAAATTCGTCTAGATTTGTTATTTAAATATTTATTATTTCCCTGCATTCTTTTGAGAAAAGCACTATATATGCCTCGGCGGAAATAGCAATTGCCTGTCTCGTTAGTGAAGTCCTCGCCTACGGCTCGGCCTTCAAACTCATACTCGACCTGCAATTGCCTATTTCCCGGCCTTTGCAATAATGTACTATTATACAGGGTGTCCCTGGAAGTATGGATCAAATCGAACAGGGGCATGGGGAAGGTCATTCCCAAACTTTTTAACCCTATGAATGTCGGTGCCATTTTTGACGGTTCAAAAGTTATGATCAATTTTTTACATTTTCATATTATCGAATAGTGCTTATACAAAAAATTTTTTTAAAAGAAAACTAGCAAAGCTATCAGCTTAATTTTTTAATTAAAAATAATTAATTAATTTTTTTTTCTTATTTATTTATTTTTTTTTTTTTTTTAATTTTTTTTTTCAGCTTAAGTTTGGGAATGACCTTCCCCATGCCCCTGTTCGATTTGATCCATACTTCCAGGGACACCCTGTACAATCAGAACCCGCGGCGAATCAAATTCAGGTACTCACTTATTTTCTCTTTTAATTAAAAGAGCGCCTCTGGCGGACGATACATGTTTATTGCGGTCGGTTCGACATTGCGTCTATACAATTAGCAAAAAAAAAATCAATGACAACAAAAAATAAATAAAAATTACAAAATACGACCTCGAACCACTATGCTCCTTCTTTTTCTTCTTCTTTTCGTGTCGAGGCAAGTTTCAAATTTTATTGGACCAAAACTTAGCCACTCTAACAACACTGTCTGTAGCGTTAAGGAGGTCGTCAAAGGTCCTCCTTAACGATGATATTAATGTAAATGTGGATATACTCAAGTTTCCATGCCAGTGAGTGTACCTAGGTATGTAAATGATTACATTACTAATTTGAATAGGAATACGTAGTTCGGAACAGCATGTCTAATCATAATTATATTGTACTTATGTGACATATGCATGTCCACCTTCCAAAACAAGTAAGAGCCTCAGCGGCAGCCCTAATAAGCCGGTTAAAGTACGATTAGGAATTCTGGCAAGTGTTCCGTAAATCTAAATGCGAAAGTGTGGACATTTGTTTGTTTATTTCTTGCTCAATCATATAAGACATAGGATATTTTTTTCCCGATAAAGTGAGTAGTTCCTGCGGCGGGAAAAATTAAACATCCGCTATAAAGTTATTCTAACGCAGGCGAAGCCCCGGGCGGAAGCCAGTAAATAATATACATCTTTGCACATACACACAACGCCATCTAGTGCCACACTAAGCAACTACGCTTGTATTATGGATGGTTGATAAACTACACAAATACCTTTTTTTTTTGTAACTCGGGAACACATGTCTGGATTCATCATGCAAACATATGCCCCTAGAGAGATTCGAACCCGCGACCTTTTAGTATAGCAGTCAGAGTTTCTAACCACTACACCAAACAGGTCGTCCGTAATTATCAAATATTTAACTAGTTCTTTTTTTAAATTTATTTTAGCACAGTCATTACATTACAAAGGATTATTTAGCGACTATTAGCATTGTGGACGAGTGCCGAACAATTTTTTTTCTTGCCAACTGTACTAATAGACATGAAAAAACTAGTCAACAAATATTTTATATTATGATTAATTTAGTGTTATCGACAGTCAAGGTGAGTATAACAAATGGATATTTTCGGTAAGTATAAGTGAAGTGAAATAGGTAACAATTAATCGTAATTAAGCATCTAAAACTACTTACTTGACAAAAATATACATAATAATAATAAATATCCTTTGACATACACACAGCGCCATCTAGTTTCACAGTAAGCAACTATAGGCTTGTGTTGTGGATACCAGATGGTTGATATACTACATAAATACATTTTTTTTGTAAATAAATACTTATTATAAATGAAAACATCCATAACTCGGGTACACATGTCCGTATTCATCACACAAACATAATGCCCCTAGCGGGATTAGAACACGCCACCTTTTGGTATAGTATACATAAATTTGGAACTGAAATGAACGAAATGAGAACACCTCAGTTGTGAGCTCGAAGGGGGCATGAGATTTTATGGACTATATATGGAGTTTTTACCGCAAGGAAAAAATAGGACTTTATTAGGTAAATGAAATAGAAGTTATTGGCATAATAGTTTTTTTTTTTTCAAAACTATCATTAGGTAACCCACGCGCCTGCTGGAGATTGATATGCGACTGGCGGGATTCCTAGGGTTCCTATCATGCGAATTTTAATTGAAACTCATGTTTTCTTCAAGTTTTTTAAATTTATTTAATTTAACAACGTAATTATGTGCAACAGGCTACATACGCGACCGTCAAATGTGGATGTGGATGTGGATGTGGATGTGGAGGTGGATGTGGATGTGGATGTGGATGTGGATGTGGATGTGGAGGGGGATGTGGATGTGGATGTGGATGTGGATGTGGATGTGGATGTGGATGTGGATGTGGATGTGGATGTGGATGTGGGTGTGGATGTGAATGTGGATATGGATGTGGATGTGAATCTCCTCCTCACCTCCCCAGTGGCGATCTCAAAGAGGTCTACGGAGGGGGTTCCCACGGAACCCCACACGGTGACCTTCAAATTAATTTTAGAACTTGAACTGAACTGATTCCTAAAATAGAAATTATACCCACATTTTAAATACACGTGTGTATTTGGGCAACCATTCACTACAAATACCAAATTTCAATTGTCCGTGTCAAATTCAGTGTGTCAGATATACACGTTTCTTAGACTTGAACATTATGAGAGATTTTGAGAATTTGCCAAAAAATTCTACCGTTTCCTTTAAGTATCGGTATGTCAATTTGGTATATACCAAATTTCATCCAAATTCATCTCGTACTATTGATACCTAATTGTAATTAATAATTTTTAATAGACATTTGATGTTGATGGATGGAACGGAAGAGAACGATCATGGAAAATATGGATGGACTGCGAAAAGGGTATGAATGATAAGGTAACGGCTGACAGAAGAGTTACCTATGGAAGACAGACGTAATATACGTCGACCCCAAATAAGGATCAGGTCATGATGATGATGAATCTATTCGGTAGTATTGGTAGAGGAAGACCGATCAAATCGAGGACGTTTTAAAGAAAGGCAAGTCAAGAGTACCCTAAACTGTCGAGTATGTATGCAACTTTATGAGATTGAACGAAGCTAAAGAGGTGTATTATAGGATAGTCGTGGAAGTATGCTATGTATATTTGTAATCTAATTTAAGTACTGAGAAAAGTTTTATAGAATTTTTTGATAAAGAGTTGACTGAATTGTTTTCAGATTAAAAATCACGGGTAAAACCGCGCGACGCGCGTAGTTACAATCCATTGAGAAATAATGAAGCGGCGACAGTATGCGTGTCATCATTCATTACGAAGAACCAGTGCATTGTCGGATGTTACTATGACTTGGACGGTTATGATTAATTAATCTGTACCCTAAAATATAACCTAAGTGCACGGTGCGTACGCGTTTGGTTCATACTCGTATAAATATATAATAATTCGTTGTGTGTTGTTTTATCTTGGAACATCTCGAGATTTCGGTAAGTTACTGTTTTTTAATATAATTCATTAATTATATTTTGCGTCGCTTAAGAGAGTACATTCCATCCAGTGGCGCCCTCATTGGATAAATTAAGATTTTTTTTTCGAGTTTCTCGAAGTTCTTATCAGTTCTTCTCAGGGGGAAATTGCCTGTTGAACAAGCAGTAGCTTAAAAAATGTAAAATCTGACTATTTTAAGTGTACCCTATTTATTTTTAAGTATTTTTGACTTTGATTATTTTCCAGAATTCATAATTATATAAAAAAGTGACCGTTTTTATTAATAACTTGTAATTCTCGAAAATAACCGTAATTAATGCTAATTATGTATTTTTAATAAATCGCTTTTAGGCGTCTCGAGTGCAGATCAGAGCGATTATTTTGATTTATTCTGTATTTAAAAATAATTTTTAATTTATCGAATGAGGGCGCCGCTGGACGAAATAAACCCTCTTAACGTATAATAATAAATAAATAAATAAATATTTCGGACACTTACACCAATCATCTAACTAAGCAAAGCTTGTATTATGGATATTAGATAAATACATACATAAATATTTATATAAACATCCATGATTCAGGAATAAATGTTCATTTTCATCACACAAACATTTACCCGTCGCGAGATTCGAACCCGTAACCGTTGGTTTCGCTGACAGGGTCACTATCCACTACATCAATCTGTCGTCAAATATCCTTAGACATACAATATGCGCTTGAAATAAAACGTCTGAACCAATTTTTTTTTGTATGTATGTTTCCTTTTGTGCAATAAAGTGTATTCGTATTGTATTGTATTTTTTATGCACAACGGGTTGGTACTTGACCTCAATCACACCTGATGTTAAGTGAAGATGAGGTCGAAAGTGGAAGCGTATTGACTCGGAAACCCCAACACATTTGGGGGACTGGCTATCTTATCTCTGACAACCGGAACACAACAATGCTATTAACATTGCTGCTTGGGGGCAGATTTAGATAAGATGGTGGTAGCTAGCCAGGCAGACATTTAAAATGCCCTACCAACAACCAAACCGAGTACTTAAACATGTACCCTCGCTGGGGATCGAACCCGCGACCTCCGAATCGTAAACTCAATGTTGTTCACATTGAGCCACGGAGGCGGTTAAAAATTAACTTGCGGAGGCGGTCTTGATTTCGTTTATATCTTATAATCACAAACTTGAAGTCGATACGTTACGATAGATAGATTATGCATTGCAATTGACTGAATACTCTAATCACATGTAAAGTAAAATTCCATCACGTCCAAAGTTATTGGAAACTGATAATTCTTACATCAGTGCATCTTACTAATCTGTCGTGAGATGACGACATACTCGATTCACTGTGATTGTGATGGATATCACGGACAGAGTAATGTACTACTCTGTGTAAAAAGTATCGGGAATATGTCAATAAAAAGACCCGCGTAAAAGAGGTCGTTCTAATTTTTTTACTGCATGTTGGTAGCACTGTACTGATTTAGCGCGCAAAATTTGAGCGGGATCTGTCATTTAATTTGTTTTAAACTACACTTTTTGTTGGTCATAGTTTTGAGTCCTCGGCGATTTTTACAATGGAAAATATTGTTGAACAAAGAGTGTGCCTTAAATTTTGTGTTTCAAATGATATTTCATGTGGTGAATCACTAAAAATGTTGCGAAATACCTACGGCGAATGGTGTATATCGAAGACAAGGGCTTATGAATGGTATAAGGCTTTTAAAGAAGGCCGAGAAGTAGTAGTAGACTTGCCTCGTTCTGGTAGACCTTCAACCGCTACGACCAAAGAAAACATCGACAGAATCAAGAAGCTAGTGCTCGAAAATCGACGTATGAGTCTGAGAGAGTTGGCTAGTGAGGTGAACATATCTTTTAAGTCCGTCCACAACATTCTCATTGACATTTTAGGCATGAAACGCGTCGCCGCTCGACTAGTTCCAAAAGAGCTCAATTTTGTTCAAAAAGCGCAGCGAAAGCATGTCGCTGAAGACATGGTTTCCCGAGCTTCTACGGATCCGACCTTTATGAAACGTATAATAACTGGCGACGAGACATGGGTTTATGAGTACGACATGCAAACAAGCCAACAGTCTTCAGAATGGCGTCTCGAAAACGAGCCGAAACCCAAAAAACCGCGGCAAAGTCGCTCCAAAATCAAGGTGATGCTGACAGTTTTTTTTGACTACCGTGGTGTGGTTCACTCCGAATTCCTTCCAGAGGGAGAAACAGTGAATAAAGAATATTATTTAGGCGTCATGAAGCGTTTGCGTGAGAGTATCCGCCGAAAACGTCCAGATTTGTGGCAACACAACTCATGGATGCTGCACCATGATAATGCACCATCACACACAGCCATTATAGTGAAAGAGTTTTTAGCGAAAAATTCAACAAAAGTTCTCGACCAAGCTCCGTATTCACCTGATATGGCTCCGTCTGACTTTTTTTTATTTCCCAAGTTAAAATTACCACTTCGAGGAAAACGTTTTGAGTCGATAGAAGCCATAAAAGAAAATTCGCTGAATGAGCTAAAGGCCATACCGCAAATAGCCTATGAAAAATGTATGGAAGACTGGGTGAAGCGGTGGAGATGTTGTATTGCAAGCGATGGGGCCTACTTTGAAGGCGATAAAATAAATTTAGATGAATAATTTGTATTTTTTGTTTTATTGACAAATTCCCGATACTTAGTACACTGAATGTATACACAATCTATTAAATTCTTGAAAATGATAAAAGAAACGGACCAAGGGTGTATCGGACCTGTTTTTATTTATTTTCAGAGACACACAGTTGCTTACATAAATTCTATAAGTAGCTTTTTTTTTAATTAAATTACATAATCCAAGGTACATTAGGTAAATTACATAACATAAAATAAAATCAAATGCCCAAATCTTAATTGATGGTAATAAAATAACTGGGTTTGAAAAACTAACTACTTCATGTGTTTCTGAAGTTTTGTATTTTGCCAAAGAAAAACTAAATATATCAACATTGGCTAACCTATCATTGTATAGCTTACTAGCTATCCACCCGCGACTTCGTCCACGTAGAAGATTTTATACAAATCGGTTCAGCAAAAAAATACCCTATATGTTAACCCAGGTCCCTTTCCATCAGGTGAGATTGTAGCCAAACGCGAAACCAGTTTTTAATAATAATAAAAAAAAAGGTCCTAATCTGTCTACCCCCCAAATTTCATCCAAATCCGGCCAGCCGTATAGGCGTGAGGAGATAACAAACATACATACAGACATACACACACAAACTTTCGCATTTATAATATTATTAGTTGAATTAGTTGCTAGGGATAGTTGGGATACATGTGTGCTTGATGATATTCGCGTGAAATGATGATGTAAATGTATTTACATTCAGCCACGGAGGCAGTTTCTTCATATAGTAGAAATAATAATTATAACGGCAGTGAACATTCGCTCGGACGGACGCTCGTATCTTTCAATCAGTTATTATAACTGATTGAAAGATACGAGCGTCCTTCAATTCAATCATCGAAACCTTAAAATTTGGGTACGATTAAAATTTCTACCCAAAAATTGCTCTCGTAAAAGAAAAATTTACCACTTGTCATTTTACTTATTCTAGCTTTAAACTAGTTATTTATTTTGCAGTACAACCAACGATGCCGGTGGAGTGCTACCAAGGAAGCATGAACAAACCTTACGATGTCGAAAACGGAAGGGATGACTTCATTCGCCACAACAATAACAATAATATAACAGATACAATGGAAGACTTATATCATACTATGAAAATAGAAATTAACAAATACGACAAATATAACAGAAATATTTACAATTTCAATCAAATTAACAATTATAATCTCGATGACGACAACAATTGTGTTAATAAAGAAATAATATTAGATGTTGGAAATAATAATATAAATAAAGGATTTCATGAAGAGAGTGAAGATTTTCCGATAATAATGGATGGTCCGGATAATATTAAGTATAGATTTAAGGGGCCTCTGTTTTGGAGCTTCAGTGAGAGGACAACGAAGAAAATTTGGAGAGGAAGTTCTTTTGAAGAGCTCAAAATAGGGAGGAACATGTGAGTACTTACATACATTGTTTCTTTAATCTACTTAAGGGCATACCCTATGACATGACAAGCGAAGGTTCTGCCATTAGAGTAAATAATGCAGACATATTGGGTCTTTACCTATGAAATTGGACTTTTTTTCTTCGTTTTTTATATGAGAGAGCGGCAAACGAGCATGCGGGTCACCTGATGGAAAGTAATCACCGCCGCCCATGGACACCCGCAACACCAAAAGTGTCACAGATGCGTTGCCGGCCTAAAATCATATGTACCAATTCGTACAATTTTCAATGCTATATATCCAAATTTGTTTTTTATTTCGAAAATGGGAATATTATTTCAAGGTTTCACATGAAATATTTTATAATTTCTGGGCTAAATCACATAATACTTAAAAAAAAAATTGAACAGAGCTCTTTTCATGTGCTTCCCATAATCATTTCTTAGATTCGCTGAAACTTTTATAAAGGGGTTACTTTTAAAAATTAACGCTGCCTATACTTAACTTAATGTTATCCGATAACACACACAAAGTTTAGATAAATTTGGATTTGCCGTTCCCAAAAAAAAATCGAAAATGTTTGTATGGAGAAAACAGTCTTAATGAAATTCTTCACACAAAACGCCAATTTCATAGGTTAGGACCTAACACATTATGCTGACGCCTGTTTCCCGTTGGGGTAGACAGAGATTATTGATTTCCACTTGAAATGATCCTGACATAGTGCTTATGCTTCTTCCACACCCAACAAATGCTTTACACACGCTCGTCGGTTAGGGGTTGATCGCACCTGACCTTTTGTGAGTACGTCAGTCACTTGATAGATGTACGTCTTTCTTGGTCGACCTTTACCGACCCTTCCATTCACGCTTTCGTTATTATATGGATTTCGTTAATCTACTTTTACTCATTCGTTCTATATGCCCAAACTACCTTAACATACCTCTTTTTATCTTACTCAGTACGTCATCTTGTACGCCATACCTTTTTCTAATCATACATTATTTAATCTATCATTCAGAGTCACTCCACACATACTATGCAATGAACGCATTTTAGCCCAGGGAAAATACGGTAAAAAATTAGTTTAGCAAGACATAATTCGAAACCGACTTATAGTTGCTATCATAAAGAGGTATATCAGACATATAAATAATTTTGAATAACTAAGCCTAAAAAAATGATAGCTTAGTCTAGATTTTTTTAGAAAACCCTATTATTAATTTGTATCTGAATAACAATTAGTACTAACTGATATTTAATTAATTTAAACACAGTTAATATATTAATGGATAAAAAACTAAGCATGTTATAGTTAGACATGCATGTGTTTTTAACAGAAAATATCGTCGAGCTGCATTGCTTATGAAATAAAAATGAGAACTAATATTTTGGAACGATAATTTCCCTAAATGTTTCGAATTAATAGAGATATCCATAAATTGTGCATTTTTTTTAAAGAAACACATTATATAATTTCATTTTCATTTATTTGGAAAAATATATAGGTCTTGCGTTCCTTACAAATGCTTAATTTTTAGCAACATTACATTTACATTTATTACATTTACAACACTTTATTAAATGTTTCCAGAAAATCGCGGTTTTTTCCATAGTCTAATTTTCCATTTTTCCTGGGCTATTTCTACTGCGTTGATTCTGCGAAAGCAGAAGAATGATGAAAATGCTTCTTCTATGATACGGTATAATATAACATAATATATTCACAGGATACTTATTTGTGCCCTTTAGAGTCGAAACCTTAGGCCCGTGGAATCCAGAAGCGCGACGATTTTTTAAAGATCTGTCATCGCACTTCCCAGCGGGGTACATGTTTAAGTACTCGGTTTGGTTCGTGGTAGGGCATTTTAAATGTCCGCCTGGCTAGCTACCACCATCTTATCTAAGCAGCAATGTTAATAGCATTGTTATGTTCCGGTTGTCAGAGATAAGATAGCCAGTCCTCCAAATGTGTTGGAGTTCCCGGGTCAGTACGCTTCCACTTTCGACCTCATCTTCACTTAACATCAGGTGTGATTGAGGTCAAGTACCAAGCCGTTGTGCATAAAAAAAACTTAAATGAGACCTCGGGTGACAAAAGAGTTGGCAGCTACCTCGGGCAGCGAAGTAGCCTTGCCATTCATCGGGATAATGCCGCCAGTCTTTTGGGCACCCCGCACGGTATACCTCCAACACTTTTTCTACCTCTCATTAGTTATTGAGACTTATGTTCGGTTCTGTTTGCGTGTTCTTGCTTTTTACTTTGAGATTTAATTAAGTTAATCTTGTACAAAAGTATATGAATAAATTACATTCATTATAAAACATTACATATTCCATATTCAAAAATATCAACGTTATAGCGCCCGATATAGGTGCAAAGCAAAATAGTGTAGTAGTGAGTACATCCTCTACTTACAATGCACAACCTATTCTACATAGTAAAGAATGTACCTGTTTTAGACAAAACGACTGATTCAATTTATAATCGACTCTTTAACATTTGCTAGCCAGTTCGCTTCGGTATTGATAACGCCTGAATTATTAGAATAGCAATAGCGCGTAATAACGCCTGAAAGAACAGTAGATGCAATTACTTGGGAAGGAGAAATAGAAAAATTCTTTAACGTAACGTGTACAGAGAAACACTTTACATACAGATATGTACAAAAACTGTCTTATCGCTTAGAGCGTTCGTTTTCCATAGAAATCGAGTACCATTTCCGTGAAAATTTCATTTAGTTGCAGCGATTACTGAGTTCATCAATAAGCTAACTAAGAATAATCTCATCAAAAGCCTCACGCTCTCACGATTGGGGGCCCAGCTCTCAGAATGTATGGGCTTTCTCACGACGCATTGGTAGATTTGTGTCAGACTGGTGACCATCGGACAGTGTTTTCAAGCCACTATAGCCCACCGGTATGGCTTACCGACTGAGTTGAATTAAAACAACCGGAAAAAAGTACTTAACGTACCCAAAAATATGGTGTTGAAAATTCAAAAGAAATAAACTTGAAGAATCATTTATTTAAATTATTTAACACTTTATTGCATATACGCATACACATTAAAGAAACATAAAACCAGGACAATATTAAAAATATTCAAAAGGCGAGCTTATCTCTATAAAAGATCTTTCCATCAAACCTTTAGAATTCCAACCAATCTATTTTTTTTATATAAATTATGGACTTACTATAACACAAGTTACAACAAATGTTGTAGGGTAAAGTACTCGGTAGTATTAGCCCTAATATAAGAAGTGCACATACTCTCTCAAGCACAGCACTATTATACTCGATCCTTTCTTTTCCGTTACAATTACAATTGAGGGTTAGGTAGCTAAAAGTACACAGAGAGTTATACTTACATAAGTATATATATATATATATACTTACAAAAACAGAACATAAAACTGATATAATAACAAAAAATATCAACAACAAACCCATAATACTTTTATATTGTTGTTATAATAGAAATTTACATAATAATACATGATATTACAAAAATACCCGTAAAGCTGAAAGGGTGTTAAAGGATCCCGTGTCAAGAGTCTATTGATAATATAATGAAAACCGTAGTAGGTACAATGTTATGACTTACCGAAAAATGAATTATTTTTAATAATTGGTGAATGACATGTACGTCTTGTATTGTCATATAATATCACGAATTTAATTTCTAAAATTATGTTAAGACTAATATATGTGTTATTACTATATTGTGATGTGTAAATAAACAAGAGTGCGGGCCGCATCCCGCGCCACGCCAACCTGAACGACGTGCTCCGGCGGGCCCTTGCCTCGGCGAACGTTCCGGCTACGTTAGAACCAAACGGAGTCGTTCGATCGGATGGTAAGAGGCCCGATGGAGTTTCACATGTAGCGTGGAGAGAGGGCAAGTTCCTCGCATGGGACGTAACCTGCGTGGACACGCTAGCGCCGACCCACCTGCGTGCGACTGCGGAGGTGGCGGGCGCGGCCGCTGCGGGTGCCGAAATAAAAAAGTCACGTAAATACCAGGATTTACAGGAAGGTTACGTGTTCGTACCGGTTGGGGTCGAGACGATGGGACCTTGGGGCCCTCAGACAAAACGCCTGGTCCAAGACCTGTCGGCGCGTCTCATCGAGGCTTCTGGTGACCACAGAGCGGGCGGCTTCCTGGCTCAGAGAATAAGTCTCGCTATTCAGCGCGGGAACGCCGCTTGCCTGTTGGGCACAATGCCGCCTCGAGGAGATGCGCTAGATGGAATTTTTTACCTATGATTGAATTGTTATTGTTGTTTATTTGAGAAATTTATATCCTAAGTTAAATAAACGTAACAATTTTACTGTTAAAAAAAAAAAATAAAAATAAAATAAACAAATAAATAAAATATAAATAAATAGAATACCAATAAATAGCTATTAGTCTTGTGAATGCTGTGTTCACCTGTTATTGGCACATATATTAGGACACTACTTTGTTATAATTATTTTTACCAACGTAAAATGTATGTGCTGTAGGTGATCCTAATAAATAAATTTAATATTAGGTCCTTACCTATGAAATTGGCGTTTTGTATGAAGAATTTCATTAAGACTGTTTTCTCCATACAAACATTTTTTTTTTTTTTTTTGGGAACGGCAAATCCAAATTTAGTTAAACTTTGTGTGTATTAACGGATAACATTAAGTTAAGTATAGGCAGCGTTATTTTTTAAAAGTAACCGCTTTATAAAAGCTTCAGCGAATCTAAGAAATCATTATGGGAAGCACATGAAAAGAGCTCTGTTCAAATTTTTTTTGTTATGTGATTTAGCCCAGAAATTAAAAAATATTTCATGTGAAACCTTGTAATAATATTCCATTTTCCAAATAAAAAACAAATTTGGTTATAGCTTTGAAAATCGCAGGAATTGGTACATATGATTAACGAAAAAAAAAAACTCCAATTTCATAGGTAAAGACCCAATATATACTTATACATAATGTACATAATTTTTCCCTTTAACCTGAGGGGCACCCGTGAGTCATAATATATTGTTTCCGTGCCCTGTCGCCATTTCCAATCGGGGTTGACTTATTTGTAACGTGCTGGGCGATCTCACCATCCTCTTGACCTATTAGGTAAAATAAAATAAATACTATCATTTGATAAAATCTCAATCGTTTGATCTGGAAGTGGAAAAGGTTCGTCATCTTAAAGCTGAATTTTGCTTGTAGACAAGTTGTTTAACATTCAACGCTAACATGAAATTTGTGCCGCATTATGGCAAATTTATTTATTTAACGACCTTTTCCGAGCCCACGTCACCATTTGACATGTTTTAGCTCAACTATTCATAGTCAAGGAACACTAGTTCGGCTAAATATGAACCTTGTCTTCATAGCATAAAGCATAATTTTTCTATGCAACAGTGTGGGGTGTTACTTAGTTAAGAAAGGTAACATGTGCTTGCTAACATTTTTGAAAATCTAATGTATATGTCAAAAAAAATATAGCATCATTTAGGAAAAGTGATAAACATAATGTTAATACAAGAAATAGAGATAAACTTGCAGGTCACATAAGTCGCCTCCGCAAAGTCAGTAATTCATTCAAAGTGTTATGTATGTTATAAGCTTTTTCAATAAGGTTCCAGTTGATATACAAAATCTTCTTTAAAGATACTATAAAACAGAAACTTATTAACAAAGCATATTATAAAATATCAGACTATTTAGATAATACTCATCCTGGACATAATCAGATCGTTCGCATGCCAGGCTATTTCAAAATTAATAATGAAATATAAAAACCTTTATGTAAAATCAAAGCCTGATTTTAAAAGAGCAACCCTTCGAGTTTCTTGCTTGTTCTTCTCAGGGGAAAATTGCATTTTGAACAAGCATTAGCTTAAAAAAATGTAAAATTGACTATTTTACCTACAAAATAAAGCATTTTTGACTCTGACTTTGACTAAGTTTTAAATTAAAGTATTTGAAAACTGACGAACCTTTTCATTCCGTGACTGTACATCCACACGTGTTACAATTGGCGTTGACGTCAACACATCAAAATGGCATAATGTCAAAACAATAGCTTTTTAATGATCTATTTCATGACTTTTACGACCCGTAAAGAGTCTATTTTTCATTTATACGATTCGTTATTAGGATTATACTTCAGTTAGGTTCCAACCAATCCAAGTATTTTTTTAAATGAATTATGAGCTTGCTATAACACCAGTGAGCGTCGGTGGCTCAGCGGTTAAGACGCGGTCTCCCAATTTGGGAGGTCCGGGTTCGATTCCCAGGCAGGCCATGTACCAATGAGTTTTTAAATTTAATTTAATTACTTATGTGCATTTATCCGACTGCTCTAAACGGTGAAGGAAAATATCGTGCGGAAAGTGAAGTCCCCAACCCGCATTGGGCCAGCGTGGTAGACTACAGTTCATACTCCCTCCTTATACGAGGAAAGGCCTATATTCCTGACTCCTAATCTAGGGCTTTATTTCAGGAGTCTGTATCTTCCCGCATTCTTACAATATAGTGTCAGTATAGGTTACACAAAAAAAAAGAAAAAAAATTGAAAAGAAAGGATCGAGTACGATAACGCTGTGCTTGAGAGAGTATGTGCACTTTTTTTTTCTATGCACAACGGGTTGGTACTTGACCTCAATCACACCTGACGTTAAGTGAAGATGAGGTCGGAGGTGGAACCGTACTGAACCGGAAACCCCAAAACATTTGGAGGACTGGTTATCTTATTTCTGACAACCGGAACACAACAATGCTATTAACATTGCTGCTTGGGGGTAGATTTAGATAAGATGGTGGTAGCTAGCCAGGCGGACATTTAAAATGCCCTACCACCAACCAAACCGAGTATATAAATATGTACCCCGCTGGGGATCGAACCCGCGGCCTCGAAATCGTAAGCCCAATGTTGTTTACATTAAGGCACGGAGGCGGCAGCTGCGGATGTCGATCGTTGGAAAGGATGAGGAAGACCACGGAAAAGATGGATTGTGTGAGGGGTGATATGAACGAAAAGGGCGTGAATGATGAGGTAACGGCTGATAGAGGAGATTGGAAGAAAAATAAGTTGAGACTAGGATAAGAAGATGATGATGAAATGGTGCCATGTTGATTGTTTAAACGACCCTGTCCGTAGGCAGTAATATTGGGTCTTTACCTATGAAATTGGAGTTTTTTTTCATCGTTAATCATAAGTACCAATTCCTGCGATTTTCAAAGCTATATCCAAATTTGTTTTTTATTTGGAAAATGGAATATTATTTCAACATGAAATATATTTTCACATGAAATATTTTTTAATTTCTGGGCTAAATCACATAATAAAAAAAATTTGAACAGATCTCTTTTCATGTGCTTCCCATAATCATTTCTTAGATTCGCTGAAACTTTTATAAAGCGGTTACTTTTAAAAATTAACGCTGCCTATACTTAACTTAAAGTTATCAGATAATACACACAAAGTTTAGCTAAATTTGGATTTGCCGTTCCCAAAAAAAAATCATATTCATATTCATATTCATTTATTTCTTTGTGATACACAGGTATAATAATGATGGTAAGAATATAAAGATAGCTGGATCACTGTGATCTACCAAATGGCATACAAAAAAAAATAAAACATAAATATACAATTAAACAATCAAATAAAATCAAATCAAAAATGTTTGTATGGAGAAAACAGTCTTTGTTTGTTTGTTTGTTTGTTTGTTTGTTTGTATAAACGCTTTATTGTACAAAAAGGCAATACATTAATTTTGCATTGATCTTAATGAAATTCTTCATACAAAACGCCAATTTCATAGGTAACGACCTAATATTATGTCTATAATTTGGTTATAGTTTGTATGAAAACTGGTTATTATCGTTTGCGCTTGTAGTTTTGCGGGTCCGAATTTAATATGTAATTAAATCATAATCATCAAATAAACAGATAGTAAACATTACTTTACATTTAGATTCTATGTTTTTTTGATTTGATTTGATTTGATTTGATTTGATTTGATTTGATTACTGAAATATATGTGGACCGTGTCGCAATTTACAAAGTAATGATACTAATGTTAGATAGTCCTTAATTATTTAGATAAAAACGATAATATAGTGAAATTAATGAGACAGGTTAAGTAATCCATTTGATCGAGTAACATCTAGGGGATAGGTTTTAAAAAAAATGCAATTAGGCTTAGAGCCTATATACGCTTGAAGCTTTAAATGTCACCCGCCTACGCAAGAGCTTGAAAGGAGCCGCCCTAGTCACTTCCCTACTCCTCGGTCAGCCCACTCCGCCAGTTGTAGTGAAGCTATTTGAATTTAAAAACCAAAAACTCAACAGCATATTTTATATTTTGCAGGCGCCATGTTGTATTTTTTACCATAAAATGTATCCTAGTGACACTCTAGGGACGACCTTTGGACTCTGATGGCCACCACGCTGGCCCAATGCGGATTGGGGACTGCACATGTCTTTGAATTTTTATTTCTCAGGCATGCAGGTTTCCTCACGATGTTCTCCTTCACTGTTTAAGAGCAGTCGGATAAATGCACATAAGTAATTAAATTTAAAACTTATTGGTACATGGCCTGCCTGGGAATCGAACTCGGACCTCCTAAATTGGGAGACCGCGTCTTAACCGCTGAGCCACCGACGCTCCGTGTGACACGACGACGTATGAGCGCCGTGTAATACGACCAAAATATTAAAAAAAAATCGAATCGAAAGAAGAATCGAACGACACCTTGCACTTCAAAATCGGTCGAGTCGTTTAGGCTACAGGAGGTAACATAGAAATCTACAAACATATATACACTCGAAAAACATATCCCTGACGGGTAAAAGCAGATAGTGATTGTGTGCTTTAAAACACGATTTTGATAAAACATGTCTAAGAACCACCTGCTTTCAAATAAAAAACCGCATCGAAATCGGTTTACCTGTTTAATGTGGCTCTTAAAGCCACATAGAGGTCAAACTTATAAATGCATAAAATGAACTAAAAACTTAGTTACTTACCGGGATTCGAACCCGCGACCATCGTATTGTAATGAAATATTGTCGATATTGCGCCAAAATTGGATACTGTTACACGCGTCAAGTAAAACTCGAACACCGCCTAATAATTCTCCAATAATAATATTTTAGGTCATGCATACGTAAACAAGTCATTTCCTTTAATTTTACATTACACTAACCGTAGTTGATAACATACAATGATAAAACCTCGTTCATTTTCAACACAACAACATCAGTTGCATATCGCGCGCGCTGCCATTCAAACGTGTAATTGGCGGTACGAAAAATTAACGCCGCACGTTAATTTCCTTCGCCTCTCCCGCCAAATTGAGAAAAAGTATACGAAAATAATTGGCGGCGTTTGAATTTTGAAAAATTTCGAACGCGTCCCTTTTTGGTGTTCGATTTGGAATTCGAAGTGATTAGGTTTTTAAATTTTAATGGCGTGAGAGTTTAGTGGTGTGACGCTCTACTGTGTTGTGATTGCTAGATATTATTGTTTATTTTGAACGACATATACACATTATTTTATTTCCGCATTTGAAATGAGTTGGGGGCGACGTCTGTGCAGGCGTGGTTCATGACCTTTATATCTATAGTTTCTATTTTTCTCCGATTGCATTATTTAATAGAGATCCATTCTACACTTGCTACAAATAAATAAATGGGTCAATAAACTTTTTTTGGATGAATAGGCTAAGGAAAAGTTTGACAATTAAAATAACAGCTAATTTAATACTGTGATTTATTTAGATAAGTACAGTCCGCACCATAGTTAATAATACATAATATTGTATATACCATGATAATGGAAGGACACAGCAGTTTTCTAAAATAATAGCCTCTGTACATGACGGTCTTTTTAAAGAACTTAGGTTGGTTGAGTCATTAAACACAGTAAAGTTTAACATTTATTGAGTTAGTAATTGTTCAAACTGAAATCAAGAAAGAACAAGCAAGAAACTCGATGAATTACTTTCTTTACCCGACTAGCTGAGAAAGGAGGTAATGTTTTTAACCATAAAAAAAATTGTTCTAAGTTCACACATAATCGACATGCACAACTATTACTAGTAACCATAGTTTTGATAAGATATTGTTTCTCGACATGTCTAAGTTGTTGGCAGTTAGTTAAGAGGCGATTAGATGCTTATGTGGCATAGGCTAGCTCCATTTTATTAACAACGCCTAAAGCATTCATCATCAGCCCGTAAACATCCCACTGCAGGGATATGCTTTCCCTTGTTATGAGGGAGTATGGGCCATAGTCCGCCACGCTGGTCCAATGCGGGTTGGGGACTTCACATGCCTTTGAATCTTTATTTCTCAGGCATGCAGGTTTGCTGACGATGTTTTCCTTCACCGTTTAAGAGCAGTCGGATAAATGCACATAAGTAATTAAATTAAATTTAAAAAATAATTGGTGCATGGCCTGCCTGGGAATCGAACCAGGACCTCCCAAATTGGGAGACCGCGTCTTAACCGCTGAGCCACCGACGCGCGACGGCGCAAAACAATAGCCAGGTTTAATTAGACTCACAATAAATAACATTTAAACTTTTGCCTGTCTGGAAATCGAACCCGGACCTCCTAAATAGGGACTATGTTACGTTACGGGAGCCTACTTTGTATTAATTACGTTTTGTGTTAATTTAACCGCCTCCGTGGTTCAATGTTCAAAAATGTTCCTAGAAATTTACTCGAATTGTAAAATAATCCAAGTACAAATAAACAGCTGGCATTACGAAAATATTGGGTCTTTGCCTATGAAATTGGAGTTCTTTTTCTTCGTTAATCAGATGTACCAATTCCTGCGATTTTCAAAGCTATATCCAAATTTGTTTTTTATTTGGAAAATGGAATATTATTTCAAGGTTTCACATGAAATATTTTTTAATTTCTGGGCTAAATCACATAATAAAAAAAATTTCAACAGAGCCTTTTCATGTGCTTCCCATATAATCATTTCTTAGATTCGCTGAAACTTTTATAAAGCGGTTACTTTTAAAAATTAACGCTACCTATACTTAACTTAATGTTATCCGATAATACACACAAAGTTTAGCTAAATTTGGATTTGCCGTTCCCAAAAAAAAAATAAAAAAAATTGTATGGAGAAAACAGTCTTAATGAAATTCTTCATACAAAACGCCAATTTAAAAAACCTAATACTTTATACAGAGTGACGAATCTTTGAGTAATAATTAAACCAATTATAATATATAGCTTACGTGTTACTCATTTTCATAACTTACGGAGTAAAAGGCAGATGCTCATGTTTTGCTTACGCGAGTAGAAATAAGTACGAGATGGAGCAGGATGGAGCTCTGATGACAATTATCCATTCTGTTGAATGCCGAGGCGGATCGTAAAGTATAGTAATATACTTTTAGCAGAAAACTGTACTAGTCTATTACTACTAGTAATCTGTTCTAGTGTTAGCACAGATTACTAAATAGTTACTTGATAACAGATACACCACTCCAATACAAAAGCGAAAATACCTACGCTATAATAGCCTACAAAATCTTAGTAATAATATCAGCTGTTCGCAGCGAGAAAAAATGTACCATAAGCATGCAAACAGAGAGTTGAAATTATTTTGCCCGCCGCGCGACCCATGTGCAGCACATCATCAAACGAATGCGCTAGGGTTGTTACCTATGATGAGTAATAAGACGAATGTTCTGAAAAAAAAAAGCAATTATTTTTTTTGTTAATCAAAATATGTTTAAGTTTAGATACATTTTTCCTTCTCTGAATTCTCGATTATTAAATTTTATCGTTGAAAATATCCTAAATCGCGTAAATAATCTCAAACGGGCGTGCGGCAGCCCACTGTCGGTTGTATCGTAGATGATACGCGAAGCGGTAGCCATATAACGCATGGCCTTGAGCGAGTGACGGACGCCTGGTATCGAGAAGTCCCGCCACTGGTCAACGCAGTTTCCTTTAATACAAGAATTGCACATCCACTGGGCATGCAACTAAATGTCTAATTGAAACATCTGCCTACGACATAAGTAAACAACTGTCCAACTCACAAATCAAACATTTTTATTTACATAGCCATCATTAATCTTCATTTGCCGGTTGGTCGTTTTCTGTATAACGACTTCTATTATTATGATTGTGACAAGTTGGAAAAATAAATATAATTGCCAGACAAATGGGTAACGATAACCTGGCCTAAAACTAGGACACTTTTAGAACCAGATAACGACATGTAGAAACTACTTTTACGATGAAAGACGATCAGCCGCTACTGAAGAATTATTTATTTTATACATGGTGATCTTTTATTCACTATTTAAATTTTGTACAGCTGTTCAGATCATCGAATAGAACAACATTCACTATGGAACCAACTCTGATATCGAGAAAAAAAAAAATCAACTGTTTCATACATTTCAGTTGGGTTATTGACCTTTGTATGAAACAGCTGATTCTTTTTTCTTGATTCCTGAGTTGGTCCCATAGCATCACCAAAGTGATCACCATCGTTCCGGGGGTCTTAAAGCGAAAAAACGCTATTGTCATAAACATAATATATCACTGCGTATGGACTGGGTCGTTGAAACAATCAAAATGGCACCAATTCATTGGTGTTAAAACGGGCGTTTGGAACCAACGGGAACTCTTTTTTTTTATGTACGACGGGTTCGTACTTGACCCTGATTGATGTTAAGTAAGATGAGGTCGAAGGTGGAAGCGTACTGACCAGGAACTCAGTATCAGATGCTCTTATAGATTGTAAAAAAAATGCATCACTTACCACAGACAAGGGATCAAACAATACGAGTATCTTTTAAGTATAACAAAAACCGTCGATAACAATATAAGTAATAGAGCGTCGGTGGCACAGCGGTTAAGACGTGGTCTCTCAATTTGGGAGGTCCGGGTTCGATTCCCAGGCAGGCTATGCACCAATTAGTTTTTAAATTTAATTTAATTATGTGCATTTATCCGACTGTTAAACGGTGAAGGAAAATATCGTGAGGAAACCTGCATGCCTGAGAAATAATTCTAAGGCATGTGAAGTCCCCAACCCGCATTGGGCCCGCGTGATAGTTATGGCCTACACTCCCTCATTTTTTTTTTATATATGAGAGGGCGGCAAACGAGCATACGAGGAAAGGCCTATATTACGGGCTGAGATGATGATGATAACAATAATGTATTACTGGTAAAACTCATATTTATAAACAATATTGTAATGCAAATGCATTTGTCGCGCCCAGCAGGCCGCTGCGCTCCTGCAACACACACCACACACCACACACGTCACACACACATTCCAATAACAAATATTTTTCGGGTAGCCACTCCTTACACCGATCATCTAGTCCCAAAGTAAGCGAAGCGTGTACTATGGATACTACATACATTTATATAAACATCCATAACTCGGGAATAAATGTTCGTATTCATCACACAAACATTTACCCCTCGCGGGTTTCGAATCCGCAACCTTTGGTTTCGCTGACAGGACCACTATCCACTAGGTACACTTTTTCGAGGTAAAATATATATATCCTAATATGGAAATTCTACCAATATGTCCGATTGCCTTTTATGTAACCGTTGTGACATGAAAGCAAACAGGTTGTGAGTACAGACTAAAAAAAATTTGATACTGCGAGATGGTCTTACCCATACAAGGGCTAACCCGTAGTGCTTAAAAAAAAACAATACAATACAAATACTCTTTATTGCGCAAAATAATTTACAATAATTTTTCATGATAACAATAGAAGACAACTAGGCGGTCTTATCACTAAAAACTATCTCTTCCATACAACCCACAGCCATGGGACATTTGTAGGTAGAAAAACAGGTACGGTGCACGAATACATACATACATCCCAAATGGGGTGGTCAGAGATATCCCAAAGATCGTTTGGATGCAAACCTTAGAAGTTTAATTCTTGAAACAACATCCACGGTTTTCAAAATATAAAGAAATGCACACGTAATAGGTAGGGTTGCCATACGTCGTGTATATGGGACTGTCACCGTATTTGCCCATCCCGTCCCGTATTACTATATGTCCCGTATTTGTCCCGTATTTCGGCAAAATACGGAAATAGTATAGAGAGGTGAGGGGCGCGAGCGCGATGGCCACTACTATGGAGATAATCTCATCAGATCAATACCCATCTGTTAGAAAACTCATACTACGTGCACATGCTTGCAAAAGTAGTTAAATATAATAAAACATAGTTTATAATAAAACAAAATAAAACATAATGTAAATATAATAAAACATACTTAGTTCAAAAGCCGCGTGTCGGTATTGAATGTCTTAGGTTCGAGTTTCAGGCATCAGAAAAAAAATGTCCCGTATTGACTTCTAGAAGTTATGGCAACCCTAGTGATAGGTGACGAGACGGGTTTGTTCTCTTCTTTTTACGTGTTACACGTCATAAATTTCAATACAGAACCATAATAATAACTTGAGGAAAGTCGATCAAATGTAGCACTAGCTGTGTTAACAGTCGCTCCTGCATTGAGGTCAAGCTCAAAACCATTATTGATAAAAACATGCCTACAAGTGCCACTCAATATAAGGGCCGAGATAGCTGTAAGGTTGCCGATATGTCAATGTCTGAGTCAGAGTCAGGCGTGATCGTAGCCTTATGAGGTGGAGAAAACGTGGTAGAGGTGCGAACCGTGCGGGAGCGTCCCCAATAGATTGGCAACATTATCCTGTTGAATAACAGGAACCTTATGTATACCCTTTTTTTTATGCAAGACGGGTTTGTACTTGACCTCAATCACACCTGATTTTAAGTGAAGATGAGATCGTAGGTGGAAGCGTACTGATGACCCGGAAACTCCAACACATTTGGGAGACTGGCTGTCTTATCTCTGACAACCGGAACACAACAATGCTATTGACATTGCTGCTTGGCGGCAGATTTAGATAAGATGGTGGTAGCTAGCCAGGCGGACATTTAAAATGCCCTACCACGAACCAAACCGAGTACTTAAACATGTACCCCGCTGGGGATCGAACCCGCGACCACCGAGTCGTAAACCCAATATTGTTTACCTTTTTCAATAACGTTCCTGTTGATATACAAAATCTTCCTTTCATTAAATTTCAAGATACTATAAAACAGAAACTTATTAAGACTGCATATTATATAATATTAGACTATTTAGATGATAAACATCCTTGGACATAACCAGCTCGTTAGCATGCCAGGCTTTTTCATAATTTATTAACAATGAAATGTAAAAACCTGTTGGTAATATAAAAAACCTCAAAAAAGAGCAACCCGTCGAGTTTCTTGCTTGTTCTTCTCAGGGGAAAATTGCCTTTTGTAACAGCAGCAGCTTAAAAAATGTAATATCTGACTATTTAAATGTATCCTGTGTACTTACAAAATAAAGCCTTTTGACATTGATCCGTTCAATGGTTTTTCAGACAAACAAACAAAGAAGCGATTTTATTATATGTATAGTTTAAATCGAAGGTCATTGACCTTGTCTCCAGTTATTTGGCACATAGAATATTATATGAGTCGGCGTGGGCAGAAAATATGAGGCAGTAATACAACTCGGGGTCATTGACCTAGCTATTAAATAGTGTCTACATAATTATGTAGGTGCATTCTGTAATATATTTAAAAAAAACCGGCCAAGTGCGTGTCGGGCCACATTAGTATAGAGCCCGTAACAATGGGGCATTTTGTCAGTTGTTAAATAATTTTTCAACTAAAAGTAATTTTTAATTTTGATTGACATAGCATTATGGACCTGTATTAAGTATTTTTTAATTTAGATTGACATTGCATTATGGACCTGTATTAAGTATTTTTTAATTTAGATTGACATTGCATATGGACCTGTACTATGTATTTTTAATTTTGATTGACATAGCATATGGACCTGTATTAAATATTTTTTAATTTTAATTGATATGATTGGATTGGACCTGCAGGGCTAGCACAACCTTACATAAGACGACATAACATAGATAAGCAACTCGCTAAAATTTCTTGTCTCTCAAATTTTGTCTTTTCGTAATACAGCTTGACAGATTGAGAAAATTGCTATCACATAATTGCTCCGAAGTCACAATGGCTATCTCAACGGCGATATGTATGCGTAATTCTTTCACTCCGTAAGTTCTATGTCGCGCCCGCGACTATTTTCACTCTAGTCGCGCTAATTATGCTAACCGTGCAGTAGGTTGAGAAATGGAAAGAATGAAAGAAAGAAACTGTTTCTTCGCCATTTCGACACATATACAACAATTGTTAGGTATATAAAGTAACAGAACATCAGCTAAGTGTCGCAGCAGCGAAAGGGAAACGACTCAGCTATATGCTGAGCTTATAAGAGCTCAGCGCTGGTTTCTGTCGCACCCAGAGCGGACGAGTTACCGTCGCTTGTTGCATAAAGACAGGATATTCCTGTCAAACGAATAAAAATGTGCTATGTAAATTAAATAAAATACATCAAATTAAACAAATAGCAGAATCGTGTTTGGCCTCATTACGCGAATCTGTTGCTACCTCAGTCAAAACAATTCTTGTGTATATTTTCTCATCTCTCTCGCTTTGACGCAAAAGCCGAAACGTTCATAAAATTTACATGTTTATGATTTTTCCTCTACATCGCCTCGTTTGAGTTATCCTCAACTACGCAATTCTAAACGAATAGTAAGAGGTATTAAGGATTGCAGTCAAGGTGTTTTTATACGCGTTTAATATAGTTATAAGTAGGTACAATCGGGTCCACAAGTACATAACCCAGGCCCGGTTTAAGAATGCCTCTAAATTTCGAACGACAAATATTTTTATACTTGTGAAGTCTATACATAAAAGAAGTGTTTAAATAATAAATAAAATAAATAAAAGGTATTTTATTCACCACAAAGTTCATTTAACAAGTAATTAATTGATAATAAATTAGGTCAAAGTGTGATGAAAAGGTAGGGACTCAGCAGATTTGCTGATTTTCAGTCCCCCCCAAGTAGAGTAGTTGCTGCCACCAAGGAATTTAATTACTATTACTCTATGAATAAATTTAAACATTAACTAAAAGTAAACAAAAACAAAAATCTATATCTAAAATCAACTCAAAAACAACTGCAACCCATAAAAAGCTAGACACGAGAAGGTATCACATAGGTAGGTATTTGGTAAAAATTCAATACGTATGTATGAATGTGCGAGTGAATTTAAGTGAATTTTTTAGTTGATTTTAGATATAGATTTGGCTATGGTTCCTTGGGGAAAGCTATTTGTAATGAAGGGTGACATCACCAGTTAATTCACCTGTACCAGCTTCACTTGTACCTAACTAAGGTACATGTGAAGCTAATAAAAGAAAAATCCAATTATTCTTTAAATACGATATTTTGAAAATGTTTTCTACTAGCTGTTTAAATATAGAATTTTTATTAATAGAATTGCGAAAAATGTGTCAAAAAATATCAAAAAATCAAAAATGTTTTTATTTCGTAAGTTATAAGAATAACATTTGAAATCGTCATGACATACAGTTATCGCACATTCACTAGGCAGTCTCCCCAGAGAAGAGCAAGCAAGAAACTCCGGGGTTGCTCTTTATAAATAAGACAATACAAATACAATTTAAATACCTAATTGTAAAATTTATGATTCGACAAAGAAATAGTAGAATAAAATATACTGGATAATGCCGAGCGGTTCATGTGCATCCTTGAAAGTTTGCATGAAACAAATCCACTTAAAAGAACTTAAGTTTACACCCATTATGTAGTTATCTACAACTATACCTACCAAAATCGATGTAGCAATGTCGGCATTCGATTCCCGGCCGTTATCGGAATTTTCCATGTCACAAATAATATTTATATAACCATAATTGAAATACAAATATATATCATTGAAACCATAATTTATGCGCGGTACCACAAATGGCCAATAACACTGTGTGGGCGTCAGTTTGCCTTTGTGTTTTATTTTGTTGTATTGTGGCCTTCGCTATCCCACTGTGGAGTATTAGGTACATTTATTAAATAAATAGGTGCATCATAACAGATGGAATTTGCATCATTAGACCTTGAATCTGACATCATCATCATCAGCCCGTAATCATCCCAAATAAGATGGGATAGTACGCTTTCACTTTTTTTTTTGTTTTTTATGCACAACGGGTTCGTACCTGACCTCAATCACACCTGATGTTAAGTGAAGATGAGATCGAAGGTGGAAGCGTACTGACCCGGAAACCCCAACACATTTGGGGGACTGGCTATCTTATCTCTGGACAATCGGCGGAACACAACAGATTTGGCAGCAGATTTGGATAAGATGGTGGTAGCTAGCCAGGCGGACATTTAGAATACCCTACCACCAACCAAACAGACTTAAACATGTACCCCGCTGGTACATGGAGGTGTGATTCAAGTCATGTGCCGTTATGAATAAAAAAAACTAAGCCGAAAGACAGTTCTTAGGTATTTCTTTTGATGATGAAATTAAAAATAGTTCGTATATTTGTAAGTAATAATTTGTTTGTAATTAAATAAACGCTTTATTGTAATTATACTTCATAAAATTTTCCTCCTCTTCCAGTCAACCTAGGTATAACGCCAAAGAACATATTGACTACACAAAGCAAATGTTCTTCGAGCTATGCCCTGTCCATTGATAGATAGATAGATGGATAAAGTACGCGCATGTTCCCGTCTGCGTGTACATTTGTGGTCAATCGTGAGTGAACAGTGTCCGTTGTTGATACAGCTAGTGTTGAGTAGTAATTATGATAAGTTAAATGAATGATAATGATGTGACAAAAGGAGAAAGAGAAGTGCATAGGAAGTTCCACAGCAGGTAACGCTTTGGAATTCCAATTTTTTGTTATTCCATTATTAAGGTGTTTTTTGAACAAGCTTAATGATCCATTGCCACTTCAACTTACTAATTGGCTAGGCTATGTCAGTGACTTTTTCATTTGCTGACGGATTTCATTCCCGATTCGATCACGTAGAGAAACGCCGAGGATCATCCTCACCATAGCTCGTTGCGTGATTTTGAGCTTTCTTATGAGGCACATAGTTAGAGACCACGTTTCATTAACTGGTAATACACATTGATTAAAGATTTTCGTCTTCACCAGAAGACGTTCCTCAATTCCCCGAGTTGGATTCGTCTATAGGATGCTCTCTGAAAGTTTTTTTATGAGGTCGAAGGTGGAAGCGTACTGACCCGGAAATCCCAACACATTTGGGGGACTGGCTATCTTATCTCTGACAACTTTTCTTTTTATGATTAACTGGAGACGTGTTTGACCACAATCTTACTTGATGGATAGTGACGATGTGGTTGAAGATGAAGCACGCGATCTCAGTAGATGTGTATTCACCATACTCTAGAAGATCCCAAGTTTGTAAGATTCGGGAAAGATTGACGCCTGAAGGGAGTTCCTTGTCTTGGTTGTTCGCATTATGAATGAAGAATCGAACCGCTTAGTGTGAATTAAGTGGTATCCCTCCCCACGTCTACTAGTCCGAAGATGAAATGGCGATGTTGGAATAAGATTATGTAATTCCAACGCACACTCACCGAAGTGCATCCTGTAAAAAGACTGAGAGACAGTTAGATTTCTCTAGTCGGATTTCTTGACCTAATTAGTCATACTCGCTTACTACTTCGATAATAGAGTTGCCATGTGATGTTGGTTGGGCACGACATGGACATTCACCATAATTTTCGTCTATGTTCATCCAGGCATTACTTTGGTTACCGGTGCGTGGTCTCTACTTGAAAACTTTAATGCACCGGCCATGTAGCTGATATGATGACGAATAAATGAATTGATGTTCGGGCATGTTCACTTCTACATTCTTTATGATATGCGTGTGTGGAAGTTCCACGTCCTACACCTACTGATTATGAGAATGACATACTTATTGGTAAGCCTCGCCAATCACGCCATAAGCAAGCCAGTTAATGTACTTTAAGCACGCAATTAATAATTCTACGTAATCATGTTTATAAATAGTAAAATCTGTCTGTTTCTCTCGAAATATAATGTGTGTAATTTGTTCAGTAACTTAATTAGGTATACTTATAATTATATTAATTAGTACGGGAATAACTTAATATTCACTTCATGTAAATATACACTAAAATTCATTTACCAATTATGTTACTTAGTCTTTAATTTAATGACACCGAACACATTTAAATTTCCATTTGTATCATGTATCTAACCCTCAGGTTCCAGCAGAATATCAGTGTTGAGGTCAAGTACTAAACAGTTATACAAAAAAAAATCTAGTTCACACTAAGCTTGTATTATGGATACCAGATGGTTGATACATACATACATACATAATGTCACGCCTGTTTCGGTAGCGGCAGGCAGAGACCACAGACTTCCATTTGCTACGATCCTGACACACCTCTTCTGCTTCCTTCACTCTAATAAGGTTGTTCATACATGCTCGTCGGTTTAGGGTACTCTTGACTTGATAAACGACACGAATAGTAAATAAATACACAATTAATTAAACAAAAACATCCATAACTCGGGAAACAAGTCCGTATTCATCATGCATCATATGATGTTGATGTTCCGAATAAATAAATAAATATTAATAAAATACAAACATATGCCCCTAGCGGGGTTCAAACCCGCGAACTGTTGGTACCTATTATAGCAGTCAGAGTTTCTAACCACTTCACCATACAGGTCGTCGTATGATGATGATATGATATGTCCAGTGATTAAACATAGGCCTCCTTCAAAGCAACCGGTTCGCGCTGCATATGCCGTCCACCTTGTAACGCAAAACTAAACACTCTATATTTTATACCCGATTACCGCTAAGCCAAAAGGATGGTAATGCAGTCAACATACCTGAATGTAGATAGATAGATAAAAACATTTATTCACTGCACAGTACATACAACCAAAATACAAGAACAAAAATAATAAACCCTATATAATCAACAAATAGAATAAATACATAAATGAAAGCTTAATATACTGACGCACACCATACAAGATTTTCCCAGCGATAGGCTGTACCCATTGTGCACTGAAAGGGCTTTGACTCAGCATATGCTGCAGCACAGATAGTGGTCCATACCACAGCACTGGTAATTCTGCCATTCTGATTATGTAAATCTTTTACGGGATTACACAACGCCTCCAAACACATAACTCGTCGTTATGTCGTCGTCGTTTCTTGTCTGGGGTTAAAAAGATATATGCCTCCAAAAGTGCTAATCAATTTTTAAGTCACTTCATTTAAAGTCACAGTACCTACATCTTTTTCTTTTTTTATAAATATTTCGGACACTTACACCAATCATCTAGTCCCAAACTAAGCAAAGCTTGTGCTATGGATACAAGATAAACGGATAAACATACATAAATATTTATATAAACATCCAAGACTCGGGAATAAATGTTCGTATTCATCACACAAACATTTACCCCTCGCGGGATTCGAACCCGCAACCGTTGGTTTCGCTGATAGGGTCACTATCCACTACACCAATCGGTCGTCAAATCTCTTCTCTTGTCTATGCTATGCTCTTGTCGGTGAGAGTCCTTTCCACACTTCTCTATACTCCGCCTTTTCTTTGACTTCCTGATACGACACGGCATTTACTTTTTCCTTTATCTACTTGTATACATTTGACGACCTGTTTGGTGTAGTGGTTAGAAACTCTGACTGCTATACCAAAAGGTAGCGGGTTCGAATCCCGTTATAGGCATACGTTTGTATGATGAATAT
This sequence comes from Oegoconia quadripuncta, assembly GCA_949316235.1. Taxonomy (NCBI): domain Eukaryota; kingdom Metazoa; phylum Arthropoda; class Insecta; order Lepidoptera; family Autostichidae; genus Oegoconia; species Oegoconia quadripuncta. The sequence continues at coordinate 26,975,699 of OX438749.1, forward strand.
AGACATGTGTTCCCGAGTTATGGATGTTTGTCATTTATATATTTATTTATTTACAAAAAAATGTATTTGTGTAGTATATCAATCTGGTATCCACAACACAAGCCTATAGTTGCTTAATGTGGAACTAGATGGCGTTGTATGTATATCCAAGGATATTAATTTATTTATTTATTTATGTCCTTCTAGGCATTCCTCTTCCCCTCCACATTTCCTTTAATGATGTTCTTGATAAAGTTGTCGTGTCGTATCAGATGACCCAACGTCTTTCCCCTTCTGTTTTCAATGATCTTCAATCTGCAGGACCTCCTAATTCCTTTTTCATTCCATCCAGCTTATTCTTTCCATACTTCGCCAACACCACCATATGTAGATATTTGCAGGGGGGGACTGAAAATCAGCAACACTGCTGAGTCCCTACACATTCATCACAATACATGTGGTTCTCGATTCTATGTATGCTTGTGTTTTCTTTTTTGTGATGAATAAATACCTTTTATTATTTATTATTATTATTATTATTTAACGATGATATAAAATCCTTGACGATTGACATATAGAGAAGAAAGCCCAGAAGCAAAACAGATAAACAAAAATCGCCATAAGCAAGATAAGATTAAATTGGCGCGGCAATAAGCCTTGTGTACTAGACGGCACGGGCAGTCGTTACCAATGTAATTTGTTCGAGTCACCGGGTTACTGATTACACTTGTACAGTCAACACGACGACAGTAAACCCGGGTCTTGTGTTCCCAAAAATAACAAAACAAGCTAACAAAACATGTTTGCTGAACATGTTAGCAAAACATTGCAGTCTCCTGCGACTTTTAAATAGAAACAAACTTCTTTTAATTGCCCCCGTGGCTCAGTGTGAATAACATTGGGTTTCGAGGTCGTGGGTTCGATCCCCAGCGGGGTATATGTTTAGTACTCAATTTGGTTGGTAGTAGGGCATTTTAAATGTCCGCCTGGCTAGCTTAATGTTGTTTACATTGAGCCACGGAGGCGGTTAAAAAATATAATTTTCTTTTTACCCGACTGTCTCAAAAAGGAGGTAAATGTTTTCAGGTGTAGGATATATATATGTCTATGCCACCTCCTAAAGCCTAAACGACTGGACCGTGTTGTTTATGCCAATGTTAACTCTATATCCATTACATCTCTTCCCTTTGTTCCCACTATTTGCTCTAACAAAGGCGTCAAACATGACGTAACACCCTGAAGTCACAACCCGAAATAAAAGCACATTACATTGATTATTTTTAGTGACACACGTATAGTATTAATTGTGACCATCGAATTAAGTTTCCGATTTGCACGATGGGGTATTGAGTATACAGTTTCAATTCATTAAAATCATCATCAGCATATGAACGTCCCGCAAGGTATAGCTTTTACCATGGTACGCATGGGCCTTTTATTCGCCAAAACTTTTTTGTCCTAATTTTAAAGTACTCTTTGGGTTCCAGTAAACATAGGTTTGAATCCAATTAAAATGTTGAACCCTACCACTAAAACCATCTGAACCTCAAACAACTATGAGATTAATTATGATTATTCTTCCATGTTCATGTTTTTTTTTTTTTTTTTTTTTTTTTTATTGAAGAGGTGGGCAAACGAGCAAGAGGCGCACCTGATGGTAAGTGTCACCGCTGCCCATAACCATCTACGGAAACGGAAGATCCGCAGTGGCGTTGCCGGCCTTTAAGGAAGGAATATGCTCGCTTCTTGAAGGTTCCCAGATCGTATCGGTTCGGAAAGACATCCGCCGGGAGCTTATTCCAAAAAGTAAAGTATGTTCTTAGCCAATCAACGAAACTCCCTACCTACTGCCGCAAAAGATCGCCGCGGGGTTTAATTGGGTATCCCTCCCGAAAGGGAGGGGAGTCCCACATAACCGTCTCGCCGTCATCTAGGCGAGCGGTACGCGTAATACGTTTCCGCGCGACAAAAAAAAAGGCCACTATGAGCTGAAATGAGCTGAAATGAAATGAAATGAAATGAATGAAGTTTTGTTTAATTGTATAAGTATTATTCTAATAATGACTTATCATTTAGAAACACTATTTTTTTTATGCACAACGGGTTGGTACCTGGCCTCAATCACACCTGATGTTAAGTGAAGATGAAGTCGAAGGTGGAAGCGTACTAACCCGGAAACCCCAACACATTTGAGGGACTGGCCAACCGGAACAGGAAGCGGTTTTTTATTATTATAGGTATGAATGTTATTTAAATTACGAAATCTCTAATACAAAATGTGGCTTAATTTTACGTATAGTTAACCGCCTCCGTGGCTCAATGTAAACAACATTGGGTTTACGATTCGGAGGTCGCGGGTGCGATCCCAGCGGGATACATGTTTAAGTACTCGGTTTGGTTGGTGGTAGGGCATTTTAAATGTCCGCCTGGCTAGCTATCTAAATCTGCCACCAAGCAGCAATGATATAATAGCATTGTTATGTTCCGGTTGTCAGAGATAAGATAGCCAGTTCCCCAAATGTGTTGGGGTCTCCGGGTCAATACGCTTCCACCTTCGACCTCATCTTCACTTAACATCAAGTGTGATTGAGGTCAAGTACAAACTCGTTGTGCATAAAAAAAATCATACAAAATGCCCCTAGCGGGATTCGAACCCGCGAGCTTTTGGTATAGCGGTCAAAATCAAGCAGTTCCAGTGGTAATTCCGTGGCTCCATTTTCAGTGTAATGGAAAGTGCTCATGGAAACGTGATATCCGCGCATCCGTAAGACAACGAGTCTTATTTACGGAACGCTCCGTCCTCGACAGTCGACCACCGCCACCCTCTTACAATATTACACCATGTTACCATGGTGACAATTTATGGTAGGTACGTGTTACTACCCTTACCAGGGATAGGTATAGAAAATCGCAAATAAATTGCCAACTGTGCGTTTACTGAATCGCTCTGAATAGGCTCCGAGTCGTTAAAATCATATTTGTGGTGGGCGTTAAAATTTAGGACTATTACGTGGTCATTATTAGCTAGGTAATAATATGGCTTTGTGGCTCATAGAATGACGTATTTCACGTATACAGTCGGCAACGGAATTAAGGTTCAGGTAGGGTATATTTATTTATAAATATTTGTGGGAAAAAGTCTGAAGAAATATTGTTAGATTTTATTTTATTTATTTTCTTTTCTTTTCTCTTGTCTTGTTTCGTTTTATTTTATTTCATTCAGGACAACTAACAGCTACACAATACAGACATGTTTTATAATCTTATATGTAGACAATGGAGGTCATTGTGTAACCAACTCGTTATCCACGATAATAGATTTTGGGTATACAGATAAAGGTCTTTTGTAGATAGGTAAGTAGTCCGACAAAATCGGCCTGTTAGGTTAGGTTAGGTTAAATATTTAAGACCTAAAAAATACAAATAGAATTTTATGCAACGATTATTTCGGGCACGATAACCGACAGCATTGTAATAATTTTAAATATCACGATGTTACATTCAAAATTGCATCAAAGTAATAACATCTTACAATATTATATGTTATGTCAAAATGCAATATTAAATAACAATACTTCATCATGCCAATTAGAATAATTATTAATAACGTCAGACTCCATATTAAATTACAATTCATAACAATATGTCATTTGAAATAATTAATAATATCTGTTTCTATGATTAAGTTATTCGTCTATCGACTAAAAGTAACCCTCTATTAGCCAAGACTGAATTTTCCTTATAAATTGGTTTAATGGCAAGTCTTAGGAAACTGTTTTTCAAGTTTAACTGAAATTTATTTATCACTTGACAAGTGTAAAGGAAAATATAACACAATAAAAAATCCAAGCAAACAATATGATAAACATTAAGCCTACTACCTTAATTGTGTTGCCGACTATACCTACCTACGAACGACATTAGGTAAAGTCGAGAAAGAAAGTCCGTCGTCACCCTAAAGTTGAAGGTCATTTTTACAGGCGGTAAATTCACGTACTTTATTTTTAAGCTGAATCTATGTAGTGTTACTTGAGTAGGTACCTTTTATTATACCCAAAAATTATATGATTGAATGATAGATTGTGTGACTGATTATAGAAAGGTGTGGCGTGCAAGATGACGTAGTGAGTAAGATAGAAAGAGGTATGTTAAAGTGGTCTGGGTATGTAGAATGAATGAGTGAAAGAAGAATGACGAAAGCAATTTAGGATGTGAATACTGCTAGATTAGTATATTTTAGTTATTTCCATAGCCTGTACAATGTCTTACGGTATCTTGATGTGGGGAAATGCCGCGTATATAAATACAATCTTTGTTTTACAAAAACGAGCCGTTCGCGCAATTTATTGAGACCTGCAGTGTCACTTAGAGATAGATTTAAAGAGTTAAATATTTTAACCTGTTCGTCGCAATACATTTTTGAAAATTTAATATATGTAAAAATAAATATAGCATCATTTAGGAAAAATAGTGATAAACATGATGTCAATATAAAAAATAAAGATAAACTTGCAGGGCACATGAGTCGCCTCCGAAAAGTCAGTAATTCATTCAAAGGGTTGTATACGCTTTTTCAATAAGGTTCCTGTTGATATACAAAATCTTCCTTTCAATAAATTTAAAGATACCTACTATAAAACAGATACTTATTAAGAAAGCATATTATAAAATATCAGATTATTTAGATGATAAACATACATGGACATAACCAGCCCGTTCGTATAACCAGGCTATTTCACAATTAATAATGAAATATTACCAACCAATGCATTAAAAAAAAAAAAAAAAAATATTATACCTTTTTGTAATATAAAAAACCTTTTTTTTTTAAGAGCAACCTTTCGAGTTTCTTGCTTGTTCTTCTCATGGGAAAATTGCATTTTGAACAAGCAGTAGCTTTAAAAATGTAAAATCTAACTATTTTAAGTGTACCCTGTTTACCTACAAAATAAAGCATTTTTCATTTGATTTGATTTGACGAAAGCGTGAATGGAAGGGTCGGTAAATGTCGACCAAGAAGAACGTACGTTAATATAAGTGACTGACGTCCTCACAAAAAGTCAGGTGCGGTCAACTAATCGACGAGCGTGTATGACGCATTTGATGAGAGTGGAAGAAGCAAAAGTAGTATGTCAGAATCGTTGCATATGGAAGTCACTAGTCTCTGCTGACCCCGACGGGAAACTGGCGTGAGCATATATATAATATTGGGTCTTTACCTATGAAATTGGAGTTTTTTTTCTTCGTTAATCATATGTACCAATTCCTGCGATTTTCAAAGCTATATCCAAATTTGTTTTTTATTTGAAAAATGGAATATTATTTCAAGGTTTCACATGAAATATTTTTTAATTTATGGGCTAAATCACATAATAAAAAAAATTTGAACAAAGCTCTTTTCATGTGTTTCCCATAATCATTTCTTAATTCGCTGAAACTTTTATAAAGCGGTTACTTTTAAAAATTAACGCTGCCTATACTTAACTTAATGTTATCCGATAATACACACAAAGTTTAGCTAAATTTGGATTAGCCGTTCCCAAAAAAAAATCAGAAATATTTGTATGGAGAAAACAGTCCTAATGAAATTCTTCATACAAAACGCCAATTTCATAGGTAAGGACCTAATATGTATGTAGATTTTAATTAGATCCCGTTATGGAGTGAATCACGTTATCTCTCTCTATTTGCCTCCGTTGACCTTGCAAAGTGCATTGCATATAATTAATAAGTTATTTTGCTATGTACTATAACTACTATATCTCACGTGTGCGAACTTTATCATTTAAGAAACAGTTCTAGATAAACATAGAAATAGTGTAACAAACAGATTATGGTGTTGCCACAGCAGCAACACCACCGTTTTTTTTTATTTTTAACTCCTGACGAAGAGTTACTGGTGTTGTGTATTTGATGGCGTTGTGTGTGTGACCACTTTTGTCAGTATCAGTGGGTGGCCTGATTTGAGTTCTGTTTTTTTTTTTAAATCTAACCCAATATTTGGAGTTTAATAGTTTAGAGGTTTGATTGTTGCTTAATCACGGCGATACGGATGAATGGATCTGAAATTTGATATATTAATCCAGAAGGGGGTAAAATATTTTTTAATCAACTTTTCAAGTGGCATAAGTAAGCGTTTTAGATTAAATATTTACTTATTATCACATTTTCAAGAGTAATTTACAGGAGTACATTTAATAATCAACAGACAATTACATAATATTTATATTTCAAATCAAATCAAATCAAAAATGCTTTATTTTCTAGGTACACAGAGTACACTTAAAATAGTCAGAGTACTGCTTGTTCAAAAGGCAATTTTCCCCTGAGAAGAATAAGCGAGAAACTCGAGAGGTTCCGCTTTTTTAAAAAAGGTAAAATAATACAAAAACGCATAATAATAATATTTATAGTCAAGGGCGAAGCGGTGGGACCACAAGTAAAGCCAAAATCACTCGTGGACCCACCAGTGGGTCACCGCAGTGGGTCCACGAGTCTGGTGGGATAGAACATACCATGGATTAAGACATATAAATAAATTATGTGTTAATTTTGCTTGTCGAGGTCGAGGTTGAAGGTGAAAGCGTACTGACTCGGAAACGCCAACACATTCGGGAGACTGGCTATCTTATCTCTGACAACCGGAACACAACAATGCTATTAACATTGCTGTTTGGCGGCAGATTTAGATAAGATGGTGGTAGCTAGCCAGGCGGATATTTAAAATGCCCTACCACCTACCAAACCGAGTACTTAAACATAAACCCAATGTTGTTTACATTGAGCCCCGGAGACGGTTTTTTAGACGCAACAATCATTATAAGCGGGAAATACGACACTAAATGTGACGCTAGATTTGGATTATCTTATTGCTTTTTATTGTTCATACACATTGCATTTATTACCTACTCATAAAATTACGTAGATAGGTATACACATGCGATGATCTCTCTTATTTATCTGATACCGTTTCTATTTGCCCAAAAATTTATCAGTTTTTAAATACAATTTTTTTTTTATTTGTAGACTACCTATAGTATCGTGCCATATCGTATCGGGAAGTCAAAGAAAAGGCGGCATATGGGGAAATGTGGAAAGGACTCCACCGACAAGATCATAGCTCTTAAATTGAAGAGAGGGACTAATAACAAGAGGGTTTATTCAGTCCAGTGGCGCCCTCATTGTATAAATTAAGAATTCTTTTTAAATACATAATAAATCAAAAAAATCGTGATGCATAAAAAAGCTAATTATAAGTAATACCTACCTAAATAGTTTTGATGGTGATTATTATACAGAATTCACGATTATCAACAAATCAAAATGATAAACATCCCTGGACATAACAAGCTTCACAATTAATATCTAATGAAACATAAAAAACCTTTTTGTAATATAAAAACCTGTAATTAAAGAAACTTCTTTTTATACAAAACGGGTTAGCACTTGACCTCATTCACACGTCCTGATGTTAAGTGAAGATGAGGCCGAAGGTGGAAGCGTACAGATCCGGAAACCCAATCTTATTTGGGGAACTGGCTATCTTACCTCTGACAACCGGAACACAACAATGTGATTAACATTGCTATTTGACGGCAGATTTAGATAATATGTAATTCTGTTTTAATGAATTTGTAATTCTCGAAAATAATCGTAAGTAAAGTTATTGTATATATTATTTATAATTAGCTTTTAGGCCTCTCGAGTGCAGGTTAGAGCGATATATTCTGTATTTAAAAAGAAATCTTAATTTACTGGACAGAATAAACCCTCTTAAATAACACGTACTTGCAAGATAAATGTTTGTCTAGACAAAATAGCAGTAATTATCCGTAAATTCCCACACATGCCAACACCAGCGCCAGACGTGATGGAACTAGACATTCGCGATAACAACTGTTTAATTAATGCTCTTTATTATCCATTCATATATTTCATTTATTATCTATCTATTTACAAAACGAGACGCATGCGCATCCGACATCACGTGTTTTTAATCACCGACAAAAACGTTTGACGACTTCATCGTATATGTTCAGTCCAGTCTTTGTGTCCAGTAAGGCGTGGTCCGTTTGTTCAAGTATTCTTTATTACACCAAAATATTACATATAACAGAGTACAAAACGATAGATCATGTACAAAGGTGGGCGTATCTCTTTGAGAAATCTCTTCCAACCATCCTGAGCATTGAAGTAGGAAACGGAGTAAATTTGGAGTTTAGCAAGAACATGTGCAAAAGAAAACAATACTACAAGGAATAATAAAATAAGAATCGTAGTACATTAAATATAATACATATACCTACCTACTGCCAAAATATATACATGTCGTGGATGGGCTTGTGGGGGTGGGCGTTGCTAGCGGCCGGGACGGTGGTACCAGTCGCGTGGTAAAGGGTTACTCAGGTAACGGCGACATTATTGCAAGCCACTATAGGCAAATCGACAACATATTCACATTTGATTATGATCATGGAACCTGAGATGCTTTCTGTTGAAGAGAAAACATGTGCACGCCCCTCGTGCCATACAACTTGACCCCCGCGTGCACTCTGTGGAACTCAACCGTACCTTGTCTATAGTTCCTCCTTGCTCAAATTCCATAATCAACGTCTTATTCAGTAACGACTCACCGGATTCTTCAAGCGTCGATGGTAGTAAGTAATCAGAGTCCCTCATGGTCGTTGATGTCCAGTGGTGGTAGTGAATGGTGGACTCCTTCGACGGATGGTAGCAAAGTGTGTCCGATTTTCGATGTGAAGACCTAATATAACTGTTAACGTCGTCACCGCGCCATTTCCGGCGATACCAGCGCCACCAGGTTTACTTCCCATTAACCGCGTATTATGATAGTCAGTTGACCGTTCGAATTATGAATTCTATCGCTAATTTATCGCTATCTCCGACATACATAACATATCAAAGTCAAAAATGCTTTATTTTGTAGATACACTTAAATTTAAAGTAATTTTCTCCTGAGAAGAACAAGCAAGAAACTCGAGGAGTTGCTGTTTTAAAAACTGTTTTTTTTTTACAAAAAGGTTTTTATATTTCATTATTAATTGTGAAATAGCTAGGCAAGCGCACGAGCTGGTTATGCCCAGGGATGATTATCATCTAAATAGTTTTATAGTATGCTTCCTCAATGAATTTATTGAAAGGAAAATCATGTTTGTCACAATTTTTCTTAAATATACAATATTTTCTTTAAAATTTAACTAACACGCCAATTTTCCTATAAAAACTTATGTGAACGCCATGTCTGGTTAAGCCCTTACCTATTAAAAAGACCATGCCAAAGAGATTAAATTCTAATGTATACAAATTCTTTGATCACACATTCAACAATCCAGCAAACATGTGCAAAGTATTTTAAATTACGTTCGAATAACCCACTCACACTCACACACGCACAAAAATACATAGGTACTCCCTCATTTTCACACACACATTTAATAAATAGTTATATAGTTATAATGTTATATCTAGTTATATCTGCATCATACCTTTTTATTAAAGTTAAGGAAGAGAGGATCTTTCTGGCACGGGCATTTTGGTACTCAATAGAAAGATCCCACAACACATTGATATTTGTTTTTTGTATTTTTTGTATAAATCTACGTTTATTGGAATACGGTTTCATAGATTAAAACCACAACATTTTTAGGGTTACGTTAGTCATCATGGAATAGCTTTGGCTCGCTTAGTACCAGAAAGTTGTACTTTGGCATGGGTATACAAATTTGTTACATCGAGAAATTTGTAATATTTTGTACTTGTAAAGTGAAGTTTTTTTTTTAATTTTGTTAGGACATTTTTAAATATTCTCTTGGCTAACCAAATAACATATAATATGTGTTTAACACGCCACGTCTGCTCACGCCCTTAGCCCATTAAAAACGTAAAACAGATCACACCAAAGAGATTACACTTTGGCAGTATAAACAGAATTCTTTGCCTTCACAAGAAAAATCTAGCAATCACGTCAAATACAACTTTCAATAAATGTTTACTTAAAAATTCTAGTTTAATCACTCCCATGTATTTAACTTGATGATGGAGAAGATTGTTAAAAGTGTCAAACAATGGAGTGGTGTGTCCAGGAAAGAATCGACTCCTGAGCTAAACAGGAGTCAGTACTCTCTGGTGTCCTGTGGGGACCTGACTGCTGGTGCTCTGCAGCTGTGGCTCGGACTTCCGGAAGAAGTGAAATATGATCCGGCATTGGCGGCCTTTCGGCAGCTATACGAGAAAGAGCATGGTGAGTTGAATTTTGTTAATTTTTGTTTGTCAACGCTTAATTGTACAGAAAGAAAATACTTTCATCAGTATTACGAAAAGGGAAAAAGTATTAGGGAATAATTAGCTGAGGGGAAAAAATTGTCTAGAGAGAAAAAAAATACCATCACCGCACAGAAGACGTATATCATATTTTAATAGAATGTGTTCGGAACGATGCAGAAAGAAGGCAACTTCAAATAGTCTATAATTTGTTTGAGATAGGAGGTTGTAACAGTGTATTGTCGTCCCCAAACTCGGTGATGGCCAGGATGTTGTATAAAATTGTGAATTTAGGTATTAAGCGGCGGTGATGGGGTTTCAAGCAGACACTATGAGAGTGGCATATTCTGTACAGAAGAAACCCTCTTAAAAATTTATAGATTAAAAAAAATAAGCTATTGATAATGTTTACTCCTGAGGAAAAAAAAATCGGGAAAATTGTCTAACAAACTATTTTACATAGGTACAGAGTTTGAGAATAACGGCGGACTTATCCCTTACAGAGATTTCTTCCAACCAAGTTCAAGTCAACAAAATGTTATCTTGTTTTCCGTGTACAATCGGGCACATATTGGGTATCATCTACAACATTACTCGGATATGAGAGCAAATAATGTTTACTACCGATAAAAACCTAGTTAGATTATTATTAGAATTATTACTTGACAATCTGTTTGGCGTAGTGGTTAGCAACTCTGACCACTATACCAAAAGGTTGCGGGAACGAATCCCGCTAGGGGCATATGTTTGTGTTATGAATACGGACATGCGTACCCGAGTTTATTCACGTCTAGAGTGCGAAGTGTCTTAAGCACCTGCCTTTGGCGAATATGTACCTCTGCCATCACAGAATCGCAGCAAGGGGTAACTGGCGGAGCTTGGTTCACAGTATCTAGACGGGAATTGTCGGCGAAGAGGGACGCAAATAGATCTGCTTTCTCTATCGCAGTATGCGCAAGTGTTCCGTCAGGTTTCAGCAGAGGCGGTAGCGTTGGTCGACAAAAATTCGATTCGATCGATTTAGCTAGGGACCAGAAAGCCTTGCTACCAGAAGGGTAAGAGGCGAGTTTGATTCCTATCTTGCCAATGTGGTCGAAACGTGCCTTACGCAATACCTTCTTGCAGGATTTGGCGACTTTATTATAGGCATTTTTTAACAGATGGACATCCGGTGCTTTTTGCGAGCGAGCAGTAGCCCAGGCCAAATACGCAGATTGATTTGCTACTTCGGCATGAGCACAATCTGCGTTAAACCATGGGCGTGCTTTGCCACCGAGAGATACGTCAGAGAAAGGAATAAAATATTCCATCCCCTGACGCAAAACATCGGTAATGGCTATCGCGCAGCTCGACGGATCGTCAGAAGAAAAACATGCCTGCCGCCAAGGATAAGATGCAAAGAAATTACGCATCTCATCCCAATCTGCTGACTTGTATCTCCATACTCGCCTGGTACCTTTGGAACTTAGTTCAGGCGGAGAGTAGTTAGATACAGATTTCACCAGACAGTGGTCAGATGTCCCCAATGGTGATGAAATCGACACCAGGTATCTGTCCGGATCGGTTGTCAGCAGAAGATCCAAGCAATTGGGAGTGTGGCCGGCAACATCGGGTATACGCGTAGGTTGGTTTACCAGCTGAGTGAGGTTTTACGACAATGCAAGTTTAAACACTTCCCTCCCAGCATGGTCGGTTTTCTGGTACGGGTACAACCAATCTTGGTGGTGGGCATTGAAGTCCCCCAGAAAAGCCAATTGCGCAGTGGGATACCTTTGTTACGCGGCATCTGCTGTGAGGCTAAGGTAGTCGACCAGCTTGGTTGTCTCCAGATGACCGCTGTGCGACCTGTAAACCCCAGCATAGAGAATCTTCTCTATTCCGGTATCCACAAGTATCCATACAACAGAAAAACTGGGATCCTCAAGATTCCGGAGACGCCGACAGCAGATGTCATCGCGAGCATACACACAGACTCCAGCGTGGGGTTTAAAATTGTGCTCCAGGGAATAACCTGGGTAATTGAGATATGCTGCGTCAGTCGGACATCCTATCTGTGTCTCCGTTAGGAAAAGCAAATGAAGTTTACTAGTCTCAAGGTGGTGGTGGACTGGATCGAGATTGGAGTGCAATCCTCGAATATTGCAGAGGTGCACTTTAAGTGAGAGGACGTGCTTCCGCTGTGCAAACCTCATTTTCTTATTTATCCTTTTCATATTCGATTGTTTTATGACGGTGTGAATAGGCAGAGAACGGCAGTTGAACGAGGCGCCACTTGCAATGACCCATAGACGTAAACGGGACCGCTACACCGATGGTGGACTCGTCTGGAGACTGCGGGGACGCCCGAACCCCCCCGAAATGGCCATTGGGTCCTCTCATCCGGTCGCCAACCGGCACAATGGAGCATTTCGGGATTTTTCGCGAGTTGGCGGGGCAGCCTTTCATAGCTGGCTGGGCTACTAATTGGGCCCCCTACTTACTGCGGTCGGCCAGCGGAAAACCGTGCTTCGGATCCCGCTACCCTCCGCGACGAGACGACCAGCGCAGCAGCACCGCAATATCCGGACCGGTCGACTGAAGTAGCGCAACTGTTCAGACCCGTTCTCTGTTTGGCTGCTTCTGGCATCAAACCGGAACACGACGTGTCGCTTGGCGGTTTGGCTTTGCCTGAAGGGTGGTAACTAGCCGCGGCCGAAGCCTACCACCAGGTGTGTTGCTCGATTAGCACCACCCAGGGGCCACGTGTAGGGTCTCGAGGGTACAGCCTACGGACGTGAGCAACAATTGGACCCCCAATATATGTGCATTCCAAAACTGAGCAGCCTATATGGTTGAATGCAATAAATGTATAGGTAAATATTTACGGGCTAACCCGTAGGCATTTGTGAACCTCGGTGAAAAGTGACAAATATAAACGAGTTCAAAACAACTAACCTTTTTTTTGTAATTTTTTTTTTTGACGGGGTAAAAAACTAACCTAACGCAACCTGGATACCTTTAACAATGCTACCCTAGATGTTTGAAATTATTTTAATTCCAATGTTTGGATTTTCCCATTTAATGTAGGGAAGGTATACGTTATAGCACATTTTGATGGAATTTGTCCGGAACGAGTCTTATAGACTGCAGTTACGTCAAAGCGGAGTAAATTTTGACGTAGGGTTTTGCATTGTAGGCCTTTCCATTATCCGATTCGGCCAAATATAATTGATATAAAATTGGTGTTAACCGCCGTAGTTAAGTTATTGCTGTTAGTTTACACGGAGCGGCATAGTCGATTCTCGGCAACGCTCCGTAAAAAAGAAAAACAAGTTAAATGAATTATGATGTGCTGTGACAAGAAAGTTCTACTACAGGTAATGCTTTGGAATTCAATTTTTTTTTTCCATTAAATGTGCCCTAAGGTGTTTTTGAACAAACTTAATGAGTATGCCTTAGATATTATTGGACATGACAGATATGACCAACCCATAAGAATTTTTAACATCCGACTGCGGAACCCTGAAAACAGTCGATTCTTTCGCTCTCTCTTTGTTTTGAAAATTATTGGTGAGATTAAGTGGATTAAAATAGACTCGAGAACGCCTGGGAGAGTCAGACGTCTTACGACGGAAATAAAACGGCGTTAAATGTTTGAATTGTAGGGATATAAACGGAACGATTAATCGGACAGAAATCTGGGCCAATGGCGACATTGAAAGGTAGGTATATCGAGACACCAGTACATTGTCTTGAAAATGAAATCAGGACTTCAACTGTTGTAGAGCAATTTTCAAGCGTAGGTCGCGTGAAGTCGCTGGTTGCTGACCGCTTCCAACTGGTTACTCTGGAAATCTTTGGGGGGCCCTATGTTCAGGAGTGGACGTTCAGTGGCTGATATAATAATAAATAATAAGTGATGAGTGATGGGTGATGGGTGATGGGTGATGAGTGATGAGTGATGAGTGATGAGTGATGAGTGATGAGTGATGAGTGATGAGTAATGGGTGATGAGTGATGAGTGATGAGATGAGTGATGAGTTATGAGTGTTGAGTGATGAGTGATAAATAATAAATATCCTTGGACATACACACAACGCCATCTAGTTCCACATTAAGCTACTATAGGCTTGTGTTGTGGATACCAGATGGTTGATATACTACACAAATACATTTTTTTTTGTAAATAAATACGTATATAAATGAAAAACATCCATAACTCGGGTACACATGACCGTATTCATCACACAAACATTATGCCCTTAGCGGGATTGGAACCCGCAACTTTTTGGTATAGTGGTATAGTTGCTAACCACTACACCAAACAGGTCGTAAGATATGATAATGATTTATACAGGCTGATATGATGATGATTTATTTTATAATCTTAAATGACGTTTATGAAAAGAGACAAAAAAATATTACATATTGGCATTCGCCTGTAATCTATTATTATTGTTATTTATTTAAATTATTGTATGGATTTATTATAAAATGACATTCGGAAAATTATTACTTCAACGTTTTATTGTAAATTAATGTTATTATGCCAAGCAAATTATTAATTAATTTATTTCGTTTGTGTGATGAATAAGTTGAGTGTAGCGCATCTCTAGGCAAATTGTAATTGTTGTAAATTGTGTGATACATAACAAAACTAAATATAAATAAATAAATAAAAATCCTTAGACATACACAGAGCGCCATCTATTTCCACAGTAAGCATCTAGGCTTGTGTTATGGATACCAGATGGTTGATAAACTATTATATATATAAATAATACATTTTTTTTGTAAATAAATACATATATAAATGAAAAAGATCCATAACTCGGAAACACATGTCTGTATTCATCTACAAACATATGCCCCTAGCGGGATTTCGAACCCGCGGCCTTTTGGTAAAGCAGTCAGTTTCTAACCACTACACCAAACAGACAAATCAATATAGACAATTAAACATATTATAACCAGTGTTTAACTCGTAAACTAGTATTTACAGATTCAACTTTTCACTCGTTAAATGCGACCTCGTCGCAGTTAAATAACAGAATGCTATTGTCTCGTATTCAGGCGCGAGAAGAATAAGTACTTGGCACTTGATTGAAATTCATTTCAAATTACAAAAATGTTAGACAATGTTTTTTTGATACACAAGGTTGAATGTATTCCAAGCAGCATGATACGGATTTTATTCACCGTTTGACGGCTGTTGCAAAATTTTACTTTGATGCTGTATGTAACGATTCGAATTTATTTGTCAAACACGGAAAAGATGGATGGATTGTGTGAGGGGTGATATGAACGAAAAGGGCGTGAATATATAAATAAACAAATATATTTGGACATACACACAACGCGATCTAGTTCCACATTGAGCAACTATAGGCTTGAGTTGTGGATACCAGATGGTTGATATACTACATAAATACTTTTTTTTTTTGTAAATAAATAAATATACATATTGTGATATACGTACCATGCTAAATAAATGTAGTACCCAGATCAACCGTGGCGTCTTAAAAATACTCTCGCCCTGTCATTGTGAGCGAGCGGACGTTCCACATTTGATCGTGTATCTACTTACTGAAAATAGTGGTTTTATTACAAAATCCAGACCCTGAATAACTGGACATCACACATATAAATGAAAAAACACCCATGTCTATTATATTCATCATACAAACATATGCCCCTGGCGGGTTTAAACCTGCAACCTTTTGGTAAAGCAATCAGAGTTGCTAACCACTACACCAAACAGGTCGTCGAATGATGAAGTAACGGCTGACAGAGGAGATTGGAAAAAAAGACGTACTGCGCTGACCCCAAATAAATTAGGGCAACAAGATGACCTGTACCAATAAAGCGATATCTAGATGAGATCGAACTTAAGTTGAGGTTTGAGATATAGTTGCTCGGTGTTTCGGTGGTTATTTATATACAGGTATGCAAGTTAGGTCGCAAAAAGTGATTACGTATTTTCACCTAACTGTCCCAAATAAAATCATATCAAAAAAGTTTTATTACCTAAATTACTGAAAACGTCTAAAAAGGGACTGTGAGGGAGATTATCAGCAAGATTTGTTTTACTGTGTCGAACTTATTCTGTCAATTGAAAAGCGGGGTGCCGTATTCCAACTAGCCCTACCAAATTTTAATTTTAAACGCCTCCGTGGCCCAATGTAAACAACAAGGTCTACGAATCGGAGGTCGCGGATTCGATGCCCAGCGGGATACATGTTTAGTACTCGGTTTGATTGTAGGGCATTTTAAATGTCCACCTGGCTGGCTAGCTACCAACCATCTTATCTAAAGCCAAACAGCAATGTTAATATCATTGTTGTGTTCCGGTTGTCAGATATAAATAGCCAGTTCCCCAAATAACATGGGGTTTCCGGGTCAGTACGCTTCCACCTTCGGCCTCATCTTCACTTAACATCAGGTGCGATTGAGGTCAAGTGAAAACGTGTGCATTAAAAAAATCAAGGTCGTTATTTAAATGTCATTAACAGAACTAATCCGAGTGCAGTTAATTGACATAACCAGC
This sequence comes from Oegoconia quadripuncta, assembly GCA_949316235.1. Lineage (NCBI taxonomy): Eukaryota > Metazoa > Arthropoda > Insecta > Lepidoptera > Autostichidae > Oegoconia > Oegoconia quadripuncta. The sequence continues at coordinate 26,992,485 of OX438749.1, forward strand.
TAATAACTCGGAAGTTTTTGGGCATCTCTGCTTTTAACCTGACGTATTGACAGATATCCCTTGTCTGTTATTAGGATTCTAGTTGTGTGGTCAATGACCATGTTAGTTGGACTCCATAATTGCCAAAGTAAGCAACTAAGATGTCTGCCCAACATTTACAAAGTGGCTATTGGTAAGATCATTTATTAACAAGTGCCTTATAGGTTATCTACATGTACACAAATTACCTTAGAAAAATACATTAGTCACATTGTATTGCCAATTCACTGAAAGGTGACGAATGTGAATTCCTAAGAAGCGAAGTATAAGATAATAAATAAGACGAGTCTTGAAAAATAACATGACGTTGTGCTCATCTTTCGCAATACATATCCAACGACGTATGCTTACTTTGGCCATAAGTGTCTCATTTTGGCCTCGATCGTGGTTAATAATAATAATAATAAATGTCTTTGCACAAACACACAGCGCCATCTAGGTCCACAGTAAGCTTCTAGGCTTGTGTTATGGATACCAGATGGTTGAAAAACTACACAAATATATATATTTTTATTTTTGTAAATAAATACATGCATAAATGAAAAACATCCATAACTCGGGAACACATGTCTGTATTCATCATACAAACATATGCCCCTAGCGGGATTCGAACCCGCGACCATTTGGTATAGTAGCAGAGTTTCTAACCACTACACCAAACAGGTCGTCGTTGTTAAAATAATCTATAGTGACATTACAATGGAGTGATGTGATAACGAGAAATGTATTGCTGTGATAGCGTTACGCAAAGTAAAAGCCAACTGTAATTTTAAAACACTCCATCGGCTTGGTATTAGGCGAATGTCTATATACCGGGCTATTGATAGGTACGCCTGTGGCAGAAAATCGGCCATCCACGTAGCATTCGTACTAAAAGTCGATCAAGCAGTAAAGTCCTTTGAAATACCGTCTGGAAGCAATAGATTATAACTAGTGAAATGAATACAGCACCCAGAACCATGTCGCGTATATTTTTATTTTTTCTTTTTTTTTTAATAAATAAACAAATATTTCGGACACTTACACCAATCATCTAGTCCCAAACTAAGCAAAGCTTGTGCTATGGATACTAGATAACGGATACACATACATAAATATTTATGTAAACATCCAAGACTCGGGAATAAATGTTCGTATTCATCATCATTCCTTTACCTCTGTATCCGTCCACATTCATACTCAACACTCGTCTCGTTACGTGCCTTTCACAAATGAACGAAAACCATGCTAACCTATCACTCCTCAACTTTTCTGTTATTGGAGCCACTTTCAGACTGGTCATTTCTTAACTGATAGTAAAAAAAATCAATAGGATGCTGAAATCGAAACAACTTCTTTGGTGGTACGAAAAAGAAGCCCACAGAAAGAGAAATTTTCGTCTACAAAATTTTTACCATCGAGCAACATTCTAATAAACAAAATGACCATGTTTATGCTAATACCTCTAGAAAAGCTTTTCTATTGGTCAGGAGAGTGTGACGTGGGCACTATCCGATTTCAATGATGGGTTGATGGGATTAGTTAGTGTGCCCGCCCACGACCGACTTTTTGTAGGACCGATAATCGGCCGATTTTTTCGTCAATACTCTTATCACCGATATTGTAAGCTATCTTGCTATTTTAAGGCTAGTTTTTTTAATGAATATATTATTTTATTGTCATGTACGTGCAATTGCCAAAGCTTGTCGGGTTAATTTTGTTAGACCTTGGTCTTTACCCATGAAATTGCCGTTTTGTATGAAAAAATTTAATCGAAGTAATCACCCATGCAATCAATGCATCTTTGCCAACGCAGTGGCAGTTTATTGATGCCCTTCTTAAAGAAACCAGCTGGACGGGAGGCAACAAATTCTTCAAAGGCATTTTGTACTGCCTCTCGGGTATTGAATTTTTTTCCTGCCAAGAAGTTATCCAAATTCTGGAAGAAGTAGTAGTCTGTAGGCGCGAGGTCTGGTGAGTAGGGCGGATGACGGAGAGCTTCCAACCCCAGTTCTTGCAACTTGGAGACCGTCTGCTGTGCAGTATGAGGTCGCGCGTTGTCGTACAGGAGCAGCGGAGAGGAGCGATTGACCAATGCTGGTTGGAGATGTGCCAGCTTCTCCATCATTGTGTTCAGTTCTTCACAGTACACATCTGCAGTAATGCTCATCCCGTTTGGTAAGAAGCTGTGATGAATCACACCGGCGCTAGACCACCAAACAGTGACCATCACTTTTCTAGGGGTAAGTTTTCATTTAGGGCATTGTTTAGGTGCTGAACCAGGAGACAACCCACTTGCTGAGCACTTGCGGTTATCAAACAGAATCCATTTTTCATCGCAGGTAACAATGCGGTTCAAAATTCCTTCATTTGTGTGTCTGTTGAGCAGTGCAAGGCACGTCTCGACGCGTACTTCGCGCTGGCGATCATTGAGTTCGTGGGGCACCCATTTGTCAAGCTTTTTTACCTTGCCAATTTGACGCAAATGGACAAATATTGTTTTGACGCTAACGTCGAAAGCTGCTGCTAATTAAGCCGTAGATTGTGTATCATCAGCTTCCACAGTCGCCTTTAATTCGTCTTTGTCGACCAAAGTCTTCGGACGACCGCGAGGTTCATTTTTCAGGTCGAAATTCCCAGAACGGAAAGCAAACCAATAACAGGTGGTGCGTTGGTTTGTAGTGTTAGCTCCGTAAACGTCGTTGATGTTGCGTGCCGCTTGTGCCGCGTTGCTGCCACGACGGTACTCATATTCCATAATTACTCGAATTTTTAACGTATCCATGATGACGAAAAAGATTGAAATGCGATGAAAATGTAACACTAATCAATAAACAAATGACTACTTTTGTAAAAAGAATTCCATGTTTTTAAAATAAAATTAATTTGAAATTAGAATTCTTAGCCAAACAAAAATTATTTTGATTTGAAATGGCCAGTACTGCAGAACGGCAATTTCATAGGTAAAGACCTATTATTACAGCTTTCTAATACTAAGGCCCGTATTAATAAACCATTCTCAAGATTGTGAACAGTCTTGTGACTGGTCTCAAGTAAACGTGTTGATTAATAAACTTTACTTGAGACCTGAAATGTACATGCTTACTCAAGCAGTACTCACTTCAGAGGTGCGCGTATTAATAAATGAAACTCAAGACTATCACTCATTCGCCGCTGAGGCGAATAGGTACTTGAGAAGTGATCTCAGCTGAGTAGACCTCAATATTGGTTTATAAATTAGCACGGAGCTTGAGATAGCGTCAATTGCTCAAGACGCATCTCGGTTGATACAGCCTCAAGATGTATTGAGATTGGTTTATTAATACGGACCTAAGAGCCTCTGAGCTAAGTCGCAGACAGAGAGACAGACATAAAGGACATGGCGAAACTACAAGGGTTTACCTGAAAAATGTCCAATCATAGAAATGTCCAATTGGAAAAATGACCTGTCTGAAACATGTCCAATGGAAAAAATGTCCGGTCGGAAAAATGTCCAATCAAAGAAATGGCCAATTGAAAAAATGTCCCTTTTAAAATAAGGTACCTACTAAGAAGAGGTCCAATATGAATTGCGTCAAAGCGAAAACTGTTCTAACTGTGATGCTTATCAGGTTGCAATAAGGATTTAAATCGAACTCAAGTATTACTCGGGTTAATGAGCATCGCGATATTTGTACAAGTACGCGCCACTGTTTATTTACATTGATGCTTTTCACACAGCTTAAAGAGCAGTTTACAACAGTTGCGATGAACTGATACAACTCAAGTTAAAACGACAGGTTCGTACTTAAATCTATAGTGCCAAAATATATAAAAAAAAAAACAGCATAGTGATGACTACACAGGATATATGACAGTATAATGTATGTACGTAAAAATATATGCCTGTTTCGTAAACATTCTGATAATCATAATTTGAATACTAGAAACAAAAATAAAATAGAAATTCCACAATTTAGACTTAGCAAGGTTAGCACATCCTTTTGTGGGACACATCATACGCTTTTACAATAAAATACCAGAACATGTACTGAGTTTAACAGAGCAGAAATTTAAACGCTCATTAAAGAAACTCTGTGTAAGAAGGGATATAACAGGATAGATGATTATTTACGCGATAAGGAGGTCTGGTGTTAGCTGGTCGTTATGTTAATTGCTTTTGTTTCGTAATATGTAATATAAAATGTAATATTATTGTAAAGATGGAAACTAATTGAAAAGATGTGTTGTTGCGGAGTTTCTTGTCGCTTCTTCTCCCTAACCATAAAACCTTGTGAAGCGATGTAGTTTAAAATAAAAATAACATGTTGACTTTCAATAAGTGATATTTTGTATCCTACATTGAATAAAATATTTTTGATTTTGATTTTGATTTTGATTTTTGAATCATTTTAGGAGATTCTTTTAATTTACTTTTTTTTAGAGAAACATGACGTCGCTTTTACCCGACTACCCAAAGGAGGGTATTGTTTTTCGAGTGTATGTATGTATGTATGATCGTAAACGGCTTGATCGATTTCGAAATGCATTGGTGTCATTAAATTCGTCTAGAATACATTTTAAGGGAGAAAATTCAACATGGCGTCCGCAAAATACAATATAATACTGTCTGGCTTTTTGGTTTTTAAATACTTAAGTCTGTACGTAATCTGTAAGCAGTGGCGGTACCTTGACATAAGCCTAAAACACTCGACCAGAAACATCAACTTCAAACTTTATTAATCTTAAAACAGTACGAATTGCAAATGACCCTACAGATTTAACAGAAAGGCAACAAGATGTATTTAGCTTCATTCACTGTGTAAAAACCACAAATCATGTCTGTAACCTGTCTGTAAGCGGCCTAATAACTCGCAGCTAGCATCTAAAATTACTTATACCAAAAATATTGTTCGCTAACAACTTGTGTATACAAGTCGTAGTATTGAGGTGTAAACCTTGACAAAACGATATTTACACATGAATGAATAACAGCAGTTGTTAGTTACATATCGGATTCTATACGAAGGCAGTGTGTTTTAAAAATTTTTTTTTTTGACTGAATATGGAGTTGATGCCTCTGAATGAAGAAAGTGACGATCAGGGTTGTGTATCGGATTACGAAAACTGTAAGTTTATAGTATGGGTTGAATAGACCGCACTATTTTTCATGCATTAGGGGTTAGTTTTTTTTTTATATACTTTATTTTGGAGGATAGTGTGCTGAGAGCTCCGCGCAATCGATCTACACTTTGATCTCAGCTGTGTGTGTGAGGGTGTGGAGTGTGTTTTGCTTGTGGGTGGAAATGGCAGTATAAATTGTGATAAATAGATAATATATGTAGTATTAGATGTATGAATAAATATATATTTGTTGAGTAAGTGTTGGGTGTAAATTGTATTATATGTTTTTGTTTGTATTTTATTATATTGTGTTGTATTGTGTTGTATTGTGTTGTGTTGTGTTGTGTTGTGTTGTGTTGTGTTGTATTGTATTATATTATATATATGCGAATTATTGTGTGAAAGTGTGATTTGGTGTGTATGTGATATTGGAGTTTTGTGAGTGATGTGTTGAGCGTGGATGTCAAGTAGAGTGGGTATGTTTTGTGTTTATGATGTGTATTGTATGTATGTATCTGTTTGTTGGTGTAAACTAGTGGAATTGTGTGGTGGATTAGTGTGGATAACGATGCTTTGTATGCGTGTGTGTAGTAGGTTAGATGTGTGTGTCCTATACACAGCTACCTATATGATACCTCCTCGTGTCTAGCTTTTTATGGTTTATCACTTGCAGTTGTTTCTGAGTTGATTTTAGATATAATTTTTTTGTTTTTGTTTACTTTTAGTTAATGTTTAAATTTATTCATAGAGTAATAGTAATTAATTCCTTAGTGGCATCAACTACTCTACTTGGGGGGGACTGAAAATCAGCAAATCTGCTGAGTCCCTACCTTTTCATCACAGTTTGACCTAATTTATTATCAATTAATTACTTGTTAAATTAACTTTGTGGTGAATAAATACCTTTTATTATTTATTTAAAAGCAATATCACAATACTCACCATCCTTTTCCTCCACAGGCAAAGAAACAGTGCAGCATCGGACGAGGAATGGTGCCCCCAAAGTCCACAGGCTCCCTCTAGTGAGCTCCGCCCCACATTTGAACAACAATCTGCATGTGCTACAGGAGGATGTGGCCTTCATCAACGATGGGAAGGGCGGCATCGAGCTTGGAGCGGAGAAGAATGAAATGGGTGAGAAGAGTAATGACCCGATGTAAGTATCTTTTGATTTTGTTAAAGTAGTTCTTGGGACAGAAAAATAGACCTGAAATTCGAAAGCTTTCATTGGATAATTTTTTTTTCTTTCGGACACTTACACCAATCATCTTAGTCTCAAACTAAGCAAAGCTTGTGCTAATGATACTAGATAACGGATAAACATACATAAATATTTATATATAATACTCCAAGACTCGGGAATGAATGTTTGTATTCATCACACAAACATTTACCCCTCGCGGGATTCGAACCCGCAACCGTTGTTTTCGCTGATAGGATCACTATCCACTACACCAAACGGTCGTCGAATCATTGTTTTGTTCTTTTTTCTAAATTATACTTACAATTTAATAATTATCGGGAGCTTTTCGAAGTCACTAATTTTATAATAACCTCTTTTTGTAAATGTTGTTTTGATGTGATCTTTAAATTGTTACTCATTTAGATTAATGATATTCGCAGGTATAAGGCTATAAAAGCGTATACAGTGTACCATAAAATATCATATATCAACTTCGCTTAGTCTGAAGGGAGAACCTATAGGGATAGCCAAGGGGTAGCTTAGTTATCATGCACATAACTTCAAACTTCAAACTTCAAGCATTGCATGCTCTTTTAAAATCAGGCGTTGATTTAACATTTCATTATTAATTGTGAAATAGCCTGGTTATGCGAACGATCTGATTATGTCCAAGGATGAGTATAATCTAAATAGTCTGATATTTTATAATATGCTTTGATAATAAGTTTCTGTTTTATAGTATCTTTAAATTTATTGAAAGGAAGATTTTGTATATCAACAGGAACCTTATTGAAAAAGCGTATACAATAACCCTTTGAATGAATTACTGACTTTGCGGAGGCGACTTATGTGACCTGCAAGTTTATCATTATTTCTTGTATTGCCGTCATGTTTATCACAATTTTTCCTAAATGATGCTATATTTTTTTTGACATATATTAGATTTTCAAAAATGTACTGTGACGAAAAGGTTACAATAATCTTTACTCTGCAGGTCTCAATTGATAAATTGCGCGAACGGCTGGTTTTTGTAAAACAAAGATTGTATTTATATCCGCGGCATTTCCCCACAGCAAGATATCGTAAGACATCAAGCTATGGAGATAACTAAAATATACCGATTATATATAGATTAGTATCTAGCAGTATTTATGTAAGATATATGAATCCTCATCATATCAGCCGAAAGACTTCCGCTGCTGGACAAAGGCCTCCCCCAAAGATTTTGACGACCCGTTTGGTGTACCATGACAAGCGCGATAAACGTTTATGTCGCGCGATATAATATATGTCCCGCTCATTCACTTGCACGAAATATACAACTATCTCACTCTCACTCCGACGCCGTGCACGACAGATGATGTCATGCTACGCAGGCAGTACTAATTTATAATGTCAACATCTCTTCTTTGTTTTTATGAACCAAGATCACTGTATTCGGATCGTTTTATACATGATTCATAATATTACCAATTGCAATATTAACATCATATATGAATCAGATGTGAAATGAGTTGATTATGATTCACATAACTATAAATACATGTATACACAAAGCCACGACCTTCATCCCAAATGGGGTGGTCAGAGATATCCCAAACAAAATTTAGACATCACCCGAGAAAGCGCTTGAAATAAAACGTCTGGACCGATTTTGATATAACATGTCTAAAATTAAAAGTTGAACAAAACCTAAACCCGACTCCTAAAAAAATTATAGAAAATGAAATGGGAGAACTGCAAAAACGCTTATCTTTACAGATTGAAAGATTGGCGTTTTTGCAGTTCAACCATTTCAATAGTATGACAGATAACGATAACCATTGTCAGTAACTTAAGAATCAGTAATTGGCATAAGTTTAGTATTAGTTTACTGTATAAGAATTTGTCATAATGCTTTTGATTCTATGTAAATAAATAAATAAATAAATAGATTTAATGATAAGCCTTTTTGCAGTCCTCCCATTTGATTTTCTATAATTTTTCTTACTTGACTACGAAGGAAGGATTATGATTTTAACACTATATGATGTATGTGGGCATAGATGTTCCATCATAGCGATCAAACTACTGACTTTTAATGTTTGGGATACCTCTGACCACCCCATTTGGGTGAAAGGAGACGTTATGCATGTATGTGATTGCGTACATTCGCTAACCCGTTGTGTAACATTTTTTTTCTTTTTTCACAGGCTTGACAGTACGCCAAACAAAAGACCGACTAAGGTATGACTCGTTTGATTTCTTATTTAATAACGTTATTTGCAAAAGAGATCCTTACTAAGCCAAAAGAGTGTGTCGCAATTCCTATTCGTTTTCGATTAGCGAAGTTAAGCAATGCTTGGCGCGGTCAGTACTTGGGTGGGTGACCACTAGTGGTATTTTAAGACGTTTGCTTCCGTGCTTCGGAGGGCACATCGAATAATCGGTCCCATTTATTTTCAATTGAAAGAAAGTAAGAAAGTTATAGTAAAAGTTAGTACAAATGGTGGTAACTAAATACAGGAAGATTGGTTGTCAAAAAATACCACTCAGCATAAGCCACAGTAGCGGTCGCTCCTGCAGCGCTGATCTTCCGTGGCACCTGCAGTGTGTGAAACCGGACCTAAGCAATGCCGCAAATATGTATACTATATATTAAATAGAAATAATAAATAGTTGGTAGTAAGCATAAAACTATAAAACCATAATAAAGTTATAATGAAAATAAAATTATTGTACACAGTTTCATGTATTAGAACGACTGTTTAAAGCGGAGTTCTTTGTAAATTTAATAAATATGTCTTTATGTTGGTTTTAAAGGAGAATATTGATTTCGAATTTTGTAACATCGTAAGGAAACCTGCATGCCTGAGAAATAAAAATTTTAAGGCATGGGAAATTCCCAACCCGCATTGGGCCAGCGTGGTGGACTATGGCCCATACTCTCCCTCTTATACAAGGGAAGGCCTGTATTTCCTGCAGTGGGATGTTTACGGGCTGATGATGATGATACCAAATTTCATCCAAATCCGTTCATCTGTTTCTCCGACTGAGCAACAAACAAACAAACAAACATCCAAACTTTCGCATTTATATTATTAGTTACATTCGTTAGATTAGATACCGAAAATTTTTGAACACTAAAAAACCAGACAGAACGTTTTGTATTTTGCGGTCGCCGTGGTTGATTATATGGGTTTCGTAGACAACTTGGAACCCGTGTTCAACTTGGAAATGTCCCAGGCTTAGCTCAAAGGCTCTTAGTACTACAAAGTTTTAATGTGGCATGAGTATGCCGACAAAGTGGTAAAATACAATTTTGAAAAATATATATTTTAGTTTAGGGAGGTACCCTTCGATGGTAGGTTGAACGTGTTGAACATGCCAGGGAGTTTCGCTCTAGCGTACGTCTAAGAAGTATTAAAGGCCGTGATTTTTTGCACATGCATAGAGTACCTGTCAGTGATAGAATAAAAAAAATCTAACAAATCGGTAGCTTGCTTTATAATGATTAAAATTACCACTGTGAATTGCATTGCGTCGGAGAATATTATTAGGTCTGGCCCTATGACTATGAAAGGTATAAGTATATAATAATGATTAATAATACAGTTTAATAATGATACACCATAATAACCTAACTAATAATTTAATATTCCAAACCGTTAACTATACGCGTGACTGTCCCATGTCTGTGACCTGCACGCCTGTTGACTGTTTATTCATAAACATTATAATGGCTGATAGCACCGGGTGGAGATAACTTGATATCTGAACTAGATAAGGCCGACTACAACATTTAATCATCTCGACGGAATATAAATAAGTCTCAAAGTCATTATGAGTAATATTGTTATGATAGATGGGGTAAAAGTTGAACAGGCGAAAGAATTTGTGTATTTGGGAAGTATGATTGCTAGAGACTGATAGATAGATAGATAGATAGATAGATAGATAGATAAATAGATAGATAAAGCCTTTATTTGTTTTCACAGTCACACACATACATTTAGCTTATACATATTGATACACATAATAATATAACACTAACGCATGTGTGTGCTGCAATAGTACAAATGGCTCAGTGCTCACTGCAAATGTGATGAAGATATTGAAAGGAGAGTGAATGCAGGAGACTGTGTAAATGGAGCCTTGCGGGGGCTGTCAATCATTGTCAAGCCTTTTCATCCCTTGAAGATGCCAAGGTTGTAAGATTCAGGAAGACATGGTTTTAGTTCTAGTGGCATTGGGCACATATATACATATATTTACGTGGCTCAATGTAAACAACATTGGGTTTACGGTTCGATTCCCAGCGGGGTACATGTTTAAGTACTCGGTTTGGTTGGTGGTAGAGCATTTAAAATGTCCGCCTGGCTAGCAACCACCATCGTATCTAAATCTGCCGCCAATTCTTTTGCTTTTCCATAAAAAAAACATCTATATTTCGATTTAAATTTTGGTTTAGAAAATTGTCCGTCGAACGAAGGCGGGTTTTGTGGGTGGAGCAAAGAAATTCAAAGCACCTTGCGAGATAAAAAGGGTTCTGTGATATTGTTCATGCCAATTCAAGAATATTTTGCCGAAAGTCTGGACATCATATGAAATTTTGGGAGAATCCAAACGATTCCCGACCATCTGGCAACCCTACCAGTCCTGCCCACTGCCATTTCTACTTAACGATCCATTAGGCTTTCATTCTACGGATTTCTTAATTCCAGATTCGATCTCGTAGTGAAACGCTTACCATCGCCTCTCCACAGCTCGTTGCGTGACCTGCTCCTTTATGAGCTGATTAGACCACGTTTCAGTGCTCTAAGTCATCACTGGTCACGTCATATTGGGTCTTTACCTATGAAATTGGAGTTTTTTTCTTCGTTAATCTTAAGTACCAATTCCTGCGATTATCAAAGCTATATCCAAATTAGTTTTTTATTTGGAAAAAGGAACATTATTTTCAAGGTTTCACATGAGATATTTTTTATATTCCGGGCTAAATCACATAATAAAAAAAATTTGAACAGAGCTCTTTTCATGTGCTTCCCATAATCATTTCTTAGATTTGCTGAAACTTTTATAAAGCGGTTACTTTTAAAAATTAACGCTGCCTATATTTAACTTAATGTTATCCGATAATACACACAAAGTTTAGCGAAATTTGGATTTGCCGTTCCCAAAAAAAAATCAGAAATGTTTGTATGGAAAAAACAGTCTTAATGAAATTCTTCATACAAAACGCCAATTTCATAGGTAAGGACCTAATATACAGGGCGTCCCAAAGTTATGGGACATGAAGGGGAAGTACCTTAAATATTGTAGATAGTGAATTTTGCTCAAAGAAGACTTTATGTTATTTTTAAAAGTTAGTAATTCTGCATTCATAGATTTTCTAAAAATTACTTGCTTCGGCTGGGAATCGAACCGACTTAAATGTGAAAAAAAAAACACCCTACTTTTATGATGCCAATCGAAAGAATAGCTAAAAAATAATAACTCTGCCTAAGTAACATAGTATTTTAAAAGAAAGGAACAACATAAAATGATTGAGTCAAATTTCAAGAAAGTTATTTATTGCCGACGACGTTCGAAAAGTAGCGATATTTCTTATTCAGTGTGGAAGCAAAGTGTGCTGGTTCGAGCGTAGAACGGTTAATTAAAGCAAACAATAAAATACTTGGGAAAGCGTTTATATTCAATATAAATCATCACAAGTAACGTTCACATTAAATAAAATATTAAGTTTTAAGAAACTACGTCCGGCCATGACAGCTTGTAAAAAGGAAGAGAGAGAGCATAGACACCGGTAAAGGTGTTGTCAAATTAAACAATATTGAACGGCATAGACTATACGTTAAGGTCAACACACACGTTCTTTCACTTCCCCTTATGCCTTCAATAATAGGCTTTAAGTATAAAACTTGTATACAAATACTATATACACTATCTATACTCTATCACGTAGAAACATTGGCTGTCAATCGTATATTCATACCATCAATAAAAGTACAATGTTTCTGTATGCACAATGGCTTGGTCAATACATCAGCTATCATATTTTCAGTACAAAGATATTTAATTACAATAGAATTGTCTCTAACTAAATCTTTCACAAAATGATATCGTATATCGATATGCTTTGTCCTTTTGTGGCAAAACTCTTTACATTGCAAAAGCTTCTGTGCACTTTGATTGTCATTATATACAATACATGGAATGTTCTTATTCACAATCTCTAAAAGTAAACTCTTTATGAAGCAAACATCCTTACATACGTCTCCTATTGCTAGATATTCTGCCTCTGTACTAGACAAAGCTACACATCGTTGTTTACGAGATTCCCAGTTTATTGTGCTATTACCTAGCTTTATGACGAAACCTGTATATGATTTTCGATTGTTCAAGTCATTGCCCCAGTCGGCATCGGTATATGCTACTAAATCCCAATTAACACTTTTTATAAAACATAAACAGTAATTAATTGTACCAGCTAAATACCTAAGAATTCTTTTGGCCGCAATCCAATGAGACTTATCAAAACAGCTATTAAACTGGCTCAACTGACTGCATGCATAAGAAATATCTGGTCTAGTACATACAGATAAATACATTAAACTACCAATAAGTTGTCTGTAGTTATAAGTGTCATTCTGCAAAAGTTCATCACCATTTTTAGGTTGAGTTAATTTACAATTCAAAGCCATGGGCGTAGCTACTGATTTACAGTTTTCCATATTAAATCGTTTTAACAATTTATTAACATACTCTGTTTGATCCAAACACAAAGTGCCCTTAGACCTATCTCTAGTAACTCTCATACCAAGACAATTTTTTTAATGAACCTAAATTCTTAACATTGAATTCTTTTTCTAATATCTTTAGCAATTGACATTTAATTAAACTATTCCTAGAATAAAATAAATAGAAGTCGTCAACATACAAAGAAACAATTACATAATCATTTTCAACCTTTTTGGTGTATACACAAGGTTCACAAGCGGATTGTTTAAAACCATTGTCAATAAGAACTTTGTTTACCTTTTCATTCCACATTTTACTAGCTTGTTTCAAGCCATATAAGCTTTTACGTAATAAGCAGACTTGATTGACATTTTTATTTGAAAAACCCGCCGGCTGTTCCATGTGTATGACCTCATGTAAATTGCCATTTAAAAATGCAGTTTCTACATCAATGTGATCTATTTCTAAGTCCATATCATTAGCCAATGAGAATAAAATCCTCATAGAAGAATGGCGAACAACTGGTGAGAAAGTTTCAGTATAATCAATACCTCGCTTTTGGGTGAAGCCCTTTGCAACCAAACGTGCCTTAAATCTATCAAATTTCCCATCACAGTCATGTTTAACCTTAAAAACCCACCGACACTGAATTACATTTTTGTTAGTAGGTCTATCAGTTAATTGCCATACCTGGTTTGAAACCAATGAGTCATATTCTCTCTGCATTGCAGCTAGCCATTCCTCACGTTGCGGGGATGCCATGGCCTCCTCATATGACTGTGGCTCCTCAAACAGTGCATGCTGAGTTAACATAGAATAATCATAGTCACCAAACCTTTGTGGAGGTTTTATAGTACGAGCAGGACGACCTGATAACCTTGTCAAGCCCTGATTATTTAAAACCTCTTCCCCTCCATTCGATGCCTGGCCAGACGTCAGACGCTCACAGCTGTCAATATCAGCACATTCATCATTAGAGTCAGAGCTGTCCTCACACCCTGTGCAGTAATCTTCCTCATTTTCTACACCTCAGACTTTTCCTTCATAAGACATCCAAAGGTTTTCCTAGTATGGTCATCGGTGAACGTCACAAGATATCTCGCCCCTCCCCAGCTAGGCTCCTGCATCGGTCCACAGACGTCAGAGTGAATTAGCTGCAGTGTTTCACCAGCTCGCCTCGCTTGTCCCTTGGGATAAGACGCGGCCGACATCTTCCCCTCAAGACAAGGGATGCAGTCCTTCAGTTCACCATCCTGTTCATTAGTCTTAATAACAATAGATCCTAATCCTTCACATTTCATTTGGTCATTATTAGCAGCTAAAACTGTTAAATTACTGTCTTTTATTTGATGAAAAAAGGTCTTATCGTTCATCATATGACTGCTAGCACCACTGTCGATGTAAAAATCCTTAGATTGATGGGTCAGGAATGCTGATGCGAAATTTGTTCTTTCAACGCTTGCTGCCTTAGAAAATTTCTGATGCCGTTTCAGTTTAAAACATTTAGCCTTAGTGTGCCCCTTCTTTTTGCAGAAATCACAGACCATATTATTCATATTGTGATTATTCATACCAATTTTGGAGACATAAGCTGAATGACTGTCTAGTGTACACTTTCTAGAATACTCCTGAAGCAACCTGGTCTTGACGAGTTCACTGGAAATTGTGCTGGTGACGGAAGCTGTGGAAAGGTTGGAAACTAGAGGATCATACTCGGAGGACAACCCACTGAGGAGTATCTCAGCCACTTCTGCATCCTCTATAACTTTACCTATGTCATGTAATTGCTGCACCAACACAGTCACCTTCTCAATGTAGTCTGACATACAGGTAAAATCCACAAATTGTATTCGGTGTAGTTGTCTAAGGAGCACAACTCGGCGATACAGGCCTTTATCTTCGAATATATCTGAAAGGCTTTTCCAGGCCTCAGTAGCGGTCTTGGCATTCCGCACATATTGAAATAGATTAGTCTTCAATGAAAGGCAAATGCGTGCAAGAGCACGTTGTCCACGCACGACGTCATTGTCACGCCCATCAACGGCGTCCCACAAATTTTCCAATATTAAAATATTTTTCATGGCAAACTTCCATGTATGGAAGTTGTTTGAGCCATCCAATCTCTCCACGTAACTCACATGAGACGCAGGCGCCGGAACGTGATCCATGCGAGACTCTGCTGGAGCGTTGCCCACGTGGCCAACCGGACGATCCATCGTCGACGCGAGCGGAGAAAATATTATTGGGCTAATGTAGTTTGTTGGGCCGGACGTAGTATATAACAATATTTTAATGCAGTTTGTTCACGTTCGAAATATCATGCACACGTATAAGCACCTGGAGCACATAACCTCTTATTCAGTGTGGAAGCAAAGTGTGCTGGTTCGAGCGTAGAACGGTTAATTAAAGCAAACAATAAAATACTTGGGAAAGCGTTTATATTCAATATAAATCATCACAAGTAACGTTCACATTAAATAAAATATTAAGTTTTAAGAAACTACGTCCGGCCATGACAGCTTGTAAAAAGGAAGAGAGAGAGCATAGACACCGGTAAAGGTGTTGTCAAATTAAACAATATTGAACGGCATAGACTATACGTTAAGGTCAACACACACGTTCTTTCAATATTATCATTCCAAAGATAGCATTGATTATTCGTAAATAAGTACCCACTTCATAAAATAGGTACTAACATAGTTTTCCTTATTATAAGTGCACGTGTAGATGAAATGATAAAACTTGTATTTCAATACGTCCTCTGTAAGCTAGACAGAAGGCAAATTAAAAACAAAAATAAATAATTTATAATTTGAAAATGGAACAGTTTATGACAGCGTTTGTTTGAATGCATACTTTTTAAGATATTTTAAAAAGAAGTGATATTTTTAAATGTTGTTCTTAAATTTGAAAATGGAACAGTATGTGCGAGCGTTTGTTTTTCGGATATTGATCTGTTTAGTCTCAATTCACTTACACAAGTGTTATTGTGTTAATTTATTGCGAACATGGCATATCAAGTAAGTTTTGATCTAATGGAAGCATATTTTTTGAACGATAAAGATATCTCTAGAAGTTTGCGGTGGTATGGCGTAAAATATCCTGATAGACAAATACCGTCTCGTAAAGTTTTGAAAAGGCTTGTGAACAATTTGAAAACTCTGGGACGTTTCGATAAACGCCCAAGAGAACCACAGCAAGAAAACCATACGATCAACGACGAAGAACTTGGTATTTTAATTTACTTTTCGGCTTTTCCGAAAGCATCGGTGAGAGAAGGAGAACATGAAATTGGAGTTTCAAAAAGTAAAATACACCGTGTATTAAAAAAACACGGTTTTAAGAGTTATGTTGAAGGACGATTGGTTCAAAAATTACTTCCGGGCGATACAGAAAGGAGAAAAAATTTCTGTCTTGATATCCAGGCACGATTGCTCGAAGATCCAAATTTTTTGGATAATATTATTTGGACAGACGAATCTAACTTTAGCAATAACGGTATGTATAACCGCAACAATAATCGTATTTGGTCTAAAGAAAATCCCCTACGAGTGACTGAAACTAATAACCAAGTGCGTTTTTCACTCAACTGTTGGTGCGGACTTTTAAAAAACCGGGTTTTCTTAATCCATTTTTACCAAGGAACCTTGAACACAGAAAAGTATTTAGGAATACTTCAAATTTTAAGGGATAAGATAAGAAACCATTCCGCGGCGGAGCAAGAAAACTTAATTTTCCAACAAGATGGAGCTCCGGCTCATAATAGTCGGAGAGCAGCAGATTTTCTAAATGAATGTTTTCCTACATGGATTGGTACAAATGGACCGATTAGATGGCCGGCCAGATCCCCGGACCTCACACCATTAGATTTCTTCTTTTGGGGATACGTGAAAGATATGCTATACAAAAAGCGATACGAGAACGTAGGCGAGTTGCAAACAGAATTGTGCCATATCACATCGAGTGTTCACCATAAAATGATTAGAAAATCAACAGGCAGCGGGCTCATTAAAAGATTGGCGATTTGCGTAAGACAAGAGGGATCACATTTTGAGCATTTAATTAATTAATTTACAAAAAAATACCTACTTAATTGACTACGGCAGTTTCATGTATGTTTTTTATTTGATTAAAATGATTAATTTCACGTTGTTCCTTTCTTTTAAAATACTATGTTACTTAGGCAGAGTTATTATTTTTTAGCTATTCTTTCGATTGGCATCATAAAAGTAGGGTGTTTTTTTTTTCACATTTGAGTCGGTTCGATTCCCAGCCGAAGCAAATAATTTTTAGAAAATCTATGAATGCAGAATTACTAACTTTTAAAAATAACATAAAGTCTTCTTTGAGCAAAATTCACTATCTACGATATTTAAGGTACTTCCCCTTCATGTCCCATAACTTTGGGACGCCCTGTATATGTATATGCTACTTAACATACAAAGGGAGGATTCAGTATTGAATATTGTAAGAATTAAAAGCTATATGCTAATTAGTCTTTGCTAGAGCAAACTAGATTCTATGTGTCACCAAATCCAAACAACAGTATTTGCCTGTCCTTATATTCTTGAGAACTCTTTAGAGCAATTAGCAACATCAACGCCATAGGTACTGCATACTTTAGTCTCCTACAAGAAGAGAGTACGTTTGTTATCCTTCACATAGGCCTGGTGCATTTGTGTCAGATTGCCTCACCACTCCGCCGCCGCCTCCGTGGCTCAATGTAAACAACATTGGGTTTACGATTCGGAGGTCGTGGGTTCGATCCCCAGCGGGGTACATGTTTATGTACTCGGTTTGGTTGGTGGTAGGGCATTTTAAATATCCGCCTGGCTAGCTACCACAATCTGCCGCCAAGCAGCAATGTTGATAGCATTGTTGTGTTCCGGGCCAGTACGCTTCTACCTTCGACCTCAACTTCACTTAACATCAGGTGTGATTGAGGTCAAGTACCAACCCGTTGTGCATAAAAAAAATTAAAAAAAAAACTTGACTATATCAGTTTCAAACCGTCGTAGGCTCGAACTTAGTACGGGACCGACTGTTTAACGTGCTTTTCTGTGTATGGAAATGTTTTGTAGCATGTAGTCTTAGTGTTCTAAAGGTTCCTTGAATACTGAATTAACAGGTCATGTTGAACACAAATACGTTTGAATACTGACTGAACAAGTCATGTTGGACACATTCCAAAACGCTAAACAAAGCCTTTAGCAAGAAGATTGCAGAAGACGTACTGGCAATTACACATACTTGCAAGGGCGTTCTTGGGGCACTACATTCAACATGAAGCTCCGTCCTTTTAGCTATCTTATTTTGTAAGGCGCAACTCGCATGAAAATTAAAATATTGTGTAATGATAAGCATTACATTACCTAAGTAAAATAGTACATTATATGTGTCAAATATAGTTACGAGAGATGGTGGAAAGCGGATCGTGTAATTCGATTCTACACGAGCGGAAAGTTGCAAAATTCTATTCTATTCATAATTTGTTCTTTGTTGCAGATGACACAAGCGAAGCACTACACCAAGATGACCCTACTCTTGGCTTGTTGGGTGTTCTTCACGATTGTGTTTCTAATGTACAACGAGAGGGAGGAGGTGATCAGGTACTCGTCTGTGGCACCTCAGGAAATTAAAAGTAGGTAGCCATTCACGTTCCGTTCTATTGCAACTTTTGGTCTTTTACTATGATGAATATGGACATGTGTAAAAAGTTATGGATGTTTACATTATAATTAAGTGGGTTTATTCCATTCAGTGGCACCCTAATTCTTTTTAAATACAGAATAATCCTTTTAAACCTTTTCTAGGGACTTCAAAAAGGAGGAGTTCTCAATTCGGCTGTGTGTTTGTTTTGCGATTAAATTAATAATATTTTCTTAGGTTACTACCTCAACACGTCATCGTCAAAGCTGTCAGTGCTAGTGAAGTTAACCGGGCCCTTCCTCAGTGATCAGGGCGAGGATAAGCTGAACTCCAGTCAAGTGGCATCCGCGCATAAGATGGATGTATTCCTGGAGAGGTGGATCGTGAACGAACAAGGAAACGATAGTGACAATATCATTGGGATAGAGGCAAGTTCATCATCATCATGACAAACTAGTTCTAGCCTTAGGCACGGATTACTAATAAGTTACTTATAAAGACCCAATAATACGCAGTAAGGTAGATACGTACGTGCCGCGCGGCGCGCTTGTGGCACCCCTGTGCTCAATTTGTGTGTTGAACGCACGGCTAGCCGGTAGGTACTTATCGCGCAACTTTGAGCGAGTGACGGAGGTCTGCCTTAGGCTCCACTGAAAACCAGCGTTGTAATCGTTCTTCTTCTCTCGACTACAACAAATGCTGAGTTGGGGACCTGATTTGATGCCACTTTGCGACACCGAAAACTAGCCAATGCATACCTACTTATATTAAGTTCCACATTTCTATGTTGTGTTATAATAGTACATAGGTAACAATGAAATGTATTGTATAAGTGTCGCTAAATGGATCAAATAAAGTTTTCTTGTTCTTATTCTAGTGAATAATTATGATTAGTTTCGGCCATGAATTCTTCCAGATTTCAGAGGATGACTCCTCCTTTGTACTTTATTTAGCTGGTAATGTTCGTATGCAAGTTGTCCGTTTCAAAATTTGCCAACCATTTTGCAACCACTTGCTGTTATCTGATTGAGCTGAAATTTGGCATAAATAGCATATAAGTAGGTTATTTTTTTTGCTGAATCGAAATCTTCCACGCGGACGACGTCGCGGGCGGTAAGCTATTGTTTTACTACGACTCTCTGGACAACACTAACGTCGGTATTATATTTGACCATGATGCACTCTACGTTTGAGCGTAGTGTTGGGATGTTTCTTTTGATTTAAGATTAATAAATAATTGATTAGTGCTGTGTGGTTTCGGCACATGAAATCAATAAAACTAACCCGTCTCTTCCCGTGGGTATCGTAAAGGAGACTAAGGGACTTTCCACCAATAACATCTATAGATTTGCACATAACGGCGATGGGCTCACCCACTGCCACGTGTGCATTTTTGTATATTTCGTAAGGTGAACTGTGGATGTTGTTTCAAGCATTAACCTCTAATGTTTGGAATACCCAAACACTAATATTTGGGATATCTCTGACAACCCTATTTGGGATAAAGGTCGTGAAGTTTATATGTATGTAAATAATCCATTAAAAATATTAATATTCTTTAAAATTTCAAGAAGACAAGACAACTATACATCTTTGGGAAATTAGATACACGCTGATTATTATTGTTTATCTTACGGACCAAAACAGAAAAATTCACTGATCTGTAATCGAAAGTGAAATACCCCAAGTACAGTCTGAAACAGATATAAGTCCGACATAATACAATCAAAATTTTCTCAGGAAATCATGAATGTTTTAGTGTATTGTAGAACTGGGTAATTGATGGGCGCGCAAGCCGCCCTCCGGGAACGGGCCTCCCCTTGTGAGGGGAGGCGGGGCGGGGGACGACCTGGAGCCGCTTATGCGTTCCCAGGTCCTCCCTACTGCCAAGGAAGGTCGCCGGGGGGTTTTAGTGGGTAGTCCCGCTCCTGTCATTGGAGCGGGGAGTCCCACATATCCCCGTCGCTGCCCCACAGCGGCGGGTCGAATGAGCAAACGTATTTCCGCTCGAAAAAAAAAAAAAAAAAGAAAAAGGTTTCTCTGGTTCAGACTGTACGCCATCGTGACGCGCTTGTAAATAGATAGGTGTCTCCCGCATACACTGACGCCATAGTGCGCTTAACTGACGCCGTAGTGCGCTAATAGTCGTCTGTGATGTCACATGTGCCGTTTAGTATGGAAGTTCAACAATTTTCGGCTGAATTCGGAATTCGGCTATTGGATAGTTGTTCGTAAGCAGGACTGGAGTCACTCGCCGAAAATTGATGGACTTCCATACGAATACTGGTGACCCCACTCCTTATTGCGAACAACTTTCCACTTGGAACCATAGCCGAATTCAGCCGAAAATTGTTGAACTTCCATACTAAAGGCACATGTGACATCACAGACTACTATCAGCGCACTATGGCGTCAGTGTATGCGGGAGACACCTATCTATTTACAAGCGCGGCACGCCGGCGTACAGTCTGAACCAGAGAAACCTATACAGGCTTGCGTAAAACAAATTAAGTTTTCTCAAGAAGTCATGAACGATTTTGCATATTTTTTTTTATTCGCTTACAGCAATTACCGAGTTCTACAATATACTAAGAGTCCTATTGAAAAGCATTCATGATTTCCTGAGAAAATTTTGATTGTATTATGTCGGACTTATATCTGTTTCAGACTGTACTTGGGTGGTTCAGGAAGGCCTAGAAGAACATACCAGTTCATGGGAATTACACGAATTCAAATTCACCCTGTATAGATGTCTCATCGCAAAGATCAAACTACTGGACCAATTTAACCGCCTCCCTGGCTCAATGTAAACAACATTGGGTTTACGATTCGGATGTCGCGGGTTCGATCACCAGCGGGGTACATGTTTAGGTACTCGGTTTGGTTGGTGGTAGGGCATTTTAAATGTCCGCCTGGCTAGCTACCACCATCTTATCTAAATCTGCCGCCAAGCAGCAATGTTAATAGCATTGTTGTGTTCCGGTTGTCAGAGATGAGATAGCCAGTCCCCCAAATGTGTTGGGGTTTCTGGGTCAGTACGCTTCCACCTTCGACCTCATTTTCACTTAACATCAGGTGTGATTGAGGTCAAGTACCAACCCGTTGGGCATAAAAAAAAATTGATAAATAATGACCATAATAGAAAATTTAGAAAACGTTCGAAAGACTGAAATCATTCATCATGTAGTTACTATGTTTACTATGAAGTGTTTCATGTATGTATGGTTGGAGGAACAAATAACTACATGGATGATAACATTTTAAATTTATAGTTAATACTTAAGAATACCGCACCAAAATTTTTCGTAGCGTCCACCTATTGAAACTTTATACACATAAAGCACGTAAACAGGAATTACTAGAATTAAAAGTCACTCTGTTTAAATGATTAATTTAGAATCTTTAATCCAGAAAACGAAACCCTGGACAATCATTCTCCAAGACGATCCAGACCTGGACTTCAATGTTGGAGAACCCCGTTCGTCAGTCCTTCACCTGGACCCTCCGCCGTCAAACCACACCAGCGTCTTCGTGTTACGCATGCGTACAACTGCCAACAAAACCACTCCATTCACCATGACATATACGTTGGATCCACTGGACATCAAGACTGGTGTGGTGTATGCGAGCTTACTACTCTTGGGATTGTATGTGCTGATTATATTCGAGGTAAGTCCTTAGTGACAATAACCCACAAACTTCCCATGGCCCTACCACCTCTCGGTATACGGTCAGCTGCGAGTGGTGTGTTTGATCCTCAGGCTTTCCCCACACCCACTTTGCTGGACTGTATCGACTGTGAAACATAGGCTTCCCTCCTAGATTTCTAAAGCGACTGATAGAAACGGCCTGTGTCTACGCTGCGCTTGCCGTTGCGTGGTCTCCACATAAGAAGTTCAATGCCCCACTGTTCGTCAGTAGGTACTGCGTGCCAGCGCTGTCCGTGGTGTATTAAATTAGGGAGTCGAGCTTCACTTGACTCTCCCCTCCATAGGGTTAGCCGCTTTGGTTTTTTGCGTCACATTAGCTACACTCCCATTTGCTGGGGGGGAGGTAGGACTTCCTTTCTTACCTACTTTTCACCCTTAAATTCTTTCTTTAATTAGTCTGTGTCTAAGGTAGCAAAACTGTCACGTAGGGCACTGTCTACCTTCAGTAGCCGCCGTGTCGAGTACCACTGTTGATTCTGACTTACAGGAGTTACAGTGGGAGGAGAGCGGAGGTAGGATCTGTTCGTCAGTTCTTCGAGCTATGTACCAACCCACTTTTATTTCAAGTTACTAATTTGCTGGGCTATATCGACTGCTGAACCTAGGCCTTCCCCATAGATTTCCAAAGAGACCGATTGGAAGCGGTCTGCGTCCAGAGATTTCGTCTACGCTGCTCTTGCTGATGCGTAGTCTCCACTTGAGAACTTTAATACCCAGTCGGCCATTAGTTCTTCGAGCTATGTACCAACCCATTGCCATTTCAGCTTACTAATCCGCTGGGCTATGTCAATGACTTCCATTGATCTACGGATTTCTCCATTCATGATTCGATCTCGTAGTGAAACGACAAATAATCTCCATAGCTCGTAGTGTTACCTTCATATCAGTGCCATGAGTCACCGCTCAGTTACACACAGATTATATACTTTCATGTTTATTCGTAAGCACTAAGGTATCTTGAACTGGAAGATGTTGCGCATTTTTCCTTATTACGCACATTATCTTTTATTGCTTTTGTTGTTTTTAAATGTTTGTGTGATGAATACGAACATTTATTCCAGGGTCATGGATGTTTATATAAATATTTATGATGTTTATCCGTTATCTAGTATCCATAGCACAAGCTTTGCTTAGTTTAGGACTAGATGATTGGTGTAAGTGTCCGAAATATTTATTTTTTATTTGTAGGAAAAACTACTGGTTAATATACCTGGTCCAGTTAAAATACGTAATTTTTGTGATATAATTTCCCATAATCTTAAAGTTGCTGATTTTTTGTAGAAGGATAGAGTACCTAGTTGTAAAAGTAAGTATATAGATTATTTAGTTATAAAACCTACAATATTAAATTAAAGTTATCACTACTGTGAACTTCATTGCGTTGTAGAAAATGCTAAGATCTCCTAAAATGAATTTGCCCTCGGTGAAATTTTTCATAAATATAAAGAAGTTATAGATAGATTATTTTGAAAATAGTAACATTGTCCGACGCAATGAAATTCACAGTAGTAATTTTAATCTAATACATTAATGAAAGTAATCCATGGGATTAAACGGCTCCTCTACACTATATATTAAAATTGTTGTAACCGTTCTAGATTGTAAATGACTGATTGAAAAAAGACAAACCCTCTGAGTTTCTCACTAGCTCTTCTCAGTAGTGGTCGCGTTCCGAGCTAGTGGTATTTTAAAAAACAAATGACGTTCATTTTTGTTTTTATTTGGCTTGGTTACTAGACCATTAAGTCATGTCTTTATTTCTAAGTGCATATTGTATTGCCTACATGAATAAATGATTTTCATTTCATTTCATTAATAGTCTGTGTTTTATTACTAAATACCTTTAAGATATCTAAAGCTATCTACCGATTTATTAGAATACATTTTTATTCTATCACTGAAAGGTACTGTATCAATGTTCAAAAAATCGCCATTTAAGTTTATGAGAAGTTAAAAGTGTATCCTTACTGGACTTATCAAGTACTTCTTCTCCAGATAATCAATCGGACGATGGCAGCAGTTCTGGTTTCCACAGCATCCTTGGCCACGCTGGCGTTGGCTGGACAGAGGCCGTCGGTCCCTGAGGTCATATCTTGGCTGGATGTGGAAACGCTACTACTACTCTTCAGCATGATGTTGCTGGTGGCCATCATGGCGGAGACGGGGATGTTTGACTTCTTAGCCGTTTTTACATTTGAGGTAAGGAGTATAGCTTAAAATTATTTTTCTGTTTTTTTTTTTTTGGTTTCATTCTCTCCTTTAGGAGAAGGCAAAGGGATCTAGCCCATAACAGCCATGTCTTATTTCTCTTATTTCTTCAGTTTGTAAGTCAGTCTCAGTCAAAACAAGTAATTCGTCGTATACTTGGCGTATACAGGGTCTAGTCACGGTCAAGTCATTCTTCAGTAAAGTGGCAGAATGCTTTACAAAAGATTTTGGCGGCTTCTTGTGGGAACCCGAAAGCTCCGTTACGCACTTTAATTTACACTTCCCTTCACTTGTACACCATCACTAACGTTTGCTGCACAATATTCTGCCATTATTAAGCTTCAAAAGTTAGAATGCACAAATTATAAGACTTATAAAGAAAAATGCTACTTCACTCGCCGAGTTCCCGCCAAAAAGCCCTTATTTTTTTGTTTTTTTTTTTTAGTTTTATTTTCTCCTCTAGGAGAAGGCAAAGGGATCTAGCCCATAACAGCCATGTCTTATTTATCTTATTTCTTCATTTTGTAAGTCAGTCTCAGTCAAAACAAGTCATTCGTCGTATACTTGGTGTATACAGAGTCTAGTCACGGTCAAGTCATTCTTCAGTAAAGTGGCAGAATGCTTTACAAAAGATTTTGGCGGCTTCTTGTGGGAACCCGAAAGCTCCGTTACGCACTTTAATTTACACTTCCCTTCACTTGTACACCATCACTAACGTTTGCTGCACAATATTCTGCCATTATTAAGCTTCAAAAGTCAGAATGCACAAATTATAAGAACTATAAAGAAAAATGCTACTTCACTCACCGAGTTCCCGCCAAAAAGCCTCCCTTATTTTTTTGTTTTATTCACTCCTCTCGGAGAAGGCAAAGGGATCTAAGCCCATACAGCCATGTCTTATTTCTCTTATTTCTTCAGTTTATACGTCAGTCTCAGTCAAAATAAGTAATTCGTCGTATATACTTGGCGTATACAGAGTCTAGTCAAGTCATTCTTCAGTAAAGTGGCAAAATGCTTTACAAAAGATTTTGGCGGCTTCTTGTGGGAACCCGAAAGCTTCGTTACGCACTTTAATTTACACTTCCCTTCACCTGTACACCATCACTAACCTTTGCTGCACAATATTCTGCCGTTATTAAGCTTTAAAAATCAGAATGCACAAATTATAATAATTATAAACAAAAATGCTAAACGCCAAAAAACTGTTAAATAAGCTTTTATGTCCAATGAGGCCAACTTATTATTTTAGTAGATAAGTATGGAAGAACTTAATTAGCAATTTTATCGTAATTTGATTCCTAATTATTTACGTTAACCACATCTACAGTGACTGTATTAATATACAATAATTATTTACATTAGCCACATCTACAGTGACTGTATATATATAAATAGCTGGTTATGTCCATGAATGTTTATCATCTAAATAATCTGAGATTTTATAGTATGCTTTCTTAATAAGTTTCTGTTATAAAGTATCTTTAAATTTATTGAAAGGAAGATTTTGTATATCAACAGGAACCTTATTGAAAAAGCGTATACATAACCCTTTGAATGAATTACTGACTTTTCGGAGGCGACTCATGTACCCTGCAAGTTTATCTTTATTTCTTGTATTGTCAGATTTTCAAAAATGTACTGTGACGAAAAGTTTAAAATATTATACTCTTTAAATCTATCTCGAAATGACACTTCAGGTCTCAATCGATAAATTGCGCGAACGGCACGTTTTTGTAAAACAAAGATTGTATTTATATCCGCGACATTTCCCCACAGCAAGATATCGTAAGACATCAGTCTATGGAAATAACTAAAATATACTAATCTAGCAGTATTTACGTCCGATATTTGTCTAATTTTTTTGACTGCCTACACTGCAGAGCTGAGCTTCTTCGCCAATTTATGGATATGAGGACCGAGGATGGATACGACGATTCTAATTTGGCGTCCAAAGTCATACCCAAATATACCCTCCTTCCTGAGGCAATCGCATAAAGTTATACATTTTTTTCTTCTGATAAAAATTCTAAGCTTCTCAATAATGCACTTCTGAAGCCCACTGTACTACATATACCTACTTGAAGTAACAATAAAGATAGTAATGTATTTGTTGTAGATAATTCTAAGGAATGCAAATTATACCGTATCTTGTTGATCTGGATAATAAATAATTATACTGTTAAGAAAGTGTCGCTATACGGTTATCTGTATATAATTTACAACTTACCGTACACGTGGAATATCACTTTTTATGGTTTATCATTCCATCCACTTTCATCCATCGCCCGGATGGATTAGCTCCCACAACCTTAAGCGCGGCGACGGCAAATTAACCACGGCCCGCATTAACTCAATAAGGATAAACTTTTAACTTCCTATGATCTTAGGCCCGTATTAATAAATCAATGTCATAAGCATGACAGTTAGAACAGTTTTCGTTTTGACGCAATTCATATTGGACCTCTTCTTAGTAGGTACCTTATTTTAAAAGGGACATTTTTTCAATTGGCCATTTCTTTGATTGGACATTTTTCCGACCGGACATTTTTTCCATTGGACATGTTTCAGACAGGTCTCTTTTCCAATTGGACATTTCTATGATTGGACATTTTTCAGGTAAACCCTTGTAGTTTCGCCATGTCGGTGTGTCTGTCTCTCTGTCTGGGACTTAGCTCAGAGGCTCTTAGGTCCGTATTAATAAACCAATCTCAATACATCTTGAGGCTGTATCAACCGAGATGCGTCTTAAGCAGTTGACGCTATCACAAGCTCCGTGCTAATTTATAAACCAATTTTGAGGTCTACTCAGCTGAGATCACTTCTCAAGTATTCGCCTCAGCGGCGAATGAATGATCGTCTTGAGTTTCGTTTATTAATACGCGCACCTCTCAAGTGAGTACTGTTTGAGTAGGTATGCACGTGCTTTTCACGTCTCAAGTTAGGTTTATTAATCAACACGGTCCGGCCACAAGTCTGTTCCCTATCTTGAGAATGGTTTATTAATACGGGCCTTAAAGGCCGTGATTTTTTCACATGGATAAGAGTACCTGTCAGTGATAGAATAAAAATGTTTTCTAACGTATCGGTAGCTTGCTTTAGATAGTATAGGTTTTTAGTAATAAAACAGACTATTTTTTTAATATATATAATAGGGCGGCAAACGAGCATGCGGGAACTTATTGGTAATCTGTGATGCGGGTCACCTGATGGAAAGCAATCACCGCCGCCCATGGACACCCGCAACACCAAAAAGGTCACAGATGCGTTGCCGGCCTTTGAGGAAGGTGTAGGCTCGTTTCTTGAAGGTTCCAATGTCGTACTCGTTCGGGAATACCGCTACCGGAAGTCCGTTCCACAGGGTGGTCGTACGTGGTAAGAAGTTTCTTGAGAAACGTACAGTGGTAGACTTCCACTCATCCAGATGATGTGGATGGAAATTTAATTTTCGGCGAGAAGTGTATCGGTTAAATTGAGCAGCGGGTTAGCTCGACTATCCGTGCTGTTACTCGTGCCGTTGCATACAGTCAAGGTGCGCTGCGCGCACCATGACTGTATGCAAGAGACGGGCAGAGCGCTCCCGCGCTCGCCCACCCGCCCGGCGACGCTGTAAAAAGCCTATCGGCTTGACAGCAACTGTTCCTGATCAAAAAAAAAAAAAAAAAAAAAAAAAAAAAAAAAAAAAAAAAAATAGCTCGACTATAACTATTTTCAAAAATAATCGAACAAAAACTTCTTTACATTTATGAGAAATTTCACCGAGGGCAAATATCACGACTCAATAAACTAAAGAAAAAAAAATATGGAGTAGCCATTGATAAATTTTTTAGAAAATTGTTTTAGGAGATCTTAGCATCTTCTGCAACGCATTGAAGTCCACAGTGGTAAATTTAATTTAATATTGTAGGTTTTGTCACTAAATATATATAGTATACCGAAGGAAACTACAGAATTGTTAGAAAGCTTATTCTTTTACTGATGGCTACTCTATCCTTCTACAAAAATTAGGAACTTTATTATAGGAAATTATATCACAAAAATTGCGTATATTTACTGGACTACAGGTTCACTAGTTGGTACTAAGATGAGGCGATGATTATGCAAATTGGATGTCATTACGAATTGGACTGAATTACAATGTACATAATGTAAATACAAGATCTCAGTGGAGATCACCTATTTGCGCCGTTTGGTGTACAAACGCTTGTGCCGCGGGGAGCGTCTGGTTGATGCATCCCACGATACTTTGGTCAAAGAATCGGCCTTGCTATACAGCGAGGCAACGAGCCTTCTGGGTACCATTCCACCAACCGCTTTTATTTGTGATTTTTTTTTAATAATAAATTGTATGATTATTGTTTATAAAAATTGTACAAATGTTATATAAATCATTACTTCTTTTTAAATACAAGATATAAAAATAAACTTGCTGTTCATAGCAGTCGCTTACACAAAGTCAGTAAGTCATTCAAATGACAATTTACACGCTTTTATAATAAGGTTCCGGTAGACATTCAAAATTGCCCTTTAGTTATGTGCCAAAGGCTATTATAAAATTTCTGACTATCTAGATCAGTGGTAGGCAAACTTTAATTATAGGGTGCCAGAAAGTTTAAGAAATTTCAGAGGAGAGCCATAACTATATACTTATAGTTAAAATCCGTGTTTTGAAATCTTTTAATCATATTATACAAACACTACATTACAGTATTGCACAAACGTTAGTTACAAATTACAATTTAACTTTTATGCCATTATAATTATCGCGGGCCATATATAAATTATTCATTTCGAAGATTCATCGTCGGCGGGCCGAATGAAATCCTTTCGCGGGCTGGAGCGGCCTTACTTTGCCCATCACTGATCTAGACGATAAGATTGCATGGATATGAACCGCTCGGCGATATCCAGTCTATTATTTTCTTCCTCTTTTTTGTCAAATCATAACTTGTGAAAATACTTACTTAAAAAGAGCAAATTACTTATTTAATCTAGAATTTATTTTTACATAACTTTTATTTTATAATAAGGTTCCGGTAAACATCCAAAATTTGCTTTAACGTAAATAAATTTAAAACCACCATTAAACGGAAACTATGCACAAAAATTAGAGGTCGTTTATTTAAGTCAAGTCTATAAATCTTCCAAACAGTAAATAAATAAATAAATAAATAAAATTTCTGATTATCTATAATGATAAGAATTTCTTGCTTTTTCTTCTCTTGGGAGTCTGTCTTGTGAATGATCGATAATTGTATGTAACGACGTTTGCTAATATTATTTTTATAACTTATGAAATAAAACTTTTTTCAGCTTTTTATAAATCCACTCTAATCAGTTGCCAGAATGCATTAGATTCCGCTACTAATTATTTATATTCCAATCTCATTCATTGGCCGAATGAACTAAATTCCATTGCTTTTTTATATTCCACTCTCATCCGTGGCCCGAATGGATTAGATTCCATTTTTTATATTCCAATCTCATCCATTACCCGAATAGATTCAATTCTTTTTATATTCCACTATCATTCATTGCCCGAATGGATTTTATTTCACTTACCACCAGATTTAAAAATGCAGATTAAATTATTATTATTATTCAATAAATGTGCTTGCATTCGAACTCGATGCAATCGTATATAGATAGTATATAATCGTATTGTGTGAAGATAACAATTTTAATTGATGAAAGATTGGCAATCTTATCTTGTATAGATAATATATTATTCGTATCTGGTGGCTTTGCTTCGCAACTGAGCGGGTGATTTATTGCGAACTCGAGCCTACTGTACCGGCGCTGTACTTAAGATAACGGCTTGACAGTGAAGGAAACACATTTTTTTATGACATGCTGTTATAAACTAGCGAGCAGCTCACTTGATGGAAAGTGATTTATGCTTATGATATCCTGTAACCTCGCATGGATCAGGCAGTACTTTATACTTTATTTGCAGAGGTCAGATATACGTTATCATTCGAAGGATTATATTCTGCAATCTCGCATGCATAAGGTATATACATTCTACTTTATATGCAGGGGTGAGATATACGTTATCACCCGGAAGATTATATCCTGTAACCTCCTATGCTTAAAGTAGATTATATTGTACTTTAAATGCAGAGATCAGATATATGTCATCGTCGGAAGGATTATATTCTACAATCTCGCATGCATATGGTAGGTACATTCTACTTTAAATGCAGGGATCACATATACGTTATCACCCGGAAGATTTTATCCCGTAACCTCACATGATTAGAGTAGGTACTTTGTACTTTTAATACAGGGGTCAGATAAGCATTATTATCCGGACGATTAAACTCAGTCCGCTCGCATGGATAAGGTATATACTTTCTAGTTTAAATATATATATTCATTGTCGTTTGATATTAGTATTATCTGTCATTTATAGGAAGTGCAAAAGTGACAAAGCTAATGATGATGATGAAATGAAGATAATGAAATCTCGAATGAGCGAGAATAAGGCCCCTGGATCCGGGTTTTCGCGCAGTCGACATTAAATAAATAATTGTGTTTGTGTGCGAACATACCTGTGTGTGTGTGTGTGTGTGTGTAGGGGGGGGGGGTGTAGAGAGACATTATACTTTTAATAGACATTGGCAATGTCGATAGACATCAAAACTTTTTTATCTTATATCAGTCAAGCTAGCGATCTGTATACTTTGACTACCTACTCTCCGTAAAAAAACTAGCATCAAGTT
The DNA here is from genome assembly GCA_949316235.1 of Oegoconia quadripuncta. Classification (NCBI taxonomy): domain Eukaryota; kingdom Metazoa; phylum Arthropoda; class Insecta; order Lepidoptera; family Autostichidae; genus Oegoconia; species Oegoconia quadripuncta. The sequence goes on from OX438749.1 coordinate 27,023,798, forward strand.
TATTCTAAATTAATTCAATCAATCAATCAATCAATCAAGTACACTTTATTGCACAAAAATTGTACGATGCACTTCATAAATAAAGCTTCAAAAAAAATTGTACAACCAGGCGGTCTTATCGCTATTAAGTAGGTTGTGCACCAATGATTTAAGAAAAATATATAAAATAATAGATACCAAACAATAGATATATATATATACATACATACGTTAGATATGAACATCAACTTACATGCAGTGCATTAATTTAGCTACCTACTATGTACAAATTCTCCCAAAGCAAAATTAATGGAAATAAGCTAATTTAACATGCAAGTTGTATATACATACATAAAGTCAGGCATGTATCCCGCAGGGGTAGGCAAATACCACAGACTTCCACTTGCTGCGATTCGGACACACCTCTTTTGCTTCATTCACTCATGCAAGTTGTGTTCATCTGGAAATATGTAGTTGTGCATCTGGAATCAGAGTATAAGCTTGAAAATAGTTTAAGAAATGGTTTAACAACAGTAGATGAACCTTTTTAAATAATAAAAAATAAATAACTAATACTTAATTTTCAAAATGTTTACTGTAATTCTGATCGTAATATTAGTATTTTTTTAATTTTTATTTTATCCTTGGCAACAGTTTTAGCGACCGAAGTATATAAACAAGTTACGTAAAAATATTTATGATACATGATGTATCGCTTCTGTAGACGACGTATCCTGTAAAAAAGCTTGAAAACTAAAATATACTTGCCTATATCTAAAGAAAAATTATATTTCAAAATGAATTTACCTATTTACGGTGTTGTATCTACCATTTAGAGTACCCAATAAACAAGGTTGTGGTGTGATTTTTTTTTATATCTTCAGACATACACACAGCGCCATCTAGTTCCACTTTAAGCAACTATAGGCTTGTATTGTGGATATCAGATGGTTGATACACTTCATAAATACATTTTTTTTTTTTGTAAATAAATACGAGTACATATTATAAATGAAAACATCCATAACTCGGGTACACATGTCCGTATACATCATACAAACATATGCCCCTAGCGGGATTCGAACCCGCGACCGTTTGGTATAGTGGTCAGAGTTACCACTACACCAAACAGGTCGTCAAACAATGTCGTAGTACAATTAATACTACAATTAAGATCACAATACTCTATTTTATAGTATAGTTGGCAACCCTACATAAAAGGCATGTGACCTTGCAACGTCGTTCAAGGCTCTGAAGTCTAGCAGTAACCAAGTCGTAACCGAGTCGTCACCGAGCCTTATACTCCAGTAAAATACTTGATTTTTGCGGTGTAACTTCGTATAAAGGTTATAGGAACGTTCTTGATTTTTTGTAGAAGGGTAGAGTCATCATCATCATCAGCCCGTAAACATCCCACTGCAGGGATATAGGCCTTCCCTCGTATATGAGGGAGTATTGGCTATAATCCACCACGCTGGCCCAATGCGGATTGGAGACTTCACATGCCTATGAATGTTATTTCTCAGGCATGTAGAGTTCCTTACGATGTTTTCCTTCACCGTTTAAGAGCAGTCGGATAAATGCACATAAGTAATTAAGATAAATTTAATAACTCATTGCTGCATGGCCTGCATGAGAATCGAACCCGGACCTCCTAAATTGGGAGACCGCGTCTTAACCGCTGAGCCACCGATGCTAGACGTAGGGTAGAGAACCCATCGGTAATAGAATAAAATGTTTTATAAGAAATCCGTAACTTGTTTAGATTTTTAAGCTAACGCAAATGGTTAAAGAAAGAACATAGTAGTCTTAACTAACATCATTATATTTTGGGTGAATCTACTGACCTCTAAGATACAGGTAATTACTACCTAGTTTAGAGCACAGCAGTCCAACCTTGGCTACTTGTTAAAGGATGTATCCACTAAATTTCTTTTTTCTCTATGCATCTGTATAAAATGATGTATGGAAATGTATAGAATGACGATGTAGCTGTTTATTGAATATAAAATTTATTAATATTATTATTATTTTTTAAATAATAGTGACTATGAACGAAGATATAATATGTAGTATAGGTATTTAGTTATAAAACCCACAATATTAAATTTAAATTACCACTGTGAACTTCATTGCGTTATGGAAGATGCCTAAGATCTACTAAAACAATTTTCTAAAAACAATAATCAATGGCTAATTATATTTTCTAAAAATAGTTTATTGATATTCAAGAATAGTCAAGAGCAGGGTGAATAGGCATCTACTGAGATCGCGTGCTTCATCTTCAGCCACGTCGTCACTTTCCTTCAGGTGAGATTGTGGTCAAATGCGTATCCAGTTAACCATAAAAAAAAAAACATATTTTCCCTCGGTGAAATTTTTCATAAATATAATTAGTGATCGATTTTTTCTCCGACGCAATATGTATTATTACTAAATACCTTTACTATATCTAAAGCAAGCTATACTGATTTCTTAGAAAATATTTTTATTCTATCAGTGATCTCTATCCACGTGCAAAAAATCACGGCCTTTAAGATTATAGGAAGTTAAAAGAGTATCTTTACTGGACTATATTACGGCGTGTAGTTCCATAGACTAATACCTACTTATTCTACAGTTGGCACGTTTACATACAACACTGATTATTCGGTAGAGCACACTCGCCTACGCGTTATTTGCACACAGATTTATTTACCCGATATTATCTCTAAAAGGAAACAGTGGAAGGCCATTGTGCGCAATTTGATGTTAGTTTTAAATGAGATAATGCAATGACCGTGCTACAAATACAGCATTTTGTTACTTAGTGAATTCCATTCGAAAATCAACGGCCTTCATTATCTTACACCAGCAGGGCTAGCATGCCCACCACGAAAAACCTTTAATAACCAGCGCTGTGGTATGGACCACTATCTGTGCTGCAGCATATGCTGAGTCAGAGCCCTTTCAGTGCACAGTGGGTACAGCCCGTCGCTGGGAAAATCTTGATGGTGTGCGTCAGTATATTAAGCTTTCATTTATTTATTTAACTATTTGTTGATTACATAGGGTGTATTATTGTTGTTCTTGTATTTTGATTGTATGTACTGTGCAGTGAATAAATGTTTTTATCTATCTATCTATCTATCTACAGATTTTGTTTACGTCTGCGCGAGATAGAAGTTTTCTCTACAGTCACTAGCATGGCGTCCGCATGTCGATTTTCTCTATGTCACTTGTCATTTGAAGACTTGTTGTCTATAGCCTGGCTTTTTAGCGGGATCTTGGCGAGTGAAGTTGCATTTTTCTTTATAATTCTTATAATTTGTGCATTTTGACTTTTGAAGCTTAATAATGGCAGAATATTGTGCAGCAAAAGTTATTGATGGTGTACAAGTGAAGGGAAGTGTAAATTAAAGTGCGTAACGGAGCTTTCGTGTTTTCTCAAGAAGCCACCAAAATCTTTTGTAAAGCATTCTGCCACTTTACTGAAGAATGACTGACCAAGATGAAGAATGACCGTGATTAGACTCTGTATACGCCAAGTATACGACGAATTACTTGTTTTGACTGAGACTGATTTATAAACTGAAGAAAAAAGACATGTCTGTATGGGCTTAGATCCCATTGCTTTCTCCGAGAGGAGTAAATAAAACGAAAAAAAATGTCTATGGCCTTACATGGTCATGTAAGACTTGTCGTCTACAGCCTTCGTAACCTTATGGTCATATAAGACTTGTCGTCTACAGCTTTACATGGCCTTATGGTTATGTAAGACTTGTCGTCTACAGCCTTACATGACTATATTATATGTTATTTCAGGTAACGAAAGGCAAACTCTGGCCTTTGATCACGCTCCTATGCGCCATCACTGCCGTCCTCTCCACATTCCTCGACAATGTGACCACTGTGTTACTAATGACGCCAGTTACCATCAGGTAGGTAAATGCCTAAGCCATACATAACGATCCGCCTAGGCATTCAATGGCTCTAATTTAACCATCTGCCTACGACAATATGTAATTAAGTAATGTAGTATTTTCTGAAAACTTAAGTCATGTTATTTATGTATATACTGGTGAGTTTTTTTGTCCTAAGGAAAAAATAGGGCATATTAGATAAGTAAAATAAAATAAAAAATAAAATATCTTTAGACATACACATAGCGCCATCTAGTTCCACAGTAAGCAACTATAGGCTTGTGTATAAGTAAAATAGAAGGTATTGGCATAGGTAGTTTTTTCCTTACGGTTAAAAAAATATAATTATAGTAACCATCCATCCAGAATTGACGACCTTTTTGGTGTAGTGGTTAGCAACTCTGACCACTATACCAAAAAGGTTGCGGATTCGAATCCCGCTAGTGGCATAATGTTTGTGTGATGAATACGGACATGTGTACCCGAATTATGGATGTTTTCATTTATAATAAGTATTTATTTACAAAAAAATGTATTTATGTAGTATATCAACCATCTGGTATCCACAACACAAGCATATAGTTGCTTACTGTGGAACTAGATGGCGCTGTGTGTATGACTAAGGATATTTATTATTATTATAATTTCCTTTCCTTTCAGATACTTAAATAGTATAATTTTAATGAAATGTTGTATATGCAATGAGGAAAAAAGAAAATATTATTAAATAGCGGTTATTTAACCCTTAATTTCTTTTTGTTCACTTGGGTGAACATACGATGCAAAAAAATATTGGCGAATATTTACGGCTATTTTTATGGTTTATTTTTTATTTTCACTAGTTAAAACATACTTAAGTTGTGGTAGAAAATTATTTTACTATGCTAGCAACACTCACCTGCTGTCAGTGAAACCGAAATGGCAACCAGACGAGGAGTCGCGTTTCGTGTCAAGGTATTTATTAAAGTTTTACTTTATAATTAACATAATTAGGTTATGGTTATGGTTGCAACGTCTTGTATAATGTTTATTCATAATAGTGTAATTGATTTTCAATGCTCTTTTAGTAACATATGCATGTTATCACTAACGAAAGTTGTTTGTGCATCCCCGTGAACATTGCCAAGTGACTAACAAAATGTTATTCATTTCTTTTGTTCACCACAGTGAACGTTACCAAATGGGCCGTTACATATTCACTGGTGTATTATTTTGTTTTATATCCTAATTTAATTGTATATAATATATTTCATTTTGGTTGTTGGCAGCTTGATACGCATAAAAGAGCTTCAAGAATATTAGCGCTTGTCCCAAATGAGAACGCACCTTCTGAAACTAGTGATAAGTCATGCACGAATTCTGATGATGAGCTTCCCTCTACCCATACTCCTTCAAGCATTGCTTCATCCCCTCCTCGCTCCATTAACTCAAGCCTTGAACGCCTTAATTTACTAAATAGCTCCGATAGTGACCCACAAGAAGAAGAACCTAAAGATACCGATGCTGCTGATGCTGATCAACTGGACCCATATGTTAACGTTGGACTTACACCCATTTTACAAAATGTATGCCCATTATCTCCGAGACTCACCAATTATTACAATGTTCCGTCACTTTCTTCAATACCGTCACTCCCGTCCGTAGAACCAACACCAACAACGTCACGTACTCGAGTAACTAGAAAAACTAAGACCAGAAAACAAATTGCCCCTGCTGCGAAGAGACCGAAGAAAATGAAAAAGTTTACACTGGCCTTTAAATGGAAAAAAGCTGTTTTTCGTCATGGTGTCCAATTTGAAAATTGCAGCAAAGATTCTACTCAGCCTAAAGATAACACGAAAAACTTATATTCTATAGACTATTTCTTGAAATTTTTTTCAACAGATATAATTACACACATAACAGAGCAGACAAACTTATACTCCGTCCAGGTAACAGGTAAATCTATACAACTCTCCGAAAATGAGTTACAGGACTTTTTGGCCATTCACATCCTTATGGGAATCGTGCAAATGCCATCATATTTAGACTATTGGAGCCAAAAGTTTCGATACAGTCAAGTAGCCGATATTATGACACTAAAACGTTATCAGCAAATCAGGCGTTATCTTCACTTTAACGATAACAATTTGGCGGATTCTGATAGATTTTACAAAGTTCGACCCATAGTGGAACAAATAAGACAAAACTGTTTACGAGAAGAGAAAGACAATCAGTTCAGCGTGGACGAAATGATGATTCCCTATAAGGGAAGAAAGGCTGGTAATAGGAAACAGTACATGAAAGACAAGCCAAATAAATGGGGCTTTAAAAATTATGTCAGAGCTGGAGTAAACGGATTCATTTTTGATTTTATACTCTATGGAGGAGAAGATACTTTTCGCTTTCATGCATTCACACACGAAGAAGTTTCCTTAGGGTTTGGTGCTCAAATAGTCATTGCCTTATGCCAGAGCATCAAAAACAAACCGGCTATTGTGTTCTGCGACAACTTCTTTTCCTCACCCGAACTTTTCTATATACTGAAAACAAAGTACGGCATTTTTGGGCTTGGAACAATACGTAATAACCGGATCCGAGGAGCTGAAAAGTTATTGCCGGATGAAAAGAGTATGAAAAAGAAACCTAGGGGTGCATATGCAGAAGTAATATGTGAAAAAAGTAAACTTGCCGTGGTAAGATGGAACGACAATAAGCCGGTAACTCTAATAAGCTCCTTTGTTGGAGCACAACCGCTGCATCAAATTAAGAGATATTCTAAGGAATTAAAACAGAAAATAAACGTGGACTGCCCGCAAATAGTGAAAGCATATAATAAACATATGGGAGGTGTGGACCTGGCCGATATGCTTATATCGCTTTACAAAGTTCCTTTCAAAACAAGAAGATGGTATATCGGTATATTTAGTCAACTGCTTGATATATGTCTCAACAATGCCTGGATTACATATAAACTGGAATCTAATACTGCTAAAAAGATGTCACTGAAAGCTTTTCGATAGGATGTTTTTCATTGTCTGGTAAAGAAAGGTAGATCTAAAGATTTCGAAAAAGATCAAGAATCGTGTATAAAGAAACCTAGATCGGCCAGGCCCTCAAGCCCTACTCGGTTTGACAATGTTGGTCATTTTATTTCTACACAAGATGATATGGGACGATGTAAATTTTGTCTCAAAAACACAACCGTTTATTGCATAAAATGTGAAGTAAGGTTATGTTTCGTAACAGGGAAAAATGGTCGTAACTGCTTCCTTAACTTCCACGCAAAATAAATACTTACCCATGTTTTCGTACCAAACTCAAAAACTTCCTTTTAATTTATAAATTTCCTTTGTAGTATTTTTTTTAATTTGTTCCAAAGTGCTAAAGTACTTAATTATAAACAGGTGTTTTTATTTTCAACCTTACCCCGATTAGGTAATGTTCATCACGATGAACATTCCAATTGTCATGTAATAACCCTTGCATTTGACAATGTTCATGGTGATACACATACTTTTTTTATAATTTGGCAGGATTGAGTTTTTTTTGTTCATTTTTTCTGTACTCTATATGACCATAGAACTACTATAAAATCAATAAATTTATATTTTTTCATTATCATTATGTATGCCAAATTAAGGGTTAAACCTGGCTCAATGTAAACAACATTGGGTTTACGATTCGGAGGTACATGTTTAAGTACTCGGTTTGGTTGGTGGTAGGGCATTTTAAATGTCCGCCTGGCTAGCTACCACCATCTTATCTAAGCGTGGCGGACTATGCCCTATACTCCCTCATTATAAGAAGGAAGGCCTATTATCCATGCAGTGGGATGTTTACGGGCTGAGATGATGATGACATGATTTGTATGAAGAATGAAGACTGTTTTCTCCATACAAACATTTTTGTAATCCAAATTTAGCTAAACTTTGTGTGTATTATTGGATAACATTTTAGAAGTAATCGCTGTATAAAAGTTTTAGCGAATCCAAGAAATAATATGGGAAGCACATGAAAAGAGCTGTGTTTAAGTTTTTTTTATTGTGTGATTTAGCCCAGACATTAAAAAATATTTCATGTGAAACCTTAAAAATATATTCCATTTTCCAAATAAAAAACAAAATTGGAAATAGCTATAGAATCGTAGGAGTTAGTGCATATGATTAACGAAGAAGAAAATCTCCAATTTCATAGGTAAAGAACTAACATAACGCCACTTTTTAACACTGTATTATTCTATCCCCACAGATTATGCGAAGTAATGAATCTGGATCCGATTCCCATCCTCATGTCGATGGTGCTCTTCAGTAATATCGGCGGCACCGCGACTCCGGTTGGGGATCCCCCTAACGTCATCATAGCTTCTAATAAAGTTGTCACTCAATCAGTGAGTATTTCTCCCCATGGATTTTTTTAAGCAATCCAGCTGAGTAGCATCATGCTACAAAGATCAGCAGGTTGATTGGAAAGCAAACCCATTAGAATACCTCCGTGACTCTAGAATTAAACAAATCAGAATTCGGCTATTTCGATAAAGTCAAGAAATAAGTACTAATAAAATAGTACTATTTTAGTAAAATATTTTAATAAAATATTGCATAACTCTTAAAGTACAGTGGAAGATTTTTTTCCTTTGGGCACTAAAATAGTACTATTTTAGTTTTTAAGATTAGTTTTTAAGAATAAGATTTTTTCCTTTAGGCACGATAGTAGTACCTACTATTTTAGTGCCCAGTTTTTAAGATTAGTTTTTAAAGGTACTGTACTGAGCAAAGGTACGCAACGACTAGGGATTGGACTAGATTATTAGCATTAATATGGACAATGTTATGATAAGTCCCACGTTGGGCGCCATTGTGAGTTATATTTTTTTCTCAACTATGAATTTTGAGAAAGATAGACTTATACAACCTTTTCTATTGCGAATGAAATATACATTATAATATAAATATTTATTATGTTTATAAAGATTACGGTGTAGAGGCGTATCGGTGATTCCGGTCGTAAATTAAGTAGAATCTTTGAAGCTAAAGAAAAAATACATAACAAATAAACCCCGAAAGTGTTTTTTTTTTAATGCACAACGGGATAATACTTGACCTCAATCACACCTGATGTTAAGTAAAGATGAGGTCGAAGGTGGAAGCGTACTGACCCGGAAACCCCAAAACATTTGGGGGACTGGCTATCTTATCTCTGACAACCGGAACAGAACAATGCTATTAATTATTACTATTAAATTATGGTAAATATTACGTCTATCCATTGGACGTTTATCCCCTTAACAATACTTCTAGGCCGCTTACGTGGTTCCAAATTTAGCCATCGAGCGCCATAACTTTTACGTGGTTCGGGGGCTGAGCACAATCATATTGGGTCCACCTATGAAATTGGAGCTTTTTTTCTTCGTTAATCATAAGTACCAATTCCTGCGATTTTCAAAGCTATATCCAAATTTGTTTTTTATTTGGAAAATGGAATATTATTTCAAGGTTTCACATGAAATATTTTTTAATTTCTGGGCTAAATTACATAATAAAAAAAAATTGAACAGAGCTCTTTTCATGTGCTTCCCATAATCATTTCTTAGATTCGCTGAAACTTTTATAAAGCGATTACTTTTAAAAATTAACGCTGCCTATTCGTAACTTAATGTTATCCGATAATACACACAAAGTTTAGCTAAATTTGGATTTGCCGTTTACAAAAAAAAAACAAAAATGTTTGTATGGAGAAAACGCCAATGTCATAGGTAAGGACCTAATATTTCAATAATTTGCAGGGTATCAATTTCACCAACTTCACACTCCACATGACGATGGGCATCCTGCTGGTCTGTGTGCAGACCTACTTCCAGCTGAGATTTATATACAGAGACACGAGTAAACTGAGGGTCAATGTCCCAAGAGAAATCCAGGGTGAGAGCTCATTCCTTCGATATTTTCATTCACAACAACGTCATAATCCATACGTCTCCACTACTGGGGCAAACTCTTCGCTTCACTAATCAGGCTCAGTGCTTATTGGTGAATTTGTGTGACAGCCAGAGCTTTTAAGATGTAGTACAGTCCAGTAAATATACTCCTATAATTTTAATGATTTTTTGTCGAAGGATAGAGTACCCATCAAATCAAATAAAAATATTTTCTAACAACTCTGTAGCTTGCTTTAGTTATAGTAGTTATAAAATTCTACAATGCAATGAAGTTCACAATTGAATTTTAATCGCATAGATTATGTTTTATTACTAAAAAATTTTCATTCTTGTTATTGAAAATGTCAGTCGCAGCGGTAGTGTAACATTTTATTCCAATGCTATACATATTATCTATTTGCACTTAATAATAAAATAGGAAGAGATAACTATTGCTGTGCAGATTAATTTCAAAATTGATTAAATACTGGCGGATTAAAAATTAAACATTTCGTGAGTTTTCTTTGCAACTTTATGTTTTTATAAAGTTGCAAAGAAAACTCACGAAATGTTTTGACTCGCGAAAAATGTGCTCGCGTTGGCGAACGCAAGCTATAGAGTGTGCGTGACAAACGCTCGTTCATGAAACGAATGCTTGCCATAAGCACCGTTCTTTACTAGACTTCAATCAATGCACTAGAAGGTGGTGTGTGTGACATCATATTACATTTAATGTGTTAATCACGTCTAGTACAGCTAGCATAGTTATCTCTACAGCACCCAAACAAAATCTCTGACAAAGTTTATAAAGAACGCCTTGAAAAATGAACAAATTAGACGCCTCGTTTCTGGAGAATTTGAATTTAAAATATCTACGTATTTTTTGTATTCTCAATAAAATTAATGTAGGTTTATACAAGGCTATATTTTGTATAGCAAAATCCGATACACCCCATTTAGATATTATTTTGTAATCAATATGGCTCGAAAAAATGAATTAAAAATAAAGGATTGTTACGAATTCAGTTAGTCTTTAGTTTCTGCTTGTACGGTGTTTATCATTCCTTAATTAGATGAATAATTATTTTTATAGACGGAATCGATTCTATACGTGCTTCTGACCAAAGTAATTTCAAGTTTCAGATATACAATGAATGAAAACCTAGTATTAGACCTTTTTTAGAGTATGTATATACTTATTTGTTATTTTTTTTAAATTAAATGCTCGTACTTATTTTATTTAATATTATATAGGTATTTATGGTATTATATTTGTAGTATTTATTAATATACTATAATCAATCAATCAATCAAGTACACTATTGCACAAAAATTCTACAATGCACTTCATAAATATAGCTTCAAAAAAAAATAATTGTACAACCAGGCGGTCTCATCGCTATTTCTACCATACAACCTTTGGGTAGAGAAAAAGGTAGAACAGGATAAAAGCAAGTAGGTTTTGCACCAATGACTTAAAAAATATATATAAAATAATAGATACCAAACAATGATATAAACATACATACGTTAGATATGAACATCAACATGCAATGATAGTGTAAAATATACCTACTTATATAGCGATAAATTGTTATATATACATATACAATATATGTGACACCAAACAAAGAAAATATTGGATACTATAATTATCAAATCTCAGAACCACGAATATGGCAACAGTCAAGACGCTAGAAAATGTGCCTTGACTTTATTTTATGTGATTTTATTTATCTTAATTTTATTTTCTTGTTTGGCTGTTTACGTTGGTATGGCTATCTTATCGAACCTCTTCTCCTTCACACTCACAGGGTCTGGTTGGAAGAAATCTCTTTTTAGAGATAAGCTGGCAACTTTTGTACATGCCGTATATATTAATCTGTTTTCCTTTTTTTTGTGCAATAAATTATAATTATAATAATCTCAAAAATCGGTACCCCACTGCCTTATACCACATTTTATAATTCCAGACGTCCGCCACCAGATATCCATATGGCGTCGGGCAGCGGATTCCCTCCCCCATCTGAGCAAAGACCAGCACATCGTAAGAGAAAGGCTAGAGAGGAAAGTCAGGAAGCTGACAGTGCAGTTAGAGACATTGGTCAAGGAGAGCAGCAAGAGGGCCTGCCCGAAGGACACCTTCCAGAGTACCCTTGATGAGATGAAGGAGAAGGTAATCTTCATTGTTTTTCTTTCATGGTCTTATTTAAATAAAATTATTATGTAGGTTATGTAACTAACTCCACAGAAAGTAGAAGGTAACTTAAACCTCCTCCTACCTCCTACAACCTTGGGATCTTCAAGAGCAGAGTGAATAGGCATTTACTGAGATCGCGTGCTTCATTTTCGACTACATCGTTACTTTCCATCAGGTGAGATTGTGGTCAAAAGCGAATCCAGTCAATCATAAAAAAAAAACACTATTTTATTTTAATACTAGCTTTCCGCCCGCGTGGAATAACTTTATCGCGGGAATTTGCTTATCCCACGGGAACTGCTCACTTTATCAGGATAAAAAATCACGGCATAACGGATGAACGGATTTGGATGAAATTTGGTATATGCGTAGAATATAATTTATTGAATTAAGACATAGGACATTTTAAAAGTGAGTAGTTCCCGCGGTATAAATAAATTAATATCTGCGTTAAAGCTATTCTATGCAGGCGAAGCCGCGGGCGGATAACTAGTTATTTATAATTAGCTTTTAGATTTTCGAGTGCAGGTCAGAGCAATATTGTTTATCTATGCTGTATTTAAAAGATATATTAATTTACCCCATGAGGGCGCCACTGGATGGAATGCTCTCTTAACATTTGATTATCATAAAGTGACAAATAATAAAAACCAAGGTAACTTCAAAAATCACATCATTTCAATCAGCTGAGCGAGCGACGACGTCGAGTACCTTTCTTTTTTTTTTTTTTTTTTTTTTTTCCGTTGACATCTTCAAATTTCGGACGTAATTTTTGATTTTTTTTTTAATTGTATTCGGTTCTGTATCAGCTCCTGAATTACCTCATTTGCTATGGTCCCTTCTCACATTAATACGCAATAGCAACGCGTGACAGCATGGCGCGTGTCTGATTTATAATTTATATTTCGTTTTTCGTTATGATTTATTACTTTTTTGTTTTTGTGTCGTGTTGTGGCGTTCATAATAAATTTGTCTTATTCTTAGTTAGAAACACTCGAGCCGCGGTCGCATTCGCTTTCCCTTCCGATTAGCGAAAGTTAATCAATGTCTGGCGCTGTCCTTCGATAGGTGACAGCTAGTGGCATTATAATGCCACTAATGTCGTTGGGCTAATATACATGATCAGATACACATATACACACATAATCACACACACTCATACACACACATACTCACACCAAAACACAACATCCACACTTACTATTATTTTAGACTGAAATAAAGATTTTTGTATTTTGTATTTTTTGTATTTTTTTTAATGCGACTGTTTCCGTGCTTCCGGAGGCACGTTAAATAGTCGGTCCCGGTTGTTGTCAATTGAAGGCAGTTGTTAAGCGAAGTCGGTGGCCTGCAGCGCTTAAACACACTGTTAGGTGGCCACTAATCAGACACAAATCCGCACACATTATGGCCCATACCCTCTACCAGTGAGAGGAGGCTGTGCCCCAACAGTGGGGATGTGTAAGGCTGTTGATGATTCTTCGTTGGCTAATATTTATATTTTTTGTTGACAGTATAAAATTCGGGACAAGTGGCTTCTGGTGAAGGCTTCCTTTGCCTTAACCTTCGTCGTGACTGTTTTCTTCCTACACTCGATACCTGAACTAAGTAAGTATCCAATGGGGTGAAAAGCTGCCTTTTTCTGCCGTCAAATATATGTTTAGTACTCTGTTTGGTTGGGGGTAGGACATTTAATTTAAAAAATGCCCGCCTGGCTAGCTACCATCATCTTAACTAAGTCTGCCGCCAAACAGCAATGTTAATAGCATTGTTTGTTCCGGTTGTCAGAGATAAGATAGCCAATCCGCCAAATAAGATGGGGTTTCCGGGTCAGTACGCTTCCGCCTTCGGCCTTATCTTCACTTAACATCAGGTGTGATTGAAGTAAGTGCTTACCTGTTATGCATGAAAAAAACTTATTTGCATTATTTGTATTTTGCAATTGTTTCATTAATATGCATTAAATTTCATAATGTAGCTAATAATTACTTTTCCCATGTTTTGATGTGTTCTAGTAGCCTAATTGTTACGAATTATTTAACAGAAATTAAAAAGAAATTTAAGTTTATATGAAAAAAATAATTAACCGTATTGACTAAAATATTGTAGGTAATTTTATGTGTAATTCATATAAATATAAGTTTGCCGACAAAATAATTTAATTTATAAAATGGCCTGTTAATTATTTGTTTCTTCGTGCTTCCCCTAGGTTCACCTGGACGTATGAGGAACAGAATTGGCCATATGTTTTCCAATATTTCATCACGCAGTATTTCTTTGCATCAATAGTAATATCAATTAAAGTCAATATTTTAACCATTTATGCCCTAATTGTCTTTGTTATTTCCTAGATCGAGTGTCTTTGGGCTGGACAGCCCTCCTCGGTGCAATTCTCCTGCTAATCCTGGCTGACAGAGAAGATTTGGAGCCAATATTACACAGAGTCGAATGGTCCACGCTGTTGTTCTTTGCCTCCCTCTTCGTTCTTATGGAGGTAAGTGTGAACTGGTGCATGGACATGGCACTTATATAAGGTCTAACAAAATTAACCCGACAAACGTTGCAGAGTCTATGTATAGAATGTACCTATTAAAAATAAAACATTAAAGTTAACAGATTTTATTAAAAAAATAAAATTTAGAAATGTAAATTTTGTGAGTTGGACCTTAACGGCCGCGCGCTCTAAGTACTTTGCCACAACACACAAACACGTGCCGCGGTATCTTTGAAAACGCTGAGTGGCGACCACTCGCCGCTCGCCGCCGGCGCTTGTCCCGGCGCCGCCGCGACTCGCTGTGATTGGTTGCGCACCCCCATTGGCGTCTTTCACATGAACGTTGTCTTTTTTTTCTCGTTGATAAAATAAGTTACAATCGAAATGAAGTAAGTCTGTTAATTTGTATTTTTATTTGCACTTACATTTAATTTTTTTACTCAGAAACGAAATTTTTAAGGCTAGTTTTTTTTTATAGAATATATTATTTTATTGTTATGCACGTGCAATTGCCAAAGTTTGTCGGGTTAATTTTGTTAGACCATATATAATATGTTGTCATTTTCGCTTAATAATAAATAACTGCAACTTATTTAAAAGCATGCCTGATGCCAATCTTTATTGAAAACATCGATAGGGTGTTGCAGGATTGGTGTGCATCATCTTCCGCTTAATAAATTTAAACTTATTATAAAACAAAAATCTAAAAAGGGATATTACAAAATTTCAGACTACATTAATGGTAGTAATCCATGGGATTAAACGGCTCCTCTACAAGACGATATATAAAAATTGTTGTAACCTTTCTAGATTGTAAAATTGACTGATTGAAAAAGACTAACCCTCTGAGTTTCTCGCTAGGTCTTCTCAGTAGTGGTCGCGTTCCGAGCTAGTGGTAGTTTAAAAAACAAGTGACGTTCATAAGTGCATATTGTATTGCCTACATGAAAAAATGATTTTCATTTTCGTTAATTTTTCATTATTAATCACACTGCAACTTTTCAATTATGACGCCATAGATGTCGCCCTAAGCCTAATATTAATTATACGGTATTTTCCAGGCTCTTTCAAAGCTGGGCTTGATCCAGTTCATCGGAGGACTTACCGAAGACCTTATACTGAGTGTGGACGAGAGTGCGCGGCTCGCAGTGTCATTGGTGCTCATGTTATGGGTAACTATTTTATCATTATTCAATAACGGATAGGGTTTCCGGGTCAATACGTTTCCACCATCGACCTCATCTTCACTTAACATCAGGTGTGATTGAGGTCAAGTATTAACCCGTTGTGCATTAAAAAAAACACTTTCGAGGTTTATTTGTTATGTAATTTTTCTTTAGTTTCATAGATTCTTGTTAATTTACGACCAGAATCACAGATACGCCGCTACACCGAAATCTTTATAAACACTATATTTATATTGTAATGTATATTTTATTCGCAATAGAAAAGGTTGTATAAGTCTATCTTTCTCAAAATTCATAGTTTATAAAAAAAATATAACTTACAATGGCGTCCAACGTGGGACTTGTCATAATATGTCCATGTAATGCTAATCATCTAGTCCCATCCTAACTAGTCGTTGCGTACCTTTGCTCAGTACCCTGTGGGTTTCTTTCATAGCTTCTATCTACTTCAGCGGAAATTTATTATCATGGTAAGCATGCAAGGTGGAGATGCTTGAAGATTTTTGGAAGTTTCACAGGACCCTAAATGGAAGACTGCAAATGACAATTAACATTTCAAGCATTTACTTTGTGAGATACATAATATCTCCTGTTGAATGTCAATATATTTACAAAACTCTTTCCGCAAATATGCCCTTTGAGGGTCCAAAAACGTCCAAAGGGTGATTCCTTTTGGACCTTTTTGGACCCTCAAAGGCCATGAAGGCAAACAACATTTGTTCCTTGAAACTTTTGTATACCACCTACTTTAAATTTTTTTCCATAATTTACCAAAAGTCGCAGGACAAGAGTTCTTTATACCCTTGAATACCGTAGGATTTTTGAAGCTCTAACAGGGTTTGTGTTACATGAGGAATATGGTAAATATCTAACGCAAAGGTCTTCTGCAGGTATCTGGAGTAACTTCAGCATTCGTTGACAACATACCGCTCACCACGATGATGATCAGGATAGTGACATCTCTGGGATCAAATCCGAACTTGAATCTGCCGATGGCGCCTCTGATCTGGGCGCTATCATTTGGAGCATGTTTAGGCGGTGAGTGACAAAGTGATATGTCAGGGCGTGTAAATAGCCCTCCAAGCGGGAAAGATTTAATTACGTTGGTTGTAGACCTGGGAGCAAAACTTCAATTGTTTCCCTAAAAATTATGGGGCACCACACCAAAGCTGTGTAACTATAATTAGCTCACTAACCTTGCAAAGGATCCAGCACGGCCATGCATTCTCCTACTACACCAATAGTTAGTTTTTCACTAATTTGATGCACGTGTTAAACGTTAGTTCAAAATAACACATGCACCGCATTTAACCGCCTCCGTGGATCAATGTAAACAACATTGGGTTACGGAGGTCGCGGGTTCGATCCCCAGCAAGGTACATATTTAGTACTCGGTTTGGTTGGTGGTAGGGCATATTAAATGTCCGCCTGGCTAGCTACCAGCATCTTATCTAAATCTGCCGCCAAACAGCAATCTTTATTAGCATTGTTGTGTTCCGGTTGCCAGAGATAAGATAGCCAGTCCCCCAAATAAGATGGGGCAGTACGCTACTCCGGCCTCATCTTCACTTAACATCAGGTGTGATTGAGGTCAAGTGCTAACCCGCTGTGGATAAAAAAAAAATCATATGGGATAAAGAATGCTTAGTTCTAAGCATAAGTAACTGGTATACAGGCAACATAATTAGGCTGGTATACAGTTAAAAGCGGCAAAAACTAACTTATTTTATAACGGAGCGAAGCGGAATCACAATTGCACAATTTTTCACGCCAAATTGTAACGTCTCTTGTAGATGAAATTGATCAAAAAAATTCGTCGATTGTTCGCCAAAGTAGTCAAATTGAAGATGTGTGGCGACATCTCCGCCGTAACGCTGCAGCTTTGGCGGCCGCATACAGCACAAAATTAATGAGCCTCTTAGCCCACAAATGGCGTTTGTGGCCCAAATTAAATAAGGAAACATTGCGTAGCCACAAAGGTTATAAACTACGAGGAGGCTCTTGCGCAAAGCAATTGTCACCGGGACTGGTTTATTCGGTAGCAGAGTATCTTTAAATGTCTGCCTGGTTACCACCTCTTTATATAAGTTTGCCGCCAAGCAATAATGTTGAAAGCATTGGTGTCTTCCAGCTGTTTCACATCACCAGTTCGCAGAGATCCCGCTGCAGGGATATCCCTCATATTGAGGGAGTATAGGCCGTTGTCCGCCACGCTTGCCCATTGCGGGTAGGAGACTTCACATGCTTTTTTTTTTATTTCTCAGGCATGTAGGTTTCCTCTTGATGTTTTCCTTCAGCGTTTAAGAGCAGTCGGATAAATGCACAGAAGTAATTAAATTATATCCAGCTCCAGCTGTTTCCAGCAGTTTAATATGGGGTAAATTGAATGAACAGCCATTGATCTCCAAACTCATATTACTAATCACCTTTCAGGCAATGGAACTTTGATCGGCGCGAGCGCAAACGTGGTGTGCGCGGGAGTGGCCGAGCAGCACGGCTACAAGTTCACCTTCATGAGTTTCTTCAAGATCGGGTTCCCGGTCATGATCGGTCACCTCATTGTTGCTACTGGTTACCTTTTACTCTGCCACTGCGTCTTCACCTGGCACTGATAGAGCTTATGTTATACGACATATAAGTACACGAAGTCATGGTAACTAGGTATGTTTTTATTCTGTGATAGAATTGAATTTTGTATTCCGTTCTGTTTTGTTGATACTAAGAGATTTAAGTATAGTATAATTACATAATTGTATGTAATCAGTCTCTTTGATAGTCGACGACTCTATAAATTGAATTTAGAATGCTTATAGAATCAAAAACATTGTCATTTTTTTAACAACTTGGCTGTATGCGACAGAAATCGGCTGTTCATTCTTTGACATTGTGCAGTGAAACGGCAGCTTTTTTTTCTTTATCGTAATTGCTCCCATACTCAAACTTTTCAATGATCTAAGCCAAAATGTAAAAGGATGCCAATGTTTTTAATGTGATGTGTATAATTTAAAACTAAAAAAGGCACGTGAACTTTAAACAATGAATTTAACACTTTTGATACATGTATATATACGTAAATAAAATCTTTCGCAAGACATGGCTATGCAGGAGGGTCATTTTTGACTTGTATACTTTACGAAACTGGTCACTTTCGTTTGTCACAGTCACACAACGTTTGACTAGAGTCAGACGTCGAATTTCCAAAATGATGGCATAACATTTCTTATGTAAATGTAGAATTAATACCAGATATTAAAATTTGCAGCAGAGCTATGGGCGTTATGATAAGTAGTCCTCGTTGATGTTGTCCATTCCTATCAGCGTATTGCACTCTGATTGGCTGAGTCAAGGTCACGTAAGAACGACCTTGGGCAATCGGAATAGAGTACCACGTCTCGCTCAGCTAGTTGACATAATTAATTCGGTTAGGCATCTATTGAGCTATGTAATTGATGTGTATCACTTGTAAAAATCAGCAGATTTTGTGGTTTCGTTTGTATCGTACAGCGTATTGCGTGTTAACTTTTGATATTAAAATGTGATGGCTCATTGTGGAATCATAGAGACATTATAGCTGATATTATACAAATGACTTTTATAATAAAGTGACAATGATCAACGTTTCCATAGACATTGTGATTTCGCAAAAAGACCTGTTGAAAAATGTCTTGAAAAGATCGAATATACTTCATTTATTAGTTTTCATATTATATTTAAAATTCGATTTGTAGAATTGTTTTGAATTGCGAACGAATATAGAACCTCAAAAGTAGAGCCCCAGGCCAACAAAATTAAATATGTCAATAAATATAAGCGTTATTCAGTATTGCCTGTAATCAGGTAGTGTGTCTATTGTATATAAAGGTGATTGGAAACAGATGTAATACTATTGTCAATAGATGGAGCTGTTTTGAATTATTTGAGAATATGAGTTTGTAATAAATTTTTAGAGGTCTTTTATTCTTTGATTCAGTATTTTAATTTGAACATTTATGGCGTTTTGTTTTATTTATTTCAAATATTAATAAGTATTTGTTGTTGTTCTTAGTAATGTTTTACTAGCTTCACCCTCGTGGAATTTATGGCAGGAAGGAATCTTTTACTAGGATAACAAGTACCTTATGTCTTCTGCAGTACATTTTTTACCTGTGTACCAAATTTCAGACTAATCGGTTTAGTTATGCTAACATTTTGTTCAAATAATTCGAAATAACGCCACCTATTGACACTAATTTGAATGACATCTGTATCGAATCACATTTAATCCGATATTTATTATTGATGAAGCATATTATATAAATGTAACAAACATAAACAGGTCGCTTAGGTTACCTAACAATGCTGCATTAAATTTTACTTAAAAAATAACATATTTTATGAAGAAACATGTATAAAGCTCAAAAAATTTGGCTGTAAATCTCCGCTCGACAACAGATATATTGATTTAAAAGAATATTAGTTTATATATTAATTATTCTGGCAGTGTTTCTGTAATTTCTATAACATAAATACCATTTTCCATAAATTATTAAAATAATATTTTATGCTCATTGATTTTAATGTTAAATGATGAACGTCTCCAGTTGTTACAGCTATATAAAAGGCTTCATCTTGTCTTTGTTCACTGTGATAGTTATTTTTATTTGTACTTAACATAATGTGATTATTTTTAAAGTCTTATCGAGAATTTTATACTTTACCACAGACTTACAATAAGACCACAGACCAAACATTAACGCAATGGCGACGCATATGCCGCCTATGCTGCTTAGGGTTTATTCCGTCCAGTGGCGCCCTCATTGGATAAATTGATTTTAAATACAGAATAAATAAATCGCTCAGACCTGCACTCGAGAAGCCTAAAAGCTAATTATAAATAATTCCTAAACAGATTTCAGAATACACGATTATAAAAAAGTGGCCGTTTTTTATGAATAATTTGAAATTCTCGAAAATAACCGTAATTAAAGTTATTTATGTATACGTCTTGTAGAACCCAATATCGAATTTAAAAGGATATACTTTTTGCATATTTCCTGTTACTATGGAATTACTATTTTCGAAATTATTCTCTACACATTTTTAGATCTATGTACCTATGTGCTTTAGGGTTACAAAGTTTAATTACAATCTGTTTTGTCATTACGAAAAATTTGGCTTTCAAAGTTTGTATGGAATACAGTGCGGGATAAACCCTCTCAACTATTATGCTCAGCATAAATATTGAATTCATTGGGTTGTATTATTATATTTTAGAAACCTTTCTAACGTTGCATGAAATGAGCCAAACTTTAATGTAAATATACAGAATTCTGCGAGTATAGCTCCAACGAAATAAGGGGAAAAATCTATCTACATTTGGACCATATGAGAAAGAAATCTTGAAGTTTTCCTGGGACTCTTTCGAATTCTTAGTACGAGAGAGTCACCAGCTTGCATACCTTTGCTACAATGATGATATTATCAATAAAGGTAATGTTTGTTTTCCCCCTGTAATTTGCCGAAAAACAGTAAAACAATCTGGCGGGCAGGACTTAGGGCATCCGCTGCGTTGAAAATCCTGTGTTCCATTGGCGATAGACCAATTATGAGCCTTATAATATTTGCAGATAAGACTTACATTCGGTAGTCCGCTACCAAAATAAAGATTGTTTACGATTGTGTCCTGTTTTTTCAACCGACCTCGTCACAGTGTTGGACAAAATCGCTTGTCGGGTTCACACGGGTTTGCGACAGAGACCGATCGATAATAAAAGTTAAATAAATCTTTGGGGGAGGCCTTTATCCTACAAAAGTGTCGCTGCCACGAATAGATTACATTTCACGCTTTTGTTATACAAAGTCCTTTTCCTATTCGTCAATAGATGGCGCCGCGTAGGAATAAGTACCCTTGCACGCGCGCTACGTTCCCCTTATCCCGCGCGGCTGCAACACCTCGCTTCCTAGTAAGATGTATTTATGCTCCGTGTGTTGAACGCAGCGGACGCCTTAAAACCTACCCACGGCCAGCTAGGCCAGGATATATCATTTATGAATTACCACCAGCATCTAAAGGCATTTATTTTGCAAAAATACAGCATTTATCTTCATATTTTGTTTAAATCCAATCTAAAAAAAAAATATTTAGGAAGCTTTCTTGTCCGTTTGCTCTCAGGACTTCTCAAATGTTGCCATAAATATCTGCGTCTTATTAACAGACGTCAATAGAGGAGAGCCTCAAATCTGTATTTTTTGTATTATTATTCTTTATGTTATATATGTTCCGGGAAATCTCCGCCAATTGTGAATTTGGATAATTGTTGGTATCTGCGGGGATTGTACGTGTAGCGTGCTTACAAGAATGGTTATCAAAATTAAGTAGGCTAAAGTCAGACCTTAAAGCGATGCCAGTTTTATACTGAGCAGTGCATTATGCCTGACATTATAGTCCTACCCTCCGGTGCATTACTTCACCTTGATAATCAATCTCTTAACCACACAGCAATTAAAGTAAGAGCCGTATTAATAAAGTGATCTCAAGATTGAGATTAACTCTCACTCTCAATACTCTTTTTTTATTGATACTATTTAAGTGCACAATAGTCTCAAGTATCAATTAAGTTCATATCTTAATATATTTATTGTACACAAAATTGTTACAGAAATATGCATTGTATATAAAATGTACATGGGCGATCTCAATCTTGAGAGCATTTAAGTAATACGCTTCCAGGAACGGTTTCTTTATTGTCTTGATAGTGATTTAGTTCTGCGGCTGATAAATTGTAAATCAATTGCATTGTGATATAACGTTTTTCTGATCATCGCTAACTTTATTTAAATTATATTTAACCTATTTAAATTATATTTATTTTGTTAAAGTTGTTATTATTATTACACCTATTATTATTACAAAGGCAATATTTTAGGTTAAGTTATCGTGAAATCACAAATGACGTAATAATTGATAAGAAATAAAATTTAATTCAGACGATGGTGTATTTTTTATTTTATTCTAAAGCCTCTTTTGATTATTTAAAACTTCTTGACTAGCTGCGCACGCATTATATTCATGTTATTATTATACAATTAAGAATAAAATTAAGAATCATTTATTTGGCCCATTTAGCGACACACACATGCATGTATAAATGTGAAAAAAAAAACAAAGAACACAGTGTAATTGGGACCGGAGGAGATAAAAGTAATTGGTCGTCGTACCATAAAGTCCTCAACAATCACATTAAAGGGAAGCATATAACTTGCTTGACGGTGACCCTAGTTTTATGGGCGCATGGCAGAACATTGGTATGGAACGTCCCATCCCCAAAGGACTTTCAGTTATGTGTGTGCCCTTTGGAGTCGAAACCTCAGGCCCGTGGGGTCGATTTTTGAAAGATCTGTCGTCGCTCTTAAATGAGGCCACGGATGACAAAAGAGCTGGCAGCTACGTCGGACAGCGAATTAGTATTGCTATTCAACGGGGTAAGCCGCCAGTCTTTTGAGCACCCTCCCGCATACTTCGAACACGTTTTTTACCTTCCGTAGTTATGGAGAGTGGAAGGCGTGTTCGGGTCTGTTTCAGTGTTTTGCATTTTACTTTGTATTTAAATTAATTTAGTCATATACAAAAGTATATCATCATCATCTCGGCCCGTAAATATCCCACTGCAGGGATATAGGCCTTCCCTCGTATAATGAGGGGTATGGGTCATAGTCCACCACGCTGGCCCAGTGCGGGTTGGGGATTTCACATGCCTTAGAATTTTTATTTCTCAGACATGCAGGTTTCCTCACGATGTTTTCCTTCACCGTTTAAGAGCAGTCTGATAAATGCACACAAGTAAAACACCTCAAAATATTTTTTTGCATATTGTACATAATATAATAATATAATGTTTTAAATATTAAAAAAAGTTATTAAATTAAATTTTAAAACTCATTGGTATATGGCCTGCCTGGAAATCGAACCCAGACCTCCCAAATTGGGAGACCGCGTCTTAACCTTTCAGCCACCGACACTCGACGCCGACACCAGCTGTATTAAGGGCTAAATAACTTAGAAACGGCTTAACCCTTATTCCTCAAAAACCTTCCCCATCAATTAGCCATTAAAATAAAAAAACTCTCAATTCGTACAGCACTTACTGTCGTTTACGTCGCGGCTTAAAAAGCTAGTATGGAATGTTTACTGGAGTGAGTCATGTCAGACATCAACTAGTAGTGAGACGCGCGTCGCCTCAATATAGACACTCGCTTTAAGTTTTTAGACCTATTTTTTTTCATGATCCAACGCGTGTTTTATTAGTGTCTAAAAGATAAATACAGGCTGTTAAATGTGAATTTTTACCACTCTCAAATCAAGTGTTGAAAATTAGTTTAAGATTTATGTGGTAACTTTGAGCTATATATAATGAACTTGTGGAAGAGCTTGAAAGAGTGGACTGGGCCATCCAGTAGTTCAAATCAAAAATCGAAGATGAGTCGGTACTCTTTGGTGGCTACTGATGACCTTAAATCAGAGTCGCAGCTCTGGAAACAGTTGCCAGAGGAAGTCAAATGTGACCTCCTATTACAACCTATTAGGGAGGACTTTGAGAATGAGCATGGTAAGTATAGTACCTGTATTAAATATACTCGTTTTAGAAGTGGAAAATTTCGTGTACATAGTGGATGTCAATTTGATAGGGTTTTAAAATTTTCATATTGTCAGTAGATACCAATGACGTTTTGTGACGAACCTTTTGTTTTGAAAAAATCTAAATTCGATTCCTACTTTTGTCCGTGAGGATAGAATGTATAGTATTCTATATTCTATACAATAACGCAAACAGCAGCGGCGTACGCAGCGTTTTGTCACAGGGTAGGGAGAAACAAAAAATTTGCTATTAAATAAGAAAAAATACCACTACAAAATAATAATTTACTCTTTTAGCAACGCTCGCAACTGTTTGAAATATTTGCTATATAAATAGCTGTCTTGACAATGCATTTCGAGGAAAGCTTACAATTTGCTAGGGTAGGCTTAGCCTTTCTGCCTGTATGGAGGCACGCCACTGACAAAGGCAGTTGACAGGCAACAGTTCATAGTCCATAGCATTGACTACTCTAATCTATGAGCTGGTGGGTATTGCTAGCTTTAATACACTACACAGCCAAGGCATGGAACTCCATCCGGCGTCAGTCTTTCCTGAATCCTACAATCTTGGGATCTTCAAGTGCAGGGTGAATAGGCATCTACTGAGATCGAGGTGAGATTGTGGTCAAACGCGTATCCTGTTAATCATAAAATAAATACAGTTTTTTGACATAGTCAAAATAGGTGTACTACGCAATAACGAAAGACGATAGCCGAATGACAAAAGCGCGAAGACGATATTGCGAAAGTACCATTGCGCGAAAGTTTAATTGCGCGATGGTTCATTTGCGCGATTATGAATTTTCTCCTATCTATGAATGAGTAATCATATTAAGCTGTAGCGAGCGAGCAATATGGGTCGGTGCACCGACACTGTTGGATAGGTTCAGAATGAAGATGTTAGGTTGACATTTGTAATAAAACAAAATATGTACCTACCCATTGTATTTGTCTATCGCGCAATTAAGTTTTCGCGCAAATGAACGTTCGCGCTTTTGTGTGTCGCGACATTAAGTTTTCGCGCAAATGAACCATCGCGCAATTAAACTTTCGAGCAATGGTACTTTCACAATACCGTCTTCGCGCTGTTGTCATTCGAGCTATCGTCTTTCGCTATTGCTTAGTACACCCAGTCAAAATAGCTGTGTGTATTCTAACGTCACTCACATTTCCTGAGTAACCTTGAACATAAGACAACTCCACAAAATTAAATTGTATCGGCTTGGTTGCGAACAACTGAATAAGACAGTTTAACCAGTATGGAAACTGCCTCATTTTTTGGTGACAGCTAATCAAATTGTCAATCACATTCATTCATTTATGGCAGCAGTCTAGTATTGGTACGTGAATAGAATTTAATTATGATGATTTAACTTTACAAATATCATGCTTTAGACAACCTCTTATGGAGTGTGTTGTGTTTTTTTATTCACATCGTTTTAGCACTTGACTTCAATGACATTTGATGTTAAGTGAAGATGTGGCCGAAAGTGGCAGTGTTATCTCTGAAACACAATACTATTAACATTACTATTTTAGCGGCAGACTTAGGCCCGTATTAATATACCATTCTCAATACAATACAGTCTTGTGACCGGTGTCAAGTAAACGTGTTGATTAATAAACCTAACTGGAGACCTGAAAAGCACGTGCATACTCAAGCAGTACTCACTTGAGAGGTGCGCGTATTAATAAACTAAACTCAAGACTATTCTTCATTCGCCGCTGAGGTGAATACTTGAGAAGTGATCTCAGCTGAGTAGACCTCAAGATTGGTTTATAAATTAGCACGGAGCTTGAGATAGCGTCAACTGCTTAAGGCGCATCTCGGTTGATACAGCCTCAAGACTACTATTGAGATTGATTTATTAATACGGGTCTTAGGTAAGATTGTGGTAGCCAGACAGGCGGACTTTTAATTTGCCCTACCACCAACAAAACCGAATAGGTACTGTAACATGTGTGTCAATGATAAGGCCGAACTGTACATATTAATTCTGTTTATTAACTCTTTTATAACGGATCACATGGTAATATTACAAAAAAAGGTCGATCGGAGCCAGCTCTGGAGCCCAATTCTCGCGTACTCGATTTTACTGTCGCTAGACATTAAATTAAACATCCATGACTCAGGAATAAATGTTCATATTCATCACACAAAACCCGCAACCGTTGGTTTCGCTGACAGGGTCACTATCCACTATACCAATCGGTCGTCGACGATTGACATGTCTATCTCTTTCACACTTATAAACGCGTGCTATTGGTGTATATTCGCATTGACATCTCGAACGGGTGAGAATCACTTCGGAGCGACTTTGCGAGCTCTCCCAAATGAATCTCTATTCCACATTTAAAAGCATTTCTTTTTAAAACAACGCGCCGTCTACCACGGCCAGCAACCACATTACACGATCCCAAGCGTTCTCCTTGGACCGTCGCCACCCACTAAACATCTTACGATTACTAGGGATCGAACCCGCAACCTCAGATTCGTAAACTCTGTGTTGTTTACATTGAGCCACGGAGGCGGTTTTCCTTTTCTCAGAAAAATATTAACGTTTTTGGATAATTTTTAACCGACTGCGCCAGAAGGAGGGTACCTAATGTTTTACGAGTGTACCTATTATGTATGTATGCCCGTTGTTTTGGCACATCATGTAGCCTGAATAGCCCAGGAAATCAGGGAAAGCCCGCGATTTTCTTGAAACATTTAATAAAGTGTTGTAAATGTAGTAACAATTGCTAAAAATTAAGCATTTTTAAGAAACGCAAGTACTAAGTAACTAAATAAGGTAAAGTTGAAAAATGTGTTTGTTTAAAAAAAATGCTCATTTAATGGGTATTTCGTTAAATTTAAAACATTTAGGGAAATTATCGTTACAAAATATTAGTTCTCATTTTTATTTCTTAAGCAATGCAATACAATACAATACAATACAATACAATACAATACAATACAATACAATACAATACAATACAATAATTCTTTATTTGTGAATATAGGTAGGTATACATGTCAAGATGTTACAATAAATAATGTGCTCTATATTCTACCTCATACTTAGGTATACAAATAATAATAATAATTTAGCATGCAGCTCGACGATATTTTCTGCTAAAACACATGCATGCCTAACTATAACAGGCTTAGGTTTTTATCCATCAACAAGTTAACTGTGTTTAACATAAGTCTATCTAATTAAATATTAGTTAGTATTTATTGTTATTAAGATACAAATTAAAAATAGGGTTTTCTAAAAAAATCTAGACTAAGCGCTCGTTTTTTTTGACTTAATTATTCTCAATCACATATCTAATATACCTCTATAATATAGCAATTATATAAATCGGTTCTGAATTATGTCTAGCTAAGCTAATTTTTTACCGTATTTTCCCTGGGTCTAGAACGGCTTGATGGATTTCAATGAATGAGGTGTCGTTGGATTCGTCGTAATTGCGAGAGTGTTTTAGGATATAAAAGTTCCTACTCTATCACAGAATTTAATAGAATCAGCTTGTAAAAGTGTAAAAGTATCTTAATCATTAAAAGTATTATTTCATAATAACCTTACCTGTTTAAAGATATTAATTTGTAATTTCTTTTTTGTAAGTTAATACTCTAAAGGCGTTAGCACAATTTATTTATCAATCTGTGTGGAGAGGAACTGTCTCTTGACATACAGATCTTACCTAGTTCAGGAGCCAGGACTGCATTAATTTGTAATATTTTTGTATACAATAAATATGTCTTATGTTGTGTTTATATTATATATTTTTAAGATTTAAGATTTATTAGTTATATACTTTATTTAAAAAAAAAGACAACAATGATCCCGTGGGTTTCTTGCGACGCTTCTTTTCCCACAAATGATTTCCCTGTCCGAAGCGGTAGTAGCTTGGACATACCGACTGACCGATAAATGCAGTAAACTTTTTTTATTTCCAGTATATCTAAATTGACATTCAACAAATGATATCATGTATCTTACGTTGAAATAAATGCTTGAAGATTGAAAGAGAAATAAATTTGGTCGCCGTCAGCCATCATATTTGTCGCGTAGCTACGATTTTTATTATTATCATATTATGCAGTCGGGTTATCTTTTTCTTATCAATTACTGACTTGAATTATATACTATCGACGTCATACAAGGTGGACTAGTGATCTAGGTAAGGTCGAAGGAAGTACTTGGAGGCAGGCCGCTTACAACCTGTCGCTCTTAAAATCTATGTGAGTCCTATGTCCAGCAGTGGACCTCTTGCAGCTGATATGATAATCATCATCTCAGCCCGTACACATCCCACCGCAGGCCTTCCCTCGTATAATGAGGGAGTATGGGCCACCACGCTGGCCCAATAACCCAAACTTATTTAAAAGAGCAACCCTTGAGTTTCTTGCTGGTTCTTCTCTGGGGAATCAGCTTTGTGAATGAGCAATAATGTCAAAAACTTTAATAGTAAGATAAAATATGTGACGTTTTCAAGTGATAATTTTTATCCTACGAAATAAATATTTTTCGATTTTTATTTTGATTTTGAATCGAACCCGGACTTCCCAAATTGGGAGACCGCATCTTAATCGCTGGGCCACCGACTTTCGTGATATGATAACGATATCAGATAATTGCAGGAACCAACACAGTTCATCTTAAATTTACAGAGAGTGCTGCAAAATTGCAACTGCCTAAAAAAATTGAAGAGTCACACAACTTGCAGACATCAGTGGATCCGTCTCCGATCCTCCAGAGCCTTCAGGTGATTACCGAAGAGTTAATTGAAGAGGTTAAGGATGAAGATAAAAAGGAGCGTGAGAAGGACGTCACCATGTAAGGTTCATAAAAATAAAATTAGTCTAATTTATTACATAGCTAAACAAGATGAATACAAATCGTAAGCTGATTACAATCGTAAACTTGACCTCAATCACACCTGATGTTAAGTGAAGATGAGGCGAAGGCGGAAGCGTACTGACCCGGAAACCCAAATACACACGATAATACACAAATAATGACAACCGGAACACAACAATGCTATTAATATTGCTGCTTGGCGGCAGATGGCACCGTCGCAAGGTCGCCTGTCTCTCAGTCTTTTACAGGATGCACTTCGGTGAGTGTGCGTTGGAATTACATCGCAATATATTTACGAAAACTTAATGTACGTAAGAAAGAATCTGTATTTGTTTAGGAAAAATTGTGAAATACACAATGTTAATACAAGATATAAAAATAAACTTGCTGTCCATAGCAGTCGCTTACACAAAGTCACTAAGTCATTCAAGGGACAATGTATACGCTTTTACAATAAGGTTCCGGAAGACATTCAAAATTTGCCTTTAAATAAATTTAAAACAACCATTAAACGGAAACTATGTGCCAAAGGCTATTATAAAATGTCTGACTATCTGGATGATAAGAATGCGTGGACATGAACCGCTCGCCATTATCCAGTATATTTTATTCTTATTTTCTTTGTCGAATCATAAATTTTACAATTAGGTATCTCAAATTGTATTTGTATTGACTTATTTAAAAAGAGCAACCCTGGAGTTTCTTGCTCGTTCTTCTCTGGGGAGACTGCCTAGTGAATGAGCGATAACTGTATGTCATGACGATTTCAAATGTTATTCTTATAACTTACGAAATAAAAACATTTTTGATTTTGATTTGATTTTGATTTTACACAATCTTAGCCCACCATCGCCATTTCATCTTCGGACTACTAGGCGTGGGGAGGGATTCCACCCGTATGTAGTTAATATACCGAACATTCGGTGGCACTAAGCGGTTCGACTCTTCGTTCATAATGCGAACAGCCAAGGCATGGAACTCCCTTCCGGCGTCAGTCTTTCCTGAATCCTACAACCTTGGGATCTTCAAGAGCAGGGTGAATAGGCATCTACTGATAACGCGTGCTTCATCTTCGTCCATATCGTCACTTCCCATCAGGTGAGATTGTGGTCAAAAGCGTATCCAGTTAACCTTAAAAAAAAGAAATAAGATTTAGATAGGATGGTGGTAGCTGGCCAGGCGGACATTGCCCTACCACCAACCAAACCGAGTACTTAAACATGTACCCCGCTGGGGATCGGACCCGCGAACTCCGATGCGTAAACTGTTGTTTACATTGAGCCACGGAGGCGGTGGTATTATGTTTAAGAGACTGATCCGATGATGGTGTTTATGCTGCCAGATCAATGACTGGATCAGTTGTGATTTTAGAGGAATTATTGGTTAATCTGTGGTGGAATATTCCTCCATCTAGTCTATTTAGCTTCTGTACTATCATCAATATCCTTATCGGTCTCCCAATTTAGGAGGTCCGGTTTCGATTCCCAGATAAGCCATGTATCAATGCGTTTTTGAATTTAATTTAATTACTTATGTGTAAGTCGCAGTAACAAACATACATATAGACAATACCATGCATTCACAAACTTTCGCTATTATAATATTAGTTGGGATAATAAAAAAATATATTACACAATTAGTTTTATATCTACATCTGAGCAACACTAACATCACCATTACGACGGATTCTGTTCCACGTACCACCACGTACAGTAGCGTACACGTACGTTCAATGACAGCGTAGTGTTGGGCCAAATTTATTTTAATGTAAGATTATAACCGTCCTATAGCCTTAGGATTTTCAAAAGCACATCGTCACTTTCCATCAGATGAGATTGTGGTCAAACGCGTATCCAGTTAATCATAAAAAAAGCCCCGTTGTGTAAACCTATAATTTTGTATACATTGAACACGGCGGTTGTGAGCTTATTAAAGTATGATTTCAATATAATAATTACCAAACCATTTAATGTTCATTTTATTTTCTTATTTTCAGTGTCAATACACCAACAAACAACAGACAAACCAAGGTACTTATACATATTTCACGATTAGTACAGTCGTCTACAACATAAAATATACCCCTTGCTCCGTAGTGCGCTGGAACTGTTGAATTAGATAAGCCGTGCAAGGCAAAACAAGCCGTAGTCTTGCAGGAACATGAAACATATCCTTGGCTTGTGTTGCCTGAGGCCGAATTAAAATCACGAGTTTATGATGACGTAGTGACAGATAGAAATAGAAGTAGGTATATGGAACGAATGAGTGAAAGGAGTATAACAGAAGGGTGAATGGAAGGGTCAGTAAAGATCGAAACAAGTGACTGACGTACTCATAAACAGTCAGGTGCGGTCAACCACTAAACGACGTACGTGTATGAAGCATTAGATAAGAGTGGAAGATGAAAAAGTGGTATATCAGGATCATTGATCAACATAATCGATTGCTATTCAAAATAGGCTCAGATACTGCAATTTCGTTTAAAAATATAACTAACTTTATCTACTCACTTAACAACATACTGCAAAAATTTCTTCAAAATTTGTCCTACGAGGATACAAAGAAGTTATTGACTGTCTTGAAGTAGCCTTTAAAGCATAGATTTATTCTGTATATATCTACTTTATTTATAGATATCTAGTTTGTACCTACAGATGGTTATATTATTTTAATTTATAGAAGCCCTAGCTTCGCCTGAAACACAGGATTTTTCTAGTTCAGGCACTAGTGGTACAGTTGCAATTCAGTATTATTATGTAGATTCTATGTTTCAATTTACCATTTGAATTAATAAATATATTTGATTTGACTTGATTGAAAGTGGAAAGCTATTGTTTCGCAACGCAACGGGAGCGGGCATCTGGACCGGATTATTGTCATTTAAAGATAATTCTAGTACAAATAAACCTGTATAATCTATAAAGGAAATAGTATACTAGACTGTGTGCCGCAGCATATGCTGAGTCAGAGCCCTTTCAGTATACAGTGGGTATAGCCTATCGCTGGAAAAAATCTTGTATGGTGTGCGTCAGTATATTAAGCTTTCATTTATTTACTTATTCTATTTGTTGATTACATAGGGTTTATTATTGCTGTTCTTCTATTTTGCTTGTATGTACTGTGCAGTGAATAATAATGTTTTTATCTATCTATCTAAATAAATCGACTTTATCCACAGTTTCTTCCACCGTACAAGACGAGGTACATTGTCAAGATGGTGACGTTACTGGCTAGCTGGTTGTTCTTCGTTGTCATGTTCTTGATGTATGATGAGCAAACGAAAGTGCTACTGGGGTCTTCTGTGGTCTTCGATAATGTAAAACGTGGGTATATTCAGTGAACTTAAATAGTTATAAACATTATGAAAGCAGCTTATATAAAAGAACATAATGGTGTTATTTTTATTACTAAAATAAATAACAACACATTCACTGCCTCACGATAATGAGAGACAGCAATCTGCGGCACAAAAATATTTTATTGTTTGTATAGGTTATACGTAGGGGCTCGTTAGCCCCCTGCACGTTGCCTGAGTGTCGCGGGCGGCTACATCTCGGGGCGAGTAGGATGACACCCCCCGGTGCGACCGGGGGGGTGTAGTCGCATCGGGCCCTGTCGCGCCTCATACCGCTCTCTGATTGCGATGTGAAGCGCGAGAGCGCCCTCCGGGAAATCCCAGGTCCTCTCTACTGCCGAGGAAGGTCTATGAAAGTACTATGAAAATTTCAGAAACATATTTGCAGGTGGCACAAAAACCTGTATCTAACTATATATTTATCCGAACACCGTATCTACTTACGTAAGTAATTACAATGAATTACAGGTCTCACACTAAAAACTTCAAAAAGCGATACGACAATCCGATTGGAACTCTCTGGACCTTTCTTGTCAGAACTTGAAGAGATGATGATGAATTCGAGTGAACTAACAATGAAGCACCAGATTCAAGTGTGGATGAATAGATTTGATAACGAAAGAAATGAGGTAAAACAAACTATAGTATAACAACAAAAAATTTCCGTGGCTATCCTCTGGATTTTTCCTCTCATGAGCACTTAATTCAAAACACATTTCTTTTCAAATAAAACATCGCCAAACTAAATACTTAATTTTATTGCTATAAAACTTATAAGTGGATTAGGCATAAGTCAATTAATTCTCATTTGTTTTGTGTTTACCAACGACTCTTTGGTGTAATGGTTAGAAACTCTAAAACGTCGCGGGTTCGAATCCCGCTAGGGGCATATGTTTGTATGATGAATATAGATGTGTTCCCGAGTTATGGGTGTTTTCATTTATAATAAGTATTTATTTACAAAAAAAAAAAAATTTATTTGTGTAGTTTATCAACCATCTGGTATCCATAACACAAGCCTCTAGACGCTTACTGTGGAGCTAGATGGCGTTGTGTGTATGTGCAAAGATATTTATTTATTTATTTATTTATTTATTTATTATTATTTATTTTGTATGGACCTTGACCGAAATGTTCTGCTAGATAACCTTGGAAAGTGGAATAATAATTTTGATAATGTCTAGAAATGGTGCCTAAATAGTACGAAATCATGTCGAAACGATAAAAGTACAATTGTAGTTTAAGAAGTATTCAACATTTTAAGTGAGCAATTCTGGTATCACGTATTCCTGGAATCCACAATACGCTGAGACTTTCTTTCTTTATTCTTTATTGCACATAAAAAACATGTTGACAATCAGTCGGAAATATTGTACAAAGGTGAGCTTATCTCTAATAGAGATCTCTTCCATCCAACCTCAGTGGTGGTTAGAGCATTAACTATGATTAGACTTTAACTATGATTATTTATTTTTTATTTTTTTTTATATGAGAGGGCGGCAAACGAGCATGCGGGTCACCTGATGGAAAGCAATCACCGCCGCCCATGGGCACCCGCAACACCAAAAGGGTCACAGATGCGTTGCCGGCCTTTGAGGAAGGTGTCCACCCCAGAATAAGTAGGGCAGCCTGAGCGATGATTATAATTAGTATTCCAAAAAACTGCATAAATAGCATTCGTACGTCTGGTGGATGATGACTCCTTTGATGACGCCTAAGATGGGGTCATCATCATTACAAAGTAAGAGTATGTATCAATTCAATATCTGTTACAGATTATACAATCATCAACTCTATATCTACAAGATCAAGACCTAATAGACCTCAGCATAGGAAAACCACGCTCGATCACATTTAACCTTAGACCTCCAGACTTAAACCAAAGCTGCACAATTTTTATAAACACTACCTCCAAACGACTGATACCGTTCACGTTAAGCTATAGTACGACATCGTTAGATGACGCTACTGGCGCTAGTTACGCTGTGTTGCTACTGATTGGCCTGTATATGCTGTTTATATTTGAGGTGAGATTTTGTTTTAATACAATTCAATTTGTAATGAGACCGAGGAATTTATGTTTAGTGAAACACGCGTTGTGATTTAGAAGGGAGGCTAGTGAGTTTGTAAACTGTAAAAGCATGCAAGGAATAGTATAATAAATTAACAAGTTAGTTTCCGTCTTATTACAAAAAGAAAGTGAGGCGCCATCAATACAAAAGTTCTATTATTTTGTTATATTTTTCGTTCAATTGACATTCCACAATTTGTCATTCGAATTCGCATAGGAGATTGCAACAGTGATTAATGAAAAGTAAAGGCGACAAGGCGTTACCCTGATCTACGCCAGAGCTCAACCAATTTAATATTTCATTTTCAACAGATAATCAACCGAACTATGTCAATAATATTGATGTCGACAATGTCGTTAGCAGTATTGTCTATGATTGGAGAAAGGCCTTCGTTCTCGGAGATCATATCCTGGTTGGATGTGGAGAGTCTACTGCTGATCTTCAGCATGATGCTTCTGACAGCGATTACGGCTGAGACGGGCGTTTTTGATGTTTTAGCTGTTTCCGTTTATGGGGTGAGATTTTTATTAGCGATGCAAAAAACTGAGAATTTTCAATTGTTAAACCTACGAAAATTTTACTCAATGTCGAACACAAAAATATAACTTATTGAACGTCTACATGTTGTTATTTCTTAAAAATTACATTGCTTGACAGAAGGTTGATTTAGGTAGAAGAAGCGACAAGAAACTCAGTAACAACACATCTTTTAAATAAGTATCCACCTTTCCAATTATAATTTATATTACATATTACAAAACAAAAGCAATTAACGTCAATTCCTTTTCAGGTTACGAAAGGAAACTTCCGGCCTCTAGTCTTTCTACTCTGTTGCATTACGACAGCTCTGTCTACGTTCCTTGAGAATGTGGCTACAGTGCTATTAATGTCTCCAATCATAATCCGGTACGTAATTATGAAGCACGTAATAATACTAGTGAAGGTTCCGCTTGTATTAAAAGTAGCCTATCCCGATATTTCTTATTATTATTCCCATTCTGATGACGAGAAAGAAATACAAACAATACACTCTCGCATTCTTAAAGAAAGGGCTCTAAGAAAGGGCCATGAGAGAGAAGCAAAGGGGGGGGGGGGGTTAAGGGAGGTCAAGAGAGTCAATCGCCGGAGGAGTAATCACCAAGCACCGAGATAATATATCTTTACACTAGGTGACTAGCTATACCTAAGATAATTAGATAGATCCCTTTATCGAGTTATCCACACTAACTTGTAAATACAAGAGTATGTCTGTCTATCTGTCAGTTACCTTTCTACGACTTTGAACCGATCGTATTGAAATTGGTAGAGGCATTCTGGGGCTTAGAGAATATATTATGCCACTTCAAAATATATTATTTACTTCTTCACAACTAGGTATCTAGTTAGGTTAGAACCTAGAAAACGCATATTATGCTACTTTCAGATAAGATATGTTTTTTACTCTTTCACAACTAACCATTTGAGTCGATCGTATTTAAATTTGGCAGAGAACTATCCTAGAAGCTGGAAAAGGATATAGGATACTATAAGACAAGACAAAGATAAGACAAAAGATAATACAAAAGCCAACACAAAAGGCTAGACAATAGAAAAGACGAAAACAGGATAAACGCCAAGACAAAAGATTAGAAAAAAGACAAGACCTAAGATAAGACAAAAGACTACCCAAAAACACACAACACACAAGAGTGCACGAGAAAGTCATTTCACGCGGGCGTAGCCGCGGGCGGAGCACTGCTTGTTTTATAACAGAGAGATAGTGAACAGAAAGATACTTCAATGAGTAAGCCATTATTAAGGGATCGTATACCACTAACTGTGTTTTGTCTCGATGTAACTTTCAGAGTATCCGAAGTAATGGATCTGGACCCAGTACCCATATTGATGATCATGTCGATATTCAGTAACATTGGCGGTGCTGCCACAGCCATAGGAGGGCCCAATGCCGTCGTCGCTTCAGACGGTGACGTTATACAAGCTGTGAGTTTGATCATATACACTCTCATTTGGTATGATAATAAACAACCGACTTCAATAGGGTTCCATTCTTTATCTCTGAAGTAAGTACCTAGGTACATCAAATCTTAACTAAATTAATTTGGGACGACCTTTCCAAATAAAAAAATTTATTGAAATCGGTTCATATGCCGGAGATTTGATATGACAGGGCAAAAACTGAGAACTTCCTCCTC
Source organism: Oegoconia quadripuncta (assembly GCA_949316235.1). Lineage (NCBI taxonomy): Eukaryota > Metazoa > Arthropoda > Insecta > Lepidoptera > Autostichidae > Oegoconia > Oegoconia quadripuncta. The sequence continues at coordinate 27,060,542 of OX438749.1, forward strand.
TCTTGAATATAGTGATTAGAACCATTCACATGGTATCGCTGACGCAGCGATAACCGTGGCGTGGACATGCGACATCAGGATTTTCGTTTTTGCGGCGGCGGCAGTGTTTGTCGCGATGTCAAAGTTTAAGTTCCCGCAATGTTTAAGCTCTCGCAATGTTTATGCTCCCGCAATGTCAGTGTCTTCGCTCCCTTCATTTTATATACTAGTCATATATATCTCGATTTATGATTAGGTATCGATTGAATTAACCATATCAACATTTCGTCTTTTCAGGGAATAAATACTACTAATCTCACAGCACACATGACGCTTGGTGTGCTTCTGGTATTCATGCAGGCTTCTATGCAGATCAGGTACATGTTTAGAGACACCAACAAAGTGAGGCCTAAAGTGTCCAGAAACATTCAAGGTAAGCTTTAATTGGCAATAATTAAATTAGTTATTTTGTGATAGAATTACTTGTATTTTTGACGTTTGAAAAGTTTTATCAATCAGAGAGTTCTAAGAAACAGTAAGATAATGACAAACGTTGGGAATGTTGAGAGTGAGGGACTGAATGACAACTATGACTGAATGGCTACAAGAGAGCTCTTTGAAAATTGACTTGTTCTGTTCAAATGTTCCCCAAAAATGTGCTGATAGGAAAAAGCTCACCTGATCATGCAAATTTTTCCACTCTGAACGCTCCAATTCCGTTTATAATGTAAAGAAATAAACATTGATTAATAAGAATTGATAATGATTGATGTACCAGCGGGGTACATGTTTAAGTACTCGGTTTGGTTGGTGGTAGGGCATTTTAAATGTCCGCCTGGCTAGCTTCCACCATCTTATCTAAATCTGCCGCCAAGCAGCAATGTTAATAGCATTGTTGTGTTCCGGTTGTCAGAGGTAAGATAGCTAGTCCTCCAAATGTGTTGGGGTTTCCGGGTCAGTACGCTTCCACTTTCGACCTCATCTTCACTTAACATCAGGTGTGATTGAGGTCAAATACCAAACCGTTGTGCATAAAAAAAAATTGATGATTGAAGGAAACTGAAAATTGAAGAAAAGAAAAGGGATCGCGTTTCAAACCCTGTTTATGACTATAAAATTAAAAAATCTAGAAATTTTCCAGAAATACACAACCAGATATCCATATTTCGTCGAGCAGCCGACTCCCTCACTCATCTGACCAAAGAAGTACACATGGTGAGAGAACGAATAGAGAGGAAAATTGCAAAGTTGACTTCGCAACTGGAAGTGCTGGCCAGAGAAAGGAATAATAGACACACGCCAAAAGGATCTTACGAAAACACTCTTTTGGAATTAAATAATGAGGTAAATTCTCACAGCACTTGAAGATAATTATAAGTAATATTAAATAATTACAATACAATACAATAATTCTTTATTAGTGAATATAGATAGATTTCATGTCAAGATGTTACAATAGATTATGTGCTCTATTTCAACCAATAACTCACTCCTCATCTATCTCAATATTCTCGTCTCCGCCATGCTGTTCTCTCAACTGTCTTCCTGATGGCCCAACACTCCCATTTACTTATAACGACAGGTCTTACTAAAGATTTATATATTTTGACCTTTAACCTCAGAGGCATTCGTGAGTCACGTATTGTTCCCATGACCTGTCTCCATGTCATCCACACACACGGCGTGTGCCAATATGAACAAATGAAACATTAATAATTAAAACGATGCAAATAAATCCACCAAAGAACCAGCTATGAATTTTTACAGACTATCTCGGATTTTTGGTAAATATTTAAAGTTATATAGAATATACGTTGAATAATAAGTGAAATGACAACAATGAAAAGAAGAAAGAAAGATACATTTACACATCTCGTGATACAAACTTTCAGGTACAAATATTACAAAGTGGAGACATTTAACAAAAGTTCAAACTTCAAAACTTCAGCATTTATTTTCAACATGATATCATTTGTTGAATGTCAATTTAAATCTATTGGAAATAGCGCTAAGCATTTTTCGGTCAGTTAGTATGTCCAAGCTACCACCGCTTCGGAAAGGGAAATCATCTGTGGGAAAAGAAGCGGCGCAAGAAACCCACAGGATCATTTTCTTTTCTTTTTTTTATGTATATAAAAGTATACAACTAATACAATTTTATAATTTTTGGGGAGCAGGGTGAACTATACCAAGCGTTTTTGTCATTCAGGTAGTCACTAACATGGTTTTTAAATTGTTTTTCATTTAGATTAATTATATTCTCAGGTATAAGGTTATAAAAGCGTGTCCCATAAATGATGTATTAACTTTTATTCTATGTTAAGTAAGGTATATTCTATATTAAGTAAACATAGTGTTTGCCATCTAATTGCTGGTGTCTCGAGGCATATCAGACCTGAACTTGGTGAGCTTGGTGTGATGGCTGATGTTTCATCTCTCTATTACAGTACAAGATGAAAGATAAGGTGCTTCTGGCAAAAGCAACTTTCGCGATGTGCTTCGTCGCATTGTTTTCTTTACATACTGTTTACGGACTGAGTGAGTACCTAATTCTTCACATTTGAAGCAGTTGGAATACATTAACCATGTATATAATGATTGCTTGGTGACAGGGTTGCAGCCAGCATAGAGAAACTTCTTTCAGCCGTCTAAGTAACCGTGTTCCGTTTAAAAGAACTAATTTTTCTCCATTCTTGTAATGAGATTTCAGCCTGGTTTAGTAACCGCCTTTCGCTGGAACTAGTTTTTATGTAGGACGGATTCGTACTTGACCTCAATCACACCTGATGTTAAGTGAAGATGAGGTCGAAGGTGGAAGCGTACTGACCCGGAAACCCCAACACATTTGGAGTACTGGCTATCTTATCTCTGACAACCGGGACACATCAATGCTATTAACATTGCTGCTTGGCGGTAGATTTAGATAAGATGGTGGTAGCTAGCCAGGCGGACATTTAAAATGCGCTACCATCAACCAAACCGAGTACTTAAACATGTACCCCGCTGGCGATCGAACCCGCGACCTCCGAATCGTAAACCCAATGTTGTTTACATTGAGCCACGGAGGCGGTTAACTCGTATTAAAATGCCATTATTGGTCACCCATCTAAGGACTGACTGCGCCTGACATTGCTCAATGATTTCAAAAACCGTCTTACGTAACCCTAAATTGAACATCTATAAAACTACTGACAAACTCCAAATATAACAAGCTAAATAGCTTCGAAACAGCTTGCAGACGTTCGCTTCAGCAGATGACGTGCTGCATTACACTAACTAAATTATATACATTACTTGCAGATCGAGTTTCTGTCAGTTGGGCAGCGTTGCTAGCTGTCATTCTGCTACTAATCCTGACGAATAGAGATGACTTAGAACCTCTACTGCGACGTGTGGAGTGGTCGACACTTCTATACTTAGCTGCATTTTCTGTTTTCATTGAGGTGCCTACCCACATTCAGCGCCATTATAGTTATTCATACAAAGCTAGGGAATGCAATCTCATTCTCGCGAGATCTTGGCCATATTTACCGAGATTAATTTCGGCCGAAAATCGAACGAGATCTCGCGAGAAGCTTGAATACAATGTGTTTCAATGCGAGGTGAAAGCCGTAAAAATAGGGCATATTAGGTAAGTGAAATAGAAGTTATTGGCATAGGTAGCTTATTTTTTTTTTAAACCACACATTAGATTCTGGATCATAGAAAAAAGAAGACTGATTAATAAAACTTGTTACATATTAAAGTATTATTAAGAAATACATAGGTAAACATTGTAATAATTTTTCTATATTAAATATTCTTTTTTTTGGTGTAAATAAAAAAAAATAACACACGCTAATCTCGTGAGATCTCGTAAATGTCGATCTCGGCTTCGTCAAAATATGACGAGATTGCATTCCCTATACAGAGCTGATTATTAATGGTAGCATGATATTCAAGTTATACTATCGACAGTCCTCTGAAGTGAGCCGCTGTATAAATTTTCATTTTAGAGAACTTCGTATGGTACAGTTTAAACAGCCAGCATGTACCATGTAAAATTGCCCTGTATGGTTAAGTATGGTGATGACTGTACAACGCAACATCATAATTGCCCTAATAGACGTCCCGATTTGACTGGCGCCGACCACCCAACCACGACCAAAACGGAGCACGTGTAAGGTAGTCGTTCCAACGTGGTTGGGCATGGGCAACTGATGGTTGGATTACCGACCGTCGGAACGTCTGCAGCAAATTGGCGCCAGCCAAATTGGGACGTCTAACTGAACTTTAATATCAGTCCTCTAGTTATAATATTTATTTATGGAGACTATTTTGTCTATGCAATGATCTACTTTATATTATAAAAAAATAATACGCGGTAACGTCTTTAAAAGACATAAGCGACATCGCTGCCGCGCTCGGTAAACTTCCACCTCAATCACACAAGATGGTAAGTGAAGATGAGATGAACTCTTAACTTGTTTGGAGGAGTAGCTCCTCCGCCTCCGTGGCTCAATGTAAACAACATTGAGTTTACGATTCGGAGGTCGCGGGTTCAATCCCCAGCGGGGTATCAGGTGTGATTGAGGTCAAGTACCAACCCGTTATGCATGAAAACTTAAAAAAAATGCGTTTTATCCCGGCTCATAACATGTCTATACCAAGCCAAATGTTTTCTTTTCAACTTTTCTGTCACGGGTGCCGCTTACTCCCTCTTACATACTCATTAGATCATGGATAGGAAAAAGATAGGTTGCTCCTAATCTAGAACCAAACGACATCCTCCCTACTGTCTTCTGAAAGGCCGTCATTATCTTGCTCTCATGATCTTTGAAATTCCAGGTTATATCCAGGTTACAACTGATCAAGTTTGCTGGAGATGTAATGGAAAAACTTATTCTAAAGATGGATGACAGTGCAAGGCTTGCTTTCGCCATCTTAGTTATACAATGGGTAAATTACAATGTTATTCTCGGCTTCGTAGTTTACAGACTGTTTTTTTTTTATGATTGACTGGATTCGCGTTTAACCACAATCTCACCTGATGGAAAGTGACGATGTGGTCGAAGATGAAGCACGCGATCCCAGTAAATGCCTATTCACTCTGCTCTTGAAGATCCCAAGGTTGTAGGATTCAGGAAAGACTGACGCCGGAAGGGAGTTCCATGCCTTGGCTGTTCGGATGATGAATGAAGCATCGAACTTCTTAGTGCGAATATTCGGTATATTAACTATATACTTATATAAGTATTATTTATAAATATCTGACCTATTGGCAAGCATGGACATATACATACATATATAGACTCGACGATATACATACATATCAGTGGCGTGCCCTCCACACGGGTAGAAAGGCAGTGCCTATCCTTGTAAATTGTAAACTTTCCTCAAAATACATTGTCAAGAAAACTGATTCATACTGATGTGAACATAAATTCTAAACAGTTGTGAAGATTGTTATAAGCATAAGTTATTATTTTGTAGTTGTATATTTTTTTCTCAATTAATAGCAAATTTTATCATTCTGCCTACCCTGTGACAAAACGCAAATTAGGACCTGGATTAACATATAGGCTAATTTATTTGATGAACCTATTTCGATGAAATCTTCCACGCGGACGAAGTCGCGGGCGGAAAGCTAGTATGCGTATAAAGTTTCATTAGAATCGGTTTACTCGCATCGAAAAATTTGGACTTGAAAGTTTGTTGAAATATAAACCCTCTCAACTCTTATGATGAGTTTTCTTCAATCAATCAATCAAGTACACTTTATGGCACAAAAATTCTATAATGCACTTCATAAATATAGCTTAAAAAAAAAATTGTACAACCAGGCGGTCTTATCGCTATTTCTACCAGACAACCTTTGGGTAGAGAAAAAAGTAGAACGGGATTAAAGCAAGTAGGTTGTGCACCAATGACTTTAAAATATATAAAATAATAGATACCGATGAACATCAACTTACATGTGGTGATAGTGTAAAATATACCTACATATATAGTGATAAATTGTTATATATACATATACAACATATGTGAGACCAAACAAAGAAAATAATGGATACTATAATTATGAAATCTCAGAACCACGAATATGGCAACAGTCAAGACACTAGAAAATGTACCTTGACTTGTGCTCTAAAAGTAAATGATGATTGTGCACGACATATAGACTCGGGAAGGGCGTTCCATAAACGAATTGCCTGCAGTGTATAAGATTTGCTATAGTAAGTTTTCTTTTGACAGATATCAGGCGTAATGTCAGCATTGATTGACAACATACCTCTAACCACATTAATGACGAAGGTGGTGATGACCATCGGTTCTAACCCTCACTTGCATCTTCCTCTGGCTCCTCTGATGTGGTCGATGCTATTTGGAATCTGTTTAGGAGGTGAGTTGCCATGTGAAAAATTGCTACCAACTCGACCGCCTCTTTCGCTCACGTGAAGCAAGTGAGTGATTTTGTGTTGTCTATTTTTTATCCACAACGGGTTACCACTTGACCTCAATCAAACCTGATGTTAAGTGAAGATGAGGTCGATGGTGGAAGCGTATTGATCCGGAAACCCCAACACATTTGGGGGACTGGCTATCTTATCTTTGACAACCGGAACACAACAATGCTATTAACATTGCTGTTTATTCATTTCGAAAAATTAGGACTTGAAAGTTGTATGGAATACGGTGCGGGATAAACCCTCTTAATATATTTTACATTTTGTATACAGTACAGTATAAAACCACATTTCAGGTAACGGCTTCCTGACCGGCTCAAGCGCGCACGTGGTGTGCGCAGGAGTGGCTGAGCAACACGGCTACAAGGTTGGCTTCGCGCGTTTTTTCAAACTTGGCTGCCCTGTCATGATCGGCCATCTTGTAGTTACATCTGGCTATTTAATACTTTGTCATTGTATTTTGAGTTGGTAATTTATGTTGAGAACAGAATAGGTATGATTAAATGGGGTACAATAACTTGTTTTGGTATAGATTCTAATTATAAAATTCAGAGATAAGGAATATCAAACTCAACTCGTTTTGCGACTGAGTGAAATTGAAACGTAAGAATTATTTAATCAAACCTCATTTTGGTACTGAGTGACATTCAGACGTAGGTAAGTATTACCAAATCCAACTCCATTTTGCGACTGAGTGAAATTCAAACGTAAGAATTATTTAATCAAACCTCATTTTGGTACTGAGTGACATTCAGACGTATGTAAGTATTACCAAATCCAACTCCATTTTGCGACTGAGTGAAATTTTGTAAGTATTATAAAAGTCAAGTTCATTTTGCGACTGAGTGAAATTGAAACGTAAGAATTATTTAATCAAACCTCATTTTGGTACTGAGTGACATTCAGACGTAGGTAAGTATTACCAAATCCAACTCCATTTTGCGACTGAGTGAAATTTTGTAAGTATTATAAAATTCAAGTTCATTTTGCGACTGAGTGAAATTCAAACGTAAGAATTATTTAATCAAACCTCATTTTGGTACTGAGTGACATTCAGACGTATGTAAGTATTACCAAATCCAACTCCATTTTGCGACTGAGTGAAAAATTAACAAACTTGATTAACTAAACATTTATTCACTAACAGATCACAATAACTTTTCGTTTAATACTACACCAACCACAGTTTTTTTTTTCAAGCTACTAACAATACAAAAAGGTAACATGAAAATATTTTTGAGCAAATTTTAAAAAAGAAATACAATATCTAAACATAGAAACCAAAAAAATAAAAACTTTATCAACAAAAATATTTTAACAAATACTGTTTAAAACTTATTAAATATAAATTATAGTAGTATACAATTTCTTTCTCTACCTACTTCTGTAGATACAGTATTCTACTTTTGGTAAACCAACGAAGGAAGCTCAGAAGTAAGCGATATTTTACCAATAAACAAATAAATTAATAAATATTTCGGACACTTACACCAATCATCTAGTCCCAAACTAAGCAAAGCTTGTGCTATGGATACTAGATAACGGATAAACATACATAAATATTTATATAAACATCCATGACTCGGGAATAAATGTTCGTATTCATCACACAAATACTTACCCCTCACGGGATTCGAACCTGCAACCGTTGGTTTCGCTGACAGCGTCACTATCCACTACACCAACCTGTCGTCATGCCATGTATCTCTTTTGGAGAGACATTAAAAAAAAATTATTTGCCTTAATTTTGGGTAACTTACAATATTCCCACAACAGTCAAACGCATGGATGACGGTCATCATGATTCATGTTATCATGATCGTAACCTACCATGATTATGTGATTTATGCTCAACGGGTTGGTGCTTGACCTCAATCACACCTGATGTTAAGTGAAGATGAGGTCGAAGGTGGAAGCGTACTGACCCGGAAACCCCAACACATTTGGGGGACTGGCTATATCTTATCTGACAACCGGAACACAACAATGCTATTAACATTGCTGTTTGGCGGCAGATTTAGATAAGATGGTGGTAGCTAGCCAGGCGTACATTTAATATCCCCTACCACCAACCAAACAGAGTAATAAATATATACCCCGCTGGGGATCGAACCCGCGACCTCCGAAACGTAAACCCAATGTTGTTTATATCGAGCCTACTACTAACTAGGTTACCGTTACAATATTGCCACAACAGTCAAATGCATGGATGACGGTCATCATGATTCATGTAATCATGATCGCAGCCTACCATGATTATGTGATTTAAATACTATTATTTTAAATATTAACAGTAAAATATCACCTACTTTTCAAAATGTAATACTTAGTAAAACAGAAATTGGTAACAGTGTTTATACTATATCTAGGCAATTTGGTGCATCAATTCACTAGTAGGCACTTGACATACAATCACTAACATTATATATAATCAACGCTTGCTTTGTAGGGCTTGGGATCTAAAAAGGCTACTTTCAGCAATTTATTACAGTACAATCCATTTCCCATTCTCTAGCAATTCATATTTTTTTAGCTATTTTTATTTTATTTTATTCAGGACAACTAACAGCTACACAATACAATTATGTTTTATAATCTTATATGTAGACAATGGAGGTCATTGTGTAACCAACTCCGTCATCCACGACAATTTTATATATAACTGCAAAGATAGAAAAGCAATCCGAACCTGTTAATTTAAAAGTTAAGTATCACTAATGTCCGACAGGAGTTCCATACACTGTTTCTCATATTGATTTTTAGACATAAAGCTATATTGAGTGTTTATTAGTTCTGTGACGTTCATACATGATGATTTCTTTTAAATACAGAATAAATCAAAAAATCATTCTAATTTGCACACTAGAAGCCTAAAAGCTATTTAGACGACTTACTATCCATGTGGAATTTTCTGAAATAAATTATTTGAATAACCGTAATTAAAGCTACTTACGTATTATTCATGATTGGCTTTTAAACTTTTCGACTGCAGATCAGAGCTATATTTTTGATTTATGTTGTATTTAAAATTTTACAATACAACACAAAATTAAATGCTCTTTATTGCACAAAATAATTTACAATAATATACCCAATGACAGCGCCACTGGATGGAAAGAATCCTCGTAAATATTTTTATAAAATTTTGCAATGGCATGACTTTGCAAGTATCCTCAAGTAATGTGAATCAGATCATGCTTCATTCAAAATAACCTTTTTAGACCTTATATAATAAATCGCACAATTTACCTACATGTAGTTTTGTAAACTATAAAAAACGACTAAACTTTTAGTGCATTCTTTTGCTTTGTAATATTTTGTGACATTTGAGAACATAACGATAAGAACGATGCGAGTCACATTTTATTTTCTAAAAGAGGTTATCGATTCGACAATATAATAATATACTCCACATTTTCTCCGACATTTATGAAGCGATTTTAATCATTCTTAATTTGTATGAAAGCACCAGGGTTGTCCTGTATAAATTTGGCGAAGAGCTCATGATGCACTCTGGATATACAGAACGGAACCTTACTGAAGTCAGTTGCTATCTAGAATGTTTGTGTGTGATAAATAGAAATATAATTTACCTGAGTCATAAATGTTGAATAAATATTTAAGTATGTGTATTCTCCATCTGGTATCCATAGACTTGGCCTTGTTTGGGAATAAATTAGGTAAGTGTAATATGTTCCATTGTTACTCAATCCTATTCATTATCAAGATTTTTTGGATCCCATTCAGCGCGATGTTGCATTTTTGATTTTATTTCTTATAATTTGTGCATTCTGAGTTTGTAGCTTGTGCAGTAAAATTGTGCAGTAAAAGTGAGTGATGGTGTACAAGTGAAGGGAAGTGTAAATTAAAGTACATAACGAAGCTTTCGGGTTCACATAAGAAGAGTCCATAAATCTCTTAAAGCATTCTGCCACTTTACTTAAGAATGAATTGGCCGTGACTAGACTCTGGATACGTCAAGTATACGACGAATGATTTCTGTTGACTGAGATTGACTTCACTAAAATGAAGAAATAAGAAAAATAAGACATGGCTGCATGGGCTTAGATCACCGTCTCGCCATGTCTTATTTTTCTTATTTCTTCTGAGAGGAGTGATATGAAACGAAAAAAAAGCAATGAAAAAAACAACATTCTCTCAATTTCTGGAAAATAATATAACTCTCTTCGTTCTTCCCTTTATATCCTCATTTGAAATGCTGCATTTTGCCCTGCGTGTTTCGTAAAAGAAACAACAGAGAGCATTACCTCCTCAAATAATTAACAGTTATTCTACATTCAGTTTCCCAGACCTTTAATGCACTGTCATGTCAATGGTGCAGTTAGGCGGTTCTTGACATTCACTAATATCGATTACGGCAAAAGCATTAACTACTACCGTTTTTTCGTTAAGTACTTATTATATTTTATTTCGTATCTTATTTTTACATTAGGTTGCGAAAATATAATAATTTTAAATGGCGTTTACATTTTCGTGTAATAAGCACAATATATATGTCCGAGATAGTGATAAAAAATCGACGGAGTTTATAATTTGGACAGTCACATGACTATCATAATATGCGGGTTGCTACAAGAAGTGAACCTGGTGGCGTTGTTATCGCCAAGAATGGCACAGTAAGGAGATCTTCATGATTCATCGAAACTTATTATTCATATTGCTACCAGCCGTCAAGGGGGACGGACCACCACGTACCACCTCAACGAGTGTGAGTGACTGTTACGTATTATCACGGTGAAGAATGTCATGGAATTTGAGCAGGAGGGATTGTAGCCTACTCCGGATGAATCCCACAAATTGCATGCGAGAGCCAAGTTGGATAGCATGAGGGGCATGCAAATATTTACCCTTCATTGAGTAAGCAACTCAGGTCGGGTCATAACTGAATCTTATGATTTGTGTGTGGGTAAGTGGTCCGTAATTGCCTCCTGAAAGGTGATCATCCGAGTGCCATTAGTGTCAGAACATTATGTCATTCTATTTCATTCCTAGTGTAATTCTGATATCCTATTCCCTTTAGTATGACATAATATCGCAATTGCCTGAGCCACCCTATACCACGTGACGCTAGCACCGTCCCAGTCGCTAGCAACGCCCGCCCGTGCTCCGACATATACATCTGTTTTGTTTTATGTTTATTTGTTTATATGTTTGTATACGTAGTTTATATAGGTAATCTCTCAATCTTATACTGACATTTAAATAGTTATTCAATTACAGTAACTGCTTTCGAAATTGGATATTCATTAAAAATTTTTTAAACAATTTCTGGAGTTGACGCATTTCCATTTTCGTAATTAGTTTCCAAAATGGATACTCCGTTTTCACTATAATTGTTAGTACTATATTAATTCTGTGCTATAATATAAATAGATTATAAAGAGGGCATACCATTTCAGTTATTTCAATAACATTTTCAATTTCTTAACTACTCTCTGATATGGATATTATACAATTTCTATTTTCGTAACGAGATTCTAAAGCGGCTCTTCTCTTCTAAAGTAAACAATATTTACTCACTGTTATACTAGTTGTCTGGTTACAAATGGATATTATTGCCTATGAAATATTGGGACTAAATTTATACGTAATTTCAAAATTTATCAAAAAAATTTTTTCCTTCAACATTTTACTAACGAACACTTGAATTCGAACATTTTAATAAGATGATTTTAAATAGTAACTTTATAGTAAATAGCTTAGAAGCTAAACTTTAGCTTAGGCTGAAAATATGCAACGAAATAATGATGGTCAACTATTCCAATTTACATTCATATAAATAATTAAATAAATCACACAGATTGGCAAAAGTGATCATGACGCACCCCAGCATACCCTAAACTGATATCCATTAGATGTTTATCCCCTTTCCTTACTTTTAGGGCGCTTATCGGTACCACATTAAGCGATCGAACGCAAAAAATTTTACGTGCTACGCCTACTTTACCTGCATTGTACAAATAAACCTTTTCATCGCCGATTTTCATTGTGCTATTATAGCTGACCAGCATTATTTTAAACACCATTTCATATTACAATTTTGCTATCATCCCCTACGATTGCTTAGACACTATACTATTTGTATTGCCGTGTTTAATAGGCCTGATTTGCTTTAACTTTGTTGATTGTCCGTCAAATTTTATATCAACGTCGCAGTCGCTTAGCGGATGAGATACGATCGAAGACGTATCATCCTTCTTATGCTTATCTATAGGACTTAATGGAGTTACAAAGCCGCTGTCGACTTTATCAATATCAGCAGATTTTAGGTTTAAAGACATGCTTCTTTTGCTTTGAAATATACTTAAATCGTCCAAATACGATTTCGGAGCGATTTTTTCATCCAATTTCTTTAGATTTTCATCGAAATCATGTTTCAATTGTTTCTCGAACATTCTCTCTTGACGAATTTGTTCGTGAGTGTTCGCGAAGAAGCCTGTGTTCTTTTTGCCTAACTCTTTAAGACTTTCAGATAGGAGATCTGTTCTGAAACTTTCAGATCTTCTGTACTCATTTTCGGCTTTCTCTTCTAGAACTTTAAGAGGATACTGCCTAAGATTATTGGCTATTAAGCCAGAATGTACTGACTGAGATTTCTTCATCAAAAACTGTCTTCTATCATTTTCCAATGATGACTTAGTCTTTTCTTTGTTAACTGCATTCAAGACATCTTCTTTGGAAATCTTTGAAAAAAGATTGGGTGTACTAGCACCAGTTCTGAAATTCTTCTTTGGGTCCTCTTCTTCTTCGTTTGATGTGAATTTCAATATCTTTGAGCTAAAAGATATCTTCTTGCCATAGTTTTGGACGATTTTCTTGATTTCTAAAGGCATCTCTTGCTTGTGCGCTGTTAGGTAGCGGCTTAGTAATGTTAGTTGTTGTTCCATCAGTTTGTTTTGAGATTCGAGCCGGGTTTGTGATTTTTGGTAACTTGTGATGGCGTCCATTGCAGACTGCAAAACAAAGCTTTTGTTACTTCTATGTATTATATTTTAAACAATAAAATCTAGATCAAGTCTTTACTAGGTTTATTACATAACATCAGGTGTGATTGAGGTCAAGAACAAACCCGTCGTGCAAAAAAAAAAAGGTGTGCGTGCTTTATGGTCACATTCCATCACGTTTATGTTGATGAGTCTCCAGTACATATATAAGAGCGTCGGTGGATCAGCGGTATAGACGCGATCTCCCAATTTGGGAGGTCCGGGTTCGATTCCCAGGCAGGCCATGTATCAATGAGTTTTTAAATTTAATTTAATTACTTTACATCAATAACGAAAGTAATCTTGTATGTCATTTGTTTGTAGACTATGCTGTAGGGCGATTATAGGCTAAAGACATAGCGTACTTCGAACATACAAAATACAAAAAGTTTTTATTTTCTCACACAACAATGTTGGTACAATATTTAATAATAGGTGCCTAAAATTATGACGTGTATACAATGGTTTTTGAGAGAGACTCCGTAATTAGGAAACCTGTGTGACAGATCACCAGCCTCTCACCCTCTCTCATTGTGAGACAGTATGTGTCCAAAAACTTTAATTGTGTGTGTGTGAGAGGGGGTGCGGGGTTATGTGGGGGAGCTGTGTGTGGAGGTGTCTGTGTATATGTATGTATGGGGGTGTGGGTGAGTGTTTGTGAACATGAAATAAATCTAGCTCAATTGATTTAGTCTAGGAGTTTAGACCGACACTGCTATGATAAGTCAGTAACAGTGTCTCATAAATACTACAGGCTTATAGCACAAGATCGATTCGAGTTTATTTCTCTATATAACACTGCCCTGTCATTTTTGTCACATCATTTTTCTAAGCTGTATTTTTATTATGATAGGGAGTACTTACATCCAAATCCTCACTCATTCGGTTCTTGTCAGCAACCAGTTGCCTGTTGTCTTCAGTAAGTATGGCCATTCTTGGCATCTCCTCGCGTAGTACAGCGTATTCGACGGCGTAGTCGCTCAGTTGTCGGGATATGTCGAGGGACTGGACCTGAATGTATTAATTTGATTATTTTGCTACTCAATGCCACGTACGGGTGTAAATTGATGTGTTCAGTTTCACTGAAACCTTAAGACATTTTTGTATCAAATAAATTTTAGAAACCGGTCATAAAATTGATTTTGTTTACAAAAGCGGACAGTTATTTCCTAGCTTCTTTCACTCAAAGTGTCATAGAGGTTTGTTTCTTCACTGAGCTTTATTCTGAGCTAACATTATCAGTATAATATTAGCTCAGAATAAAGCTCATTAACTATCTTATCAAGTTACAGTTACAGTAGTTACAGTTAACTATCTTATCAAGGAGTTTCTGCTGTTGCCATTATTATTATTAAATTAAAGGCGTAACGGAGCTTTCGGGTTCCCATAAGAAGCCGCCAAAATCTTTTGTAAAGCATTCTGCCACTTTACTGAAGAATGACTTGACCGTGACTAGACTCTGTATACGCCAAGTATACGACGAATTACTTGTTTTGACCGAGACTGACTTATAAACTGAAGAAATAAGAGAAATTAGACATGGCTGTATGGGCTTAGATCCCTTTGCCTTATCCGAAAGGAGTGAATAAAACAAAAAAAAAGGGCTTTTTGGCGGGAACTCGGCGAGTGAAGTAGCATTTTTCTTTATAGTTCTTATAATTTGTGCATTCTAACTTTTGAAGCTTAATAATGGCAGAATATTGTGCAGCAAACGTTAGTGATGGTGTACAAGTGAAGGGAAGTGTAAATTAAAGTGCGTAACGGAGCTTTCGGGTTCCCACAAGAAGCCGCCAAAATCTTTTGTAAAGCATTCTGCCACTTTACTGAAGAATGACTTGACCGTGACTAGACTCTGTATACGCCAGTATACGACGAATTACTTGTTTTGACTGAGACTGACTTATAAACTGAAGAAACAAGAGAAATAAAATTTTTCACTCGAAACTGGCAGTAATGTCCCTCGACAGTGAGGTTGACTGGTTGCCATCCTCAAAAATAAGAAGAAGAAGAAGAAGATGGTGCAGGATATAAATATACAGCTGAAATAGTACCGATTGTGATTGAATAAGTAGAATAATGTGACTGGTTAACCTTCTTCATAACCTTCCCATAAATTCCTTTCGCCATGTCAGGTAGTTTGTGCTTCAGATACTCAGCCGCCTCCTCACAGCTTTCGCACATCATTAAACCGTCCTTGTGCGCTGAGAGCAATGCCAGGGACACTGAGAATACCACGTCGAGGGACTGAAGGAAGATGAGATCTGGAAGGAAAAGGAAACCAAACTTAGCTAGAGTGAGATGGCTCGTTTTAAATAAATGCAATATATGGGGTCCTTACCAACGAAATTGGCGTTTTGTATGAAGAATTTCATTAAGACTGTTTTCTCCATACAAACATTTTTTTTTGGGAACGGCATATCCAAATTTAGCTAAACTTTGTGTGTATTATCGGATAACATTAAGTTAATTATAGGCAGCGTTAATTTATAAAAGTTTTAGCGAATCTAAGAAATGATTATGGGAAGCACATGAAAAGAGCTCTGTTCAAATTTTTTCTATGATGTGATTTAGCCCAGAAATTAAAAAGTATTTCATGTGAAACCTTGAAATAATATTCCATTTTCCAAATAAAAAACAAATTTGGATATAGCTTTGAAAATCGCAGGAAATGGTATATATGATTAACCAAGAAAAAAAACTCCAATTTTATGGGTAAAGACCCAATACTTCTTGATGTTTACCAACAAATCACATTGATGCACCTATTATTTTACAAGATATTTCTGTCCGCGTGTCACGCAGACGTGAAAGCAGTTGTTATAGAAAACCCCTTTTCTTTGTAGCTAGTTGCAGCAGTTGTTATGTCGCTAATAGTTTTATAATCAATCATCAATCAATCAATCATTTATTTATTTGTGATACACAGGTGTACAGGTTGTTATGCTACATTAACTTATAAATATGATCTCTGTGATGAGCCAAATTGCCATACAAATATGGTAGTCATGTTAAAATAGTAGTGAAAAATAAACAACAGAATAAATTATATCCGCTAAACGATAACAGTAACATAGAATGAATAAATATTAAACAGTAAATAGCCTCCATTATTATTATGTATCAATTTCAAATTTTAAATTATGTATTATTTTTATGATAATGGCTGCATGTATGTTAACAACAAAAAATATTAAAAAAATAACATTTAATTTCAATCTTGCTATAAAAATGTCATAGTTAAGTAGGTAGTTTGCCATAATGTCAATTTATAATAATATTGTCTAATATTATAAGACGAAGTTGCAGGACATACAATGAAAATTTTGCAAAGATATGTCGTAGATAGCGATAAATTAGCGATAGAATTCATTATTCGAACGGTCCACTGTCTATCGTAATACGAGGTGGCGTTGGTATCGCCGGAAACGGTGCGGTGACGACGTTGACGTAATATAAGGTCTGACATCGAAAAGGAGAGAAACTTTGCTACCAGCCTTCAAAGGAGTCGGAGCTCCACTGAACACATCAACGACTGTGAGTGATACTGATTACCTACTATCACCGACGCGTGGAAGAATCCGGTGAGTCGTTAGTTAAATAAGAAGTTGATCATGGGATTTGAGCAAGGAGGAATTGAAGACCAGGTCCGGTTGAATTCCACAGACTGCACGCGAGGGTCAAGTTGTATGGCATGAGGGGCGTGCATATGTTTACTTTTCACCAGTAAGCATCTCGGGTTCCGTGATCATAATCGAATGTGAATACGTTGTGTATTCGCCTATAGTAACTTGCAATAATGTCGCCATTGCCCGAGCAACCCTTTACCACGCGACTAGCACCGTCCCGGTCGCTAGCAACGCCCACGCGCCCATTTACGACAGATATATTCAGTTACTCTTTGAATAAATTCAAGAAGCTCATATAGAATAGCACAGTAAATTAATCTAGGCAATTGTAATGTTATCTCATTTTTAGTCTGTTTTGTATTTACTTTGTAGGTAATATAAATGATTCAAAATAAAACTATAGGTCTATTTAGATGACTAAGTTAAAAGATGTATATTATACTGGCTTTTGGTCCGCGGCTTCGCCTGCTTGGAATATCATTATCGCGGATATGTTTAATTTGTTTATCCCGAGGGAACTACTCACTTTATCGGGACCTATGTCTTAATCCAGGATATATTATATTCTACTTATATGTTTAATTTTATCCAAATCCGTTCATCCGTTTCGCCGTGATTGAGCATCAAACAAACATCCAAATTTCGCATTTATATTATACTATATTATATTACATTGTATTGTATTGTATTGTATTGTATTGTATTGTATTGTATTGTATTGTATTGTATTGTATTGTATTGTATTGTATTGCATTGCATTGCATTGCATTGCATTTTGAATTGTATTGTATTGTATTTATAGCAGAGAGTCGTGCCAGTTTTGTAGAAAGGCCTGAAGATGGCGCAACGGACTTGAACTCAAACTCCCTTTGGCGGCGACACCAGCGGGAGAGAGAGACGGGTCGCGTTGGCAAGAGCCCGTTGTAGAGGGCGTTGAGGGCCTTATCTAAATTCCCTCTAGTAGGCGGCACTTGACTTCCCTAGGATTTTAGGGGCAAGGATTCTTATTTATTTCTCCGAGATGTCACTATTTTACAGCTTCGTTCTTTCAGGAACCACACACTAGCTGGAACCACTCACTTTACCACAATTAACCAGGATTACCAGGGACGTGTGAAACAAGAGAAACTCAATGCTTTGTCGTATTCGTACTCTGTTTAATTACAATTTTGCCTTACTTAAGTACAAAAATAAGGTTCTCAACTAGTTATAAGCGAGTCAGACATTATTCTCTCATGAAAAGAAGAGTATACATATAAAAGGAGAGAGAAAATAAATCAATCATTCGGAGGGTATATTACAAAACTATTTTTAAAGATTACCCACTTAAACTATTATTTATTAAAAATAGCCAAATACCCGCTTTTAATTTGGTAACCAGATACAAGTAATCACATATTGGGTAAAACATACAAAAAAACAAACTCTTTATTAATAAAATACAGAATTCTTAACTTAATTGTTTTACAGATGAGATTGTCCGTAACAATCTCTACCCCCCAGTACGAGAGTTCCATCAAGTACTCAACTAGTGGGTAGGACAATCACACCTGTAATGGGACGACGCAACACTCCATGTTTGGTCTTAATGTCTATTACACGGATTATACCGTCCTTGCCACAATAAGTCTTTATTATTTTTCCCATTGGCCAGTCATTACGGGGCCTATTTTTGTCACATATCACACACACTTCGTTCACTTTCACATTAGGCTCGTTCAATGTCCACTTTTGCCTCCGCTGTAAGGTGGGCAGATATTCACGCCTCCACCGCCTCCAAAACTCGTCCGCCAGCGCATTTACTCGCCGCCATTGAGCTCTTGAGTTATGATCGCTCAACTGCGTTCGTACCATGGGAGCGCCGCCCGCAGAGGTTCCGATGAGCAAATGGTTGGGAGTTATCACCACTGGATTTTCTGGATCATCGGTGACATAGGTCAATGGCCGGCTATTTACCACAAGTTCGGCCTCGGCTAGGAGTGTCATCAAAGTTTCTTCTTTAGGAGCCCGTTCTCTTAGTAATGCCTGTAATGCATTCTTCGTGGCTCGCACTAATCTCTCCCACGATCCACCCATATGAGGAGCGGCTGGAGGGGAGTAAATCCAATCAATTTTTCGACTGATGACCTCATCTTTCAGCCGGTCGTGGTCCATTTCACGAAGTGCAGCTCGCAATTCTTTATTTGCTGCAACAAAATTGGTACCTCGGTCGCTGTAAATTGTTGAAGGTTGTCCGCGGCGCGCTATTAGCCTTCTCAATGCTAATATAGCCGAGTCGGCACTCAGTGAGGCGGCTAGGTCTAGGTGTATGGCGCGGGTGGCGAGGCAAGTGAATAAAACCCCCCACCGCTTTTCTCTGCGTCGACCTATAGTCACTTCCATCGGTCCGAAGTAATCGAGACCGCAGTGTACAAATGCTCGCCTTGTGTCTGTTAGGCGTACTTTAGGTAAGTCTCCCATCTTTGGGTTCAAAGGTCGAGCGCGCCTTAAACGACATAGCTGACATTCAGCTATACATTTCTTTGTCGCCGTACGGGATTGGAGCACCCAAAACCTCTCTCTTAAAGCGTTTACTACCGCTTCGTGGTTTACGTGGTGTGCTCGCTTATGATAATCAATTATAAGGAGACGAACGGTAGGATGACGTCCATCTAATATAATTGGATGTCGCTCACCAAAATTCAGTTCAGGCGCGGCGCGTAGTCTGCCGCGCACGCGTAGCATGCCGTCCTCAAATATCATGGGGTCGAGTGATATAAGGCGACTCGACTTTGGCAGTTGTCGTGCATTGAGAATGGCGTTTATGTCGTCGTTAAATGCCTGCTTTTGAACTTCACGCAGTAGGTATTTCTCAGCTGTGTCTAGGTCGGCGGGTGACAGTGCGGATGAGGGGCGTCGGCGTCGGCAGCGTTCGACGAAAATGAACACGCGCGCAGTACTCGTGTCCACGAAGAGAAGCGCCGCGTGTCTATTAGCGGCGTCGCCGCCGGCTCGCTGAGGGCGTGCACGCGATGCACAACCTCCGGATCCTCTTCATGCGCCTCGTCTGTCGGCGCGACAGGCATCGCCGGCCATTGCGTCTGCGGATAGCAAAGAAAAGGAGGGCCAGAAAACCACATGTTCTTTGTATTCGGCCAGTCCAACCGAGTGGCTTCATCAGCCGGGTTGACGGCAGAGGGTAGCCAGCGCCAGTCGCTTTTGCTAGACAATTCGTCAATTTCACCTAATCGATGTGCTACATATCTCTGGTAATCACGGGCATCAGAGTTTATCCATCTTAAAACGGTCTGTGAGTCTGTCCATAAATACTTCCTACTAACGGTCATGCCTAGGTCTTTCTCAACTACACGAGATAGCCTACATGCTAATACGGCAGCTTGGAGTTCGAGTCGCGGTATGGATACCACCTTAACAGGTGCGACTCGAGCTTTACCGGCCACCATTGCTGTGGACCGAATTCCTACTTTATTTGTTCCTACAATAAAGGCCACGGCTGCATACGCGAGTTCCGATGCGTCTCCGAAAACATGGAGTTCTAGGTCATTATTTTCCAGACCGTACCAACGGGGAATCTTAACTTCAGTGAGTAGTTTTAAATTATTTAACCATTGAAACCATAGATTTGCCTCAGCAGGTTTCAATTGTTCATCCCAGTGGACGCCAGACTGCCAGATTCGTTGCATTAATATTCGTGATTGAATTACACAGGGATATAAAAATCCTAAAGGATCGAAAATACTCATTATCGCCCGTAGAAACTCTCTTTTAGTAGGTACAACTTTGCCCTCAACTATCTCGGGCGGTAAGCGTTTAAAGGATAGGTCAAAGGTCAAAATATCATCATGAGGGGTCCAAATCATTCCAAGCGTTCGCTCGGACTCCTCAAGTGACCTTTCTATTTTAACACGTTCGGGAGCGTTGGCACACAAATGTTCTCGCAAATCGGGTGAGTTCGTTACCCAACCACGTATGTTAAAACCACCCGCTGCGTGTATTTGTGTGACCTCGCTTACGAGACGTTTGGCTTGTTCCACTGTTTCTACACTTTCCAAATAATCATCCATATAATGTTTGTTTTTGATGGCCGCGACGGCCTCTGGATAGACATTAGCATATTCGCTAGCGTTCTTATTTAATATAAAAATGGCGGTAGTGGGTGACGATGTGGCTCCAAAAACCATAGAGGTCATGGCATATACGTCAGGATCTCTATTTCGGTCTTTTCCTCGCCATAAAAACAATTGTGCGCCCTGATCCTGTTCCCTTATTTTGACTCGCATAAACATATCAGCGATGTCGCCCGCGAAGGCGATAGGGCCGGCACGAAATTTAAATAACACACTTAGGAGTGAGTTTAACATGTCTGGACCGCTCATCAAATTATCATTCAAACATGTACCATTATAATTGGCAGCTGCATCAAAAACAAGCCTTAATTTATTTGGTTTATTCGGATTAGTGACCCCAAAGTGGGGCAAATACCAAACAAGATCAGTTGGTCTGGGCATATCCACCCGTTTGGCATAACCTTCACTTAATAATCTATCAATCTGTTTAAAATACTGCTCGGCATAGTTAGCGTCTTTATCAATTTTTCGCTCCACATTAATTAATCTTTTTAGAGCGTACTTATAATTATCGGGCAAATCGATATGATCGCGGTTCCATAACAGGCCTACTTCCCACTCTGAGCCAATTCTACGACTGGTAGATTCTAATATATTTATCGCTCGTTTAGTCTGACTATTCTGACGATTTGCCTCGGAGATGCCTATAGCTTCTAATTCAAATTGACGCTTAACTAAATCGTGCAGGTCATCATCAATTCGCAAGCAATTAACAGAGTTATGATTTGCACAAGAGAAAAATGGGCCATGGACCACCCATCCTAATTTTGTTAGAGATGCAACTGGCGTACCTGACTTACCCTGCCTCATATCCCAGCCGACTACCAAGTCCCAGTGATCTTGGCCGAGTAACACCATGGGTTTCGCGTCCTCCATTGCACTGCAATCCAGGTCCAGCAGATGGCTATTTTCACTCAACACACTTGGAGGCACAGTTTGTACTGGTAAGTTTAAATCACTAATTGTTCGTAGTGACACATTATGCAAATCACCATTAGGTCCACGGAGTCCAATTGACACTTTTTTGGATTCACTGTCCGTTACACAATGTCCGCGAGCACTCATGATTTTGAGTGGGCATAGCTGACCATCCACTCCACTGGCGAGCTTCTCATCAATTAAGGAGACCGTTGCTCCATCGTCCAATAGAGCGTATGTAGGTCGCTCTTCGCCGCCGATTACTACATTGACCGGTAACACTTTAAGCAACGCCCGCGAACGCTGCTCCCCGACGTTGGTGACCAATTCGGTGGTAACTGGAGCAGTTGTCTGTCGCGGAGCGCTCACCGGTGCGGGCACAGACTTCTCAGATGAAGTCGAGCGCGTAGTACCCATCTTCTCGACGTGAAGCATGGCGTGATGCGAATAATTGCATTTACTGCAGCGCTTAGCATGGCAACGGTTGCGTGCGTGTCGCCTCGCTATACACTTGAAACAAAGTCTTTCACTTTTCACAAAGTCCCACCGATCGTTCACCGACATTTTAATAAATTCACTGCAATCCGTTAGTCTGTGGTCACCTTTACACCGAACACATCCAATAAGTGACTTATCTGGCGACTCATCTTTGAGTGTATGCACACGCTGAGTCGTGCGCTGCCCCTGTCTTCGTGTCGACCGCGTATACGTCGAAGATGTCGGCGGCGGCGGCGGCGGTGCGTTCATCAAGTTGAGTGGCATAGAGTACGATGATGCACACGCAATATCATTCAGGAACTCCAATAAAGCTTCTAAGTTGGGTGACAGGCGTAAGTCGACCCCGCACTGTTGATCAAGCTTCATCGCGTACTCTCCATATTGATTACGTTGGATCGGTGTAAGTCTGGCCACTAATTCATTCACAATTTGTGGATTGTGTAAATAACTCTGCGCGTTCAAATTTTTCAAAGTAGCCACGCAGTTACGAACGGTAGTCGTAAACTTCCTTATATCACGTCCGTTGTCGGTTAACTTCGGAAGTGCGCGCACTTTCTGTATAGCGCTTTCTAAAAGTAATCCGGAGTGGCCAAATTCTTGTTCCAGGGCCGTCATCACTTCTTTCGGATCACTTGCCGTTCTTAATAAATCTTCCACGGCTGCCTTAGCTTCTCCATGAAGCGATGCTTGCAGCCGAGCCATATTTTCATGTGGTGTGAATTCATAAGACGACGATGAAGTCGTGTACATTTTCTTGAAATTCAACCAATCAGAAGGATTTCCATTGAACGCTGGTAGCTCGTACGTCTGTCTGGGCAGCGGTCGTGGCCGACCCAGGCGCGAGATGGCTTCCGCAAGCTGTTCCATTCCTTTTCCATATCTTCTTTCATTTGATTGGTCTCTTTTCGTTGAGTTGTGCCATCCTGTGCCTCTCTCACCGAAGACCGGAGCGTTCGGAGCTTGACTAGTGAAGCGTTGATTGTGCTGCGGCTCGAAATACGGTGCCGGCGGCAGCTGTGGCATAGTTGCTGGCGCCGGACGTGCGAGATGCGCAACCGGTGGCGCGACGGGCATCGGCGTGGGCGGGATGGCTCGTGTTGGAGCACAGTTGTCCGGCAGTGGGTTGGTACGCGCGCCTTCATCAAAATATGGAAGTGGTCTATCTTGAGGTGCCGCTGCGCCTGTCGTGGCTTCCAGCCAATCATTTACTCTATCTGCTGAGCCCACAGACGACAGGTCGCCGGCATTCTCCTCTTCGACCTCTATGCGCGCGAGGTCAACCGCTAATCTCTTCTTAATTAGTCCTTGATCAATCCTGGCCAATTGCACTTCTGCGTCTAATTCAGCTTGACGACGTTGAAGTTCTCGGGTCGCTCGGCTCGAGCGTGATGACCGACTACGGTTGCTACCCCCCGTGCCAACTCGACGTGCCATCAACGTAGTCTCCTCTTGCACAGTAACCGAAGTTGCCACAGCTACAGGATTCTCCAACGGTGGACGCTTTTCACTAAAATCGCGAATGCGTCCTCCAACCGCCGGAATCGTTGGCGTGGGCGTTCTTCCCAACATTCGATGCTGCACTGTAGATGGCGACGCTGGCGCTGGGCGTTCACTTTGTAAACCAGAGTCAGTGGCGTCTTCCCGACAACGCGTCTTCGCTCGCGTTAACATGTTGCTTCTTGTTGACATCTTGAAGAATCCGGCTTCGAAAGGACCAAAAACTTATAGCAGAGAGTCGTGCCAGTTTTGTAGAAAGGCCTGAAGATGGCGCAACGGACTTGAACTCAAACTCCCTTTGGTGGCGACACCAGCGGGAGAGAGAGACGGGTCGCGTTGGCAAGAGCCCGTTGTAGAGGGCGTTGAGGGCCTTATCTAAATTCCCTCTAGTAGGCGGCACTTGACTTCCCTAGGATTTTAGGGGCAAGGATTCTTATTTATTTCTCCGAGATGTCACTATTTTACAGCTTCGTTCTTTCAGGAACCACACACTAGCTGGAACCACTCACTTTACCACAATTAACCAGGATTACCAGGGACGTGTGAAACAAGAGAAACTCAATGCTTTGTCGTATTCGTACTCTGTTTAATTACAATTTTGCCTTACTTAAGTACAAAAATAAGGTTCTCAACTAGTTATAAGCGAGTCAGACATTATTCTCTCATGAAAAGAAGAGTATACATATAAAAGGAGAGAGAAAATAAATCAATCATTCGGAGGGTATATTACAAAACTATTTTTAAAGATTACCCACTTAAACTATTATTTATTAAAAATAGCCAAATACCCGCTTTTAATTTGGTAACCAGATACAAGTAATCACATATTGGGTAAAACATACAAAAAAACAAACTCTTTATTAATAAAATACAGAATTCTTAACTTAATTGTTTTACAGATGAGATTGTCCGTAACAGTATTGATTGTATTGTATTATATTATATTATACCTATATATTGACTTTGTTTCTTAAATAAAATAAAAATAAATCACTCACCAAACACTCTAACGACGAAACCAAGCGGGAATTGACTGGTGAAGAGAGTGAGCATCCAGGGTGCAGCATATAGGGCCGGTGATATGTCCAGAGCTTCCAGCTTCGCGTGCAACTCCGGCTCGTGGTCGCGGAGGAGACGAGACAGCTGGTACAGCTGGAACACATTTATGACCTTAATATTGCACGTCCTGGTATTCTTATAGTTTTCTTAGCTGGGTGCGACAGTAAACCAGCGCTGAGCTCTTATAAGCTCAGCATTTAGCTGAGTCGTTTCCGACTGTTCTTTTATTTCTGTTCTGTTATTTTATTTGCCTAACAATTGTTGTATATGTGTCGAAGTGGCGAATGAACAGTTTCTTTCTTTCTTTCTTAATATGACAGATATATATATATATATATATATATATATATAATTAGAGATTCTGTTATTTTCTTTTCTGTAGAGATCAATGTGATAATATAATAACTATTGAGAGGGTTTATCCCACACGGCATTGCATACAAGGTTGAAAGTCCAAATTTTTGGAAATGAATCGACCGCTTCTAATGAAGCTTTATACGTTTGTTTGTTTGTTTGTAAACGCTTTATTGTACAAAAAGGCAATACATTAATTTTGCATTGATACATAAATTGAGTACAACGGCGGACTTATCCCAAAGAGGGATACGTATAAGCAGGATAAATAATAAATAAATAAATATCCTTAGACATACACACAGCGCCATCTAGTTTCACAGTAAGCAACTATAAGTTTGTGTTCAACACAAATATATTATTTTTTTTTGTAAATAAATACTTATTATAAATGAAAACATCCATAACTCGGGTACACATGCCCGTATTCATCACACAAACATATGCCCCTAGCGGGATTCGAACCCGTATCCTTTTGGTATAGTGGTCAGAGTTGCTAACCACTATAACAAACAGGTCGTCAAGTCGTCAAGGATACATAGATCTGAAAGTTAATTTACTCACTTGTACTTGTAAAGCGCTCATGTCAGGCATGTACTGCTTCCGAAGACCACGACGGAACATCAAATGACGTAGCAGTATGAACGCCTCCGCTTCATCCATCTGTTAATTATTGAATAAGGTCATGATTATTTTTTAACCTTTGATGTATAACCTCACTTAGCTTATATTATATTACGTTATATCAACAATACGTAATCGGATTGGAGTAGCTAGGTAGATAGATTTCACTTACATGTTAAATTCACAGTGGAACAAGTGCCTGAGTCTGTATATTTGGGTGCATTGTTTACAATGGATGGACATCGGACCGACATCGTCCGGTCCGATTGGAGTAGGTAGAAATGGACTTCGAAAGAAGAGTGAATGCCGGATATCTGGAGCACGGCATACCAGAAGCCAGAATGTGTCTAGCTCGTCTGGCTGTTCATGGCGGGGCTTGTTCCAACTCTAATTGCTGGGTGTGTCAGAAGAATGAAAGTAGAAAGCAGTGGTTCCTCTGGTTTAGGTTCCAAGTTGCTCTGCTCCTTAGGGGATATTATATATATAACTGAAAATCAGTGTTTTGCTCAATTAGCAATCTAATACACTGAGCTGTTACCCATTTGTACTGATGTAGCACACACATGCGTTAGTGTTATATTATGTTATTGTTGTAGATATGTTACCTTATCTGTGTATCAATATGTATAAGCTAAATGTATGTGTGTGACTGTGGAAACAAATAAAGGCTTTATCTATCTATCTATCAGTGGAAATGAGATCATTCTCGAGACATTCGTTAGGTTTAGAACTTTTCCTCCCCACCAGCCGTCTTACTACTACAACTTACTACTCCGCTGGGCTATGTCACTGGGTATGTCTAAGTAGAATATCACCAACCCATATCTCGTGATCTCGAGACCTTGTGTCGCAAGCACACCAGTGATGGGCGTCAGTATCATATGTGAGGAGCTCCCAAAATACCTGCGATAGCCATTTCGTCTGACGATTATGGCGAATTCTGGAGGAGATGATTTAATGTAAAATGTCCAAATACCATCGATCAATCCACATCACATCCGCCAACTGCTCAAAGTCAAAGTAAAAAATGCTTTATTTTGTAGGAACACAGAGTACACTTAAAATAGTCAATTTTACATTTTTTAAGCTAGTGCTTGTTCAAAATGCAATTTTCCCTTGAGAAGAACAAGCAAGAACCTCGAAGGGTTGCTCTTTTAAAATCAGGCTTTGATTTTACATAAAGGTTTTTATATCACAAAAAAAGGTTTTTATATTTCATTATTAATTGTGATGATTATCATCTAAATAGTCTGATATTTTATAATATGCTTTGTTAATAAGTTTATATTTTATAGTATCTTTAAATTTATAGAGAGGAAGATTTTGTGTATCAACTGGAACCTTATTGAAAAAGCGTATACATAACCCTTTGAATCAATTACTGACTTTGCGGTGCCGACTTATGTGACCTGCAAGTTCATCTTTATTTCTTGTATTGACATCATGTTTATCACTATTTTTCCTAAATGATGCTATATTTTTTTTGACATACCTTAGATTTTCAAAAATATACTGTGACGAAAAGGTTAGAATGTTATACACTTTAAACCTATCTCTAAGTGACACTGCAGGTCTCAATTGATAAGACTGTCACTGCAGCTCTTAAGCCTCTTCTGCATTACGCCAATGGCCACAGTCCTGTTCCAATTGCATCCAATGAGATCCCGTCAACTATACAATATCATTGGACCAACGGGCCGGTGGAATACTCACGGCCTTGACGCTGCTGTTGGTCAACTCTCCGTGACTACCTTGGTCGACCATTCATTGTCCAGTCTATCCAAGTGTCAAGTCAATTTGCTTACCTATATGTTCAACTTTCGTTTTTGGCGTTTGGTACGTGGTCAACAAAAGAGTTGTTTAAAGTCTTTGTGCGCTCTTAATTTTGTGCATATTCTGCTTAGAAAGCGTCCATCTTTCGACATAGTAGGTACGGATCAGCAAATTTAAATACCATACTTACATGCAATAGCAATACTCCTGCGACGAAACTCAAGCCCTGACAGTAACCGACATCGGGATCCAACAGCGAATACGCCTTCAGTATATTGTACAACGCAAGCTGACCGGGCCCAAGAGCTGATGCGAAGTAGGAGTGCTTTGGAAAGGTTCGCCCTGGAGATCAGTCAAATATTAATATTTAAAATGAATAATTTCATGTAAAGACTAGGATCCTTTTACGGTTAATAGAGCCCTCATCGTAAAAGTTGACAATTCTTACCAAATCTAAAGGCACGGAAGTGTGCAAGCTTAGATGTGACAAGGAAAATCTGGTGTCACTATATGATAATTAATTTATTAAAACTACTGCAATGACGGAATATTACCGGTACCCTGACTCCAAAACAAGATAGAAACCTGTTCAATATACATGAGCCATTTAGACCCGCTTTGGTAATCTTTCCAGCTCAATAATTACTTGACAGAAATAATAATTGAATGATCCATATTCTGTTCTTAAGCATGCCGATTGCAAACGGATGGAGTATGCTGAAATAGTTATCATCATCAGCTTGTATACATCCCACTGCAGGGATATAGGCCTACGAGTATAATAAGTGAGTATGGGCCATAGTCCACCACGCTGGCCCAATGCGGGTTGGGGACTTCACATGCCTTTGAATTTTTATTTCTCAGGCATGCCGGTTTCGTCACGATGTTTTCCTTCACCGTTTAAGAGTAGTCGGATATATGCAAATAAGTAATTAAATTAAATTTAAAAATTCATTGGTACATGGCCTGGAAATCGAACCCGGATCTCCTACATTGGGAGACCGTGTCTTAACCGCTGAGCACTGAAACAGTTATAACTGAGCCTAATACCACCTCCATCAGGTCAGTGGTGCTGATTGGTTGGCTGGAGCGGGTAACACAATGTATTTACAATTTCACTTAGATAATGAGATCATTACACAATTTTCCAATTTCCAAAACTGTAATTTCATATGTCCATAAATTTAAATAAATAAAAGTTTTTGAAAAATTGAGGTATGTTGCAAGTAGCTTATGCCACATTAAAGGAAAAAGACCCAAATTAGTCTATTGTGAGTCGGCACAGCTCAATCTTTTGGCAAAATAATTATTTAATCCAGCACAAAAAACGGGCCACCACAAATCCCTTGACCCTAACTCGCGTGAATACGTGTGAATATCGCTCTGTTATAAATACCCACTTACCTAAATCAATAAGTATAGCATGTTGATGCTTCGTCAGACCAGAGAGCAGACTTCTATACGGAGTGTGGTAATACGGGAAGTTCTTCACATCTGGTGGAGCTGAACGAAGACAGTGCTGTTCTGCTAGGAAATACCAAACTCCACCTCGGGACATGCGAGGTACGCCTGCAAATTTAATAATTATATTGAAATTAGTCGATAATTAGTATATGTAAACAACATAGGGCTTACAAATCGGAGGTCGCGGGTTCGATCCCCAGCGGAGTACATGTTTAGTACTGGGTTTGGTTGGTGGTAGGGCATTTTAAATGTCCGCCTGGCTAGCTACCACCATCTTATGTAAATCTGCCGCCAAGCAGTACGTATTTTAACGTACTTATACATGCACCCCGCTGGGGATCGAACCCGCGACCTCCGAATCGTAAACCCAATGTTATTTACATTGAGCCACGGAGGCGGTTAAAAACTTAGTATCATACCTAACCCCTGTTGTTTTGATACTTGATTGAAAGAGTATTTGATTGATTGATTGATTGAATTAATTAAATAAATAAATATCCTTACACATACACACAGCGCCATCTAATTCCACAGTAAGCAACTATAGGCTTGTGTTGTGGATACCAGATGGTTGATATACTACATAAATACATTTTTTTTTGGAAATAAATACTTATTATAAATGAAAACATTCATAACTCGGGTACACAATGTCCGTATTCATCACACAAACATATGCCCCTAGCGGGATTCGAACCCGCGACCATTTGGTATAGTGGTCAGAGTTTCTAACCACTACACTAAACAGGTTGCCAATTGATTGACTATTTGGACTATAAGAAATATAGCCCCTCGACGATATTCAGTCTAATTTATGCAAAATAATATATTTATCCTTGTTTTGTCGAAAAGAGCAACTCTTGAGTTTCTTTGTCGTTCTTCTTAGGAATGTCAGCTTTGTGAATGAACATTAGCATTAATTATTGAGTTTAAAATGTATCGTTTTCAAGACATAAAATATTGTCACTATTCATTAGTTACCTTGCCTAACTGCCTGGGTCAGCATATGCCTGTCGACCTTCGCCATGGGTTGTGACGCGTCTCTTGTGAGCAGGGAGTCCCACATGAGAGTCACTCCAGTGTCGCAAGCACCTAGCTCAGTGTACTCCAACTTAATTCGGCGAACGGCTGAAGACTCCTCACGTTCTGGAAGAAATTATTATTCATAACGTCACGACCTATATCCCAGATATGGTCAGAGATATCCCAAACAATAGTGTTTGGGTGTTTCAAACATTCAGAGGTTAATGATTGAAACAACATCTACCGCTCACCAAATAAAATATACAGAAATGCAAACGTGACAGGGGGTGAGCACATCGCCGTTGAAACGTGTAAATCTGCAGATGTTTTCTGGTGGAAACTCCCTTAGTCGCCTTTTACGACATCCACGGGAAGAGACAGATTGGTTCTATTCTATTTGAGTGCCGAAACAACTAAAAACTAAGTTTAAAGGAAATATTCGACATTACACTTTTTACTATAAGTCGTTTGAGACATATTATCATCATTATTCTACGTCATTGTTCTACGTCATTCTCCAATCCCGAGATTGTGTGGTGAATTTAACCATTTGAATAGTGCGATCGCACAGACTGATATCTTTCTCAATATTTGCGGAAGCAACATTTATAGACCGTTGTGCTGTTTTCAATTCAATTAATTTAGTTTTTTGTAATCGTTACTAGACTTGTAATAACTTAATTATGTTTAGAGCTGTGTATTTCTCTTGAGTGTTATAGACGCCTATTATTGGCACATATATCAGACCTGTGTATACTTGAACTTGTTTGTTATGTGAGTTGTATTATGTGTGATGTTGGTGTGTCTTATTAAATAAATAAATAAATTATTACATCAGCTACCGGACGTCTATTGCTGAACATAGGCCTCCCCCATAAAATTCGAGAGCAATCGTTTGAAAGCGGCCTGCATCCAGCGACTTTCCGTGATCTTCAGAAAACTTAATGTACGTAAGAAAGAATCTGCATTTGTGTGTTTAGTTAGTTTTGTTTAGGAAAAATTGTGAAATACACAAAGTCACTAAGTCATTCAAGGGGCAATGTATACGCTTTTACAATAAGGTTCCGGCAGAGATTCAAAATTTGCCTTTAAATAAATTTAAAACAACCATTAAACGGAAACTATGTGCTAAAGGCTATTATAAAATTTCTGACTATCTGGATGATAAGAATGCGTGGATATGAACCGCTCGGCATTATCCAGTAAATTTTATTCTTATTTTTCTTTGGCGAATCATAAATTTTACAATTAGGTATTTAAATTGTATTTGTATTGACTTATTTAAAAAGAGCAACCCCGGAGTTTCTTGCTCGCTCTTCTCTGGGGAGACTGCCTAGTGAATGAGCGATAACTGTATGTCATGACGATTTTAAATGTTATTCTCATAACTTACGAAATAAAAACATTTTTGATTTGATTTGATATGATTCTTCATTAAGTCTTCTCTACAAGGTGACGGTCTTGCGCTGCGCTTGCTCAAGGACTTTAATGCCGCACCGGCCATTTCTCGAGCTATGTGTCCTGCCTACTGCCACTTCAACTTACTAATCTGCAAGACTAGGCCGATGGCTGTCTTTATTTAATGGATGTCTTCAATCATAATTTTGCCTTCTCTGTAACTCGTTGAGTGACGTTGAGCTTTCTTATGAGGCTCACAGTGAAAGACTAAGGCCCGTATTAATAAACCAATCTCAATACACGTCTTGAGACTGTATCACCTGAGAAGCGTCTTACGAAGTTGACGCTATCTCAAGCTCCGTGCTAATTTATAAACCAATCTTGAGGTCTACCAACTGAGATCACTTCTCAAGTATTCGCCTCACCGGCGAATGAATGATAGTCTTGAGTTTCGTTTATTAATAACCTCTCAGCTCACCTCTCAAGTGAGTACTGCTTGAGTATGCATATGCATACTCAAGCAGTACTCACTTGAGAGGTCTTAAGTCTTAAGTCTCAAATTAGGTTTATTAATCAACACGTTTACTTGAGACCGATCACAAGACTGTTCTCAATCTTGAAAATGGTTTATTAATACGGTCCTACGTTTGAGTGCCAGAATAGTGAATCAGATTTTATATATTTGTCGTAGATAGCGATGGATTAGCGATAGAATTCATTATTCGAACGGTCAACTGACTATCATAATACGCGGTTAATGGGAAGTGAACCTGGTGGCGCTGGTATCGCCGGAAACGGCGCGGTGACGACGTTAATATAAGGTCCGCACATCGTAAATGACAGGGACTTTGCTACCAGCCTTCAAAGGAGTCGGAGCTCCACTGAACACATCTACGACTGTGAGTGATTTGATTACCATTATCATCGACGCTTGGAAGAATCCGGTGAGTCGTTAGCTAATAAGACGTTGATCATGGGATTTGAGCAAGGAGGAATTGAATACCAGGTCCGGTTGAATTCCATAGACTGCTCGCGGGGGCCAAGTTGTATGGCATGAGGGGCGTGCAAATGTTTACTATTCAACAGTAAGCATCTCAGGTTTCATGATCATAATCGAATGTGAATCCGTTGTATATTCGCCTATAGTAGCTTGCAATAATATCGCCATTGCCCGAGCCACCCTTTACCACGCGACTGGGACCGTCCCGGTGGCTAGCAACACCCACCCACACGCCCATCTACGACATATTTATTTGTGTTTCATTGAAATTATACAACATCTATAATAATATACTTCATACCTTTCAGTCTAGCATTCTCCTTTTCCATCCGCACGAGCAGAATGGTCTGGTCAATCGCCAACTTCCATAGATGCCGAAGCTGCTCTTTGGTCCTCTTCCCTGGTTGTGTTGGTATACTCAATAGGACTTTAGAAGACAGTTCACCTGAAACATGATATAACAATAATCGAAGTAACACTAATTAATTTAATTCTATCAGTAGCTTTTCATTATATTCAAGAACCAGCTCATGGAAAATTTTCAGCAATGTCTTTTCTTTCATCTCCATTACCTTCTTCTTCTACCTTCCATACAATGATGAAGTTGTCATGTCGCACACGGTGTCCAATTTTCTCTCCTTTATGTTTATTTTATCATTGAGTTTACTTAATCGCCTCTGCAGCTCAATATAAAGCACACAGATTTAGTACTCGATTTTCTCTGGTTGGTGTTAGAGTAATTTTAAATGTCTGTCTAGTTAGCTACTATCATCTTATCAAAGTCTCCAAGCAGCAATGTTGGTATCATTGTCTTGTTCTGACTGTTTGAGATAAGTTAGCCAGTCCCCTTCAAAAATTAAGAGTTTCGGGTGAAAGCGTTTACTTCCACCGTCGGTCTCTTCTTGATTCATAAAGTAATTCGTCGTTCATAAAGACAACTTTATACATACTATAGACATTAAATAGAGAGTGAAGTATGAGTATAAGTAAAATAGGTAAGACGCATCATGTAGTATCTAATCCTATAAATCTTTTAGGCTTAGATTATACTTTATTGTTAAACCCCCTGATGGCGCCAAGTAAGAAAATATACCCTTCGATAGCTAGAAATACGCCATCGGTTCTGAAGTTGAATTTCCGTGGTAAACAAGAAATGGGGAAGGTAGTGACTACCCACAATGCAGCGAACTACTTCCAGGGCCCTGAAGATGAGGATACTATCACTATTGGAGTTTTACAGTTTTATTTGCACATAATTTGCGAACGCGTGCGGCGGCTGTTTCGTTTGTTCAAGTAAGAAAAAAAAGGTGCGCGTGGGCGGGGATCGTCGTCGCGCCATGTCGTACTCAGACGTAATCAGAGGCACTCTCTCTTCGTGCTGTGCGGTGAAGGCGCCAACATTAAAAACAGATCATACCAACCTCTAGGAACGTTCACCATGAGCACGAAATTGAAATTACAATAAAAAGTACATCAATTAAAGACACGCTTGTCTTGGCGTCACCACCCCCCAAAATCTGCTACTACATTTTTTACATCATCATAAAACTCATTATTATTACCTTCCTGGTGGTCCTGTGGTTGAACTGCCTTCTCATAGATGGCCTGTCTCCAAGTAGCGTCTGGTTCAGTTCCAGCCTCGGTAGCAGTGGTACGATTGTCACTGACTTTCATGAATCTATTAAAAAAATATATAGATTATATGTTTTGCATCGTAAATGGTACTTAGATAAGCATTACGTTTTTGAAAGATCTTTAAATTCTTAATAGTTCTGTCTTAGAATGCACGATTATGAGGTTACATAGTACAATATATTATATTTATTATAAACTTGTTACATTCCCGGTGCATATTCAACGACGATCTTTCAAAGGCATTTGACGTGTTGATCAAGAAAGATTCTTGAATTTAACTAAAATACTGTCGGATAAGTTGTGTGCATAAAAACAACTCGATTATTTACCCACATAATTGATTCCAGAAAGTTCAACTAGGCATTGAAAAATCAATGAGATTTGGTGATAGGTAGGTGTGCCTCGAGGGTAAATTCTCGGTCCATGTTTGTTCCTAGTGTATAATAATGACTTGAATTACCTTGTTCAATGCCTAATAAACTCACTAACATTCTTATTCATATTTTTAATATTAATAGATTAGTTTATTAGAATATATTAAATTATACGAAATTTTATCAAGGTACAAATTTTTATCATTTAGGAATTTATTTAAATTATAATAGGATTTTTTAATTAATAAGGATTTTACTTGTTGTAATTTAACACATAGTCGAATAGATGATATATAAATCTTAATTATCTATATTCAAGAAAGAGAATTACTTACATATCCATCATAGGAGAATTCACTGGTGTTCCGGGCTCCTCCTTAACAGATTCTTCGCTTTCTTCTTCAACTGTCGGAGCCAATAATGGCGATGGTGGTGGATCTGTAATATATTAATTAAATTGAGTTACAGTATTCAGCGACAGTTTAGTATTTTCAGGGTACTGTCGTCCGAGACTTGACAATACAAATCAACCAACTGTTTATTATACTCTCCAAAGCACGGAAATGCTACTAGGCCACCAATTCGAGAACTAACCTTTCCAACTTCTAGAACTTTATGCCGCATCCGCAGCCATCAGTTCCTCGAAATATGTGTCCTGCCCAATGCCATTAACTTAATATTCCACTGGGTTATGTATTGCTAATTGGTTAGGCATATAATTAGTAACACCTATTGAGACTGACTCTACACAATCAACCTAATTAATTAGTTTTGTGGAACCAGAGTTGAATTATGTTTCAGATGTTGATGATTGATGATGATTTTCTATGTAAAAATGCTATATTTTCATAGGTACAATTTACACTTGAAAATAGTCAGTTTTTGGAGCTACCAAGCGTTCGAAATTTACAGTCCTCATTTGAGAAGAAACTCATACAAATCAAAGAAATAACTTGACAATCGAGAGGCAAGTTCCATGCACATTATAATAGCTCTTCACGCACAATTTACGTTTAATAACAGACTAATATTTTATAATTCTAATAAGAATACTTACCACTTCCGTTTCCCAACACCACAGGGGACAAAGACTTTCTTCTCGCGGTATCCGGAGACAGGAGCTCGGGGTTAGATTGGTCTGATGATGACTCAGTTGGCGGGGGAATTTGGAGTGGAGACGGTTCCTGTCCAGTCAAGGTTTTAGGGTTTTAGTTAAATACCTGTTGTTACATAGTATATACAAATTCGTACATCCGTGATGCTAGAATCTTCACAGTGGAATTCAGCTATGTTGATAATGTCAAAGAGGAAAATGACACTGTTGTTCACGATTCAATGTTTTTAGAAAGATTCTGGCGTCATGTGATGATGGATTACTCAGTTCTCATATGCAGGTACTGTTATACCCATGATTTCAATTTGTTGACTGTGCTTCTGAAATATATAAATCCCAAAAATAGTTCTTCCAAAACAACGAAGTTACTTAGATGCCTTCAGCGTCCGTATTTATCACACAAACATTTATACCTTAGGGGATTCGAACTCATAACAGTTGATTTCGAAAGTCAACCCACCCACAGCCACCACACAGCTCAACCATCCACCATACGACGGTAAAATTTGTCTCTCTTTTGATTGGATTCACGTCAAATTACCTTTTTCATCTGCTGCATAATGTTGCCATCGTCCCTGCTGACTCTCCTTTTGAGGAGGTGGTCGAACCCACTGGACAATGACCTCTTCGCTTTCATGAAGATGGTGCTACCGCCCAAATACTGGTTCAGGAACTCTGATCTAATTGACAAAATATTTGGCACATTAAATGGCCAGAATGGAATTATATTAGGTTACTGTAAAATAAATAGTTAAGGCAAGTTAAATAAAAGCTTGTAAAAATTGGTTAATATTGCAGATTCACTTTCCCAGGTTGTACTTTAATTGACAATAAAGAAAGGGAAGTTGAATATGCTACTTCAATAATTAAATCTTGATAAACAACCCCAGATATTGTCAATATGGTCTAGACAGAACAGTTTAAATCTGCTGGAGAGACTATGTGATAGGGCACTGTCATTAAAGCACATACCGCGAGACCGCAAAATGTAAATACAAATCGACAGAATGAGCCCTACAAACTACATGCTGTCGTATGCGACATTGAAAATAGTATTTTTTTATTTTTTTTATGGTTAACTGGATACGCATTTGACCACAATGTATTAGAAATAAGTCCATGTGTCCAAGGTCACTGAACCATTTCAGAAGTGCAGAAACAATTTTTTTTTAAATTGTTCAACAACTTCCTTATATTTTTGAAAAATTTCCCCAACGGAATATATCATGCCAAATTTGATAATGCCTTTAGAAAATTGTTTTAGAGAATCTTAGTATCTGTCAGGACTTTGTATTGTATTGTATCTTCACGTTCACACTTCATCAAGTTCACAGCGATAATTTTAATTTAATATTGCAGCTTTAATAACTAAATACTACACCTAAAGCTAACTACAGACTTTATAGAAAACATTTTTATTCTATAACTGATACGTCTCTACAAATGCAAAAAATTTGAAACTTTCACATTAATTTAAAGCAAAATAACACCCTAAAATTTACGTAGTTATCCTTACTGAGCTAAAACTGATCAATTTCTCACCTATTCTCAGCGGTATCGTGAACGTGCCGATGTTGCTTTGCTTCACAGTGAGCACGGAGCAGCATCATCAGGAATGCATTGTGTTCACTGACCTGGTCAAAAATCATTCAATAAATTAATTCTTCAATAATTCAATAATATCACATATTGAAAGCCTCAAAAATATTTTATTTAGAAGTGGTAGTAGCACTGGGAATCATAATGATGCAATTTGTTTTAAAAAGCACAAATAAAAAACTAACTCCAAGTCTCTGGTTGGTAGAATCGTACCCAGAACGCTGGCCGCATAGTAAACATATTTTTTAACTACATCGCTGGTTAAGGTGCGCGCGCTTTTACCTTCGATCTCATATTCACTTAACATCATGTAATTGAGGTCAAACGCAAACTCTGGATTGGTGACCTTAATAATCAGGCTATGAATTGCGTAAGCATACATACCTCGTACATATGGTTAGTTCCACCTTGGTATTTGGTAATGACAAGTTCCTGCTCATCATCAGGGAGTTGCTCGATCCGGCGCAGAATGAACGCATGGCCTTTCTTCTCATTCATACCTAAGGAAACATAATTATTGATAAATTCGAAAAAGAAATGGTAAACAAACGACTTCCTTAGCGTTCTATCTAGCTCCGAAGTATCAATACAATACAATACAAATACACTTTATTGCACAACAGAAAAGAAAATACAGTTTCAGAAAAGTGGTAAGGATAGAATGTACAAACAAGTATCATCAGATTTTCACCAAAATTTATATAAGATTTCAAAATTTTTGAAATCTGGTCACAACCGACAAATCTATCACGGTATATACATAAAAATACAGTAGACTTGTGCATCTCGTCTCTACTTCAAGTAGGTTAAAGCGGAGAGATGAGAGTCATCGGCGTTTGTTTAGATACGTTTTGTTTATCCTACCTATGCCAGTAATTCTATTGACTCTCTTTCCATTTGTACACATACCTTCAACGTCGTGGCATAGTCTGTGGTACCACAGCATTGGACAATGCTCGCAGGTCATATTAGGCGACTTTTCCCTCGACTTCTTAATCAGCTCGGCGTGCGCGAAGAAGGCTTGCTTGATTGCTAAAACAGATAATATTTGTGGTTACAAAGACCAAATCCAAATTTTTGAAAGAGGAGAGGAGGAAATCTTTTGAAAATTCAATATAGCTCGCTAAAGAGACAAGCAAAACAAGATGGATGAGAAGGGAAACAACTACCGTGTAGAGAAGCATAATAAATGAGTAACATGGAAGGTGAATGAAATCCGCTGGAAAACAATCTTATACATATCTGATAAAACGAGTAAGTATGAGAGAAAAAAGAAGGTGAAGAATTTGTCAATATCACAAAATATAAGAAGTTGAAGTTTAAGGAAATTTACTAACTACGATAAAAAAATATAAGAAATCCGGAAAATATACTGTGCAGCGAAATTCAATTGTTGCAATGTAGGAGAAATAAGAAACATAAAATTGGAAAGAAGAACTTACCGTTAATTACTTCAGTAGCGACCGACTCGCTTTCGCATTTAAATACATAACACGCATAGGTATCGTTTGTGTTCTCTCTACAAACGAACCCGAAGTGGTCCCTGTTGATGCGACCAAGAACGCAGCTAGCGACGTCTTTGAACGCACGATGTAGTAATATCTGTTTTCTGTCAGGGCTTATCAGACGAAGTTCCGAACGGCCAACCTGAAAGTGTCAACAAATAAATTACTACAGTTATCTAAATTTCTCTTATCGAATTTAGAATTTTATAGGCCCAATTATGACACCGCCTGCATTTTAGATAGACAGCTTAACGATCACAGATTGCCATGAACTTATCACTACTATTGGCACTCTTATTATAATGTGTTATTATAATCATATCTGTACAAAACATCTTTGATTATAATAACGTGCCAATTTTAAAATAGTGACACGAAGAGAAGGGTTGATTTACTCTTTACCGAAGGTCCTAGAGAGAAAGGATTTAATAGTAAATTTGTAGATGATTTAATGTTGGTCAAGCAGTAAGATGATATTACTGGCGTAATAACTTCAGACAATACGGTGAATGTGCTGATTGACAATGCATTTAAAATCAATTTACTTATTATAATTATAATTGTGTTACAAGACAGTGTCTTCAACTTCAAGCTGTCTTATCAGATCTTAACGAAAACCTAAGAGGTGCTAATCGAATATGCGTAGGCAGAGATAGTCTAGTTACTGGACATTTAGAATCAGGTACTAATGTATACATGATGGATGATATAACATACACAAAATAACATCTTACCTGAAACAGCATTGTTCTATTCTGCTCTCCAATCAGCTGAGTGATTGGAGTCTTCAAATTTAAAGTTCCGATTGAAGCAGATCTATCTCTCAAAAACGGTTTATTTTCAGGCATTGAGTTTCTTCTACTTTCCGAGTCCATTACTTTATTAGCCATTGTTGTTTTAGGTTTTCTTGAGATCTCATCGAAGTTCAGTGGAGCGGGACTATCTTCTCTTACTTTCTTGTCTAAAGGTTTTTCAACATCAGCTCTATCTTCTAAATTGAGTTTTAAGTCTGTTTTATCTAATTTATTTTCATTATTAATCCGTGGACTCATTGATGGATCAGATATTGATTCCTTCCTTTCGCTATCATGTTTATCTTTATCATTATTAAATGGATTATTTTCCTTTGCAACTACCTCTGGATCTGTTTTATCTTTCAAGAAATTTGTCTGGCAAAATTGTGTTATCGAGGTAGCTGTTTCTGATAACATAGAACGTATGTCATCTGGGACCTCTTGCTTCTCTTCGTCTTCTTCGAGAGTGCCGAGATTGTTTTTGTTTTTAGGTAAATTGAGTATCAAAACATTTGGTTCTAAAGGTATTTGACTAGGTTTTTTAATTTGTATTTTCTTATCAACTCTTTCTTTTGTAAACACATCAAACTCTTTGTCGATATTGTCATGTTTTGCTTTCTCCTTCATATTGTCGAAACTTTTCCAGGCATTCGTTTTGTCTGGCTCTAATGGAGTTGTGCTCGTTGCAGATAAGTTAACGGTTTTTTTCTTGAACTTGTCGGAATCAGACTTTTCTTCTAAGTTTTCTGTAGAGTCATTACTATAGACTGAACTCTGTAACGTGAAAGTGTAGATGCTAATGTTATTGTGTAATAATGTTGTGCGTAATGAAAAGGTCACTTATTGGACCACATACTGCCAACATCAGGAATGAACTTACTGATTTACGTTCAACATCAGGATCAACAGTTGTTAATAAACAAACGCTTCAATAGTGTGGACTGTCCGCCGTGGGATAGTCCGCTAGTTATTATAAACAACTGGATTTCCTCGAATACTAACAAATTTCGATTATCAAAAGTAATGTATGAACATAATCACAGTTATCCACACCGATGAAGTCGCGGGCAACAGGTAGTAACAAAAAACTTAACTAATTAAAAATTACCTATAGATATAAATTAACTTACCAGCTAAATAAATAAAAATATTTATAGTAGGCTGTCGGCATTGCCTAGTTGAGTAGCGATGCAAACTTCTGTGCTACGTAGAGACCAGCAGTCGAGACTTCGACCAAGCTCTACGATAAGTAACAGAGGCTGTAAGCGCCCCAATCCCCACTGTCTAGGACCTCTAATAGCGCAAAAATGTAATCTCCTCTTAGGGAGACATATTTACGCAGTCCGAGATTCTCCGCGCTTGCGAAACTGACTACGTTAGATGTGGTTCAAGCATATCTACGCAAGTGGAAATCCAGATGACGGCATGCCCCAATCTTCAGGGAACAAGTGACATCGCGTCGAGCTTCTACCGTCGTCTATGGGAGTCTTCTCGATATTTAGCGTTTCTTTGACATCATATCGAGATCGTAACGAGGATAGAGTAAAATAGCCAACAGGTTACAATAATCAAATCTATGCTTTAGATGGAATCATCACTTACCCCAGTGGAAGACAATAAGCTGTGCCTGCGCAGTTTCACCGCTTTCTCCGCTTCGTGCTGTGCAAACTTGTTGAGAGCATCATCTATCAACGAGTCGGGGACCTTCCGTTGGGATATCCTCACTTTACCTATGTACAGGACCTGGAAGTGATTAATAATAATGTAAAATTGCGTAACCAAATGCTGCAAGCAGAACCAATCCTTAACTGTATTTAAATAGGGACTATTTCGATAAACATTACACGTCTAGAATATTACATATTTGCACGCCATATTTTGGTGGCTTATGTCGGTTTATTGTAATAACAAATAACATAACAAATAACATAACAAATAACATAACAAATAACATAACAAATAACATAACAAATAACATAACAAATAACATAACAAATAACATAACAAATAACATAACAATAACCTTATAACAAATAACATGTTCTGGCAAAGAAAATTCAAGTAAAAAATAGTCAACAGCAACGCCGCCAATTTACTAGCTTATCTATTTAGCGGATGAAAAGGGTACTTCTTAACCCCTACCTTT
The DNA here is from genome assembly GCA_949316235.1 of Oegoconia quadripuncta. NCBI lineage: Eukaryota > Metazoa > Arthropoda > Insecta > Lepidoptera > Autostichidae > Oegoconia > Oegoconia quadripuncta. The sequence continues at coordinate 27,102,499 of OX438749.1, forward strand.
ACATAGTCTAGACGTCATGAGGCTGACAATGAGAGCTTTGTTGTATTTCGTTGGAAATGATGAAAGATCTAAATCTGCCGCCAAGCAGCAATGTTAATAGCATTGTTGTGTTCCGGTTGTCAGAGATAAGATAGCCGGTCTCCCAAATGAGTTGGGGTTTCCGGGTCAGTACGCTTCCACCTTCGACCTCATCTTCACTTAAGATCAGGTGTGATTGAGGTCAAGTACGAACCCGTCGTGCATAAAAAAAAAGATCCAATAAAATACCAGTGTTGAAACACGCCCTATATTTGGGGTCGAAAGGACCTACCTCTAAAAACTGCAAATCTGATGGCAAAAGATCAGCAGACACACAAGGGGGTAGCGAAAGATAAGCAGGATGAAGACGATGATTTTACCACAAATAAGTGCTCTGACGGCGTAAGATCAGCACATAAGGACGTTAACGTTAAGTTGCTTAATTTGATGAGCAGAGAAGAAGGGGAAGAGAAGAAGAATGAAATGGGAATCTGACGATGAAAGATCATCAGATGGTAATGGTTTAGAACATTAATATGACTACGATATCTTACCTCGAAGAAGTGGGAATCTGAAGGCGAGAGATCAGCACACAAGGATGTAAGTGCCGAGGCATTGCTGATGGATCTCACCAAGCCAGCGGGTGTTTCATTTGTCCTGCAACAAATCAATAGCTTATTTTATGTTTTCCAAGAATTCGGGCGTTTTATGTGAGTCTTTTCGTAATCATCATCATCATCATCATCATCATATCAACCGAAACAAGTCCACTGCTAGAAAAACGCTTGCCCCAAGGATCTTCACAACGATCGGCCCTGCGCTGCCCGCATCCAGCGGCTTCCCGCGATCTTTACCAAATCGTCGGTCCACCTCGTGGGAGGCCTGCACACGCTGCGTCTTCCGGTGCGTGATGGCCATTTGAGAACCTTTCTGCCCCAACGGCCGTCGGTCCTACGAGCAATGTGCCCCACCCACTGTCACTTAAGTTTGGCAATTCTTCGATCTATATCGGTCATCTTGATTCTCCTGCGAATCTCCTCATTTCTGATTAGATCCCGCAGTAATATCCTTTCGAATATTTTATGAACTACTCCTGCTTTCTCTCGTTGACATCTGTCCTATGATGCAAGCTAAGGGGAAGAGCATGTAGTCACAAGGTTCTGGATATCACTCAGTAGACTGGCTTGGAAATCAACTGAGACTGCACATGTATTTCATTGATTTCGTTTCATTGTTGCAAGCCTATGCAGGCCATTCACTAAATAAGAGCTCATTATGATCCTGTTTTGCTCTCTGTTTAATCATAAACATTGTATAGTTTATGAGAATTTGTTATACGCAAAAAAAAATAACCTTATTCACTAAAAATAATGATGAGCGCAAAGTTAATGCAAGGAAACAAGAACCAGTTATCTCATTATGTTAGCCGACTTCACAAAGTTAGTAAATCCTTCAACAGGCAATATATAAGCTTTTACAATAAAGTTCCTGCTGATATCCAAAACTTGGTCTTTGATAAGTTGTATTAGTAAGTATCATGAACTCTTTTAATAACAAGCTGTGGTAATAATAATTATATAATGTGTTTTAAAACAGTCACAAATAAAAAACTAGCCCCGAGTCTCTCGTTGGTGGATTCGTATCCAAAAGGCTGGCAAATGCGGCCTCATTATATAGCAAGACAGATTTTGACCAAAGTATTGGCCAGCCCGCGGATCGTCCGATAATTAACCAGACGCTCAGATAACTCTCTGATAAGAGCCTTTGTAAGAAACGCAAGTACCAAGTAACTAAATAAGCTAAAGTTGAAAAATGTGTTTCTTTAAAAAAAAATGCTCAATTGATGGGTATTTCTTTAAATTCAAAACATTAAGGAACATTATCGTTACAAAATATTAGTTCTCATTTTTATTTCTTAAACAATGCAGTTCGACGACATTTTCAGCTAAAACACATGCTTGCCTAATTATAACAAGCTTAGTTTTTCATCTATCAATAAGTTAACTGTGTTTAACAAAAGTCTACCTAATTAAATATCAGTTATTATTTATTATCATTAAGATACAAATTAGAAATAGGGTTTTCTAAAAAAAATCTAGACTAAGCGCTCGTTTTTTTTAGGCGTAGTTATTTAAAATTACATCTCTAATATACCTTTATAAATAGCAATTATACAGGGCGTCCCACGGCTATGCCACATGGAGGGAAAGTACCTTGAATTTTGTAGATGGAACATTTTACTGAAAGAAGACATTATTTTAATTTAAAAAACAATTTAAACTGCATTCATAGATTTTTAAATAAGTACATGGTTGAACCGGGAATCGAACCCTTTATTTATATAAAAAAAATTACCATGTAGCTTTATCATACCGATCGAAAGGCTTCATCATAAGGATTATTTTTTGCTAAATAACATAGTGTCAGAAATAAAAGGAAGACCATGAATTTTAACATTTTTAATACAAAATTAATCAATTTATCAAATGCTCAAAATGAGCCCCTTCCTGTTCACAAAGTCGCACTCTTTTGATTATTTCGCTCCCTGTCGATTTTTTGATCATGTTGTGGTAGATATTTAGAATAATACGTCGAAGTTCTGTTTGTAGCTCGTGGACACTTTGATACTGGTTCTTGTAAACTAAATTTTTTACATAACCCCATAAAAAAAAATCTAATCAGCCAGCCGCATTGCGCTGGAGAAAATCATTTACGCGTCTTTCGGCAGATTCAGGATACGGCATACAACCAGGTACCTACTTACTAATTACGTATCTCTTTATCATTTTATCATGAACTTAAATTATAATAGGGAAATGATGCATACTTCTCGAGTGGGTAATTAGTATTAGTAATGATAATGTCAGTTGTATGTCCTTACGGCAATGTCAGCTTTTCATTTTTCTGAACACAATTGCACATTTAATGTTAAAATTCATGGTCTTCCTTTTATTTCTGACACTATGTTATTTAGCAAAAAATAATCCTTATGATGAAGCCTTTCGATCGGTATGATAAAGCTACATGGTAATTTTTTTTATAAATAAAGGGTTCGATTCCCGGTTCAACCATGTACTTATTTAAAAATCTATGAATGCAGTTTAAATTGTTTTTTAAATTAAAATAATGTCTTCTTTCAGTAAAATGTTCCATCTACAAAATTCAAGGTACTTTCCCTCCATGTGGCATAGCCGTGGGACGCCCTGTATAAGCCGGTTCTGAATTATGTCTAGCTAAGCTAATTTTTACCATATTTTCCCTGGGTTAAAAGAATTGTACCTATGCATGCTGATTTGCTTTGTATGACATTGTCCAATTTTTGTATGACATTGTTAAGAGCAAACAAAATCGAGCTAATGATCTTGACACGTGTTCTATCTTGGATGTATTAACTTTGCTTAGTCTGAACATAACAACAATAAAACATCTTATGCTATCCACAAAGTTTTGTTTAATTGTATAAGTATTATTCTAATAATGACTTATCATTTAGAAACACTATTTTTTTATGCACAACGGGTTGGTACCTGGCCTCAATCACACCTGATGTTAAGTGAAGATGAAGTCGAAGGTGGAAGCGTACTAACCCGGAAACCCCAACACATTTGAGGGAGTGGCTATCTTATTTCTGACAACCGGAACCGGAAGCGGTTTTTTTTTATTATTATAGGTATGAATGTTATTTAAATTACGAAATCTCTAATACAAAATGTGGTTTAATTTTACGTATAGTTAACCGCCTCCGTGGCTCAATGTAAACAACGTTGGGTTTACGATTCGGAGGTCGCGAGTTTGAACCCAGGGGGGTTACATGTATAGTACTCGGTTTGGTTGGTGGTAGGGAATTTTAAATGTCCGCCTGGCTAGCTACCACCATCTTATCTAAATCTGCCGCCAAACAGCAAAGTTAATAGAATTGTTGTGTTCTGGCTGTCAGAGAGATAAGACAGCCAGTACCCTCGACACGGATGGGATTTCCAAGTCAGTATAGCTTCCACCTTCGTCCTAAAAAAACTGCTTATAACACATCAGAAAATCTGAATAGAGAAAAGTAGAAGAACACCAAAGACTCCGAAACACCGAAGTTTTCAGCCCCGAAAACTAAGCCATAGAAAACGATCGCTATCATGTGGAAGGTCCAGGATGCTAGCAAAACTAATATTGTCTCTTTTGATGTGTCGTGGAACGTTTTATTATACAATTTATCTTTTAATTAGATCTCTAAATTGTACAACAGGTTTGTAGACACATGACTCTGTCACCACATTCCTATTTATAAATGTGCGAGAATCTAACAAAACGTTTTCTCAGAAGGTTCAGGGCCGTTCATTACTTTTATGAACCGCTAAAATAAATTACAATTTTATGACAGACAATTCTGCTAAAAGGTAAATTGTTGCTAATTGTTGCTTTAAGTTTTACATTTTATCATCTTGCATATTAACAAAAGACGGTCAAGTGCGAGTAGGATTCGCGCCCTGTGTGTTTCGTACCTAACATCACCTACACATTTGCTTGGCTCTGCAATCTTTAAACGACCGATTTGGTGTAGTGGTTAGCAACGCTGACTGCTATACCAATATGTCGCAGGTTCGAATCCCGCTAGGGGCATATGTTTGTATGATGAATATGGACATGTGTTCCAGAGCCACATGTGCACGTTAGTACTATATTAATTTTGTACCACAGTTATGGATGTATTTCATTTATATATCGGACGAGTTTTTTTACCGTAAGGAAAAAAATAGGGCATATCAAGTAATTTAAATAGAAGTTACTGGCATAGGTAGTTTAATTATTTTTTTTTCAAAAATGCACGTTCTTTCCGGAGATTGATATGCGACTGGCGTGATTCTTAGGGCTCCTATCATGCGAAATTTATTTGGCACACATATTGTCTACTACTTTTCTTTATTTATTTAATTTCATGATGTAATTATGTGGAATAGGCTACAAACGCGATCGTCAAATACATACATACATACACATACATAATGTCACGCCTGTTTCCCGTTGGGGTAGGCAGAGACCACAGACTTCCACTTGCTACGATCCTGACGCACCTCTTCTGCTTCCTTCACTCTCATAAGGTTGTTCAAACATGCTCGTCGGTTTAGGGTACCTACTCTTGACTTGGGCTTTCTTTAAGACGTCCCCGATTTGATCATGGTACGTTCGCCGTGGTCTTCCCCTACCAACACTACCATCCACATTCGCTTTGTATATCTCTTTCGTAAGTCTTCTTTCATTCATCCTCTCCACAGGTCCAAACCATCTCAGCATACCTTTTTAAATTTTTGTCACTACATCTTCATTCACACTGCTTAACTCCCTAATTACACTATTTCTGATTCTATCTTTCAGAGTCACCCCATTCATACTTTTCAATGATCTCATTTCCACTGCATTTATTCTACTTTCATTCTTCTTTTGCCATACCCCGCATTCACTCCCGTAAGTCAGTGTTGGAACCAGCACCCCGCCATGAACAGCCAGACGAGCTTTTTTGGACACATTCTGGCTCCTCATAAAGGCATGCAGTGCTCCATTTACCTGATTTCCGGCAGTCACTCTTCTTTCGATGTCCTTCTCACACTTACCATCCCTTGTAAACAGTGAACCCAAATACACAAACTCACGCACTTGCTCCACTTTTTCTCTGTCTATCAAAATATTGCAATCCGTCATACATACCCCTCTCTCAAATACCATAACTTTCGTTATCGTCAAATGACACAATTAAAGCTTTCTTCCTTGATAGTTTTGAAAAAAAAATAATAAAACTACCTATGCCAATACCTTCTATTGCACTTACTTGTTAATATGCCCTATTTTTTCCGTACGGTTAAAAAAACCCATTTATTTACAAAAAAAAAATGTGTTTGTGTAGTATATCAACGATCTGGTATCTCTAATACAAGCCTAGTCGTTTAGTGTGGAACTAAATGGACCTGTGCGTATTAAAAAAAAAACATCTGGTTATCATTAAAAAACTTTTAGTAGCTTCAGCAGCAGTAATTTGGTTTGCATAATTTAGGTACCGTATTTCAGAATGTTGCTTAAACGTAGATCTACGCTAGAGCATAGTTAGAAAGAGATGCCGCTATACAAGTTACATAAAGCTATAAAGAATAATAAATAAATAAAAGGTATTTGTTCACCACAAAGTTAATTTAACAAGTAATTAATTTATAATAAATTAAGTCAAACTATGATAAAAAGGTAGGGACTCAGTAGATTTGCTGATTTTCAGTCCCCCCCATGTAGAGTAGTTGCTGCCACCAAGGAATTAATTATTATTACTCTATGAATAAATTTAAACATTAACTAAAAGTAAACGAAAAGAAAAAACTATATCTAAAATCAACTCAAAAACAATTGCAAGTGATAAACCATAAGAAGCTAGACACGAGAAGGTATCATATAGGTAGGTATTTGGTAAATTTTCAATACTTATGTGTGATTGTGCGAGTGAGTTTAATTGTTTTCAAATTATTATTACTAATTTAACAAATTTAAATCATATCCGAATCATACTCATACTACATATAAATACTGCTTGAGTAACATTTTGTGATAATAGGACTAGATAATATTGTTTTGGGTATCAAAAATATTTAATGCTATGTTCACATGCACGCCGTGCAGCCCGGCGGGCTGCCTGGCGGGCTGCGCGGCATGCAGCCCGTCCCAGGCCGGCGAAAATTCAAGCTGTTCACACGCACGCCGTCGGGTCAGTCAGTGCCAGCATGGCGGGCAGCGAGGATCTCGGTGTTATTGCTGCCATATCCTTTGGCTTAACTTATTTTTATTGGAAAAAGAAACAAAATGATGAACGACGAAGAAAAAGACTGCAAAGAAGAAGGTGGTGGATGATAAAAGTTCACAGAAATCGTACCAAGTAAGTACCTATTTTTTCTCCGATCGTGATTCACTGGTATAAAATGCTTACAAAATTACCCATTTATAATAAATTATATAATATATATTTTCGTTTACAGGAAGTAGCAACGTTGAAGATCCACTCGTCACGAAAGCGCGAGAGAGACTGAATCCGGTGTATTATAGTACTCTTTGGAGACTGACCACAGAACACTAGACTGACTGCCCGAGCGCGTGAAAACAGTCACCGGGCGCCCGCACATCCATCCTTTGAACTTTGCCAAAAAACCGACACTCGCCCGGTTCGCGGCATTCACGTTCACAGGCGCGTTTACACGCTCGGGAATGTGAATGTGCACGTTGAATGTCGAGTTGAACGCGCGCGTGTGAACGTAGCATAGTCTGAAGCTATGTCAGTGTGTCTATCTGAATGATGAAATTTTATAATTAAGGAAAAATGTGATTAGAATAAAAACACAAGGACTATAGTCACTTCGGTAAAATTTATAAGTAATCACCACATGGTGCGGGCAGGTTGCAGGAGGAAACCATTACAATTCTGCGAAGACTAGATCAAAATGTGTTTAAACTATAACGTTTATTTACATATTCGGACACTACATTAAAACAAGGTAACGGCTATAAGTATACATTGGATAACTTCCAAGGCGGCACTGACCAGTTTTGCACTGAGGTTATTCAGATAATTTATACCTACACGTGTACCTGGATGGTGTGACGTAAACATCTTATGATATTAGCATTTTTATTCTATCACTGACAGGTACTTTATATATTGGCAAAAAATTGCTTTTAATTAAAAAAAATATTTATTTAAAAACAGTAACAAATAAAGAGATGGAATTTAAATATAAACTAGAACAAATGTAAAAAATTGGGGCCGCGAGGTAAGGTACCCAAAACGCTGGCAGCGTTTCCTCGTTGTATGCAGATACTTAAGCGTTGAGCGAGGAAACAACCAGGTCTCGGGTCACCAGTGACAACGACTAAGCGCTTTGAAATATTAAAGAAAAATTTAAGAGCGCCTGGCCCCCAAGGATCTAAAGTTTCGACTCCGAAAGCAAGGATCGCATATTTCATGGGGAGTGTTCTGAAGAACTGTTCGAGCTAACCCGCTGCTCAATTTAACCGATACACTTCTCGCCGAAAATTAAATTTCCATCCACATCACCTGGATGAGTGGAAGTCTACCACTGTACGTTTCTCAAGAAACTTCTTACCACGTACGACCACCCTGTGGAACGGACTTCCGGCAGCGGTATTCCCGAACGAGTACGACATTGGAACCTTCAAGAAACGAGCCTACACCTTCCTCAAAGGCCGGCAACGCATCTGTGACCCTTTTGGTGTTGCGGGTGTCCATGGGCGGCGGTGATTGCTTTCCATCAGGTGACCCGCATGCTCGTTTGCCGCCCTTTCATATAAAAAAAAAAAAGGAAAATGTATTCGGAACCGATGTCTCTATATTTATTAATTTTGATTTTTTCCGCTATCTCGGCGGCTGCACCTGGCCTCCTTTATACATGTGCAATCAATCATTTTTTGAAAATAGTTACAGGAGTTCTAAGTATATTCTCCGCAGCAATGAAATTCACAGTGGTAATTTAGTCTAACAGTAATACTAAATACCTATACTATATCTAAAGCAAGCTACAGATTTATTAGAAAACATTTTTATTCAATCACTGATGAAATGAAATGAAATGAAATGAAAATCATTTATTCATGTAGGCAATACAATATGCACTTATGAACGTCATTTGTTTTTTAAACTACCACTAGCTCGGAACGCGACCACTACTGAGAAGAGCTAGCGAGAAACTCAGAGGGTTTGTCTCTTTGGGTACTAACCATGTGCAAAAAATCACGGCCTTTAAGATTATAGGAAGTTTAAAGTGTATCCTTACTGGATTACAAGGAATATACTGACATTGCAATATTATGCACTGTATTAAACACTGTCCGTCCGAGTGTAAATCGAGCATTCGACGACGTCAGTAAAGTATCTGTGGCCTCATCTTACGACATCCACGGAAGATGATATCACATTCAGGCTAATCTTCGTCAGGAATGCCATGGTAATTAACATAACAATTTTATTGTCATTTCATAGGTACGATACGATATTGTATAGACGAAACAAAAGTTATTTTCGCCCCAAATACTGCGCACGTGTGACTTCATCGCTCGGAGTCGCCATGTTTTCGACAAAGGCCATCGTTACGTGCAAACAGCATTTGTTTTGTATATTTTCATACAGGCAAAGTAAGTTTCTTTAAAATTTGTAAACATACATAGTTCACTATTAGGTATAGGTATACTATCACAGGGACCATGGTATATGTAGGTACTTATGTTTTATTTTATTGTTTTATTTAATAATATACAGTTAAGTTATTATACGTTTTTAAATTAGTTGGCTTATACAAAATTCAGGGACCACGGGTAAAATAATTCCCGTGGTACCTTCCAGGGACTATCACAGGGTCCATGGGCAACAAAGGATACCTTGATCAACAAATGCCTCGTCTTACTTATCTACTGTCTAAAAACATTGTTGGGCTGGCCCCATTTTGAAAACCTCGGTACGCCACTTCTTACCACTTTTCTGAAACTGCATTTCTGTTGTGCAATAAAGTGTATTTGTATTGTATTGTACGCCACTGCCACAGACAGACACAGATTCACACACAGACATACCTTTAACCATACATACATGCTTTAAATCATTAGTTACCAAAGTGGTCCTGAGGGTCTAAGAAATGATCATGGGAAGCATTTTGTTCAATTTTTTTTTATTATGTGATTTAGCCCAGAAATTAAAAAATATTTCATGTGAAACCTTGAAATAATATTCCATTTTCCATACAAAAAACAAATTTGAACATATGATTAACGAAGAAAAAAAACTCCAATTTCATAGGTAAAGACCCAATATTAAAGTATTTCAAAAAACCCGACAGCACATTTTGTATTTAGCGGACGCCATGTTGAATTTTTTATCGCAAAATGTACCATCACTCCCAGGTATCTTGATACCTTGTCCCACGCGCTCTAAGTACTTTGCCTTGTCCTTGTTGATTGTCTTGATGAATCTAACCATGCACTTAAAAATCGGTCAAGCAGTTTAGGCTACAGGATGCGCTAAAAAAACGGACATACATACATACATAACGCTGGCAGCGTTTCTTCGTTGAATGCAGATACTTGAGCGAGAAAACAATTAGATCTCGGATTTGCAGTGATATCGACTAAGAGCTTCCAAATATTTAAGAATAATTGTAGAGCCGAGCCTCAAAGATCTAAAATGTCGACTCCGAAGCAAGAAAGATGTATGCGATGTTCCTAAAATTATAACAATTTTGAAATAATTTACAGGTTTGTATTGCAGCTCCCAGGTACAGCAGGAGAGTTCCATGGTAGTGGTTCGACACTGTTCAACTGCTGGAACCCGATGTTGCGTGTCACGGAGCCGTTGCTGAGGGAGCTGTTCGAACCCCTGGGGCTGGCCGCCCCAGGTGAGGGCTCCCGCATCTGGGTGAAGAGGTCTGACACCTGGAAGGTAGGAAATTTGTTATTATAGTGTGTGGAAACTGTGCAAGCAATGGAGGACGTAAGATGACGACCGATTGATGTAGTGGATATCACCACCGCCAGTGGATGTCACCAGTCTGCGAGACCAACGGTTGCGGCTTCGAATCCCGCTAGGGGTAAAGGTTTGAGTGATGTAGGTATATGAACATATATCAGATTATTTAGATGATAAACAATCATGGACATAACCAGCCCGTTCGCATAACCAGGCTATTTCACAATTAATAATGAAATATTATAATATAAAATAATAATTAATAATTTTGTAATATAAAAACCTTTTTTTTTTAAAGAGCGACCTCTCGAGTTTCTTGCTTGTTCTTCTCAGGGGAAAATTGCCTTTTGAACAAGCAGTAGCTTTAAAAATGTAAAATCTGACTATTTTAAGTGTAACCTGTATTTTACCTACAAAATAAAGCATTTTTTGATTTTGATTTTATTCCCGAGTGAAAATGAATTAGTGTAATTCCTCTTTGCTGGTAACTCCACCCCTAATTACGAATAGTTTCCACTAGGAACCATAGTCGAATTCAGACAAAAATTGTTGGACTTCCATACTAAAGGTGGTTTCAGAATGGTTTACAATACAATACAATACAATACAATACAATACAATACAATACAATACAAATACACTTTATCTTACTTTGCATGGGCAATCGAAAGTTTTTTGATCGAATTCGACTATGGTTCCTTGGGGAGAATTGTTCGTAATCAACAATGGCATCACCAGTTAATGGGAATTACACGAATTCAAATTCATCCTGTATTTATATAACAACAACGGACACTTCTCACTCACGATTGACCACAAATGTACACGCAGACGGTAACATGCGTGTACTTTTATGCACTCGGACTTGTAGGGGTTGTAACTGAAAACCAGTGTTTCGCTCTTCGATTGATGTGCCACACTGAGTTATGACCTATTTGTACTACTGCGGCACACACTCTGTCTTTGTGTTTTTTTTCTGATGTTTTACTTTTATTATTTTATTTTATTTATTTTTGGAAAACTTACAGCTACAATAATGCTATGGATAACAATAATCGGTTCTGACAAAGCCAATTACAAGTTTCCGCCTGTGCACGCTTTTGTGGGCTAACACATTGCCCAAATTGTATTGCATTGCATTGCATTGTAACTAAGAGTGTTCTTTAGTTTGAAAGTAAAGGAAATATATATATATATATATTGATAACAATGCAAACTCGTAAATGCAAATTAGTATGTATATTTCATTGTAATTAAAAAAATTGTTTATCTACATATGTGAAAGGAATCTAGTGTGGCGTCACCATAGTATCCACAGTACAAGTTTTGCTTAGTTTGGGATTAAGTTATTAGTGTAGGTGTCCGAAATATTTATTATTGTTGTTGTATGTATTGTACCAAACTTCGGAGGGTAATGTTTTTCTCTTGTTTGTATGTATGTAAGTCCGAGCTTTTGGCGCATCCTGTAGCCTAAACGATTTCGTATTATTCCGAACCTGACCCGAAATCTTAACCCAGTCGTGGGTTAGGTTAGGAACTTGAAAAAAATAATATTATTTGTTCCGAACGTAGCCCTCTTTCTAACCTGACCCTGCGTATCGTTCCTATCATAACCCGAACTGCGAGCGAGCGAGCAATATGGGTCGGGGCACCCGGACACTGTTGGTTAGGTTCAGAAGGTTAAGGCGGGAGCGAAGCTTGTTTCGCTCCCGCCTTAACCTTCGATATTAGGTTGACATTTTTGTAATAAAACAAAATATGTACCCATTGTATTCTAATTTTGGTTTTTTTACTTGTGAACATTCCGTACATTATACTACAGAAATTATACATATGAATAGGCTATCCACTAAAAGAAATTTTACTTTCGATGATGTGGCATTCGCAGAACTGTACATTTGATCTTATGGCTTCTATATCGCAATTCGGATTATGATAGGAACGATACGTATAAGGTCAGGTTACGAAGAGGGCTACGTTCGGAACAAATAATATTATTTTCTTCAACTCTCCCTAACCTAACCCGCGACCGGGTTAGGAGTTCGGGTCAGCTTCGGAATAATCGACGATTTCGAAGTGTCGTTAGATTCGTCTTGATACCTGGAGAGTCATAGTGTAACGAGACATGCGAGTCGTTGGTTCTCTTTTTGCAATATTCTCCTTGTTTGTTTCTTTTTCGGTTAAGTCATAACATTTTAAATTCAAAATTTGAACTCCGCCTGTTGTCTCTCTGTCTTTCAGTGTAGGTAGCTTTTTGTTGAGTCAGTTCGTAATTTGCCCTTGAAAAGATTGGACGTGTAGTTTTCTGTTATTTTTATTTCTATTCTATTTTATTCAGTATAAAACTTAAATATATATTACGTATAAACGTATATACAGTTTTATACGTAATATATATTTAAGTAAGTATTTCATCAAGTTATTTGTGTGCGTGATACCCTTAAAAAAAAGTTGTCACTGACAACGATTTCCAAGTTTTCCGCCGGCTTCATTTTCTTCATACTATGGCCTACTCCTGGACATCCTCTACAGCATCAGCCTGGGAGTAGTGCTTGAATACATTTTATGGTAAAAAATCTAACACGGCTTCCGCAAAATACAAATTATCCTGTTGGGTTTTTCGGTTTTTAAATACTTAACGCTTTAGTAAATGTACTTATTCAGGTATCAATAAGCCGTCACAGGCGCGACTCACGAACACGTGTCATAATTTGTCTCAGAACGGAAACGTAGACACAAATTATTTAATTATTTACAAATACAACCAGTCTCAAGAATTTAGTCTATGATTTTGAGGTCATTGTGCCCTAACAGCTGACCATTAGAGATGGGATTCTATTGAAATCATATCGATTTTTTTTGTAAAACTTCGATAGTCGTTATTTTAGAAATCCTTACACATATCATTTCAATTGTATTAACAGTCCGTCTCATTTTAGGCATTAGAGGTTTTTTTTGTAACATGCTGTATAGATAATAAAGTGTTTTGAAAATAAATCGGGGGCATTATGTAGCCGCCGAGGATGATTAAAACTATCACGAAGGTTTTAACAATAACGGAAAAATACCAATCGGTAGGTACTCTGACAAATTATGTACTTTTCTAATATAAAATAAAATACTACGCTGTACGCTGTATTCTCCGCCTCCGTGGCTCAATGTAAACAACATAGGGTTTACGAATCGAAGGTCGCGGGTTCGATCCCCAGCGGGGTACATGTTAAGGTGTATGTTAAGTAGTCGGTTTGGTTAGTGGTAGGGCATTTTAAATGTCCGCTTGGCTAGCTACCACCATCTTAAATCTGCCGCCAAACAGCAATGTTAATAGCATTATTGTGTTCCGGTTGTCAGAGATAAGATAGCCAGTTCGCAAGATATTTGGGTTTCCGGGTCAGTACGCTTCCACCTTCGGCCTCATCTTCACTTAACATCAGGTGTGATTGAGGTCAAGTGCCAACCTGTTGTGCATAAAAAAATATTCTTCATGTAGCTTTTGTTAATTGTGCAATAAAGAGTATATTGATTGATTGATTGAACCAGACCTGTCAATGTCGCCAAGAATTCATATTCTTGACGTCAGTAACTATTACACTACGCCACGTGTAATCCCAAAGCCGCTATTAAATAGATTATCTCTAGATCGATATGGCGGTATGCAGGTACAACCTTGCTCTGCTTATTAGAGTAGGGCTGGGAAAAGTTGATGAGTATTATAGTTAAACTATCGACGTCTATAGTACGTAGACGTATTCGATCTTATGGCTTTCGCATATTTGTCTTTTCGATTAAATGGCCCATCGGTTAAATGGCGTTTCGATCATATGGCACTTCGATTATCTGGCGTCGCACAAATGGCTTTCGCTTATATGTCTTTCGAAATGGGGTCCTAAAGCCGTTTTTCAATTTTATAATATAATAATTACGAAATGCAGACGTGAATTCGTTATGCATGTAGTCACAATTTAAGTCATTGCTTTCTCCCCAAAACCGGGACCGTCAATATTTTCATCAACTCCAATTATATCGATATCTTGCTAGAGAAACGTCTCGTCCCCTCACTAGTACATAGGACCTCGACCAAAGCATGTTAATTTCATTTGTAATTCCCGTTTTCCTGTTCATATGTCCTCAGAATGACATTAGGTATTTACATTCTTACACAATATTTACATAATAAATGGCTTTTTGTTGTAACTGACATTACAACATAAATGTTGGCCATTGTACAACTATACAGGGTGTAAATTTAAGTGTTTTCAAGACTTAAACCCCGGGTAGTATTACCTGAGCATACTTACCTTATACCCGGAAATACATGTGTAAAACGTACTTCGCGTATGTCGTGAATAAAAATGTATTTTTTTTTAGTTTTTTTTTGTCAGCGTTTATTGAGTCTTTTCGGTTATGAATGCCATGTGGCAGGAAGAGGATCAGGGTTTGGTTGAAATTGATCATCTATAACCTTTTGATCTAATTGAACACAAAGATAGAATGATTAGTCTTTTTTTTAATGATTAACTGGATACGCCGCCTCCGTGGCTCAATGTAAACAACATTGGGTTTACGATTCGGAGATCGCGGGTTCGATCCCCAGCGGGGTACATGTTTAAGTACTCGATTTGGTTGGTGGTAGGGCATTTTAAATGTCCGCCTGGCTAGCTACCACCATCTTATCTAAATCTGCCGCCAAGCAGCAATGTTAATAGCATTATTGTGTTCCGGTTGTTATAGAGATAAGATAGCCAGTCTCCCAAATAAGATGGGATTTCCGGTTCAGTACGCTTCCACCTGCGGCCTCATCTTCACTTAACATCAGGTGTGATTCATGTCAAGTACTAATCCGTTGTGCATAAAAAACCTAATTTGTATATTTTTTTATAGATAAATCATAATTCTTAAACTAAAATTGCGATAATTTGATGTGTGTAGTACCGTAGTACTATACCTACTATTAGTCTTATGTATTAGTTTGCGGCTGGGTACAGATGTACACCCGGTTGAAAAAGCTTTCGACCAAGCGGATAAAAATGGTAACAACCGTTTTATCTAATACGGATTTATATATTTTTTTTATGCACAGCGGGTTGATACTTGACCTCAATCACACCTGATGTTAAGTGACGATGAGGTCGAAGCGTACTGACCCGGAAATCCCAACACATTTGGGGGACTGGCTATCTTATCTCTGACAACCGGAACAGAAACATGCTATTAACATTGCTGCTTGGCGGCAGATTTAGATAAGATGGTGGTAGCTAGCCAGGACGATATTTAAAATGCCCTACAATCAATCAAACCCGCGACCTCCGAATCGTAAACCCAATGTTGTTTAATTTGAAATGTAATTAAAATATTTCTTTAATTTGAAATTTAAATTGGCATTTCTTGATAAAAATTAAATTCTAATATATGCATATCTATATAACTCCGAATTTTATAAAACAAGAGTAATAAAAAATTACTATAAAATTAATCCAGAGAGCCTGTGCCAGCTCATCACTTAGTTTAGAATGTCGTACAGTGTGCGAAGTATAAGTTTTGTTTCGTTTTTAACTTTACCATCGCGTTCGCGTTTACGAAAAAAGTCCCTATGAAAAAAAACGTTTTGCAAACTATCGGCTAGAGGCGCTGCACATTTCTCCATACAAATCTTCACGTAAACGTGAACGCGGTAGTAAAGTCCAAACAAAACTCACACTCCGCCCTCAGGTTCGGCACGTGTGGGCGAGTGCCCAATAGAAATTTATTGTTAATTTTACGTAAAGGCTATTATAAAATTTCTGACTATCTGGATGACAAGAATGCGTGGACATGAATCGTTCGGCAGTATCCAGTATATTTTATTCTTATTTTTCTTTGTCAAATCATAAATTGTATGAAATAATTGTTTTTGTATTGACTTATTTAAAAAGAGCAACCCCTGAGTTTCTAGCTCGTTCTTCTCTGGGGAGACTGCCTAGTGAATGAGCGATAACTGTATGTCATGACGATTTCAAATGTTATTCTTATAACTTGCGAAATAAACATTTTTGATTTGAATGCTCTACCACCAACCAAACCGACAAAACATGTGCCCCGCTGGGGATTGAACCCGCGACCTCCGATTCGTAAACCCCATGTTGTTTACACGCCACGACTTTACATTGACCGTCAACTTGTAAGTTGTGTAAGTCTAGATAGGCTCCAGCAAATCCTTATAAAGAAGTGCATGCAGAATATTATAAAGTTAGTAATCTCCAATTATATGTTTTTATAACAAGTACAACACTGCTAATTGAAGCCTTGACTCGAACCAGCCAATTGACTTGGTATAGTGCAATACAGTGAGGAACATTTGATTTACTTTATTTTTAAAACCGTTAAAACCGTGTAGTGTAAAAACTTAAAAAAAAAAACCCTCTTCATACCTTTGAGTAAAGAGATTTTGAAACGACTCTATAAAAGCGAGGAGGTTTTTTGTTTCTTTTTATAAACAACGGGTTGGTAATTGACCTCAATCACACCTGATGTTAAGTGAAGATGAGGTCGAAGGTGGAAGCGTACTGACCCGCAAGCCCGAACACATTTGGAGGACTGGCTATCTTATCTCTGACAACCGGAACACAACAATATTAACATTGCTGCTTGGCGGCAGATTTAGATAACTAACAAAATAAAAATGAAATTGCCACTCAAATCGGTATATTTGCCATATAAAGGTTGCCTGGAAGAGATCGCTCTTAGTGATAAGGCCGCCTAATTGTACTCTTTTCAGTATTGTGCTTTGAAAAATGTATATTCTCCTTTTGTGCATTAAAGTGTATTTGTATTGTATTGTATCTTACTAAATATTGTACCGCGAGCGACTAATATCGCGCCTACTGTTCCTAATTATACTGTGCCAGTGTTTACGTCAAAGGGTCAATAGATGGCATTGTTTAATAGCTAGCTATTGCTGCCTTGATTGCAATTTATTATTCATCTATCGCGTGACGTCGTCTGCCTGTTTGTTGATGTTTTGATGTACAATGATGCGCAGTTGTATGTAATTGTATAAACATTATAAATTAACCACTAGTTGCTACTGGGTCTAGAGGCTCTACCGCCTAACTTAAAGCTATAGCGATAGCAATACCAAAGTACTGGTGTCCTTGTGTTACGATATGATAAGGTTAAATAGGTAGTTCATTGACATCAGAATAGATTAAAATTGACAAAGCAATTGATTTAGGCGGTCTGACTGCAGAAACTTATTAAGCATGTAGCTTTGAAAGTTTAATAACAGTGATAAAGCTAACTATACCATAACGTCAACTATTCTCGCTTTATAAATTTATGGACAAAGCTATTTCCCGTTGCGAGTAAACTTGATAAGGCATTGTACTCAATAACATAAACATTCTCACTTTATAAATTTGTGGATAAATGGTATTTCCCGATGCGAATAAGCTTGATAGAGCATTGTTTTTGTAACGTAAACAGTGCTTCCATCTATATCATAACGCAAACTATTCTCGCCTTAAAAATTTATGGATAAAACTATTTCCCGTTGCGAGTAAAATTGATAGGGCATAGTACTCAATAACATAAACATTCTCACTTTATAAATTTGTGGATAAATGGTATTTCCCGATGCGGATAAGCTTGATAGAGTATTGCTTTTTGTAATGTAAACATTATGTCCATCTATACCATAACGCAAACTATTCTCGCCTTAGAAATTTATGGATAAAACTATTTCCCGTTGCGAGTAAAATTGATAGGGCATAGTACTCAATAACATAAACATTCTCACTTTATAAATTTGTGGATAAATGGTATTTCCCGATGCGGATAAGCTTGATAGAGCATTGCTTTTTGTAATGTAAACATTGTGTCCATCTATACCATAACGCAAACTATTCTCGCCTTAGAAATTTATGGATAAAACTATTTCCCGTTGCGAGTAAAATTGATAGGGCATAGTACTCAATAACATAAACATTCTCACTTTATAAATTTGTGGTTATATGGTATTTCCCGATGCGAATAAGCTTGATAGAGTATTGCTTTTTGTGATGTAAACATTGTGTCCATCTATACCATAACACATACCTGTTCTCGATTTAGAGACCATGGATAACGCCATTCATTTCCGATGCAAGTATTTTATTTTTATTTTTTATTTTATTTTATTAAGGACAACAAACTGCTGCACAATACTTAATCTAGTTTTACAAAATGATGTGGATCATTGTACAACCAGCAACGTTATCCACAGGTTACTATTTTGAAGATATAGACAGTAGTACAAAATTGTTTTAATTTTACACCAAAAGTTGAATATACCTAAAGTAAGTTTAACAATATACCTACAGTTATTACAATAAGTATTTAAATATAGTTAGTAGTACTCGTATTACAAAATAATTTACCCTAAAATATATTAATTAATGCTATATATGATATTTAGTACACGATACATTTACTGTTACTTGTTATATTTCTGTGTAATAAAAAATATCAAAATAATATTATACTAATTTTGATAATGAAGTTAAAAACCTTAGTCAAACGCGTGGTGAAGCCATTCCCACTTTAATAAAATAAATTATAACCAGATGCAGTATAATTCTAAAAAGTTAGTCAAAGATGCTATTTAAAGTAAGCGTGATAGAGCATAGCCCTCTATTATATAAACATATATCTATCTATACCATAAAGCAAACTATTCTCGCTTTATAAATTTATTTCTCGATGCATGTAAACACACGCACACTCCAAACAAACATACACCCATGCACACACATAAAAATATAAGAAAGAAAGAAATTATTTATTTGCTAGAATACAGTTTATAAGGTCTGATAAGAAATTTAGAAATCATGTATTCAATCTGCATGCAGATGTGCAAATATGATTTGTGACACTTTACGTAGCATTCTGATAATTTAAATACTCCTTAACATCATAGAAACACTTTGTCTGAAGCCTTATATATTTTCTAAGCTAACAAGCATGACATAAGTTTGTTTTAAATGTTACATACAGGCTATATCTGTTGAAGGTGGTGGTGGAAATGCACAAACGAGTTCTTTCCAGCCGCGACTATATCGACCTTTTAAAAAGACGAATTTTTAGGGTACCAGTGCCAACTGTGCGCAGCTCTTTTGCCCACAGGTTTCAAAAATTTCTTTATCCCTACATCTATAATAAATTTATGAGGGAACTCGACTTCAGAGAGTTAAACGTACTTGAAGTGAAGTTTAAAATTCTAAATGTCTTGCTTGGTTGGTCGTATAAAGATGCCGAAGACTCCTTGAGAATTCTTGCTTAGCTATACCCTTAAATAATTACGTACATATATATATGTCTATTATAGATAATATCAAGAATTGTTCTAGTATGGTGCCTATCTATATACAGGGCGTCCCAAAGTTATGGGACATGAAGGGGAAGTACCTTAAATATCGTAGATAGTGAATTTTGCTCAAAGAAGACTTTATGTTATTTTTAAAAGTTAGTAATTCTGCATTCATAGATTTTCTAAAAATTATTTGCTTCGGCTGGGAATCGAACCGACTCAAATGTGAAAAAAAAAACACCCTACTTTTATGATGCCAATCGAAAGAATAGCTAAAAAATAATAACTCTGCCTAAGTAACATAGTATTTTAAAAGAAAGGAACAACGTGAAATTAATCATTTTAATCAAATAAAAAACATACATGAAACTGCCGTAGTCAATTAAGTAGGTATTTTTTTGTAAATTAATTAATTAAATGCTCAAAATGTGATCCCTCTTGTCTTACGCAAATCGCCAATCTTTTAATGAGCCCGCTGCCTGTTGATTTTCTAATCATTTTATGGTGAACACTCGATGTGATATGGCACAATTCTGTTTGCAACTCGCCTACGTTCTCGTATCGCTTTTTGTATAGCATATCTTTCACGTATCCCCAAAAGAAGAAATCTAATGGTGTGAGGTCCGGGGATCTGGCCGGCCATCTAATCGGTCCATTTGTACCAATCCATGTAGGAAAACATTCATTTAGAAAATCTGCTGCTCTCCGACTATTATGAGCCGGAGCTCCATCTTGTTGGAAAATTAAAATAACTTTCTTGAAATTTGACTCAATCATTTTATGTTGTTCCTTTCTTTTAAAATACTATGTTACTTAGGCAGAGTTATTATTTTTTAGCTATTCTTTCGATTGGCATCATAAAAGTAGGGTGTTTTTTTTTTCACATTTAAGTCGGTTCGATTCCCAGCCGAAGCAAGTAATTTTTAGAAAATCTATGAATGCAGAATTACTAACTTTTAAAAATAACATAAAGTCTTCTTTGAGCAAAATTCACTATCTACAATATTTAAGGTACTTCCCCTTCATGTCCCATAACTTTGGGACGCCCTGTATTTGCCTCACACACGCGTATACACACAAGCACACCCCCCTCACACAAACCATACATGCACCCTCACACAAACCATACATGCACCCTCACACATCCTCTGCTACACACATTTACTCGCTTACTCTTGATACAACATATTATGGAAACATATTTATGTTAGTTAGTTTGCCTTTCCTTTTGTTAATAGGCAGAAGCATGCAAATTTTTAATTAAATGATCTCACACACGCATACATGCGCACGCGCAACTTGTATAATTCTAACGTGGTAGTTACATCTAAGGCTAGTTCTGCATGCATGTCTATCTCCCTAATTCTAATTTAACAGATGATGTTACTTATAAAATGCAATGACCAGTGAAATTGTTTCTCTAATATGGAAATTTTGGCATCCACAGGCCTAGCCTAGTGTGGACGCTACAGCAAATGTATAATTATGTATGGTTCTTTTTGGTAAATAAACATCTTATCTTATCTTATCTTACATCCTGGCATAAATATATTGTATGCTTAAGAGCGTTTATCCCTTGGCATTCCATACAAACTTTCAAGTCTAATTTTTTTCGAAATGAATGGACCGATTCTAATGAAACTTTATACGTATAAGCAGGATACATATTTAAATATTTAAAAGAATATATTGCATTTTTTTATTACTTAAAATTGCTCTTATTTAGTAGTTTCGTAAATATTCTCTACTAACCGATTTTTTGTTGGAGAAAAATGGAACGTACTGATTGCAATGTTTCAAAGCCCACGTCCTACAACAAATCGGTCACAATATCGGTGATAAAATTATTGACGAACAAATCGGTCGATTATCGGTCCTACAAAATTCGGTCGTGGACGGGCACACTTATACATATAAAGTTCCATAGAATCGGTCCATTCATTTCGAAAAATTTGGCTCTCAACCTTGTAACGAGGTGTACAACCTCATCTAAATTCTGTCTTCTTTTCGGTAATCTCTTTGGCGTTTTCTTTTTTGGAACATTATTCAAAATTCTGAATTCTAAATTATTTTCAAAAACGAGTCAGTCTTGACGCAGCTTGCGAACTAGACTATTCTTCCATTCTTCCTTTTATTTCTTTTAATCATTACATCATTTATAAGTTTTACAAGTGCCTATACCTTCTTCCTGTTCTTCACCTTCTTCACAGTTCATCAGTGGCTGCAGTCCTGGTAGGGGCCTGAAACCTACGACCCTGAACCTCATCCTCTTTATGCGCCCAATTCCTAAGTAATACCTCCAGCAGATGAGTGTCGCAGAACCGCGACAACCTTAAGTCTAGAGTTTATATCTACTCAAGTAAATAATAAACATTAATTTTTATTTTTTTCATATAAGCGATGTAAATAAATAAATAATAAATATATTTGCACATACACACAGCACCATCTAGTTCCACACTAAGTAACTAGACTTATATTATAGACACCAGATGGTTGATAAACTACACAAATACTTTTTTTTTGTAAATAAATACACATATAAATGAAAAACATCTATAACTCGGGAACACGTGTCTGTATTCATCATACAAACATATGCCCCTAGCGGGATTCGAACCCGCGACCTTTTGGTATAGCATATTTGGTATAGTTATAGAGTTCTATAACGTAAACCGACACAGAACTGTTTTTCTCTCTATCCTATCTATGAGGGGGCTTAAGCAGCAACATGGGGAGGCTTATGTTTAACAGTGGACGTTCTATGTCTGATATGATGATGAACTATTTTTCCTTACACGGCTAATTATATAAACATTTGCGTTCTCACTAATAAAATAAAGCAGGTATCAACTCAAGAGGCGAATACATGGACGTCACAATTAGCGTCCATCTACCTACTAATTTGCGCACACAATTCGCAATAGAACACATGTTTTGTGATTTCACATTCTCATTTAATCATGCTGCCTTCAGGAAGTCATGCTGCAGATAATTTTACAAAGGCTGTCAAAAACTACAATACAATACAATACAAATACACTTTATTGCACAACAGATAAGAAAATACAGTTTCAGAAAAGTGGTAAAAGTAGAATGTACAATTTGGCGACCTTATCACTAAAAGCGATATTTGCCTAACCTTTGGGTATAAGGACAGTACATTTGAAATAGGTAGGTTGTGCGGTATTAAATAGGGATGCAGATACAAACTACATAATATATATCAAGACCTCTATCACAAATAGGGTTAAA
The DNA here is from genome assembly GCA_949316235.1 of Oegoconia quadripuncta. Taxonomy (NCBI): domain Eukaryota; kingdom Metazoa; phylum Arthropoda; class Insecta; order Lepidoptera; family Autostichidae; genus Oegoconia; species Oegoconia quadripuncta. The sequence goes on from OX438749.1 coordinate 27,125,586, forward strand.
ATCAAAGTCAAAATGACTTTATTTTGTAGGTACACAGGGTAAAATAAAAAATAATCAAATTTCCCATTTTTTAAACGACTGCTTCTTCTAAAGGCAATTTTCCCCTGAGAAGAACAAGCAAGAAACTCGAGGGGTTGCTCTTTTAAAAACAGATTTTTATATTACAAAAAGGCATAATAATGTCATTATTAATTGTGAAACAGCCTGCCATGCGAATGAGCAAGTTTTGTCCAGGGATGATTATCATCTAAATAGTCTTATGTATGTATGTTCTAATTATAACTTTCTGTTTTATAGAAGGTTTAAAGAAAGAAGGAATCTTTATGACATTTTTCGAGCATTCTATAAAAATCTGAGTAAATTTTAACAAAATTACATACTATGAAACCGGCGTCCATTTTATAGGTCAGTGTTTTCAGGTGATTTTGGACAGCCCTATCGATGACAAAAAACACATGTGCATCGGTGTGTAAAATGAGACGTTTCTGTTCTGTTGTTAAATACTGCATCTGGCATGACTATACACATATAGCTATACCATTTATCATAGTACAATGGATGCAATGTATACCTGAAGCTGGGTTATATTTTTTTTATGCGCAACGGGTTAGCACTTCACCTCAATCACACCTGATGTTATATGACAATGAGGCCGAAGGTAGAAGCGTAGGTACTGACCCGGAAACCCCATCTCATATAATATTATTATAATAACATTGTTACTGCCTGCGACACCTAGGGGGAGAGCCTGGCAAACTGAAAGACAGGTTTATTTTCCTAGTTCAGATGTCAGTCTCTCACAAGTGAAATAGTATATTTGGGCCTGAATTTTGTAATAATGCTGTTGTTTAGATATTTTCTTACTATTTACCTTGCGTGTGAAACAATAAAGATTATTATTGTTATTATTATTAGGGGTGAGTACGGAGATGACGGCTGATAGAGGAGAGTGGAAGAGGATGACATGTTGTGCCGACCCCACCTAGAGTGGGATAAGTGCAGGAAAATGATGATTGTTATTATTATTATTTAGGGGACTGGCTATCTTATCTCTGACAACCGGAATACAACAATGCTACCAACATTGCTGATTGGCGGCAGACTTAGATAAGATGGTGGTAGCTAGCCAGACGGACATTTAAAATGCCCTATACTACCAGCCAAACCGAGTACTAAACATGAACCCCGCTGGGGATCGAACCCGCGACCTTCGATTTGTAAACCAAATGTTGTTTACATTGAGTCACGGAGGCGGTCAAATTTTCCACGATTATATAAGTTAAGCTTTGTCTGGTGCGGGCTATCCTTGGATGTGTAACCACTAGTGATTCGGAGGGCACGTTAAATTGTCGGTTCCAATTGTTTTAAATTAAATGCATTCGTTAAGCCAAGTTGGTGGCCTATACGAGCGGCTTAAAGCGGCCTCAATGTTTAGAGTGATGTAGATTCATCATTAACGTAGACTTCGAAAGATATTCTTTTGTTAATTAGGTACTAAGTACTACTACTAGCAAACATCCTGTTAGCTGGCATGTTATGTTAGCATCATAGTCTTGTTTTATTAGTTATTGTTAGATTTCATGGTCTCACTTTAATCTGTGGAGGCAGAGTGAACGGTGCCATTACTAAGACAACCAATCAGAGCACGAATCCTACATCGCGCTTACGAAGTTTTCCAAAGACAATGCACATAGGCAAGACGCCATTAATAAAGGGATCGCGGTTCCGGGGCAATACCAACAGCCCAGTGGAAGATCTTCCCTTTTCCCCCACACATAACAATTGCCCACATTGGGGACCCCGTCATCTATCAAACTTCCCAAGCAACACGCCCCAGCAAGCCAGATTAAGCAGAGATAAAATTAGGCAATCGACTGCGAAAGCAACAGGGCCTAGGTAAGCGACACATAGATAGCGCCTCAGGTTCTGTTTTTTTAGTAGTAGCAGCAAGCAAAAGGGTACGCTCCTAGACGTCGTCGACGCACGAGTAACGTTATGCGCCTTCCGCTGCAGCAGTCCAGTCACGCCGCCACACAAAGGACTACGTGAAGAGCCACGCGGCTAACGTCTACGCAAGAGTCGCTTCAAAAAAGTTGACAACTAACATATTGGCATATGATGGAGTAACACATTGGAGAAATGTTCAAAAATCATACGACGTTCCGTCTGGAAGGGGAGTAGTGTGGGGGAGAATGAGCGGTGTCATTACTAAGACAACCTGTATAGAAATAGGTTTAGATGCAAATACGCATTGGTAGTGATCAACTGCTCACCCGGTGAACCCGGATGACCGCACTGATCTCCTCGGGCTGATGATGGCTCCCAATCCTTATTACTATAGGTTGAGAGGTCAGATGCATGTCACACATAGTCCCAACACACATATTATAATCCAACAGAAAGAATGCAGAAGGTCTGTGATAGCGCAAAGTACCAAAGCACAGTTACTTTTCGATACAGCGCGCACGGTGGTCGTAAGCTCTCTGCTCCACTGTCTGAGCTCGATAGTAGGCGGGGGTGGGTGCGGGGAAAGGGGCGCACAGTACATAACACGGAAAGCGCAAGTTGACCACATTTTTTTTATGCACGACGGATTTGTACTTGACCTCAATCACACCTGATGTTAAGTGAAGATGAGGTCGAAGGTGGAAGCGTACTGACCCGGAAACCCCAACACATTTGGGGGACTGGCTATTTAGCGGCAGATTTAGATAAGATGGTGGTAGTTAGCCAGGCAGACATTTTAAAATGCCCTACCACCAACCAAACCGAGTACTTAAACATGTACCCCGCTGGGGATCGAACCCGCGACCTCCTAATCGTAAACCCATAATTGGTACTTAGATCTAAATATTTCAAACACAGCCAATCAGATCGCGAATCTTACATCGCAGTTTTCTTCTCTGAAGTTTTCTCAAGGCAATGCACATAGGCAAGAAGCCGCTAATAAAGGGATCGTGGTCTCCGAGCTATACCAACAGCCCATCTTCCCTTTTCCTCCAAACATGTGAATCTCCCACAAATCTAAGAACACAATGTATGTTAGACATATTTGATTCTTATTCCACATGTCAATCTCCCACAAATCTAAGAACACATGTATGTTAGACATATAATATTTGATTCTTATTATTATAGACGTACACAATAGTACGGCCCTTGGAAATGTATCTATTTCATAGTTACAGTAATATAAAAATTATTAAGAAAGCATCACACTGGATATCACTCAAAGAAATAACACGGTGAGTTGTCTGCATTTGGTTAAGTTAATACAGTGCCATCCGTCGTCAAGTGAGCGGCCGGAATAATCTGAATGTTTTTGTGAAGTTCTCGAAAATAGTTTTTAAAAGTGAGAGTGTCATAATATTTAAAGGTAAAGATAGTGATCAGTTTTCTTACAACTTGTTATCGACCACTTGTAATAAATTAAGTGATATTTCCAACATTTTAGTAATAAAGTTAAAGTTGATAAGATCTAGCTTGCGTAAATGAAATATGTTTAAATTTATAAGTTATTGGTGGACATTGATTTATGTGCTATAACTTCAAACTTCAAGCATTTATTTCCACGTCAGATACATGATATCATTTGTTGAATGTCAATTTAAATCTATTGGAAATAAAAATAGGGCTTAAGCATTTTTCGGTCAATCAGTATGTCCGAGTTACTACCGCTTCGGAAAGGGAAATCATCTGTGGAAAAAGAAGCGGCGCAAGAAACCCACAGGATCATTTTTCTTTTTTTTTTCTTTTATTACAATTATCAATTTATTACAATATAGATAATTATGGTCGCGCACCCAAATATTTTTTCGCTTTCCTTAGTACATAAAACAGCGCCATCTCTTAGAATCATCGAGAACTAATAAAACTGCTGAGAATAAACTGCGCACAACCAAAAGTTTTTTAGACTGTGCTCACAATGTATAAAAAATACAATATTTATTACATTAAAATAATACTTCTAATACATTCACGCAAATTAGACCCTAATATATTAAATTTTTGTTGCTGAAATACAAAAATATCACATAGATTTTAACATAGTAACACATTAGTTTTCGGTTCTATTCAAATTCTGTTTTTTGCTATTTAAATTCTTCCACATTTTAATAAAAAAACTAAAAAAAAAATATTAAAAAAAAAATTGGTACAGAAATAAAATATTAGAGATGGACCTCTTTTCCCGACACCTGATCACTTGCCGACGGGCGGAATATGACAATTGTATATGCCATGCCACACTCAAGAGCACAATCCCTTACCATATGCTTCAAGTGTATAGCAGATGTATCAGAATGGGAACCAAACAACGGTCTGTTCGTTATTGGATTCATTTTTTTCGGTGTATCTGTTGAATGAACAAAGAATGTGAATCTTAGAAATTTAGTTTACATGTAGAAAACTGGTCCACGTCTCTGGAGATGTGAGAGCTGGTGCCTACTTTGCTCAGCAGCTGAGCTTATGCATTCAGCGGGGCAATAGCGCTAGCGTACTCACGCTAACGCTATTGCGCCGCTGAACGGAAGCAAGTTGGACGGCGTATTTTTTCTATAAGATATAGGTTTTTAATTTTTTTTTTGTTTTTTTTTAAAGTTTAAGAACATTTATTAAGTATGTACATGAAACAACAAATTTATAAAACACCAATAAAAATACCTATATCTTATAGAAAAAATACGCCGTCCAACGCGCTTCCGTGAGGCATAGTATCTTTTTAATAGTGTTTTATAAATTTGTTGTTTCATGTACTTACTTAATTAAAATTTTAGATATAAAATAAACTTGCTGTCCAACAGTTTACATACTAATATTCTAAATTTAGTGTCCACATATAATTAGGTATGACACGAGCATGGAACTAATGGAAGAGATTACATTTTTGCGCGTTTGGGGTAGAGACCTTAGGGGCGTGGGGACCAGGCGCTCATAGCCTCTTCAGTTAATTATCGCAGTGTCTGGTCGAAGCCTAGTAAAGCTTGTATTGAGCTGTATAATTATGTATGGTCCTATTTGATAAATAAACATCTTATCTATCTATTACATTGTTCACTGTGCATGACGATGACAAACTAAAATTATAATACGATTATTCAATTTTTGGGACCTAGAAATACATCGAGCGTGTTTGTCATTCAGGTGGACACTAATTTTGCAATTATCTTTTTGGCGACTGCAATAAAGATAATTGGAAAATATCAAGCGACTGCCTGAGTTGCCATTTTTTGTCAGTTTAATCATTACCATATCATGCCATTTAAACAATACATACATACCATAAAGGGCGTAAATTTCGTATCTGTGCTATTAGGTAAAAGCTTGTAAAAACCAATTGTATTAAACATTGGTAAGAACCATCCCATTTAGAAACGGTTCAGACATTTTGGCCCTAGAATGCTACAGACAGCTAGACAGAAGCTTCTTTGTATCGGGGTTTAAAAAAATATCGCCGACCGGTACATATTAGCTTATCTAACTCTTGTATCAGATGTGAGTGATGAAGCGCGAACTCGTATAATATAAAAAAGTATAAATTTTTTATTATAACCTGTTGCACTTTGTTCTGCTTTATGTGCTACAAGCTACCTACGTACCCGTTTTGGCGCAATCTTAAAAACCTTCCATTATGTGGTCTTGTCTTGTCACAGACTTGTAAATAGTAGTAGACCCGAACATAGGGATTAAACAGCGTAGCCTGTTTTCATACAAAAGTATTAGCCAAGTTTAGGCTTTGGGCTGTGCTTTGGGTTCTAATTTTGCGGCTTATCAGATTACGAAAATAATAATACCTTATTTTCCATGTTTACTGTCGTAATGATTATTTCTAGCAGGAATTTCTATATGAATCAATATATTACATAGGTAATGTAAATACAAGATATATAAATTTATTTCTGACATTGATTTAAGTTGACTTTAGTCTCAAACTAAGTACCTCCTCATTTGTCAAGAACTTTTCTTTATTTCTTTTTATTGATATAAGTAAATAGAGTCATTTCTTATTTGTGTCGTTTTCTAAATTTGACATTCATTTGAGGATTTGACATTTATTTTGAAGTGTTGATAGTTTTGAACTTTCCTTGCGAGTTGATTTATAGCACATTTAAACTTGCATAATTGTTTAATAGTAGATAATTATAATAAAATATATATTTGTCAAATTTTGCATGCTCAAAAGATAGAATGTAATAGGCCCTATTTTTAATATTGAAACACCATATTCTAGCAAAATAATTTGAATATAAAACTTGCTATTCATAGCAGTCGCTTACACTAAGTCATTCAAGGGACAATGTTTACCTACGCTTTTATAATAAGGTACCGGTCGACATTCATTTATCTTTTAAGCCAAAGGCCAATAAAATTTCTGACTATCTAGATGATAATAATGCATTGACATGAACCGCTCTGCGAAATCCAGGCTATTATTGTCTGTTTTTCCTTGTTCAACCATAAATTGTGAAAATACATATTTAAAAAAGCAACCCCTGGGTTTCTTGCTCGTTCTTCTCTGAGGAGTCTACCTTGTTAATCAGCGATAATTTGATGATCATGACTATTTCTAATGTTATTCTTATAACTTACGAAATATAAACTTTTTTGAATTTGAATATATGAAAAAATATCTTTCGAAGTCGGCGTCAATATTTAGTGTGATTTACTTTCAACGATATTTTTTCATATAATATATATTCACAAATCTCTTGAATGACATAAGGTTACGAATCGACATCTACAGACGCATATTAATTGCGACCACGCACCGGAAGACGCAGCGTGGGCCCCACGAGGTGGACCAACGATTTGGTAAAGATCGCGAGAAGCTGCTGGAGCGGGCAGCGCAGGACCGATCGTTGTGGAGATCTTTGGAGGTGATCTTTGTCCAGCAGTGGACATCTTTCGGCTGATATGATGATGATGATTAATGTTTTGTCTACCTCAATTATAGATGCTACCGGTCAAAACTATCGTATAGTAATTTGCTAACCAAGTTTTCACTATTGTCACTCGATGCCAGACGCAAGCTAATAGATTCTATGACTCTTTTCAACATATCTAACGGCAGATTAGATTGTTGTAAATTGAATGGTCGCTTGGCCTTTCGGGTTCCTAGTAAGGGCCGACGCTCATTGAATCTTCACAAAACATTCCTTACTACTCCATGTAGGACAAATGCTGGTGTGAGATCTCCTCTAAGACGCCTCTAAATAAAATAAATCTATTTATAACTCTATGGATCAAACAACATAAATGCAACTCATACCAAAACAGGTTCCATACTATGGTGGATTACGGGAAGGTCAAAGTTTTTCGTTACAACCGGTTCTTTATTGTTTACGAAAAACCTAATTGATGACAGATAACATATACCTCCTATCTAATTTTATGGAGAATCGAGGAGTTGTTTAGTTGCTAATTTGTTTTTTATTAACCACGTGGCTTCGAATGCGCGGAATAAATAATTTATTGTCTCGCAAAATTTCAATTTCAATGTATTTATTAATTCTGACAATAAAGTTTTATGTAGGCATCAATAGAGTGAATATACAATTATTGCAGTAAACTTTGGAAGCCTTGTTTGTGAGAATGTGGGCGTCTGAGATAGGATATAAGTCCTGTGTCAGATCACTAACCTGTAAGCATGCCAGGCTATTTCACAATTAACAATGAAATATTTTTGTGCCTTTTTTTGTAATTTAAAACCTATTTTAAAAAAAGCAACCCCTCGAGTTTCTTGCTTGTTCTTCTCATGGGAAAAATGCCTTTTGAACAAGCAGTATCGAAATGATGAAAAATGTCATTATTTTTCATAATTTCGATCAAGCCCTTTAGGCTACAGGAGGTAACATAGAAATCTACATACATACATACACACTCGAAAAACATTACCTTCCTTCCTTGGACAATCGTATAAAAAATAATCATTTCTGACTTACCTATATTGATTACTATTTTCGTATTCATTTTCACAATAATAATGAGTGACGTAGGATTTTCAACTAACTGAACACGGGTACAACGTTCGTTATTAAGTTGTCATTTTGACATCTAATTAACATGACTCTTTCCGAACGATGTGACTTTGGAATGACGTGTTTGGTGAACACTTGATTCATGAATATTAATTTTTGTACGTCTTAAACGCATCAACAGTTTTACGTCAACACAAATTGTGATAAATACAGAAATTTCTTACCAGCTCATGGCAACCGATAATTTCAATTAAAATTCCTGAAACTTGATAAGTTTTCGGACCAGTCACATATTTCAGAGTAGATACTATGCGGACAAAATAAGGGGGCCAGAAAGAAATATGGTTTGACCAGTTTCTATTCATTGTAAAATCTATCCAGGAAACTTGTAAATAATTATAATTAAATTATACCTAATTTGTACTGTAAGTACTTCACACCTGGCCATGTAACGTGTGCATTTTTACATAAATAGTTTCTTGGACGGTTGTTTCTCTGCCAGTATGATTCGGATATGAATTAAATTTGTTAAATTAGTAATAATAATTTGAGAACAATTCAATTCATTCGCACAATCACACATAAGTATTGAAAATTTACCAAATACCTACGTATATGATACCTTGTCGTGTCTAGCTTTTTTTGAGTTGTTTTTTAGTTATTTTAGATATAGATTTTTGTATTTGTTTACTTTGTTAAAATTTATTCATAGAGTATTTACTAATACTCTATGAATAAATTAGAGTAGTTGCTGCCACCAAGGAATTAATTACTATTAATTCCTTGGTGGCAGCAACTACTCTAATTGGGGGGGGGACGGGGGACGACGACTGAAAATCAGCAAATCTGCTGAGTCCCTACCTTTTCATCATAGTTTGGCCTAATTTATTATCAATTAATTACTTGTTAAATTAACTTTGTGGTGAATAAATACCTTTTATTTATTATTATTACAATGTTATAAAACACTAAAATACAATTATTACATTTAAAACAATCTCAAAGGGAAGAGGCTGATAATCTACAACACAGAGTATCTTAGTGGGTCTATCCGTTTATCACTGGTTAGGCCAATACATACATTTTACACTCACATACCTAGTTAGTGTTACAATCTTGAAAAAAAGACTTAAAAAAACATGCAAACAAAACACGTTCTGGAGCATGTCAACGTTTCAACCCTAGAGAGAAAACCTTGCGTATCTCGCACCGTTCCATATACCCAAAGACAAAAATTCGAACTAATAGTGTCGCGCTACAATATAATATATTCAAGGTAAGTAGGTAGGCGCGATCCCAATTTATTTTTGACTGCTGACAAACTAGGTCGTTGGAACGCGAACACGATTAAATGGTAATGGATACATTAGAAGGTTAATGGGGAGACCAGAAAGAGAAATTTACTTCTTTTCTTTTAATGCCGTTGTTTTGCCTTCTCTTCATACTAGTCCAGTAAGGATACACTTTTAACTTACTATAATGTTATTAAAGGCTGTGATTTTTTGCACATGAATAGAGTATGTCAGTGATAGAATAAAAATGTTGTCTAACAAGTCGGCTACCGATAAAGTGTTGTTTCTTTAGATATAGTGTAGTATTAATAAAACATAGATTTTTTTTATGCACAACGGGTTTGTACTTGACCTCAATTACACCTGATGTTAAGTGAAGATGAGGCCGAAGGTGGAAGCGTACTGACCCGGAAACCCCAACACATTTGGGGGACTGACAATCTTATCTCTGACAACCGGAACACAACAATGCTATTAACATTGCTGCTTGGCGGCAGATTTAGATAAGATGGTGGTAGCTAGCCAGGCGGACATTTAATATCCCCTACCACCAATCAAACCGAGTAATAAATATATACCCCGGTGGGGATCGAACCCGCGATGTCGTTTACATTGAGCCACGGAGGCGATTAAAGTTGCCAATGTGAATTTCATTGCGTCGAAGAATGTACTCAGAACTCCTGTAACAATTTTCAGAGAAATCGATCAATAACTTCTTAATATTTATTAAAAATTTCACCGAGAGCAAATATCACGGCTCCATAAAACTATTTTTCGAAAATATAAAGTAGCCATTAATACATTTTATAACACATTTGCTCGAAAAGTGGTATTTTTTCTATGAAAAACAGGTTCAAAAAGTGGCGCATTTTGGCCTCGGGCTAAAAAGTAGTACGGTTTTTTTTTTAAAAAATGTCAAGAAGTTTCGTCTATGGTAATTTTTTTAATCCTAGCAAAGAGTTTTTATTCCGAAAATTGATAAAAATTTTAAAAAATTAAATACTTTGAGAGGTATTTGTACACTAAAATAAATTATTAATCTTTATTTCAATCAGTTTCGACAAGAAATAACAACCATTTATTTATAATAAGAACACAAAACTTTAATTTCCTAATTTGTTAGTGGCTGTCTGTACTGGCTGTCTGCAGTATCCTTTGCCTAATTAAAAAAAAACGCTTGTGCGCGCGCAGCGCTAATTTGTGAGCAAAAAAAGTAAAAGTTATTTCGCGCTCTGTGAAAATTTGCAAAAATGTCTTCAAGCGACGAGGATTTCATGGAATCTACGCCCCCGGATCTTAAAAACGCGGCGAAACAAGCTACTTTAAGCCTTCTACCTGAAAAATCAGTTGAGGTGTACTTGCAAGCGTACAAAAATTTCATACTCTGGAAAAAAAACAAAAATGCTCATTCATTTTCAGAAAGCATTTTTTTAGCCTACTTCATGGAACTCTCACAAAAATATAAGCCGAGCACGTTGTGGAGTCAATATTCAATGCTTAAAAGTGTTGTAAGAACGAAACATGGTGTTGATATCAAGCCGTATTCAAATTTGCTGGCTTACCTGAAAAGAAAAGGTGAAGGCTTTACCAGCAAGAAATCTAAAGTATTTGCGGCTGATGATATTGAGAAATACTTGAAAGAAGCTCCGGATAGCCGATATTTGGCAACAAAGGTCAGTTAAAACTAAATTATTAAACATAATTCCTTTAATTTTCGTATTTATTTACGATATAACTAGATAAGTACCTACTTCGGTTTTATTTTATACCTACTTACACAGTTTTTGTTTCTTTTCAGGTTGCATTAATATTCGGCATAAATGGTGCATGCAGACGTCAAGAGCTGACAAATATAACCACTGATGATGTCGAGGACCATGGGCGAATTCTCCTTGTCCAGATCAAGAACACAAAGAATAAAATACCACGCTCATTTACAATACAACAACCTTTTTATGAAATCGTAACGAAATACGCAGCACTCCGTTCCACAAAAGCGAAGACTAATCGATTTTTTCTAAATTACCAGAATGGTAAATGCACCAGCCAACCCATCGGCCGTAATAAATTTGGAATGATGCCTAAACAAATCGCCACTTTTCTCAACTTACAGAACGCACATGAATACACAGGGCACAGTTTTAGAAGGTCCTCGGCTACATTGCTCGCCGATTCAGGAGCGGATATATTGACACTGAAACGCCACGGAGGGTGGCGTTCCTCCAACGTCGCCGAGGGCTACATTCACGATTCAGTCAGGAATAAAGAAAAAATCAGTTCCTGTATTACAAAAAATATTAATTTGGAGCCGGGCCGTGCTGACTCTCGACCATCAACGAGCACATACATCCCGCCATCATCTCCGCCGCCGCAGCCACCTCCGCCGCCGCAGCCCTTAACTACAGAGCCAGAGCCCTATTCTGGTCTCATTTCTCCTACTTTCACTCAGGAGAGTGAGAGGAAGACAGTTAACAGTACGACTATGTTACAAATGCCGACTGGCAACGTAGTACTACATTTTTCAAATTGTTCTGGTTTTTATAACTGTTTTAACAAATAATTAAAGATTTATTCATTTCAGTAGCCCCATGTTTTATTTATTTCCTCACAAATGTGTTATAAAACGTCGTGTGACACACGTGCCCATTGATAATTGCAGCCTCAGCTTTTTTTGTAGCCCTCACCTACGGTTCGGGCTAGCAATCAAGCCTCGGCTGCAATGATCAACTTTGGGCCCTTATATCACAATGTACTATTTTGAAAATTGTTTTAGGAGATCTTAGCATCTTCCACAACGCAATGAAATTCACAGTTACAACTTTAATTTAATATTGTAGGTTTTATAACTAATACCTAAAGCAATATTTAACTAAATACAAATAACATTTTTATTCCATTATTAATTACTCTATCCTTCTACAAAAAATCAGGAACTTTAATATTAGGTCCTTACCTATGAAATTCGCCTTTTGTATGAAGAATTTCATTAAGACTGTTTTCTCTATACAAACATTTTTGATTTTCTTTTGGGAACGACAAATCCAAATTTAGCTAAACGTTGCGTGTATTATCGGATAATATTTAGTTAAGTACAGGCAGCGTTAATTTTAAAAAGTAACCGCTTTATAAAAGTTTCAGCGAATCTAAGAAATGATTTTTTTATTATGTGATTTAGCCCAGAAATTAAAAAATATTCCATGTGAAACCTTGAAATAATATTGCATTTTCCAAATAAAAAACAAATTTGGATATAGCTTTGAAAATAGCAGGAATTGGTACATATGATTAACGAAAAAAAAAACTCCAATTTCATATATTAGAGGTATTAGAGGTAGTTATACCATAAAAATTGCGTAATTTTATTGGACTCTACGTATTAATTCTGACAACTTGTTTGTTGTAGTAGTTACTTTAGTAACTTATTAGTGATCTGTGGTAGTAGTTACAAACCGTGACTAGTATACCAAAAGATCGTGGGTTTGAATCCCGCTGGGGGCATATATTTGTGTGATGAATATGGACACGTGTACCAGAGTTATGGACATTTTCAATTATCTAGGAATTTATTTACAAAAAAATGTATTTGTGTAGTTTATCAACCATCTGGTATACATAATACAAGCCTCTTTGCTTAGTGTGGAATTTGATGGCGCTGTGTGTGTTCAAGGACGATCATTATTATTTATTTATTTATTATTATTATATATTAGCAGCTTTAACCTCATGCGTGTATATTGTGTTTAGTCGTTTAGTAGCAGACTCACAGATAAACATACATCGCAAAATCGACGCGTGCTTGATGCAGCTTACTAACCTACATCCTCTTCTTTCAACTCAAATATTAGGTCAAAACTAAGTCACGCTATTTAATCCTTATCTTTAACCCGCTCCTAGTATTATTAAGTCAGTGGAGGCAAGTATACCGCAAATAATAAATACGAATCAATCATCTGAAACTTAAATTACTGGCCAAAGACGCAGCGAGGGGCAATACCAAATACTGAACCAATAAATTTTATATTTCTTAAAAAAAAAACGTGTTTTATTTGTGTCAATTCTGAACACAACTTCTTTATCCAAAATCCCATTTTTCCCCCAATTAAGTTCAAACACTAATAATAAAAAAAAGTATACAATGGATATTAATAATAATGATATCTCATAAAGCTGAAGTTTCAAGCTTTCAAATGACATAATAATATCATTTTTATTAAAATGTTGTATACTTTTACTTAACAACGTTTGAATGCAGAGGTAGCGTTTGAGTCGATTTGGTTGCTCGCGAGTGTAGTTTTCTCTAACAATACAGGAACAAAACATGCCTTTTCATCTAGATTTTACGTGTTCCTGGGACCACTTCTTTACAATAGATTAAATGCGAAAACGGCCATGTACCATCTTAGCCACAGTCATAATAAGAAAGATAATAAGAAAATACTTTAAAAATAAAAAAACAAAAATCAAAAATGTTTATTTAAGTAACTTCCGGCAGCGGTATTCCCGAACGAGTACGACATTGGAACCTTCAAGAAACGAGCCTACACCTTCCTCAAAGGCCGGCAACGCATCTGTGACCCTTTTGGTGTTGCAATTGCCCATGGACACCCCATGGGCGGCGGTGATTGCTTTCCATCAGGTGACCCGCATGCTCGTTTGTCGCCCTTTCATATAAAAAAAAAACTTATTCTTATTATCTATAACAGCATTAGGGGTCTCCTTTTAAGTAACAATGTTTACCTGTATTAGGAGGCTCCGCTCTTCTACAACTACATAAATGCTTTAAACAAGAAGGTAAGTAGGTATACGTATACTATTTAAGAACTTGAATATTTGTCCTACGAGGATACAGAGAAGTTATTGACTGTCTTCAAGTAGTATTTAGGCATAGATTTATTCTGTATACCTACTTTATTTATTTGTACCTATATGATTATATTATTTTAAGTTATAGAAGCCCTAGCTTCGCCTGAAATACAGGATTTTGCTGGTCCCTGAACTAGGAAAATGGTATAGGTTTTAGTTTAGTTTAGTTGGTGTACATCCGAATCGACACCATTGTAATACTATCTTTTTGCCAGCGTGGAATAACTTTATCACAGAAATGTGTTTATCCCGCTAAAGCTACTCATTTTAACCTCTTTTACCTGTATACTAAAATTCATCCAAAGCTGTTTCGCTGTGATTAAGCAATAAACAAACAATCAAATATCCAAACTATCGCATTTATAATATTAGTCAGAAAATTGTAATCAATCAATCAATCAATCAATCAGTCAATCAATCAATCATTTATTTGCAAGAATACATACAATTTAAAGATATAAAATTAAGAATTCCAGTAAATGTATCCAACCTGCAAGCAGGTGTGCAAATATTTACAAGATAATAAAAAATAACATTAATTTAAAAACTAATAATAATAATAATCTATGTAATTATTATCATTGTCATTATTACAAGAGCCGCATTTCACTAACTACTAAGTTTATACATTCTCATTGAACTCCAAATATTCCTTAAGACTATAAAAACACTTATCCAATAAAAATTTATTTCATTCTGATTTAAATCTATTACCCTGTAACAGATTTAAATAATCAGGAAGTTTGTTATATATTAACATATCGTCTATTTACTACTGATATTTAAGTTATTCAGCTTTTACTTTGCACTATCCAACTACTTATTAAAAAAGCTTCTTTAACTGAGGTTGTCTGGAAGAAATCGCTATCAGCGATAAGACCGCCTTTGTACACTTCATTATCTATGTTAAATGTTCTTTGTATTTTATTTTTGTGTGCAATAAAGAATTTAATAATAATAATAACATGCTCATAGTAATCATAGAACAATTATTTTATTTTGACAAGCTTTACTCTGATGATCTCTGTGGTTTAGTTCATGACTAAACTCATCCTATTACTCGACTACAACGAATCTAACGTTACCTCATGGATGAATTCATCGAAATAATTTGGGTGCTACGAGGGATTGAAGAATCCTAAACACATACATATAATATGGGCGAAAAAAATAACCCTCTCTTTAGTCGCGTAAAAACTACTAATTTTGCTCGCTTCCGGCAGATTGGCTTGTGATCAAAGGTCGTTTCTCCGGATCAGCTGAGCGCTGGCTGTGTACGCGAGGTGGCGACTTTCTGGCAAGGTTATTTCACTTTGACGACCTGTTTGGTGTAGTGGTTAGCAACTCTGACCACTATAACAAAAGGTTGCGGGTTCGAATCCCTCGAAAATTTGAAATGTTTGTGTGATGAATACGGACATGTCTACCCGAATTATGGATGTTTTCATTTATAATAAGTATTTATTTACAAAAAAAAAATGTATTTATGTAGTATATCAACCATCTGGTATCCACAACACAAGCTTATAGTTGCTTACTGTGGTACTAGATGGCGCTGTGTGTATGTCTAAGGATATTTATTATTGTTTATTTATTTACTTTAACTCTTAGATAGTAACACTTTAAGTGTAATAAAGAATACTTACTATTATATTATAATATATATTTTTGGTTTTGTATGTATTGAAAGTGTCATTTAGTGCGTTAATTAAACGCTTGCTAGTCGATACTATGTGTTCGACGTCCCTTTAACTAGATAGAGACCGAATTAATAAACTAATGTGAGCTAATAATGATTAAATAATTTGAAATAATTTATTACTAACATTTTTTTCGACTAACTCCAAAAATATAAAAGGATGAACGCGAGTAATTGCGAATTGATACTTCATGATAGTGGCCGTGTGCTGAAAAGCAGTATAAGGCCTGTATATTACCGTGAGTATCACGGAACGCTTGAGAGAGGTGGATCGCATAATAGCATGTACTGATGGACAGTATCATCATTCGGCAGCCAATATGTCCAGCATGGTTACTAAAGCAAATCCTTCTAAAAGTCGGGTCGTCGGAGACTTGGGCATAAAAGTGATAAATAGATCTATATGTAAAGTAAAGCCTATTAAAATATGACTAATATTAATATCCTTAGTTGAGACCAAAATGGTATAAACACCTAAATTAAAGTATGGCAAGCGGAGGCCAACCTGACATTAAGAGTAACACATGCGATTTTGAAGGATGTGAGAACTGACAAGAACCTAGAAAATGAAATTAATCTCTACAAATCAAACCATTAGGTTTTCGAAAGTAGCACAGAGCAGTGACTTTGGCTAAGCTTTTTATTGTCCTTTGACACCTTACTAGCAAAATTTAGAAGGTTATGTATGTGATAAAGCTAGTGTACATATTATATTAAAAACCGGATTCAAACTATGATTATAAAGTCTAAACTACTGACGATGAATAGAGGGGTTGCTCAGGGCTCTCTCTTAGGACCTACGTTGTTCAAACTCTAGAGGAACGTGTGCCTCCGGAAAATGTTAGTACGGTCGGTACCTACATTAGCGTCGTCAAATTTTTTAGACAATATCATGTGATCATATCACACTTGCGTAACAAAACTACCATAGCTCCATACATTATATATCACAGATATAACAATACCTACATAATATTAAAGCAAATATTATAAACAATAATTATGTACACCATACATTTCCTCACCACAACAATAGTTATTACTACATTATCCTACATTGCAAATTAAACTGACCGTGACTTTAACCACAGACTAATGATTATCATAACCTGTTATCATTAAATTATGAAACTGGTCTGCGTGTGCGTCTATGCAAAGTTAATGTATCTGATTGATCAAGAATTTGTCGTAACTTAGGATTTGTTCTATGTCGTACCTATTATACCAAAATAGACTGGTATTCGGAGATGTTATCATTGAAATCCCTTTTTATGGTTAAGGGAATTCTATTTTTGAGGGACGTCATAGTTTCATGGGGTCATAGAAACCCAACATGATTTTTAACCTCTTACGCAAAGAGGGTTATTACACGTTGAAACTTTTATGATTCTGTGTGTCTGTCTGTAGCAGTGTAGCGTCAAAACAGCGGAAGCGGTACCTTATTATCGATAGCAATTCTTTGCGAAGTTGTTAGGCATGTTTGATAGTAATCGATTCAGTTGTTTCCACGATATTTAACTTTTAACATGCTTCTATTTTCTGCCGGTGTGGTTCCTGACAGTGAAGATATCTTCGATCGACAATGATCACAGGATAAGACCAATCCGTTTCTTCTTGTGGGATTAACAGATATAGACACTATAGACTAAATTTACATCATCATCTTCATATCAGTCACAAGACGTCCACTGCAAGTCAAATCAAATCAAAAATGTTTTATATCGTAAGGTATAAGAATAACATTTGAAATCGTCATGACATACAGTTATCGCTCATTCACTAGGCAGTCTCCCCAGAGAAGAACGAGCAATAAACTCCGGGGTAGCTCTTTTTAAATAAGTCAATACAAATACAATTTGGATTACCTAATTGTAAAATTTATGATTCAACAAAGAAAAATATGAATAAAATATACTGGATAATGCTGAGGCGGTGTATGTCCACGCCAGATAGTCAGACATTTTATAATAGCCTTTGGCACATGGTTTCCGTTTAATGCTGAATATAGGTCTCCTCCATAGAATGTTGGAAATTGGAAGCGACTTGCATCCAGCGATTTCTCGCGACTCTTCTCTGCCGGGGATTCTTAGCAACCTCTATCCCGCCGTTACCATGGCCACTACAAAAGCCAGGAATAGCGGAGCCGCCAGGGACTGGGGGCCTGGTCCTTCTTCTGTCGTCCATAGGGGGGTTTGCTTTAATCGCCATGCTAGGCAAGAGGGTCAGCTATCGCAGACCTCGGGAGCTTTAGGCCAATAACGCTGCTGTCCACACTGAACTTCTTTTTTTTCCTATCCATGAACCAACTAATTGAATCAACCGATTTCATCCCGTGGGTGTCGTCAAGGCAGTACGACACCCACGAGATGAAATGGGTTGGTTCAATGCTGCTATTAGTCCAGTAAGGATATACTTTTAACTTCCTATAATCCTAAAGGCCGTGATTTTTTGCACATGGATAGAGTACTTGTCAGTGAAAATATAAAGTATAAAGTAGTCAGTGATAATTTTTTTATTAAATTGCTTTAGGAGATCTTAGCATCTCCTACAACGCAATGAAGTTCACAGTGGTAACTATAATTTAATATTGCAGATTGAATAACTACTTATCTATAGCTAAAGCAAACTACACAATTGTTAGAAAACATTTTTATTTGAATACTGATGGGTCTATCTTCTAAAATCCTATAAAAAAAAAAAAAAATTGCGTACTTTTACTGGACCACCTAGGTATATGCCGGAACCGATATGGCAAGTAAATTTACTTAGGCGAATTAGTTCTGTCAATTATATGAGGGAATAAAATAGGGCATACAGGCATTAGGTAAATGAAATAGAAGGTATTTGCATAGGTAGTTTAATTATTTTTTTGTTTTTCAAAACCATAATCGAATAAAGCGTGTGTCATTTGACTGTCGCGTTTGTAGCCTATTCCACATAATTAGATCATTAAATTAAAGAAAATATGAGTTCTAAATAAATTTCATATGATAGGACCCCTACGAATCCCGCCAGTCGAATATCAATCCGATGATGGTTTTGAAAAATAAAAAATTAAACTACCGATGCCAATATCTTTTATTTCACTTACCTAATATGCCCTATTTTTTCCTTACGGTAAAAACTCATTTTATTTATTTACACTAATCATAAAAACAGTACAGCAATAAAGAGGATGTACAAAGGTGCAAGCTTATCTCTAAAAAGAGATTCTCATCTGGTACTTATGTCTGTTATAAGATCATACTTACTTTTCAAATCAGTTATTTCACCGTCGCTATCCTGTAGCCGAACTATGCACCATTATCAATAACAATTAAAATTAAATAAGGTCAGATTTATAATAGCACCATTATAAAATCATTATTGTATCGTTGCACCAGTCACTAAATCGATTTCAAACTGTATTCCATTCCAATATTTCCAATCGATTATTGGAATTCAATTTATGAATTCCATTTGTAAATTAGACGCAGTTTTATTTATATTTCCAATTCACCACTCACATAACAGTTGGTTGCTTTTTAAAAAAGCATTTTATAATAACCACTGCAACATAGCTTTTCGAGCACAAATTCTATCAGATGTTTTTTGTTTACAAATGTGTAGCCGTCCATGTATTTACACCATGCTGTCACTGATTTCGAACTTGGCAAACGTATCGCGTTCTATTTTCAAAACATTCCGTTTAAATTCGCGTCGCTTTTTTTTCTGCTTTGTCAATGGAAATTCACGGTCTGTTTAGGATGTGGAAGTAAATAAGGTCCATTTCACACGCGAATAGTATTAGTAATGCTCCGAGCCAGAACTGAGCGTTGGATAGCGAGACAGCTGTGTATACGGCCACCTGCCGTGACAGCGGCAACCATACTGAGCACAACATCTTTGTTTTTCTTAATGATCGCTGTGTGTGCGTTCGGAAATTTTCACAGGCTTTATTTATATCGCTATAGTCACGTAGTGTAAATCAATTATTCACTATTAATTTAGTTGTCAACCTGTTGATGTTTGACTAAGATTATTTGAAAAATTAATGCGGTAACAACGATTACTTTATAATAATATAAATGATTTGAACTCTGTAATATTTTCACACTTTGGACTTCAAACTAGAGTATGGGGCATGTGGTTCATCAACCTAATTAAGTCTGTTTTTAACTGGAAACGCGTTTAACCACAATCGCACCTGATGGTAAGTAATGGTAAGCGATCCTTGTAAATGCCTCTTTAAGATCCCAAAGTTGTAGGATTCAGGAAAGACTGACGCCGGAAGGGTGTTCCATGCCTTGACTATTACCATTACGAATGAAGAGTTGAATAGCTTAGTGGCTAATGATTGGTATGTTAACTACATACTGGTGGAATCCCTAGTAGTCTGCCGCCAAGCAGCAATATTAATAGCATTGTTGTGTTCCGGTTGTCAGAGATTAGAGCCAGTCCCCCAAATGTGTTGGGGTTTCTGGGTCAGTACGTTTCCACCTCCAACCTCATCTTCACTAAACATCAGGTGTGATTGAGGTCAAGTACCAACCCGTTATGCATAAAAAAAAGTCTCTGAGGCTCTCCAATTTTAACTAACAGTCTTACAAAATTGCAACTATAATTGATTACTTTTGTGAATCCCGATGCAAAATGAGTGGTGTTTTCAGTTTTTGGCTACGTCTGTGTATCTTTGTCTGTCTGTGACATTGTAACGGCTGAAAAGATCAAAAATTATTTGTTATTATAGAGCGCGTGTAGCGACATAGTTTTTAACTAGGTTTGATGAATGTCGGTTACGCTGTTTCGACTATATTTAGCTTTCAACACAATCAAAGTCAAAAAGTCTTTATTTTGTAGGTACACAGGGTACACTTAAAATACTTAGTTACATTTTATATTTTTAAAGCTACTGCTAGTTCAAAAGGCAATTTTTCCCTGAGAAGAACAAGCAAGAAACTCGAAAGGTTGCTCCTTTTAAAAACAGTTTTTATATTACATAAATGCACATTAATATTTCATTATTAATTGTGAAATAGCCTGGAATGAGAATGACCTGGTTACATCTACAGTTGATAATCATCCAAATAGTCTGATATTGTATATGATTTCTTAATAAGTTTCAGTTTTATAGATACTTTAAATTTATTGAAAGGAAGATTTTGTACATCAATGGGAACCTTATTGAAAAAACGTATGCATGAATTACTGAGTTTGCGGAATCTGCTTACATGACCTGCAAGTTCATCTTTATTTCTTATATTGGCATCATATTTATCACTATTTTTTCTAAATGATGTTACATTTGACGTATATTGCTTTGTATATCTGTATGATATTATTATTGTATTATCTGAATAGATGGGATGTCGTGGATACGAGAAGTCGTGGGTATCATAAAAGGAAACTATGGGACTTACTACTAAGAAACATTTTTATAGATTTACACGCTTTAACGGCGATTGGCTCCAGGGGGTGAGCCTCGTTTCACTAGGTACATTTCACAAGGTGAACCGTGGATGTTATTTCAAGCATTAAACTGACCAACTTATTCACCAGAAGTGGCTCCAGCCGACTTCTTTCTTTTTCCTAAACTCAATTTATCACATAGTGGCACCCGTATTCATGATTCATAATTCGCGGCGAGAAATGAACTCAATTCCGGAAAAAGCGTTTTGAAAATATTTTGAAGATTAGATTATACGTTGACGTAAGTGAATCGTTTCTGAAGGAGCATACTTTGAAGGTGATAACATAAATTTGGATGAATAACTAACATTTTGTGTATTATTAACCTTTTCCTGGTACTTTATCGACAGATTCTGGTATTTCTCGAGAAAGACATTAGTATGTCTGTTGTAATTGTAATGTCAAATGTTAAAAATTTGGTTTTTTAAGATTATAAAATCCGTGTATATTTCAAAACGCACTCTTGGCACTCTAATTGATGTCTATATGTGATTGCTTCTTTATTAAATTGTATTTGTATTGTTAGCATTGCACTTTTGTATCGTCTTAAATTGAAGGTTGCCTGAATGAGATCACTTTTATTGATAAATTTACCCGTAACTTTAAAGGCTATTTGATAGAAGTTCGTAAATCTTCTGAAATGCTTAAATAAATTATTTTTTATTAGGGTCACTTACCTGTTCATTGTTCAATAACAATATAAGGTCAGTATATATTTTGATATAACCATGTCGAGAGTAGCATCAAAACTTTTAGGCCAATGACAGGCGTCTGCTGATGGTAATTAATTATGCGACACCATAAAATAAGATTTCTTTTTTAAATGCTGAGTAAATTAAAACATCGCTCTGACCTGAACTCGAGAAGCCTAAAAGCAAATTATAAATAATACCTAAATAGAGTCCGAGAATATATCTCGAACTCCTGTAACTAGTATTAAAAAAATCGTACAATGACTTCTTTATAATTATGAAAAATTTCACTGAGGGTAAATAGCATCGATAGACTTCTTTTTTTTATGCACAACGGGTTGTTACTTGACCTCAATCACATCTGATGTTTAAGTGAAAATGAGGTCGAACTGACCGTACTGACGCGGAAACCCCGACACATTTGGGTGACTGGTTATCTTATCTCTGACAACCGGAACACAACAATGCTATTAACATTGCTGCATGGCGGCAGATTTAGATAAGATGGTGGTAGTTAGCCAGGCGGACATTTAAAATGCCCTACCACCAACCAAACCGAGTACTTAAACATGTACCCCGTTGGGGATCGAACCGCGACCTCCGAATCGTAAACCCAATGTTGTTTACATTGAGCAACGGAGGCGGTAATTGATTTCTTGGCTGTAGAACAGTGAAAATTTCATTAAAATCAGTATATGAGAGAGAGAGAGAGAGAGCTGGTGCCTGCTAATTAAAAAAAATATCTATTTTATATTAGGCCTAATTAAAAAAAGGTTGCCTGGAAGAGATCGCTTTTAGTGATAAGGCCGCCAAATTGTACTATCCCCTTTTTCTTATTTTTTTGTATGCTTCTTATTGTTGTACAATAAACAATATTTTGTTTGTTTGTTTTATTTAGACATAGTCTTTTGTTACTTACGAGTATTATCTATAGGTAAGTACCTATTTATTGACATAGTTTCTGTAAAATGCAAATAAACCATTTTTTGACAATTAAAATGCCCTACCACCAACCAAACCGAGTACTTAAACATGTACCCCGCTGGGGATCGAACCCGCCACCTCCGAATCGTAAACCTAATGTTGTTTACATTGAGCCACGGAGGCGGTTAAATGTATGTATGGAGGGTATGGCAGAAGAAGAATGAAAGTAGAATAAATGCAGTGGAAATGAGATCATTGAGCAGAAGTGGGGTGACTTTGAAAGATAGAATCACGAATACCGTAATTAGGGAGTTAAGCAGTATGAAGACGTAGTGACAAAGATTGAAAAAGGTATGCTGACATTTTGGACATTTGGTGGGGGAAGACCACGGCGCACATACCATGATCAAATCGGGGACGTCTTAAAGAAAGGCCAAGTCAAGAGTACACTAAACCGACGACCATGTATGAACAACCTTATGAGAGTGAATGAAGCAAAAGAGATGTGTCAGGATCGTAGCAAGTGGAAGTCTGTAGTCTCTGCCTACCCCTACGGGAAACAAGCGTGACATTATATATTCTTTATTGCACCAAAATATTACAATAACAGAGTACAAACAATAGGTCACGTACAAAGGTGGACTTATTAAGAGATCTCTTCCAGGCAACCTGAGCATTGAAATAGGAAACTTAGTAAATTTGGGGTTAAAATAAAATTAAATTAAAAATATATATGTATGTTTATTCTATTTACGGGACAACAGAATAGTATAATAATAATTTTAGTAGGTTTATTATTTATAATTGCAAAATTAGTAATTGCAAGTGATTACGAATAGTTTGCACGACCAATTAGTTTTAATATTAGATTTGTAATAATTCGATGGATTTCGATGAATAATTGAATGGACCGATTGGTGTAGTGGATAGTGACCCTATCAGCGAAACCAACGGTTGCGAGTTCGAATCCCGCGAGGGGTAAATACGAACATATATTCCCGAGTCTTGGATGTTTATATAAATATTTATGTATGTTTATCCATTATCTAGTATCCATAGCACAAGCTTTGCTCAGTTTGGGACTAGATGATTGGTGTAAGTGTCCGAAATATTTATTTTTGAATTACGAAGAGGTTTCATTGAAACATATTTCATTTCATTGACGACCGATTGGTGTAGTGGATAGTGACCCTGTCAGCGAAACCAACGGTTGCGGGTTCGAATCCCGCGACGGGTAAATGTTTGTGTGATGAATATGAACATTTATTCCTGAGTCATGGATGTTTATATAAATATTTATGTATGTTTATCCGTTATCTAGTATTCATAGCACAAGCTTTGCTTAGTTTGGGACTAGATGATTGGTGTAAGTGTCCGAAATATTTATTATTATTATTATTATTATATTTTCTTTTTTTTTAACCCCCAATGGAAAAGTGGGGTGTTATAAGTTTCACCGCTATATGTGTGTGTGTCTGTGGCACGATAGCTTTTAAACCGGAGAACCGATTTGGATGCGATTTTTTTTTATGAAAGCAGGTTTTCTTGCGGTGGTTCGTAGACATGTTTTATCAAAATTATTTTTTTTAATATAAATTTATTTTAACACGCTTTTATTAGGTTCACTTTTAAGTAACAAATCTTTTCCTATTTACACGCCCTATTTCTTTAATTAGTCTGGAGTCCAAGGTAGCAATAGAGTCACGTAGGGACCGTCTACCTTCAGTAGGCGCCGTGCAGAGTACCACTGTTGATCCTGGCTTACAGGAGTTACAGTGGGAGGAGTGTGGAGGGGGGATCTGACAAACAAATCTTGGAAGTCAATTTTAACCAACTTCTAATTGTCCTATTGAAATGTAACTTGGTATATGTATGTAGGTCGGATAACAATACTATAATTTGGTATCTTGGAGCTGATCTGATGTGACCAGGAGGTGGATGATGAAACTTCAGTGGCTATAAGTAAACTCGAGGGGAGTTTGGACTCATATTATTAAATAAATAATAAATATCTTTGCACATACATACAGCGCCATCTAGTTCCACACTAAGCAACCAGGTTTGTATTATGGTACCAGATGGTTAATAAACTACACAAATACATTTTTTTTTGTAAATAAAAACATAAATAAATGAAAAACATCCATAACTCGGGAACACATGTCTGTATTCATCATACAAAATTATGTCCCCAGCGGGATTCGAACCCGCGACCTTATGGTATAGCAGTCAGAATTTTTAACGACTACACCAAACAGGTCGTCAAATTCGTCGTATTCGTAACATAATGCACTTGGTGTCGAGGGTCTAATGATGGAGCCAGGAGGTGGCTGGTGAAACTCTTCAGTGGATACCAGAAAACCCCTCGAGTTTGCTCTCATATGATTCGTTTTGACGAGTCCAACATAATGCACTTGGTGTCGAGGGTCTGATGATGGAGCCAGGAGGTGGATGGTGGAACTCTTCAGTGGGTACTAGTAAACCCCGAGTTTTCACTCATATGATACGTTTTGACGAGTCCAAAGCGTGTTTATTTTTTTTTAACTATATATTTCTTTTAGCGTACTTTAAATCAAACCGCACAGTATAATGTAGTATATTTGTTCCAAGTTTAAAATTCCTCACTTCGCGGTTAAAAATTTTTTTTTTTGTTTTTCTGTCGCACGATACGAATGTCGCGCACATCGGTACGGTATATACTGAAGAGGTCGATATGCGGACAGAATCTATAATTAAAGTACAAGGTCTATATCCGTTGTATTATATATGTAGTTACAATGACTTTGATACAAGGTGTCGTTACGTATGTAACAGACGAAAACTCACATCAAGCTGAGTCTGTGCCAAATAAGGAGAGATTGGAGAGCAATGACCTTTGTTATGTCACGAACACCTCAACACAGCAATTGGGAATCTATGGTAGCGCGCGGCAGCAGGCGGGACCTCGAGGATCCGGGGACTCCGACTCCGCCCTAAATCAATTGTACGTTAGTATTGGGTCTTTACCTATGAAATTGGAGTTTTTTTACTTCATTAATCATTATGTACCAATTCCGATTTGCGATTTTCAAAGCTATATCCAAATTTGTTTTTTATTTCAAAAATGGAATATTATTTCAAGGGTTCACATGAAATATTTTTTAATTTCTGGGCTAAATCACATATTAAAGAAAATTTGAACAGAGCTCTTTTCATGTGCTTCCCATAACCATTTCTCAGATTCGCTGAAACGAACTTAAATTCGAGTTCGCAGGCGGAAAGCCAGTAAAGAATAAAAACACTAGTGAAATAGCCAGTTCCATAGTTTGCGCGAAAAGCACTTATCCGGTAGCTCTCTAATTCCCACCGGGATTCTATTTTAAAGATAAACATTATGTAACAATTTTTTCCAACAAGTGTGCTTGTGTGTATTTCAATAATCCGATTTGAGTGAGCGTGTTTTATTATTATCAACAGCCTCATACGTATCCACTGTTGGGCACAGCTTCCTTGGCACTGAAACGTGGTCTCTCACTATGGGCCTCATAAGAAGGCTCACGGTCACGCAACGAGCTATGGAGGGGGCAATACTTGGATTTGCGATTCGGAAGTCGCGGGTTCGATCCACAGCGGGGTACATGTTTAAGTACTCGGTTTGATTGGTGGTAGGGCATTTTAACTGTCCGCCTGGCTAGCTACCACCATCTTATCTAAATCTGCCGCCAAGCAGTAATGTTAATAGCATTGTTGTGTTCCGGTTGTCAGAGATAAGATAGCCAGTCCCCCAAATGTGTTGGGGTTTCCGGGTCAGTACGCTTCCACCTTCGACCTCACCTTCACTTAAATCAGTTGTCATTGAGGTCAAGCACCAACCCGTTGTTTATAAAAAAAATATAGCTGGAAAAATGGCCGGCGGGGCATTAAACTTCTCGAGGGGAGACCACGCTCCGGCAAGCGCAGCGTATGACGTCCAATCACAAGATCAAGGTCGTGGTAAGTCGCTGGAAGCAGGCCAGTAAGAGGCCTATGTTCAATAGTGGATGTCCTGTAGCTAGTATGATGAAGGAAAATTAGGAAAAATCACACGAATGTACACGTAGTGTGGAAATACAAACACTCTTTTTATTTGGACAGAACGTTAGCTACTTTTATGTTGACGTAGCTAATTTTACAAACGTTTGCGTTTGTCTGTTTCGTAGGTACACAAGTGTCGTGTTTATTTAGTACACCTTGGATGCTTGTGCCAGAAATGATACGACAATTAATTTATTTGAACTTCATGTTAATCACATAACGTAAAAGTGGGCCCCTTAAACTGTTTTGTACAATTAACAGCATTACCTTATAATAAGGCCTTGTTACATCCCAAACTAAGGCGCGTCTCATTTCTCGCGAATTTGAATGAATTGAATGTTATAATATTTTAATTTGCTTGTATTTTGACATCAGAAGTTGACCGAATATTCGATTTTATTGACAAAAATGTGTTTTAAATCTTATGTTTTATTGACAACTTTATTTTTAATCACTATAATGCAATAAATTCATTTCATTTCAATTCATTCCATTCCATTCCAACCATATATTGATATTTAATTTCTGTAATATTCCCAACTGTTATTTTATTTCTTTGGGTACAAAAATCTAAAAAATATATTTTTCAACATTGCATTTCATATCACTTTGTCGGCATGATTAATGTATACCCATGATAAATTACAAGTTTCTAATTCTAAAAGCCTCTTAGCTAAGCTTCGGACAGACAGACAGACATGGCGTAACTATAAAAGTTCCTTGTTTACCACAAAGCTTTTGAACAGTTGCGTTTGCCTGTTACATGTTTATTTAATTATCTAATTTGACGCCTTGTGTACATAGATCAGAAGTGATATTGACCTTCAACTTATTTGAATTTGAATAGACATTAGCATCTTACACACCTACGTACACCAACGGAATTGCAACTGTCTATAGTTGCAAAACATTTTAATTTTAGTGTACGTGTAGTGTAGTAAAAAATCAGGATTGGATTATAGAGATAGAAGGATCATCAACGAATTGTATAAAAAGCAAGAAATGGTAATATGGATGGGAGAGGAAAAAGGAGAAGCAAAAATTAAACAAGGAGTAAGGCAGGGGTGTCCACTATCACCCTTGATCTTCAACATATTTATAGAGTGTGCAATCAGTGAAATAACGAAATCAGATCCCCGTGTTAAAATAAATGGGGAAATATTCAAGTTTGTACGTTTCGCAGACGATATTGTAGCCATAGCAGAGAGTAAGACAGAATTGGAAGAACTGCTTAAAGAAATGGACCTTATTTTCAAAGAATTTGGACTCAAAATTAATATCAATAAATCAAAAACTCTAATTACATCGAAACAGCCGGAAAATAGCCCTATTACTCTAAATAATACACCAATTCAACAGGTTGAATCATTTAAATACCTAGGCAGCGTAATTACTAATGAAGAGGTTTTAAATATAGTAAAGGAAAAAAGGAAATTGTCGGGAGTAATTGAGAATAGAAGAGGGAAAATGCTGGGACACCTTATACGACACGATGATTTCATCAAAACCATAATAGAAAAAAGAATAGAGGAGAAAAGAAAAAGAGGAAGACCGAGAATAAGCTACATGCAGCAGATAAAAGAGAAGTTGAACGTCGTGTCGTATCAGGAGGTCAAGAGGAAGGCGGAGAGCAGAGAGATTTGTGCTACTGCGGCACACACTCTCTCTTTGTGTTTTCTTTCTGATTCTTTACTTTTATACATAGTATACAGGATACTATCTATCAGTGCCTGTGGCATTGTAGTGCCAATAGATTAATAAATAATAAAGAGCAATAAAGTGTATTTGTATTGTATAGATTCGCAAATGTTTTTTTTAGATTTTCGAAAGCTGTTGGTTGCTAGGTGATCCTTAGCCATGTTTGATGGAGATCGATTAAACCGTTTGATGATATTTAGCGTTTAACATAGTTTGTTTGTTTATCTGCATGATATACTATTAAATTTACCTACAATTCTAGATAGACGTTTTATTAAAAATAATCAAGATCACTAAGATGTCAAAGGATTTATGACATTATTGACAAAAACAAAATGGCTGACGCACCTGTATCGTCTTATAAAACACCTAAGGAAAGCGATAGTTTCATTTTCTTAATTACCTGGCTTTCCATGCTAAATTACGCGACGGGAGATGTTATCACATAGAGTAAACCTCACGATTGGGTCACCGACACACAGCCCACTAACATATTAGGGTTCCCTTACTCGTAATATTCACAAAAAGAATCAATGGGGCAATGACGCCCAAAGAACCGCAGAATAAAAGTATTTTACGGCATATTTATAAATCTGTTTGAAGCTTCATTGTGTCAATTTTATATGTAGGTTACATACCCTGGGGCAATGACGCCCAAAGAACCGCAGAATAAAAGTATTTTACGGCATATTTATAAATCTGTTTGAAGCTTCATTGTGTTAATTTTATATGTAGGTTACATACCCTGGGGCAATGACGCCCAAAGAACCGCAGAATAAAAGTATTTTACGGCATATTTATAAACTGTTTGAAGCTTCATTGTGTCAATTTTATATATAGGTTACATACCCTGGGGCAATGGCGCCCAAAGAACCGCAGAATAAAAGTATTTTACAGCATATTTATAAACTGTTTGAAGCTTCATTGTGTCAATTTTATATGTAGGTTACATACCCTGGGGCAATGACGCCCAAAGAACCGCAGAATAAAAGAATTTTACGGCATATTTATAAATCTGTTTGAAGCTTCATTGTGTCAATTTCATATGTAGGTTAGGTTACATACCCTGGGCACAGATTACTAATAAGTTACTAAAGTAACCCTGGGGCAATGACGCCCAAAGAACCGCAGAATAAAAAGAAATGGCGCAGGATCATTAAAAAATTTTTGTTCTGCAGCGCTTATTCCACTATCCCATTTGTAGGAAATCCAATTAGTAAATAGGAAGGTGTAATCGGAGTTAGAACAGTTAGATTCCGATTTAGTGGATTGCAAGGTCCCGAGCGCACTACTCCCATCCTAAAGCAAGTATAAGTAACTATTAGATTAAGTTAATAATATAAGTAGTTTGTAATGACGTTATATATAATATAAACGCAATGCCGTCATAAATTTGCTGTCCCCTTCAACCCGGCGACCTTCTTCAGCAGTTCGGAAGTAGGGAAGACCTGGGAACGCATAAGAGCCTCCAGCCCCACCGCCTCGCAAGGGGGGGCCCATTCCCGGAGGGCGTCTAGCGCGCCCTCCGTAGGGGACGCTGTCGTGCCTCACACCGCGATCAGCGAGCGGTATGGGGCGCGGTAGGGCCCGATGCGACGACACCCCCCCGGTCGCTCTAACCCTAATAAGGGGACTAAGTTATTAAGCACTATTTAACATAAGACACCATTGTACACTTAGTTTTGCAAATTGAATTGAATTAGGTATTATATTGCTGGGAGGCTTTGATCTGTTAATTCAAATATCGTTACTTCAACCAGCAAAGTATGCCGATTTAGTCTCTGCATTTAGGATGGTGTAAATAAATAAATATTAATAATAAATATCCTTAGACTTACACACAGCGCCATCTAGTTCCACAGTAAGCAACTATATGCTTGTGTTGTGGATACCAGATGGTTGATATACTAGGGGTGCTATGTCAGACAACCTCCTCGTGTGCCTGATGGCTACTTGTCCCCCTGGATACGTCTGGGGGGAACGGTAGTCGTTGGGCCGGTGCACCCTGGGCATCGGTCAACAACTTCCCTTTTAAGGGTTCTTGTTGACCGATGGCTAATAGTCTGACGGGGTGGGCTCCTCCGCGTGTCCCTCTGGTTTAGCAGAGGGCACTGCGGATGGAGCAGGAGACGCTCCCCTCCTAGTGGGGGAGTAAGGGTGGGCTCGGTGTGCACTCGCACTGCCGCCGAGCAGGCCTGGGGAGGAGGTTTGGGGTGAACCTCCTACCCCTTGCCACCGCCGGGCTCGTAATCCGGGACCGCGGCTTTCAGCTGCAGTCCGGAACCGAGGGTCTTGGCTTAACCGCCCGGACCGCGAGGAAGGAAAACCTCTATAAAAAACCAGCCCAAGTCTCGGCTCCGAGGCCCGCCTCGGCGCCGAGATGCCCTCGTCGTCCCACTCCCGAAAATTCGTTTTCGGGAGTGGAGCGACGAGGGATGGTGGAGGGCGAATTCCACCAAAGCGGGCTGCGGCGAGGAAGCGGCGCTCCCTGAGGAATGCCCATATGTCCATATGGGCAGGGGACGCCGTGGAATCGTCTGCAGCACTTGGGCGACCTCTCCTTGACGACTGCAGCTAAGGCTGCGGCCGTCGACGAGAGGTCGTGGGAAGCGGCCCTCTCCCTCTGCTCGCAGGGGGAGACGGCGGGAGGGTTGGGGGGGCGGTTTTCCCCCGCCTCCTCTCCGGGCCTCCCGCTGTTGCAGGCCGCTATGGTAGGGGACGACCTCTCTGCTGAGAGGTCGTAGCCGTGCGGGACGGCCACTCTTTGCCGGCCGCAGCCAGGTTCGAGTTGCGGACGCCAAGGAGAGGCCGTGGAAAGCGGTCCTCTCTCTTTGCGAGGTCACTCGCAGAGCGAGGGGAGATGCAGCCGCATGGGGGGCCCGGAGGAGAGCTTATCTTTAATGATAGGCGATCCTCTGCCCCCCTACCCTGCGGGGCCGTGGGTGGCGATCCGGGGGGATCACCGCCCACACATAGGCCCCGCGAGAAGGCGCGCGCGGTGTTTTCCGCGCGCCTTCTAGAGGTGGCTGGACCAGGCGATTCCTCCCTGCTCCAGCCCAGAGGTGGGCCTGCCGCCGCTTTTGACCTGGCGGCGGGCACCGCGCTGGCGTGGCTGCGGACGAATACCAGATGGTACCCGCGGCCACGCCGTCAACGGCGCGCGCGAGGGAACACCCAGGAGTTTTTAGTCGGTAGGCCGGCACCTTCTGTGCCGGAGTCCGACATAATCCGCCCCCCTCCCCCGAGGAGGGCGGATAAGCATGAGCGTTTCTCCTGGTAAAAAAAAAAAAAATGGTTGATATACTACATAAATATATTTTTTTTTGTAAATAAGTATTTTTTATAGATGAAAACATAAAAATAAAACATCCATAACTCGGGTACACATGTACGTATTCATCACACAAACATTATGTGCCTAGCGGGATTCGAACCCGCAACCTTTTGGTATAGTGGTCAGAGTTGCTAACCATTACACCAAACAGGTCGTCAAATGCTTCCAAGCTTACTATTTCCTAATTAGTGTTCCTAATTAGATTTCCTAGTGTACTAAGCGCTTAAAGCATTTAGGGGCAAATAAGATATGAACCGACATCTCGCCGAGGAGGCCGAGGCGGGCCTCGGCGCCGAGATGCCCTCGTCGTCCCACTCCCGAAAATTCGTTTTCGGGAGTGGAGCGACGAGGGATGGTGGAGGGCGAATTCCACCAAAGCGGGCTGCGGCGAGGAAGCGGCGCTCCCTGAGGAATGCCCATATGTCCATATGGGCAGGGGACGCCGTGGAATCGTCTGCAGCACTTGGGCGACCTCTCCTTGACGACTGCAGCTAAGGCTGCGGCCGTCGACGAGAGGTCGTGGGAAGCGGCCCTCTCCCTCTGCTCGCAGGGGGAGACGGCGGGAGGGTTGGGGGGGCGGTTTTCCCCCGCCTCCTCTCCGGGCCTCCCGCTGTTGCAGGCCGCTATGGTAGGGGACGACCTCTCTGCTGAGAGGTCGTAGCCGTGCGGGACGGCCACTCTTTGCCGGCCGCAGCCAGGTTCGAGTTGCGGACGCCAAGGAGAGGCCGTGGAAAGCGGTCCTCTCTCTTTGCGAGGTCACTCGCAGAGCGAGGGGAGATGCAGCCGCATGGGGGGCCCGGAGGAGAGCTTATCTTTAATGATAGGCGATCCTCTGCCCCCCTACCCTGCGGGGCCGTGGGTGGCGATCCGGGGGGATCACCGCCCACACATAGGCCCCGCGAGAAGGCGCGCGCGGTGTTTTCCGCGCGCCTTCTAGAGGTGGCTGGACCAGGCGATTCCTCCCTGCTCCAGCCCAGAGGTGGGCCTGCCGCCGCTTTTGACCTGGCGGCGGGCACCGCGCTGGCGTGGCTGCGGACGAATACCAGATGGTACCCGCGGCCACGCCGTCAACGGCGCGCGCGAGGGAACACCCAGGAGTTTTTAGTCGGTAGGCCGGCACCTTCTGTGCCGGAGTCCGACATAATCCGCCCCCCTCCCCCGAGGAGGGCGGATAAGCATGAGCGTTTCTCCTGGTAAAAAAAAAAAAAATGGTTGATATACTACATAAATATATTTTTTTTTGTAAATAAGTATTTTTTATAGATGAAAACATAAAAATAAAACATCCATAACTCGGGTACACATGTACGTATTCATCACACAAACATTATGTGCCTAGCGGGATTCGAACCCGCAACCTTTTGGTATAGTGGTCAGAGTTGCTAACCATTACACCAAACAGGTCGTCAAATGCTTCCAAGCTTACTATTTCCTAATTAGTGTTCCTAATTAGATTTCCTAGTGTACTAAGCGCTTAAAGCATTTAGGGGCAAATAAGATATGAACTAAAAATGTATGATCCCGAAGTTAACGTGCCAAAAAATTATTTATTTATTAATCTAAAAAATATTAAATACACCAATCCCAATGCACGCTTGACTCCTTTTTATTAGTCGTGTCACACATGCCCCAAACGATTTCAAAATATTTACACGCCGCCAACGCACCGCTC
Source organism: Oegoconia quadripuncta (assembly GCA_949316235.1). NCBI lineage: Eukaryota > Metazoa > Arthropoda > Insecta > Lepidoptera > Autostichidae > Oegoconia > Oegoconia quadripuncta. The sequence goes on from OX438749.1 coordinate 27,159,237, forward strand.
TGTTCCCAGATAACTCATCTGACACTGATATATCGCTTTGTAAACCAACACGGGACAACCTTAGCGTTACCTTAACGACAGCAAACTTTTACAATTCACAAAAAACACAAACTTCTTGTATGACTAGTAATCAAAGTTATGCAAAAAATTAGTCACGTCTTATCTGGGAAAAGCGAGCGTCATAACAATTTCACCCTATTCTAAATGTTGTCTAAATTTTATTATTATCACAACTAATGCTAACTAATATTATAAATTTCACGCGTAAACGGCTGGACGGATTTCGATGAAATTTGATGGGTAGACAGATTAGGATCTGGACTAACATATAGGCATTTTTTTTGGCTGGACCGGTTTTGATAAAATCTTCCACGCGGACGAAGTCGCGGGCGGAAAGCTATCCGTTACAGTCAAAAATTAATAGTCAAAATTTAAAATAATTTTTAAATTTGGACTAATAATATTTGACTGTAACGGAATTTAAGAATTTGAATACAATTTAATGCAATACAATTTTTTTACAATTTTCCAATGCTATTTTAATAATAAATAATTATGATAATAATGAACAAGTAAATAAATGTAAGTAATAGGTATGTAGCAATTTAATTTAATTTGCACTAATTAATTTTGATTTAATGGATCTTGTTATCTGACAATAATTGAATTCAATCAATCGATCAATGAAATACTCTTTACAAAAAAAAAATACAAAATACAAAAATCTTTATTTTCAAATTACAGTCGTTAGGATATCAATAATTTAAATAAGAGGTTGAGACCAACCTTTTAAGTACCTATCTAAGATACTTGTACCAGGAGGCCTCGCTTTTCCTTGGCTCGAACATACTTTAAAATTGACTGTATACAGGATAGAAAAATGAACTGAAAATTTTTAAAATCTTTATTGCACAATAACAAAACCTAAATAAAGATTACAGATAAGATTATAATTAAAATATATCTTAAATTCCGTGGCGTAATGTCTTATCCCTTTAGTACTTAAGTTGACCTAACACACCTACTCAAATAAGCGCATAAAGATGCACATCTATACATAATTGGTCTCAAATTGATGAATCCGATTTGCCAGATAAGAAAATATTCAGTGCTGAAATAGTTTTCAATAACATTTTTTTTAATGCACAACGGGTTAAACTTGACTCACCTCAATCATACCTGTAGTTAAGTGAAGATGAGGCCGAAGGTGGAAGTGTACTGACCTGGAAACTCCATCTTATCTCTGACAACCGGAACACAACAATGCTATTAACATTGCTGTTTGGCAGCAGACTTAGATAAGATGGTGGTAGCTAGCCAGGCGGACATTTAAAATGCTTTACCACCAACCAAACAGAGTAAATCGAAATCTGCTGAAAATGAAAATCGAAGAGCTGGGAATCGAACCAGCGACCTCCGAATCGTAAACCCTATGTTTTTTTATGTATATCGGGTCGAAGGTGGAAGCGTACTGACCCGGATACCCCAACACATTTGGGGGACTGGCTATCTTATCTCTGATAACCGGAATAGCAACAATGCTATTACCATTGCTTAGATAAGATGGTGGTACCTAGCCAGGCGGACATTTAAAATGCCCTACCACCAACCAAACCGGGTACTAAACATGCACCCCACTGACGATCGAACCCGCGACCTCCGAATCGTTAACCCTATGTTGTTTACATTGAGCCACGGAAGCGGTTAATATACAGAACCACTTAAAAGAATGCAAATGCTTCCTTTCCCTTCTTCCGAACTACATAATCAACAACTATACACTGACCTCGTCAGCAGATCCGGTCCGAAAGAGATAGCAGTTGAGTAGACTCTCCTTTTCATTGAGAAGTATGTAGAAGAGCTCCTCAGGTCGATCTGGAACTTGACTGGCCCTGGTTAAAGATATAAACACACTATTAACCGCAAATATGACCATATTGGCTGACTTCTGACATTTTGCCCCATGAAGCGTTTGGATGGAGCCTTACAGCTCTTAAAGATAAATAATAAATATAATAAATATCTTTGCACATACACACAGCGCCATCTAGTTCCACACTAAGCAACTAGGCTTGTATTATGGATACCAGATGGTTGATACATTACACAAATACATTTTTTTTTGTAAATAAATACATGTATAAATGAAAACATCCATAACTCGGGAACACATCTCTGTATATATCATACAAACATATGCCCCTAGCGGGATTCGAACCCGCGACCATTTGGTATAGTAGCAGAGTTTCTAACCACTACACCAAACAGGTCGCCAAAGTTTTTTTCTTCTTCGTTATTCATATGTACCAATTCCTTCGATTTTCAAAGGTATATTAAAATTAGTTTTTTATTTGGAAAATGGAATATTATGGTTTCACATGAAATATTTTTTAATTTCTGGGCTAATTCACATAATAAAAAAAATTTGAACATAGCTCTTTTCATGTGCTTCCCATAATCATTTCTTAGATTCGCTGAAACTTTCATAAAGCGGTTACTTTTAAAAACTAACGCTGCCTATAACTTAACTTAATGTTATCCGATAATACACATAAAGTTTAGCTAAATTTGGATTTGCCGTACCCAAAAAAAAATCAAAAATGTTTGTATGGAGAAAACAGTCTTAATGAAATTCTTCATACAAAACGCCAATTTCATAGGTAAGGTCTTAATACTTGTAGGCGGTAAAAGTCTTACCTGACAATGTCCACCAAACGATGTACGATAACCGGTTCAAAGTTGCCGTTATAAGCTTTCAGACAGCCATCCTCGACTGCTATGCTTAACTGTAACAATATTAAGTGCAAGTGGAAAGGTTTGTGATGGTCACGCGGCTTGATGGTGGCCTTTCTGCGAGCATCGAGCTGCTCAATCAAGCCTTTTTAAGAGGCTGACACATCTAAATTGAACTGAATGAGGTTCGTTTTGTGTAAAACCTATAGCTCTTATCATTACTGAAAAATTATTAATCATTATTGATCGTATTTCTGAGCTAATGGCCGTTTCCAAAACATGAATGCCTCAACTTCACCCGATAGAAAATAATTGCAAAGTAGTCTCTAAAAATATTTAAATTAATGTTTTTCTCAGTTATGCTTGAAGTAATGTAGTTGAAATTAAGTACAATTATGTGACTTAAATGGGTGTCCTTTAATTGGCATAATCTAATTGTCCTAATATAAATCCGCATAACAGACTTGGCATAACGCAAATGCGCATAATATTAAATCCGCCTAATAATAAAATCACATAATACAAAAACTGCATAATATAAATATGCATATCATTATCTAGTATAACTTTAATATTTATAAAATCAATTTACATAACATATTACCGAGTACCCATTATAGTTATTTAAGGCTGTATAAAACTTGCTCATCATATTGTGGCGAGCGAGCGAGCGAAGCTAGCGAGCAAGATGGGTCGGAGCACCCCGCGACACTGTTGGTTAGGTTCAGAAGGTTAGCCTCCCACCTTAGCGTTCGATTTTAAGTTGAACGTATAATATAAAAATAGAAGCTTACTAACATTATACTTATTACATTTATCCTTTGTTATTGTTACGAATATTAATATTATGCACATTAAGATTATGCGTTCGCATTTTATAGAAATTAAGATATACAATGTGTCCCGGAGAGAAGTGACCAGCGGGCGTAGTTTGAAAATTTATACAAAATTATCGATAAATCATTTAAATTTAGAGACCTAACTGCTTTTGTTTTTTAAAAATTGTTAATCCTTTTTTTTTAATAGACATGTCTGACCTTCTGCACTATTTTAGTCATAATTTCTTTGTTTTTACGTCTTTCCCAATTCTTTTTTTTTTAATTCAGTGCTGTTATTATTATTCATCAAATTAAGTTATGAAAATTATCCCAAAACAAATAAATAATTTATTAAAAAAGAAATAAACTTAAAATTCGACCAACAAAACTGTATTTCTTTAAGTTTAAAAATAAAAAAACGAAAAATGTCCCTATAACATCATGTTTTTTTTTAATTATTATGATACTACATGATATTCTCTAAAATATCCTCGAACAATGTTTTATGTTATTTCAAATAAATGTGAACGTACGAGACATTGTAATTGACCTTTTATGCTCCAGTAACTAGATAGAGATAAGTTTAAAAAAATGAAAGTAATGTTTTAAGCAGTTTATTTGCACATTTAAGTGTTTTGTTATTACAATGAATCATTTTGATTTTAACATGATAGTTTAATAATAAATAAAAGATACTTAATTTGTTAAAATGGTTGTTTATTAAGAAAAATCAGGTAATTAATTAATTATGTTTTCAAAATGACCGCCGTCAGCGGTTATGCAGGCCAGGGCCCTAAATGACATCCTTAGTGTAGTTCGCCTTATTTCTGCATGATTCTGCGCTATTTCTGCGGCAGCATTACTTTACATTACTTTCATTTTTTTAAACTTATCTCTATCTAGTTACTGGAGCATAAAAGGTCAATTTCAATGTCTCGTACGTTCACATTTATTTGAAATAACTAAAAACATTGTTCGAGGATATTTTAGAGAATATCATGTAGTATCATAATAATTAAAAAAAAACATGATGTTATAGGGACATTTTTCGTTTTTTTATTTTTAAACTTAAAGAAATACAGTTTTGTTGGTCGAATTTTAAGTTTATTTCTTTTTTAATAAATTATTTATTTGTTTTGGGATAATTTTCATAACTTAATTTGATGAATAATAATAACAGCACTGAATTAAAAAAAAAGAATTGGGAAAGACGTAAAAACAAAGAAATTATGACTAAAATAGTGCAGAAGGTCAGAGATGTCTATTAAAAAAAAAGAGTTAACAATTTTTAAAAAACAAAAGCAGTTAGGTCTCTAAATTTAAATGATTTATCGATAATTTTGTATAAATTTTCAAACTACGCCCGCTGGTCACTTCTCTCCGGGACACATTGTATATTATCTCTGACTGGCTATAGCCAGTCCCCCAAATAAGATGGGGTTTCCGGGCTAGTACGCTTCCGTTTGCCTCATCTTCACTTAACATCGGGTGTGATTGAGGTCAAGTAACCTAATCCGTTGTGCATAAAAAAAGTTACCTTATCCTTAATGGCAGTGGCTCGAATTTCCTTTAACAACCAGGGCAGCATTGAATTTGAGAAACGTCTATCCATTGCCGTATAGCCGAGGTAAGTAACTGAGTTCAGTTTGGTCTTCATCTTGATACTACCTATAATAGAAAGTACAAAGTAAAAACAGCGAAGAATTATATATTATAAGACTAGCTTACCGCCCGCGACTTTATCCGCGTGGAAGATTTCATCAAAATCGGTTCCGCAAAAAAAAAATGTATTTGTTAATTCAGGTCCTAATCTGTCTACCCACCAAATTTCGTCCAAATCCGTCCAGCCGTTTAGGCGTGAAGAGGTAACAAACATACGTACATACACATGTGTACTTATTTATAATATTATATATACGCATTATTTATATACGCTTTTATAATATTATTTGGGAAATTATAGATAGTTAATTTGCATATAATATTTCAATGTAAAATAATATAATTATTATTTTACATTGACGTGCTCCTAATTATATCAATCAATCAATCAATCAAGTACACTTTATTGCACAAAAATTCTACAATACCCTTCATAAATATAGCTTCAAAAAAGAATACAAGAACCTCCTCCGCCCACAAGAACTTTGATGTCGAAATTCACTTTCAAGAAAAGGCTAAAATCTTCAATTTTAGAATTCCAAAAGTTAAAAGTGTCAAGAAGGGATCGTGAGGCGGTTGCTGCTTCTTTAAGATATTGAGAACTGAGAGAGAAGAATTGAGAACCCGTTTCTTTATGAATTCACACAAAATTATGCTGAGCACCTAGTGATCCGTTTTATTTTTTTATTATTGTATCTTAATTATGAATGTGTGTCGTTGTCTCAATCTTTTGTACGCGAATTAGCATATTTATTTACTTATTTATTCCAATCTACCGACAGTGTATCTGTATCTAGCAATTATACACACTGAGCTATGACCCATTTGTACGGCTGTAGCACACACATACTCTAGTGTATCCTGATGTTACTTTTTTGAATTGTTATAAAATATGTTTATCCAATTGCTGGAACTTATGGTATGTGTGTGACTGGAGATACAAATAAACGATTTATCTATCTATCTAATAATTGTACACCAGGCGGTCTTATCGCTATTAAGCGAATCCAACTAATATATCTAACTAATACTACAAATGCGAAGGTTTGTGTGTGTTTTTTATTACCTCTTCACGCCTATATTTGGATGGAATTTAGTTCGTAATAGCTTAGGACCGATTAACATATATGCTAAAATATATGTAATTACATATTAATAACTATGACAGTTATGAGAATGGACGAAATCTATTTATTTATATTTTCTTTAACTTTAGTTATCGTAAAAATCTTTTTAGTGATAAGACTGCCTAATTGTGTTTTATTGTTATCATCATCAAAAATTATTGTAAATTATTTTGCGCAATAAAAAGTATTTGTATTGTATTGTAAGGCCGCTAAAATGTACTGTCCCCTTTTTTATTTATTCTTGTACTTTGTTATTGTTGTGCAATAAAGAATATTTTGTTTGTTTGTACTTTTTGTTTTTTTTTACGAGTTGTGTCATGCCCTGTGCACTTATGTCCAGCAGTGGAATAGTGTGAGCCGATGATAATATCCCTTTTGCAACTTGGGCAACTCAATTACCCATTCTAACTCGCATACATTTAAGCAATGACATTATTTGTCACCAAAACATTGTGGCTATTTCGTTTTATATACGTATTGACATTTGTACATTATGACACTCGTACTTTGTGACCATTAAACAATTCGTCCACTGGACATTTGTCAATTTGACGACTCAGTCCCGGAATGGATAAAATTATTGGACATGCCAATTTGTCAGTTCTCCATGGGACAAAGAGCATGCGATACCACGGAAAAACACCGCATGATTGCCTTGTAGGAACCAGTTAGATAGTCGGTTGATATTTTTAGAAATCATAGCACGCCGCTAACAAACTACCTAATTAGTTAGTAATTAGGTTAGTTACTGGACTGGAGTCACGTATTTATTGTTTTTGGTTTTTTCTTTCAATGTATGACCAGCAAGCTAAATAGTTCACCACTGAAAATCTTTATTTTCTAGGTACACACCAGGTTCCACTTAAATTTATAACTCAGTAATAAAACCTGTTGTAATGCATGGATCGGAGTGTTGGCCCATGAAGAAGAAGGATGTAAGAAAATGAGAAAAAAAAAAGATGAGAATGCTGAATGCTAGTGCGGTGTGACTAGAATGGATAAGATCAGGAATGAGTATATCAAAGCAAAGTGTACCAAGTGGTACCAATAACAGAAAAGTTGAGGAGTAATAGGTTAGCATGGTTTGGGCACATTATGAGGAGAGACCAGTGTTAAGTATCAATGTGGAGGAATACAGAGGTAGAGGAAACTGTGTGAGGAATGATATGTGTGTGGATGAGTACGGAGATGACGGCTGATAGAGGAGAGTGGAAGAGGATGACATGTTGTGCCGACCCCACTTAAGCCCGTATCAATAAATCATTCTCAAGGTTGAGAACAGTCTTGTGACCGGTCTCAAGTAGACGTGTTGATTAATAAATCTAATTTGAGACCTGAAAAGCACGTGCGTACTCAAGCAGTACTCACTTGAGAGGTGCGCGTTTTAATAAACGAAACTCAAGACTATCATTCATTCGACGCTGAGGCGAATACTTGAGAAGTGATCTCAACTGAGTAGACCTCAAGATTGGTTTATAAATTAACACGGAGCTTGAGATAGCGTCAACTACTTAAGACGCATCTCGGTTGATACAGCCTCAAGACTTCTATTGAGATTGATTTATTAATACGGGCCCTAGAGTGGGATAAGGGCAGGAAAATAATGACTTTAGGGACCACAACAGCTAGCAACTTATTCTATATTAACGAAACATAAAAATCCTTAAATATATTGGGCCAAAATAGTTGATTACAATTTACAAATAAAAAAAATATATAACTGTAGTTACAAGTAGTTCGCCAAAATTTATACAAAAAGAAAGAATAAACAACTAAAATATTACGTAAAATTGCCTAAACTCAAGTGAATAATCGCAGAGTTAAGTACGTTTATTCGGATTATATAATAACATGTGAAATCGATATTATTGAATAACAATTTGTCATGTAAATAACGTGAACTACATTTTAAGTACAATAGGGACAAATTTAGCAATAATATTCTAATCTAATTTATCCCTGTTTAATTTCCTGCTTCCCTTTTTTTGTCACAATAAAGTAAATTGGTACCTATATAATATCATTGTAATGTATTCATCAAACGAAACCATAAATTATGTAATTAGGGTTACCTTAAAACTTTGAGGACTGCACTTAAAAATCACTACAAGAATCGAATCAATAATTTTCACTGAATAACAACATTTCGTCCGTTCACATACATCGAACACATATATTATCACTTGTATTAACTAATTATTATAAGAAAAAACATCATGTTCTTTCAAAATTGGAAAAATTACAACGACGATTCTCACAAAACAACCAAAACAATGCTAAGGCAAAGAGGAAAAGCGGATAGGGGAAAAGGAAATCCATTAATGACCGCGAATCGTCTGTCCTTTTCGCTTTACGTGACAATTGTGAGATGGAGATATTGAAACCAGTCTCTTTTTTACAAGACAAAACGAAAAGAGATGGTATACGACGTTCAGCGGCCCCTATTAGCGAGCTACAGTATTAATTTAAACTGCTTGAGAATGGTAAGGAGTCGTGATGATTCTGCTATTCGACCAAAGATGGCGCTTTAGTAAAAAATATTGAGTACGTACACAAAACTGGTAATACTGCCGAATAAATGATATTGATTGATTTTTGTAATTGAAAATACGTACTTAACTGGAAAACATCGGTTTTAGTAATTAAGTCTTTAAATCTACGTAAAATTTGAGGCGCCAACTTGGATTGGATTGGATTGCCAACTGGGCACAAACCTATAAATTATTCGTTCGTGTGTCTGGGTCACTCTCCGTGAAAGTGTTAAAAATATTTTTAAACACAAGCTCTTGTTTTTCTGTCATGATTATCACATATTGCTCTAGTACAAAGACGTGTAACTTTGATGGAGTTTACTCCATCAAGGAGTTCCAGTAGCAATATTCTGGCTCCATCTTCGTTATCATGAATAATGGAAAATGCGACCCAAAAGGAATTAGCCCAAATTCGACTATGTCTTTCCATTTGCCATCAGGGAATTGCAGTCTCTACCTCCCGGCTCCATCATCAGATCAGCTCGATGGTATCATAATATTTCATTGTCACCGAATTTGCATAAATATACCAAATTTCAGCTCAATCAGATACCAGCAAGTGGTTGTTGGTATCTGATTGAGCTGAAATTTGGTATATTTATGCAAATTCGGTATTTATGCAAATTTTGAAAATTGATAGATAGATAAATCGTTTATTTGTATCTCCAGTCACACACATACCATAAGTTCCAAACATATATATAGCACATACTGTTGCATATACTAAATAAACGCCGCCGTCAAAGAGCTTTTCCTGATGCTTTAATCTGTGCTCCTTTCTTATCTTCTCTCTAAACCTTAGCACAATCCTGTTGTCGGTTATTATTATTATTTTATATATCAATAAATATTTATTTAGTACACCCATATATTTACGTTTGTATTTTGTTGCTATTTTATAGATATTATGTTTAAGTAGGTATATTTGTCTATTGATCTTATGTATGTATGTGTATGTAAATATAAGAAAATTTATTCATGTAGTTTGTATCTGCATCCTATTTAATACCGCACAACCTTACTGTCCTTTTACCCAAAGGTTGCGTGGAAGAGATCGATTTTAGCGATAAGGTCGCCAAATTGTACATTCTATTCTTACCACTTTTCTGGAACTGTATTTTCTTTTCTGTTGTGCAATAAAGTGTATTTGTATTGTATTGTATTGTATAAATTATAAATACTAGATACGTTAAGCCAAAATTCCCCAGTAGCTTGCCTTTCCAGGCTGTCAAATGATAGTAATGTCTCTCAATCAGACATCTACGCTGACTCACTGACCAGGTTCCGGAAACTGAATAGCTAGCTTTTTCTAACTTAAACGATGAACTATTAATTGGACGCCTCCCTCACTTCATTTACTATCAAAAATGTCTATTGCTTGCAAGACTTGATGTTTTGAAGGCTTATGTACATGATTATTACCATCTGTCACGTGTCTATAGTACACATCTGAATATTACAAAGTTTTAACTTAAAGGGCGCAAATATGCCGGTCGGTATGGAGATCACCTATTTGCGCCGTTTGGTGTTGAAACGCTTGGGCCGTGGGGACCGGGTGCTTACACTCTTTTTAGGGAGTTATCTGAGCGTCTGGTTGATGCATCCCACGATCGGAGGGCTGGCCAATACTTTGGCGCAAGAATCAGCCTTGCTATACAGCGAGGCAACGCGGCCAGCCTTCTGGGTACCATTCCACCAACCAGAGACTTGGGGCTAGTTTTTTATTTGTGATTATTTTTTTTTTTATGATATATTGTATAATGATTGTTTATAATTATTGTACAAATGTTATTAAAGAGTATCCATTTCGTTTACCATAATGTATTGAAGGCCCATGATATTTGGACTCCTAAGCGCTCGTGTTTGGGATGTTGCTAACCTCCAATTTGGGATGGTTCTCGTGATACTACTATGTACGAGTATGTAAGCTGGGCTTCTCTTCTGTTTGAATGATCAACTTCTCTTCTATTTAGGGCAAATGGGTACACTTTAAGTTTAAGTTTAAGTTATTTTTTTTATTGTTTTTGAATTTAATAATTCTTATGTAATCTATCTGATGCATGCGGTGTTTAAATATAATTGTTTGTACATTTAGCTAATAACTAATATACATAGTCTTCATTACTTCTAAGCGATGTAACAAGCGTTTGTAAATCTATTTAATAAAATAAAAAACGAAATAAAAGCTTGTATCTGTACTTTTCTCACAGATGTTCTATCGTCTTTCTTGTTTATGTCCACAAGTGGATTCCTACTGTTGCTGTCTGTGTGGTGATTTCGCAATCGCACGCAAATAACCAATAACCATGTTGTTAATTTAATTAGTTAGTTATAAAATCTTCCGCACGACACTAGCGCACAAATAACTTCGGATCGTAACAAAATGTGGGTGACCATTAAAAATATGTCACATTTTCGTACTCTGTCTGTATGTTTGGTATATAATTTAGTGTGGTGTGAATATTTACGGGAGCCTGTGCAAGGTATGGTGAATTTAATAGCCAATTACATCTGTGTTTTGTTGACGTATCGTGGTGTGCCATCGCCATGTTGAGTAGTTTATTGCTGTTTTTGAGAGCCAACCTATTGTATCATATGATTATTACAAAACGCTGCTGTAAAGAGGAAAGTTAATGTAGGACATTTGACCATATGATGGTGGGGGTCACGAACTATATCGCAAAATAAAATATATACATGTCACTTTTATCCCAAATCGGGTGGTCAGAGATATCCCAGACAGCAGCGTTTGGGTGCTCCGGTTCACTTTTCCAAATGTTCAGAAATGCACACCTGACAGGGGTGATCCCATCGCCGTTAAAACGTGCAACGTTTGAAAATCTAATGTAATTGTCAAAAAAATATAGCATCATTTAGGAAAAATAGTGATAAACATGACGTCGATACAAGAAATAAAGATAAACTTGCAGGTCACATAAGTCGCCTCCGCAAAGTCAGTAATTCATTCAAAGGGTTATGTATATGCTTTTTCAATAAGGTTCCAGTTGATATACAAAATCTTCCTCTCAATAAATTTAAAGATACTGTAAAACAGAAACTTATTAACAAAGCATATTATAAAATATCAGACTATTTAGATGATAATCATCCCTGGACATAAACAGATCGTTCGCATGCCAGGCTATTTCACAATTAATAATGAAATATAAAATCCTTTTTGTAATATAAAAACCTTTATGTAAAATCAAAACCTGATTTTAAAAGAGCAACCCTTCGAGTTTCTTGCTTGTTCTTCTCAGGGGAAAATTGCATTTTGAACAAGCAGTAGCTTAAAAAATGTAAAATTGACTATTTCAAGTGTACTCTGTGTACCTACCAAATAAAGCATTTTTGACTTTGACTCTGACAAGTCTATAGACGTTTTTTGGTGGAAAGTACCTTAGTCGCCTTTTACGACACCCACGGGAAGAGATGGGTTTGCAATACAAATAAAATTATGAACTATTCTCAACAAGAATGATTTATTTCGATAATAAATTATAGTAATACGGGACATCCGGAACTCATTAAAGCGTTTTGGGGACGGGACTACCCAAGAAAGGAGGGTAATGTTTTTCGAGTGCATTTATGTATGTATGTACCTATGTCCTTTCCTTCGGCGCATCCTGTAGTCTATACGGCTTCACTAATGTCGAAGTGCATGGTGTCGTTAGATTCGTCTTGATAGTTGAAATAATGTAAATGTTTGACATAATGTTGTATGTAGTTTATTATATGTAATAGTAATGAATGAATGCTAATGTAACATTTCGGAATTTTATGACATTTTTATGGATTGTTTTTATGCCCAATGTAATTACTTTATTTTATTTAACTTTATTTTATAGTATCTAATTATTTTGACCTTGTATGCCTACGGGCGGAACACAGCGGTAATAATTTTTATGTAACATCCTTAATTCTGTGATTCACAATAAATGATATTGATTGATTGATTGATAGTATCAAGTAGCAAGTTGATACCCGGAGTGTCATAGGATACATTTTATAGTAAAAAAACCAACATGGCGTCCGCAAAATACAAAATGTCATGTTGGGTTATTTGGTTTTTAAATATTTAAACAGTTATTTACTAATTATTTCAACGAGGGATTGCAAATACAACATCATGACGGTCCCGCAGGATCCGAGACTTTATGTATCCCCAAAATTTCTACTTTTTTTTTTGCACGACGGGTTCGTACTTGACCTCAATCACACCTGATGTTAAGTGAAGATGAGGTCGAAGGTGGAACCGTACTGACCCGGAAACCCCAACACATTTGGGGGACTGGCTATCTTATCTCTGACAACCGGAACACAACAATGCTATTAACACTGCTGCTTGGCGGCACATTTAGATAAGATGGTGGTAGCTAGCCAGGCGGACATTTAAAATGCCCTACCACCAACCAAACCGAGTACTTAAACATGTACCCCGCTGGGAATCGAACCCGCGACCTCCGAATCGTAAACCCAATGTTGTTTGCATTGAGCCTCGGAGGCGGTTAGTACTTAGTTTCCTTTAACTAGACTGCAACAGAGAGGAGAGTAATTTCTATTCTAGACCGCTTGACCGCGACGATAAACGAGTGTTGTGTTTGAAGCATTGTGTGTTTGTGTCCAGTCTATCACTGGACGTATCTCAGTAGTGAGTGGACCGCTTTCAGTGCGGGGTTTTATATGAAAGCTTCAACGATAAATGCTCTTAGGCCCGTATTAATTTGAGATATAATAATAATATAATAAAAATAATAAATAAATATTTCGGACACTTACACCAATCATCTAGTCCCAAACTAAGCAAAGCTTGTACTATGGATACTAGATAACGGATAAATCCATGACTCAGGAATAAATGTTCATATTCCTTTCCCAAAAATATTTACCCGTCGCGGGATTCGAATCCGCAACCGTTGGTTTCGCTGACAGGGTCACTATCCACTACATCAATCGGTCGTCAAACAAATTAATAAACCGTTCTCAAGATTGAGATGACCTTAAGTTGACGCTTGAGAATCTGTTGCATATTAAAACAGTTGTAATTTGTAAGTTTAGTTTATGTATTTTAATCTCTACGTTACATAATAGTTACCAACTATAAAAATAACCCGTATTGCTGCTATCAGTGCAAACCTCCTTCATTGGTAGCTTATAATCATTACCCTAAGGTCTAAGATTTATCTGGAAGAGATCGCTATGTATGATCTCGATGTACGTTGTAATCATTTATGTAGTTCTTGTTAATTGTGCAATAAAGAGCATCGGTGGCTCAGCGGTTAGACGCGGTCCCCCAATTTGGGAAGTCCGGGTTCGATTCCCAGGCAAGCCATGTAGCAATTAGGTTTTAAATTTAATTTTATTATTTATGTGCATTTATCCGACTGCCCTTAAACGGTGAAGGAAAACATCATGGGGAAACCTGCATGCCTGAGAAATAAAAATTCAAAGGCATGTGAAGTCCCCAACCCACACTGAGCCAGCGTGGTGGACTATGGCCCATATACTCCCTCATCATACGAGGGAAGACCTATATCCCTGCAGTGCGATGTTTACGAGCTGATGATGTGCAATGAAGAGTATTTAATTAATTTATTGAACAGTATCAAAAAAAAAAATGATCGATTTATTATTGTTGTGCAAGGTATAAAGAATATTTCAACCGCCTCCGTGGCTCAATGTAAATAACATTGGGTTTACGATTCGGAGGTCGCGGGTTCGATCCCCAGCGGGGTACATGTTTAAGTACTCGGTTTGGTTGATAGTAGGGCAATTTAAAAGCCCGCCTGGCTAGCTATCCCTATCTTATCTAAATCTGCCGCCAAACAGCAATGTTAATAGCATTGTTTTGTTAGCATAGTTAATAGCATCCTCCAATGGGGTTTCCGGGTATTGACCCGCTACGCTATACGCTACCACCTTCGGCCTCATCTTCACTTAACATCAGCTGTGATTGACGTCAAGTGCTAACCCGTTGTGCATAAAAAAAATTATTTTTTCTAGTGACCAGCAATGGATAACCAAAACGAGCTGTCGTCATCAACTGTATCGTTCATTGACTCAAGCATAGATAGCTTGAAGAAAACTAAGAAGGGCTTCTTCAAAAACGGTTTTCGATATAATAATTCCAGTGGAGACGCTGACGTCTCTGGTGACTGCGAGCGGTATGTACCTAATATAACTAGTATACCAATTTTAAGGATAAATATATAATAATAAATATCCTTGGTCATACACACAGCGCCATCTAGTTCCACAGTAAGCAACTATAGGCATGTGTTGTGGATACCAGATAGTTGATATACTACATAATTTGAACATAAAAATAGGGTCATGCAATGTAGGTACTGAAATAGATTCTTGTCAATATCTTTTTCATCAATGAAATAGATAAATTACTAGATACTCAACTATTTCTAAGAATGATTATTATCTAGACATATTAATAAGCATATGAGCAGAGTCTGTATTTTTTTTTATAAATAAATATTTGGGGCATTTACACAAACTAAGCAAAGCCTGTACTATGGATACTAGATAACGGATAAACATACATAAATATTTATATAAACATCCATGACTCGGGAATAAATGTTTTTCATCATACAAACATTTACCCCTCGCAGGATTCGTACCCGCAACCGTTGGTTTCTCTGACAGGGTCACTATCCACTACACATTGGTGTAGTAGGTCGTCAGTATCGGCCGAATGTGTGGGAATGAATATATCAAGTGATTGGATGTAAGAGATCTTCGAACTCAAAATGATGATGATGATTATGCCGAAGGTTTTTAGATATAACGTATTTTTTCAATTGGAACTGCATTCAAATATTTAAAAAAATACGCTTGACACTCCCGGAAATCGAACCGAAACTAATGCATAAATTAGTACTTTGTACTCTTATCATACCAATCAATAGAATCGATCATAACAATCAATTATATCTAATACAAACTATTCGCCAGCTTAAAAAAAAAATATCCTTGGACATATACAGACAGCGCCATCTAGTACCACACTAAGCAACTAGGCTCGTGTTATGGATACCATGGTTGATACACTACACAAATATATTTTATTTGTAAATAAATACATATATGTATGTATAAATGAAAAACATCCATAACTCGGGTACACATATCCGTATTCATCATACAAACATATGCCCCTAGCGGGATTCGAACCCGCGACCTTTTGGTATAGCAGCAGAGTTTCTAACCACTACACCAAACAGGTCGTCACCAATAAACTAACTACGCCAATACCTTCTATTTCACTTACCTAATATGCCCTATTTTTTTCCTTACGGTAAAAAATCTCATCCGGTATAAGTTACAATTATTATTTTAAACATCTCCTTGGTTCAATGTAAGGGACACAATAGTTATAAAAGCGCCTGATGAAAATATCCAACGGAAACACTGTCAAGATAACCGCCTTCGATGCGTTTTCTTTCTTTAAGGAGACTATTTTTTATTATGACAACACTAGCGGGCCCGTATTATATACCGTTGATTAATAAACCTAACTTGAGACCTGAAACGCACGTGCTTACTCAAACCGCCTCCGTGGCTCAATGTAAACAACATTGGGTTTACGATTCGGAGGTCGCGGGTTCTATCCCCAGCGGGGTACATGTTTAAGTACTCTGTTTGGTTGGTAGTAGGGCGTTTTAAATGTCCGCCTGGCTTGCTACAACCATTTTATCTAAATCTGCCGCCAAGCAGCAATCTTAATAGCATTGTTGTATCCCGGTTGTCAGAGATAAGATAGCCAGTCCCCCAAATGTGTTGGGGTTTCCGTGTCAATACGCTTCCACCTTCGACCTCATCTTCACTTAACATCAGGTGTGATTGAGGACAAGTACCAACCCGTTATGCATAAAAAAACAGTACTCACTTGAGAGATGCGCCGAGTTTCATGTATTAATAAACGAAACTCAAGACCATCATTCATTCGCCGCTGAGGCGAATACTTGAGAAGTGATCTCAACTGAGTAAATCTCAAGATTGGTTTAAAAATTATCACGGAGCTTGAGATAGCGTCAACTTCTTAAGACGTATTCGGGTGATTCAGACTTGTATTGAAATTGGTTTATTAATACTACCTATATACATATAACTCTACCGATGTATTGAAATCTTTAAATTAATTCGGTCAGTGAGAGTATGGAATGTAATACCGCATGCAATCCGCGCAAGTCCATCGTTAGAAATTTTCAATAAAAGAGTAATAGAGCATTATTTGACTCCATGGTTTCTCCTCAGTATTATAGTAATTATTTATTATTTACCATAATATGAGTATTGCTAATGTATATATTTATACTTCTTACTACATAAGGTCTAACAAAATTAACCCGACAAACGTTGCAGAGTGTATGTATAGGTGTACCTATTCCAAAAAAAAATAAAACGTTAAAGTTAACAGACTTTACTGAAAAAACAAAATTTAGAAATGTAAATTTTGTGAGTTGGACATTAATTTACGCTCTAAGTACTTTGCCACAACACACAAACACGTGCCGCGGTATCTTTGAAGACGCCTCTGGCGACCACTCGCCGCTTGCCGCCGACGCTTGCCCCGGCGCCGACGCGACTTGCTGTGATTGGTTGCGCCCTGTGCCCCGCCAGCCGCCACCCCTTTTGGCGTCCACCATATCAATGGAACGTTGCTTATTTTTTCTCATTGATAAAACAAGGTACAATCGAAATGCAGTAAGTCTGTTAATGTGTATTTTCATTTACACTTACATTTAATTTTTTTACTCGGAAACAAAATTTTTAAGGCTATAGTTTAATTAATGAATATATTATTTTATTGTCATGTACGTGCAATTGACAAAGTTGGTCGGTTTAATTTTGTTAGACTCTACATATAACGAAAGCGTAAGGGTCGGTAAAGGTCGACCAAGAAGGACGTACGTGAGTCACTTGATACGTGTGTAAAGCATTTAATGAGAGTGGAAGAATTTTGGGCGCTCCATCGAATCGAAAGGGAAACTAGCAGCTAAGAAGCTTTGAATTCTCTCTAAGGTCAGGTGGTATTTCACACCAAAGCAGCTGCTGGAGCTTTACCAAGCTCAGATCCGCTCGTGCATGGAATACTGCTGTCACCTCTGGGACGGATCAGCCAAGTACCAACTGGCTGCACTCGATTCTGTGGAACGACGCGCCATAAGACTCATAGGCGCTGACTCAACGGTTACCGGCAAATTGCAAAGCCTTGAACACCGCCGTAGGGTCGCATGCCTTTCAGTATTTTACAGGATACATTTGGGTGAGTGTGCGATGGAATTGCACGATCTTATTCCCCTTTCCATCTTCGGACAACCAGGCGCGGGGAGGGTTTCCATCCATATATTGTTAACATACCGAACATCCGCACTAAGCGCTTTGCTTCATCGTTTATAATGCGGACTGCTAAGGTATGGAACTCACTGCCCGCGTCGGTTTTTCCCGACACTTACAACCTTGGGATCTTCAAGTCTAGAGTGAATAGGCATTTACTGGGTGCGCGCGATACATCTTCGGCTACATCGTCACTTTCCATCAGGTGAGATTGTAGTCAAACGCGAAACCAGTTTTAATAAAAAAAAAAGCAAAAGTGGTATGTCAGGATCATTGCAAGTGGAAATCAATAGTCTCTGCCTACTTCAACAGGAAATGACGACGACCTGTTTGGTGTAGTGGTCAGAAATTCTGCTGCTATACCAAAAGGTCGCGGGTTCGAATCCCGCTAGGGGCATATGTTTGTATGATGAATACAGACATGTGTTCCCGAGTTATGGATGTATTATTTACAAAAAAAAAAAGTATATGTGTAGTTTATCAACCATCATGCCTAGTTGCTTAGTGTGGAACTAGATGGCGCTGTGTGTATGTGCAAAGATATTTATTATTTATTAAAAAAAAAAAATAGGCGTGATTGTATGTACCTATGTATGTAAGTACTTAATACTCTTTCTTTCCTCAACTCGTCCCAAATAACTTCATAAGAATAAACCTTTTTATAAGCGATCAGGAAAATACTATTTTATTTAACCTTCCTTATACAAGGTGACTACTTTTTACAGGCCGTCTAAATGAGCTGCGGTTTGCGCCTTACCACACATATGAACAAAGCTATATTTGCGGTTAATTTCATAGATACTGTATGAGTTATGAGAAAAATAGGGCATTTTTTCCTTACGGTTAAAAAAACTCATATCATATTAGGTTAGTGAAATAGGAGCTATTGACTTAGGTAGTTTGTATTTTTTTTTGTTCAAAACATCATCGACTCACGCGCCGGCCGGAGATTGATATGCGACTGGCGGATTCGTAGGGTTCCCATCATGAGATTTTATTTTTGGGAACACTGAAGCATTTATTAAAAATAACATAAGATAAGATAAGATAAGATAAGATAAGATAAGATGAGATGAGATGAGATGAGATGAGATGAGATGAGATGGGATGGGATGGGATGAGTTGCGATGCGATGAGATAAGATGAGATGAGATGAGATAAGATGAGATAAGATAAGATAAGATAAGATAAGATAAGATAAGATAAGATAAGATAAGATAAGATGTTTATTTACCAAAAAGAACCATACATAATTATACATTTGCTGTAGCGTCCACACTAGGCTAGGCCTGTATCGTGGATGCCAAAATTTCCACATTAGAGAAACAATTTCACTGGTCATTACATTTTATAAGTATAACATTATCTGTTAGAATTAGGGAGATAGACATGCATGCAGAACTAGCCTTAGATGTAACTAGCACGTTAGATTGTACAAGTTGCGCGTGCGCATGTGTGCGGGTGTGAGATCATTTAATTAAAATCAAATGTAACCGGTTATTGTGTTACATCAATAAAAAAGCTATCATTTTTATTAAAAAAATCATATCACTGTCGCTGAAAATTACGAAATAGTGAACATAGAAGTTTAGTTTTAATGGTGATATTTAGGTTTTTTTTTTACAGAATTACCAAGCCATTTTTCAATATTCTTTTCGGTTATTGTGTTTCTTTGTTTCCTTTTCATTGTATAATAATTTTTGTGTAGTAAAATTCAATAACCTTTCTTCACACTGGAAGCTCAAAGAGTCATTTTTTCGTCAGACTTCGTGAACTGGCCTCGCCTTAATTGGAAACTCATATTTTCTCTAACTTAACGCACACCAGATTAGACGGAATAATGTGATCCATTATTCTGTCTGATCTGCATTCTTATTACATATTTTTGTGCATTGGTGTATTGTTTTGGTGTGGGCGTGCGTAGCCCCTGCGCAGCAAATTAGAATAGAATAGCATAGCATAGGATAGGATAGGATAGGATAGGATAGGACATGATAGGACAGGACAGGATAGGATAGGACAGGATAGGGCAGGATAGGACAGGATAGGACAGGATAGGACAGGATAGGACAGGATAGGACAGGATAGGACAGGATAGGACAGGATAGGACAGGATAGGACAGGATAGGACAGGATAGGACAGGATAGGATATAATAGGATATGATAGGATAGAATAGAATAGAATAATTTTATTGGATACAGAAATAAATATACACATTACAAAATAGCAATGATAGCTACTGTAGTTGGAAATTGTAGTGTAGCTATAAACGCCCATCTCCAAAGCGAATTGTGTTAACTGTGTGTACCAATAAGTTTTTAAATTTAATTTAATTACTTATGTGCATTTATCCGACTGCTCTTAAACGGTGAAGGAAAACAACGTGAGGAAAAAGGCATATGTGTGCATTGGTGTATTGTTTTGGTGTGGTGTACCTAGCGTAGCAAATTGTGTTAACCGTGTGTAAATAACCCGCCTGGGGATCGAAGCTGGACCTACCAAATTGGGAGACCACAGACCACTACTGGCTTATTAATGCAAACTTTGGTCCGTTTTCGTAACTTAGATATCATAATAGGCTATGAAAGATGAGTTATTTTTCACTATTTCGTAATTAATTATCAAACAAGAGTGTTTTCGTGCATCGGGGGGCAGTCGGTTCCGGTTGTTTTCAATTGAAGGCAGTCGTTAAGCCAAGTCGGTGGCTTCTACCCTCTCCCAGTGATAAGAGGCTGTGCCCCAACAGAACGAACTCGGGACTTCCAAACTTCAAACATTTACTTCAACGTAAGATACATGATATCATTTGTTGAATGTCAATTTAAATCTATTGGAAATAAAAAAGGTTTATTACATTTATCTGTCAGTCGGTATGTCCAAGCTACTACCGCTTCGGAAAGGGAAATCATCTGTGGTAAAAGAAGCGGCACAAGAAACCCACAGGATCATTGTTGTCCTCTTTTTTTTCAAATAAAGTATTTAACTAATACAATTTTATTAATTTTGGGGAGCTGGTCGAAGTACACCAAGCGTGTTTGTCGTTCAGGTAGTCATACGATAACTACGAACGGTTTACTACGGACTACGGTAAACAAAGTACTAACACCACCCGATTCCAAGTCGAAACCCGGGATGAGATCACCTGGAGTTGGACCGAGCTTAAAAAAGTGCAAATCTCCACGTCTTCCAAATTGTCAGATATTTTCTCATTCGCGTTGAACCGGATTCAACTGGATCACGTAGTGACCTTGGCCTTACCTTGGCCTTGGATGGTGCAAAGCGAAGAAAAAAAAACAAAAACTGTCTGCGTCTATTTGTCTGCCATAAAAACATTCCACTCAACTCACAAGAGTTCAATGTAAAAACTCGTCAAGAGCGAGTAGGTAATCGGACAGAGGGTTCCGTTAAAAATTATGAAAATATATATAGCTAGTGAACATAAGCCTCTCATACGGAGCGATATGCATCGCTTGCCATGGAAGGGGGTACATATCGTAATCGACAAGATGGGCAGGCGGATTGGCGATTGCAGATTATATCTGGGAGCTCCAGATCAATTTTGGACCAATGGATTGGTCGTATTCTTATTCTGCCTAGATACGGCGATGGCAAATAACAATACAATGCAATTAAATTAAAAACACTTTGAAAAGTAACATTTTTTTTTTATTAAAAACTGGTTTCGCGTTTGACTACAATGTGACGATGTAGCCGAAGATGAATCACGCGCACCCAGTAAATGCCTATTCACTCGAGACTTGACATTTAATGCTCTTATCATGATTATCACATTTGCTCTTGTATAAAAACGAGTGACAAAATCTCCATCCAGGAGTTCCAGTGGAGTCTGAAGATAGACTCCATCTTCAGGCCCTCGTCATTATGTATAATGGAAAGTGCTCATGGCAACAAAACGAATTAGCCCAAATTCGACTATCTTGCCGTTTGCCATCAGAGAGTTCCAGTCCGTACATCTCGGCTCCATCATCATATCAGCTCGATGGTACCATAATATTGCATTGTGGCCGATCTTACATAACCGTGATAAATTTCTGCTACGGCAAATCAGATACCGGCAAGGGGTTGAAAAATGGTTTGCAAATTTTGAAACGGACAACTTACATACATTTATGAACATTGCAAGCTTAATAAAAGCTTATTATTTATATGTAGATTTCTATGTTTCTTACTGTGCCTTTTGGCCGAATTTGAAGTGCAAGGTGATTCGTCTCACTCCCTTTATTATAATGAATATCCAATATGGCGCCCTCAAAATACAAAATGGCCTCTCCTCAGCGAATGGATTGACGAATTTTAAAGTTGCAAAAGTAGGTAGCATTTGACGACCTGTTTGGTGTAGTGGTTCGCAACTCTGGCCACTATACCAAAAGGTTGCGGGTTCGAATCCCGCTAGGGGCATATGTTTGTATGATGAATACGGACATTTGAACCCGAGTCATGGATGTTTTCATTTATAGTAAGTTATTATTTAAAAAAAAATGTATTTATATAGTATATCAACCATCTGGTATCCACAACACAAGCCTATAGTTGCTTACTGTGGAACTAGATGGCACTGTGTGTATGTCTAAGGATATTTATTTATTAATTATTACATCTGTGTTACTTTTGATATGTGTGGGTGACCGCACACCAATTATCTAGTGCCAAACTAGGTAAAACCTTTGGATACTAGATAATTCATAAATGTACATAAATATTTACAGAAACATCCATGACTCTGGAACAAAATGATCATCACACAAACATTTACCCTTAACAGGATTTGAATCCGTAACCATTGGTTTCACTACCTACTACATCAATATATTGTACGGACTCGTAACGGGTTGCTTTGATACTCTTTTGTTACGGAACCCTGAAATTCATAATTAGAAAACGTTTTAATTAGTCTGTGTTAGCTTGTCTGTATCACCAAGCGTATAACACAGTGTTATTTGAACTGTTGATGTGTTGTTAATTTGGAATTATTGAAAAAATCAATATAAGTTGTTTTTTTTATGCACAACCGGTTGGTACTTGACCTCAATCTGATGTTAAGTGAAGATGAGTTCGAAGGTGGAAGCGTACTGACCCGGAAACCCCAACACATTTGGAGGACTGGCTATCTTATCTCTGACAACCGGACCACAACAATGCTATTAACATTGCTGCTAATGGCGCCAGATTTATATAAGATGATGGTTGATGATTTTTTTTTTTTTATCTGAGAGGGCGGCAGACGAGCATGCGGGTCACCTGATGGAAAGCAATCACCGCCGCCCATGGACACCCGCAACACCAAAAGGGTCACAGATGCGTTGCCGGCCTTTGAGGAAGGTGTAGGCTCGTTTCTTGATGGTTCCAATGTTTTACTGTTGATTCGGTATCAACAAAAAACGTTTTCAATGTTCCAATATGGCGTCTGCAAAATACAAAATACTCAAATTGTTATTAAACTTAATCCAGTTGCAATAATTATATGTTAATAGTAATGAAGATAAACTCTATTGATAAATGACCGCACGTCAATCAGTTAGTGGCTACACTTTGAGGTTACTATATGAGCGGGCACATACGACCCGACGTGTGTTTGAGGCTTAAGGTCACGTGTAAATAATCTCCCTTTTTAGGGTTCCGCAGTCAGATGATAAAAACGGAACCCTTATAATTTCGTTCGTTGCGAATGTAGAATGGAATGAAATGAAATGTGAAATGAAGAATGGAATAAAATGTCTAACGGAAAGTAGAATGTAATGAAATGTAAAGTGGAATGGAATGCGGAATGGAATGTGGAATATCTGTGTCTTATGTGGTGAATAGATACTTTTTATTTATTATTATAATAGAATGTGATGAAATTTAGAATGGAATAGTATGTAGAATTAAATCAACAGACCGAGACGGATGGACAGAATTACCCCTGCATTTATAATTTTAGTATAGATATTTATTACTATTTTGTAAAGTTTGAACCTTTAAGAGAAATGTTATTTGTTAATTTGGTATGGGTCAACCACGAGGTGTCACTTCAAGGACCGTTCAAATCAAAAATTTAAATAGTCACATAAATCTCATACCACTATAAATAATACATAGTGATGGCATAGAGATTATCCTGTCACCCCCATTTTCAACAAGTTGCGAGCAGAGATGTAACCAATCTGGATATTCCAGGAATGAGACAACTCGTAAATAATATTTGTGGCATTTAACTCATCAACAATAATTGACACGCGCGCTCTTGACAATAGCTCAAACAGGAGTGACCACCTTCCCCGTATCTTCCCCTCGCGTAGCATTGGGATGACTACGGCGTAACGCTGACGTCACGGTGTAGCTGATGACATCATAAAGCAGCGCTATACCAGGGGTCTCCCAATATATCCTGTGTCTCTTCTTATACTAGGACATTTTCTTCTTCAATTTAAGAGCTATGCTCTTGTCGGTGGAGTAACGACCATGTCTCTCTACTTTCCGCCCTCGTTTTAACCTCTTGGTACGACACGATATTCACCTTTTCTTTCACTTGGTCAAAGTAATTACGCCTAGGTCTTCCCCTTCCTCACTTTCCTTCAATCTTCCCCTCAATTATGTTCTTCAAAAAATATCGTGTCGTATCAAGTGACCTATCATCTTTCCTCTTCGGTTCTCAACTGTGGCTAACAGGTAACTCTTCTCCTTTACCATCACTAACACCTCTTCATTTGTTCTCTTCTCGGTCCAGCTTATTCCCTCCATTCGTCTCCAGCACACATCTCGAATGCCTCTAACCTTTCCCTATCCCTTTGTGTTAATGTCCATGTCTCACAGCCGTATAAAGCTATATTCCATACATAGCATTTATACTAGGACATTTATATTATTATATATTTGGTTTTATATACTGGGCTGCTGAATAAATAAAATAAAACATATTGTTCCAAAGAATATGACTTACAACCCTAACTCTCCAACGAATCACCCGAACGAGATATTATTTCGCCTTGGTGCAGTCAGACTTGATACACTGTTTCCCTATGTCGGGAGATGACGCTAAACGTAATACAAAGCCGGAGCGTAATAAATAACCCACTCTATACCTAAAGATAATCTATTTCAAAAAGATTATATAGATCTTAAAGTTATAAAGTAACTAATATAATAAACTAGCTCCAAATTTTCGCATTAGTAATATTAATTTAGTTAATAATAAAAAATAAATATCCTTAGATATATACACAGCGCCATCTAGTTCCACAGTAAGCAACTATAAGCTTGTGTTGTGGATACCAGATGGTTGATATACTACATAAATACATTTCTTTTTTGGAAATAAATACTTATTATAAATGAAAACATCCATAACTCGGGTACACATGTCCGTATTCATCACACAAACATATGGCCCTAGCGGGATTCGAACCCGCAACCTTTTGGTATAGTGGTCAGAGTTGCTAAGCACTACACCAAACAGGTCGTCGAAATCTTCTCTATCCCGCGGGAACTCTTCACTTTATACCAAATTTCATCCAAATCCTTTAATCCGTTTCGCCGTGATTGAGCAATAAACTCGGTGGCTCAGCGGTTAAGACACGGTGTCCCAATTTGGGAGGTCCGGGTTTGATTCCGAGGCAGGCCATGTATGAATGAGTTTTTAAATTTAATTTAATTACTTATGTGCATTTATCCGTCTGCTCTTAAACGGTGAAGGAAAACATCGTGAGGAAACCTGCATGCCTGAGAAATAAAAATTGAAGGGCATGTGAAGTCCCCAATCCGCATTGGGCCAGCGTGGTGGACTATGGCCCATACTTTGTTTGTGGTATATGTATATTGTATGTAGTGTATATGTACGTCTATACATATAAATTGTTACAGTATTTCTGAACGTTTTACTAAATCTATCTTATATTTTCTTATTACGTAATAATTGTGTATTTATAAATATTTATGGTTTGTACGTATAATTATTTACAACTCAAACACCCTATCTACTATAAACTTAATGTTTTTTTTTTCTTCTGTTATTTAAATTGACGTAAAACAATGTTCTTGATTGACAGCAACAACAAGTGATAGTAATCTGTGGTTAATGTTGTTGATGTTACATTTAGTAATGCTATTGATATAATTGTGGTTGTAATATACATTGTAACATTGTTTGTTAACCCAAATAAATGAAAAAAAAAAATACTCCGTCATTATACGAGGGAAGGCCTATATCCCTGCAGTGGGATGTTTACGGGCTGATGATGATGAGCAATAAAAAAAGGTCAAACTTTCGCATGTAACTAATCTAATCTAACTAACATTATAAATGCGAAAGTTTGGGTGTTTATTTATTGCTCAATGAAGGCGAAATGGATTTTAGATGAAATTTGGTATATAAATGTAGAATATGCCCCGGATTAAGACATAAGATATATTTATCCCGATAAAGTGAGTACTTCCCGCGGGATAAACAAATTTCAGCGATAAAAGTTATGCCACGCAGGCGAATCCGTGGGCGCAGAGCTAGTAGAGCTATAAACTAACTAATATTGTAAACTAGCTCCAAACTTTCGCATTTAAAATATTAATTTGTATAGTAGGGTATATTATACCTATGTACCAAATTTTATCCAAATCAGTTCATCCGTTTCGCCATTATAGACCAACAAACAAACATCCAAACTATCGCATTTATAATATTAATTTGTTCCTCCCGCGGGATTTTCTCACTTTATCGGAAAAAAAAAAATTCTATGTAGCCAGGGTATATTCTACCTATGTGTGCTTTTCGTGCCATTTATAAATTAGGACCTAGAGAGTCTCTTAGAGATAAGTTTAGGGAAATTAATATCTTAACAATGGCATCTCAATACATTTATGAGAATTTGTTATATGCAAAAAGAAATATAACCTTATTCGCTAAAAATAGTGATAGGCACAATGTTAATACAAGGAATAAGAACCAGTTATCAGTTTATGTTAGCCGACTTCATAAAGTTAGTAAATCGTTCAAAGGGCAATGTATACGCTTTTATAATAAGGTTCCAGTAGACATTCAAAATTTGCCTTTAAATAAATTTAAAGCAATCATAAAACAGAAATTATTAGCAAAAGGCTATTATAAAATCACTGACTATTTGAATGAGCAAGCATGGACATAGCTGTCTTATTATTCATATAATTATGAAATCACAAATTGTAACCCATAATCTGTTTAAAAGAGCAACCCTAGAGTTTCTTGCTCGTTCTTCTCTGGGGAGTCAGCTTTGTGAATGAGCCGTAAATTTAAATGTATAATATTAATAGTGACGTTTTCAAGTGATAATTTTATCCTATGAAATAAAATATTTTGAATTTGAATTTGAATATGAACCAAATTTAATTCAAATCCGTTCATCCATTTCGCCGTTATAGACTAACAAACAAACATTCAAACTTTCGCATTTAAATATTAGTTAAATTAGTTATATGCGAAAGTTGGGATGTTTGTTTGTTTAATGCGAAAGTTTGAATGTTTTGTTTGTTTGTTACTCAATCGTGGCGAAACGGATGGACGGATTTAGATGAAAGTTGGTATATAGGTAAAACATACCCTGGATTAAAACATAGGATATTTTTTATCCCGACAATGTGAGTAGTTCCCGCGGGATAAACAAATATACGCGATCAAGTTATTCCACGCAAGGTGAAACCGCAGGCGGGAAGCTAGTCTCTAATATTCTTTAACGACCTATCCAACGACACCCCGCATTTATAATATTAGATTTTCTTTAACAGTTTTTCGATTTATTTTAAAGTGCAAATTTTTGTTAGTGTTTTGTGTTAGAAAATTATACACATTTAAAGCATACATTAAGTATTAAATATCACATAAATCTCTACTTCATAACAGAGGTATAAAAACAAAAAGGACAGACAATAAAACTATATTATAATATACAATAGAATAAACAAAGGGATAAATATATACAATGAATGCAAACAACTGATAACTATCTGTGTCGCAGGCAGAAGGTTAAATTAGGCATTCAATACGTTATTTTTTAACTTCATATCTAAGCGCACGGCAATGCGTAGGCCAAGTTCTCAAAACAAAAACTTTTGCTCAACACACGAACCATTTCAAGCCACTTTTCACCCCCTCTATCTCAGTAACTATTTGACATACATATCCATTATTTTGCTCAGGAAATATGATGCCTAGCATTACATAATATTTCTATTTTCAAAACTGTAGCTTTGGAAAGTTGTTCGTAATCAAGAGTGGCGTCACCAGTTAATGGGAATTACACGAATTCAAATTCACCCTGTATAGGGGTACAGGATAGTATTCCGGTTGTCAGAGATAAGATAGCCAGTCCCCCAAATGTGTTGAGGTTTCCGGGTCAGTACGCTTCCACCTTCGACCTCATCTTCACTTAACATCAGGTGTGATTGAGGTCAAGAACCAAAAAAAACAAAAAAAAAAAAAAAGATCGTCCTGTATTGACGAAGACGCAAATTTGGAGATAAAGAACTGAAAGTTAAGTTATATTTAATCGGTTGTTTTGCAAATTTTTTTGGCACAGATCTTTGACGTAGTTTTAGCGAATTTGTGTTATATACAATTATAGAAAGTGAAGCCTAATTACAGATATGAATGAAAAAATTATGATGTGTAATTTTGTGAACGCAAAAAACTGGTCAAGTGAGTCAGAATCGTAAATGAAAGGTTCCGTGCTACCACATAATATGATAAATAACATGAAAATCTGTCCAAGTATAGGAAACTAGGCATCAAAAGTAGTCTAGTAATGATTTTTTTATGCACAACGAGTTCGGTTGGTGGTTGGTGATAGGGCATTTGAATTGTTCGCCTGGCTAGCTACTACCATATCATCTAAATCTGCCGTGAAATAGCAATGTTAGCATTGTTATGTTCCGGTTGTCAGAGATAAGATAGCCAGTGTTTTTTATGCACAACGGGTTTGTACTTGACCTCAATCACACCTGATGTTAAGTGAAGATGAGGTCGAAGGTGGAAAGTGTACCTACTGACCCGGTAAAAATAAATTATAAACAATTTTTAACCGCCTCCTTGGCTCAATGTAAACAACAAAAAAAATCTTCTTTTTTTGATCGTAATGAAAATTTGAAGTTTATCAAATACAATTTTTTTATAAATAGTCCATAGATGAGTCTATCTGAAACTATTTGTTCCAGTAATATTTTTTTTTGATAATTAAAAATAAATTGACGACCGGTTGGTGTGGTGGATAGTGACCCTGTCAGCGAAACTAATGGTTGCGGGTTCGAATTCCGCGAGGGGTGAATGTTTGTGAGATGAATACGAACATCCCGAGTCGTGGATGTTTATATAAATATTTATGCATGTTTATCCGTTATCTAGTATCCATAGCATAAGCTTTGCTTAATTTGGGACTAGATGATTGGTGTAAGTGTCCGAAATATTTATTATTTATTTATTTATTTTGTTTTTTCTTTAAAACAATTTATCATCAAAATGTTGACTTTACTCATAAGTGTACAAATCTAGCCAGACTTTGCTGGGAACAAAATAATTTGCACTTAAATTACTAATTAATTTAATTTCACAACAGCTGAGTCTGTATAGTCACCTGTGATAGACGGACTGACAAATAAATAAAATAAATAAATATTTCGGACACTTGCACCAATCATCTAGTCCCAAACTAATCAAAGCTTGTACTATTTATACTAGATAACGGATAAACAAATAATTATATAAACATACAAGACTTGGGAATAAATGTTCGTATTCATCACACAAACATTTACCCCTCGCGGGATTCGAACCCGCAACCGTTGGTTTCGATGATAGGGTCACTATCCACTACACTAATTGGTCGTCGCACAAATAGACGGCGTAAGCTTAGTTTTCCGTTAGAGTACGGGAACCCTAAAAAGAAAATGCAATTTAGTAAATAGACTAAGCGATTTCACTCTTGTAGTTAATAGTTAGTTTTTTTTTTTTTTTTTTTTTTATTGAAGAGGTGGGCAAACGAGCAAGAGGCGCACCTGATGGTAAGTGTCACCGCTGCCCATAACCATCTACGGAAACGGAAGATCCGCAGTGGCGTTGCCGGCCTTTAAGGAAGGAATATGCTCGCTTCTTGAAGGTTCTTGAAGTTGAAGGAAAGTTAAAACATAATAAATATATATGTATAAAAAACCCGATTACGTTTATAAATAAATAGAATACAAGAAATCAAAAACGACACGAAATAAGTCAATTGCTTTAGGCCGGAGTCGGAGGCCTCGTTATAATACTTTTTTTTAGAATTGACCTTACGAGTAAATTTGCTTACGCGACCTCCGACTCTCGAAGTTATGTCATCTTGTTTGTGATTTTTTATACATATATTCTTAGCCGCGTGGCAAGGTACCCAAAACGCTGGCAGCGTTTCCTCGCTGGATGCAGATACTTAAGCGTTGAGCGAGGAAACAACCAGCTCTCGGGTCACCAGTGACAACGACTAAAGGAATGAAATGAGACCTATCAATATACATATCGTTGGGGTGTTGAAATTATTAAAATTTAGTGTAACAAATGGCTGTTAGCGTCTGCCATATTGGATTTACCATAACGTTATATCCTATGATACTACTGGAAGTAGTCCTAATGTAACGGCATTTAAGCGCTTATTACCCTATCCTATTTTTAGGACATCTAATTAGGAACACTCTATTTGACGACCTGTTTGGTGTAGTGGTGAGAAATTCTGCTGCTATACCAACAGGTCGCGGGTTCGAATCCTGCTAGGAGCATATGTTTGTATGATGAATAAAGACATGTGTTCCCGAGTTATGGATGTTTTTCATTTATATGTATTTGTGTAGTTTATCAACCATCTGGTATCTATAATACAAGCCTAGTTGCTTAGTGTGGAACTAGATGGCGCTGTGTGTATGTGCAAAGATATTTATTTATTTTTATTTATTTACGAAATCGGAAGTTAGGAAGCGCTTACACCATCTTAGATGCAAAGACTTATTCGGAATACAGTGCTGGTTGAAGTAAGGATATTTGAATTAACACAACCAAGCCTCCCAGCAATGTATGTCGAATTAGTCTCTGCATTTAAGATTAATAACTGTTCTAACTTCGATTACACCTTTCAATTTCCTAAATACATTTCCTGAAAATAAGATAGTGTAATAAGCGTTTTATTCGTCCAAATCGGATGAGGCGTTTTGGTTATAGGCGTACATATATACCAGTCTAGTGAAAACTCAGTAGCCGAGGTAGGTATTACAATATGAATAACGGTCCGAGTTTGATTCCCGATCGAAACAATTTTGAAACATTAAGTTATGCAATATTACCCGTCGAACATCTCGCAAAGCAACTCGAACCGCGATGGTCATACATATGTAGTAAATAGCTAGCGAATTCGAAACGAAACCCGACCTTCCAGGTAAAAATAAAAACCTGGCTTGGTGTTTTGCCAAATAAATGATAGGCTATGTCGTAATTTATTTAACCTTATAGGAACTGATAAGAGGTTTTCCTCAATCGATTCTTTCATATTCTTTGTATGCACTCGGCGACTACCTAAACTGTCGATTTGGACAAAATTAAATTTTCCTTTCAAATTTGTCAAAGAATAACTAGTATTGATGCTGTCATAAATCGTTCTGTGAATGCACGCTATGACTACTTAAACTGTCAATGTTCGCAAAAATAAAATCTTCTTGCAATTACTAGTACAATAAATTACACATAATGTTGGACTATCATCCGAGTAAAACCTTAATATCGCAATCTTATAAATGTTATTAAAAAATTAAAGTTAAAAAAACTGTATTAAAATTTATATTCGGGTTCGAATCCCGCGACGGGTAAATGTTTGTGTGATGAATATGAACATTTATTCCTGAGTCATGGATGTTTATTTAAATATTTATGTATGTTTATCCGTTATCTAGTATCCATAGTACAAGCTTTGCTTAGTTTGGGACTAGACGATTGGTGCAAGTGTCCGAAATATTTATTTATTATTACCTAGGAAGCGACTAAAGCAATGTCGAACAAACATTGCTATGGACCATCCTGCAAATACCAATTTATGACAAAAACCGTTTTCAAATCGATTCAGTCGTGTTACACCACACCACACCACAATACTTAACCACAGGCATGAGAAAAATACATCAAATGGATAGGTATCAATAAAGTCAATCCAAAATTTAACCTTGTCGTAATTTTTACGTTTCTAATGCAACTGAAGGGTTATACTAGTATTATATCAAAGAAAGCAGGCTGAAATAGTTTAAAAATTTAAGAACGTTCCTGTCAGTTAAATGTCACGAAAGTTTTGGGTGCCTTTTTTATCGGCTAAGCGTTGTTCCTCTCGCCTTTCTTTTTTTGTGGGAGCCCAGGAAAAAAGCCACCTCTCCAACTCTGGCAGCAATGTCCAGAACTCTGGCACATTATCACACTTCAGGACCCGCTTCGGTAAAGCGGCAGATGTCTCCGTGACCGTCACGTGGGGACCCTTAGAGCCCGAATAAGCAAAACAGCGAGCATCCGCTTTACCTGCCCCCAGCAGCGGACCTGGTTAATGACTTCGTAGCTAACCGGGCCGTAATACCGGCATTGCTCTCCTACCGCATTTCATCATGTCGCATTTAAAAGTGGGCTCCAGATCCAAGCCCACTTAAAGAGTCCACCTCGAGTTAGCCCGCCGACTAGACCGTGACGTGACTCTTTGCATTAAATGGTGAAAAGCAGCACCAATTATTACAGAAATAAGAAGCATGGAGTATTTTTTAAGTAAAGACAAGCACAATGTATTATTCGTTAAGCTACTAAGATAACCACTTAAGAGATTTATCCGCGCCACCATTATCTATCCTGTGGTATCTGTGGTACCTACACTTAGTAGGTAGATAGGTACACAATTAAAACACTTTTATGGATAAATATTTGATTCATCATCACATAGTTAATTTCCGTTCACAGAGCAATAAAAATGAAATAACATTGTAAGTTTTCCTCAGTTTATGTAGTCAACCTGCAGCATCGTTCGCGTTTTATAAAGTTCACTCTACACAGGCATTCAGTATCAATGCCTCTACGGGCGGGAACGCGCGCGCCGCCATTTGTAATTGTTTACCTTTTTAAATTCGTCGGACTCAGAGTCGAAAGTTGTTGTGCCCATATTGTTAGCTGAATGAAGTTGACGTTCACAAATATTTTTGGAAGTGGTGATGTATCTTTGTTGTTATTCCGTAGTGAAAATGTTTTACATTAAAACCGTTTTAGTTTAACCGTCATGTATGATGCCTGTGTTTATTATTTAGTTGAATCTGCATTACTAAGTAGCAAAAGTTTTTATCTACATGTTTAGTGTTAGAAATTACAAAACGCTTAACAAAGTGTTATTTGCCAATATTATTTATTTATTTATTTTATTTATTTTAACACTTTATTGTACACACACACAAAGAAATGGTCATTAACAAATATTTTAGAAAAATGTACAAAGGGCGAACTTATCTCTATTTATTTACACTTTAACAAATTTATTTATTTATTTACACTTATATTTATTTACACTTTAACAAATTACATCTAAATGTTACATTCATTTATACATAATACCCATTTATTATTTAGTTGAATCTGCATACTAAGTAGGGTAAGATTTATTTTGTAGATAATATTATTTTTTTTTTTAGAAATTACAGATTCATAAAATCTGTTATTTTGTGAATATTATATTTATTTAAACCCTTACAAGTTAATCTAAATATTAAATTAAAATGTAGAAATATTAATATGATGCCCATTTATTATTTAGTTCAATCTGCATACTAAGTAACATTAAGTAGTAGTCAATATTATATTATTTAAACCTTCACAAGTTACTTCACCTACATTATAATTTATTTATTTATGATGCCTATTTATTATTTACTTAAGTCAGCATAGGTACTATGTAGCAACTTATATTTATTTGAAATTAAATTTTTACCGACATTTTTAGTGTTTAAAATTACAAACTAGAGACACAACACAACACGCAATAAAATACAATGACTTCCAAAGAAATAATCAATCAAAACTTAAAACTAAAAGCTATCGGGTCTGATTGCTAGAACCCAACATCTTCCACTATCTTCAAAAGCGAGGAGCTGGTTGTTCAAACGAGCATGAAACGCTAGCCGAACCAGCGTGGGTAGCATGAACATACGCGATGTTTATCATAATGTCAAAATACTGCTGTACGACTGTTACGCGCTCATTTTGACAGATGACCGTGATGATGAAATTTGTGATAAACTATACAGGGTGAATTTGAATACGTCTAATTCCCATTAACTGGTACTATCACTCTTGGTCACGAACAACTTTCCCGAAGGAACCATAGTCGAATTCGATTAAAAAATTAACGATGTCCCATACAAAGTTATCCATTCGGAAACCACTTTTAGTATGAATATCCAACCATTAAACACAACAGGAACCATAGCGACACTCAGCCGAAAATTGTTGGACTTCCATACTAAAGGTGGTTTCAGACTAGTTTACTTTGTACCAGAATATTCCAGGTTCGAATCCTGGCAGGGTCGCCATGCGATGTGGGAGCTTGGAAAAACGAATGAACTTAACAACCGTATATTGACTGCCTTTGACGGCACAATAAACAATATATTAATACTAACTTATAACCTAATTAAGAGGTACGTATGGGGGGTTGTGACTCACACACTACAGGATAACCGAAATTTTTTTGATCGAATTCGGCTATGATTTCTTAGAGAAAGTTGTTAATAATCAGGAGTAAAGTCACCAGTAAACAGGAATTACACGAATTAATTTTCATCCTGTATAGCAAGTTGTCATACTTCAAGAGCAGAGAGAATAGGCATTTACTGGGATCGCGTGCTTCATTACATCACCACTTTCCATCAGGTGAGATTGTGGTCAAACGCAAATCCAGTCAAACATAAAAAAAAAAACTACCACTGCTTCTCACAAGGACGGTGAATGGGCCGATTGTCATTTTTTTTTTATATGAGAGGGCGGCAAACGAGCATGCGGGTCACCTGATGGAAAGCAATCATCGCTGCCCATGGACAGCCGCAACAACAAAAGGGTCATAGATGCGTTGCCGGCCTTTGAGGAAGGTGTAGGCTCGTTTCTTGAAGATTCCAATGTCGTACTCGTTCGGGAATACCACTGCAGGAAGTCCGTTCCTTATTCAACAACCCTTACTACCCCAATAATAATTACTTATTACGTATTACTCGTATATTTATATGAACCTTCACCAGTTACAACCTTACATAACCATACATAATATTATGTATTCTTCCTCAAACACATTCTACATTCCTTTTTTTTTAATTTATTAGTGACAATAAACAGTTACAATGTGTATAACTTACAGCATTATTAACAAACAAGTATAGATGATTGCAAAACCAGCAGCATTATTCACAAATTACTAACAACTCAGTACTAAGTACAAAACTAAAGGAATAACTAAACTAAAATAAACAACGCAATCTCTGCCTGTTATACATATACAACATTCAATCCAATTCATGTTCCCTAAAACCACCTCGTGAACTGCTGATAGAGGTTGACTTTCCATAGGATTTTTGATGCCTAAATGGGTACCTACCTATACATACATGACTTTTTTTTACTGTAAGGAAAAATAGGGCATATTATTTAAGTGAAATAGAAGGTATTGGCATAGTTACTCGTAGTTTAATTTTTTTGTTTCAAAATTATAATCGAATAAAGCATTTATTGTGTCATTTCACGGTCGTAGCCTATTCCACATAAATTACATCATTAAATTAATTAAATAGAGTAAATTTGGAGAAAATATGAGTGCCAAATAAATTTCGCATTGTAGGAACCTTACGAATATCAAAATCAAAATAGAACCGTCGCATGAGTTTTTGAAAAAAAATTATTAATTAACTTTTCCCAATACCTTCTATTTCACTTACCTAATATGCCCTATTTTTTTCCTTACGGTAAAAAAACTCATCCGTTATAATGTTTATATTTAGTCAATATTGTTTTATAGTGTTTAACAGCTATATATGAACAGTCCGTTTATGTTATAGATTTAATCAATACATTCCACTACACAAACAACCATGTACCAGAGAAATAATACTTAATAAAGTATCTACAAAAATAAATAATTAAAGTAAATCAAAAAGTCCGACTGCAAAAAGTCTACTTATAAAAGTCATGCACTAAAAAGATCAAAACAAGATTGAGAATTCAAAACAAAATTAAAAAACAAAAAACAATGTGTTAACTTTGCTTAGTCTGAACAGCCAATTTGTCCTTAAATCTCGAATTTAATTTATATTTGTCACTATTTTTCGGGAATGCAATAATATTTTTTCGAACGTACATAATATTCTCGTAAACAAACTGTGAAGGATCAGTTAAAATATTAATTGCCGTAGAGGTTCATATTGACACACATTTTTTTTATGGTTAACTGGATACGCGTTTGACCACAATCTCACCTGATGGGAAGTGACGATGTGGCCGAAGATGAAGTACGCGATCTCAGTAGATGCCTATTCACTCTTCTCTTGAAGATCCCAAGGTTGTAGGATTCAGGAAAGACTTCCATGATAGAGTTCCATGCCTTGGCTGTTCGCATTGCTCGTATTGCTCTCTTTTGGAAAATTAATAATATAGAATCAACACCATACCAACTACATTTACACAATATCAT
This sequence comes from Oegoconia quadripuncta, assembly GCA_949316235.1. NCBI lineage: Eukaryota > Metazoa > Arthropoda > Insecta > Lepidoptera > Autostichidae > Oegoconia > Oegoconia quadripuncta. The sequence continues at coordinate 27,196,183 of OX438749.1, forward strand.
ATTCACTTATCTTATGCGTGTGATAACTTTTAGGCTTTCCGAGTGCGGGTCAGAGCTATTTTTTTATTTATTCTGTATTTAAAAAGAAATCTTAATTCTGCCCTGTCCAAGGAAGGAGGGTAATGTTTTTCGAGTTTATGTATGTATGTCGGTTCCTTTGGCGCATCCTGTAGCCAAAACATCCTGTAGTCTTGGTACCCGGAGTGTCATAGGATATATTTTATGGTAAAAATCCAACATGGCGTCCGCAAAACACAAAATATGCTGTCGGGTTTTTTTAGTTTTTAAAGACTTAAATAGATATTTATCCAATGAAAGCGCCACTGGACGGGGTAAACCTTCTTAAGTTAGAGTTTGATTGATTTATTCATTCATTAGGATCATCTACACCTTTATCTCAAAATTAATGATTGAATATTAAGTACGTGTTATTTTGCAACATATTGTTTAAATGTAAATTTTAAAACTTAATATTTATCTCAAGACTATAACTTCCAAATCCCGGCATTTAAACAATTTATCCAGTAATTTTGATTTTTCAATCTGGCAACCCTATCCTGCACTGGTCCTAAAACACAGGAAACAGTTACCGTAAATGACCGGATGGTCGAATTACATTTTTCAATGGGTCTGGTGCAATTATGATGAATACCGCCTCCGTGGCTAAATGTAAACAAAATGGGGATAACGAATAGGAGGTCGCGGATTCGATCCCCAAATGGTAAGATAGTAGAATTTGGGCTATACTGTTTGTTTTGTAGCCATGAGCACTTCCATTACATATGATGACGAGGATCTGAAGATGGAGCCAGAAGATTGGCTTTGGAACTCCTTGATGAACTTTCATTATGGCGTATTAAAAGCATGTCTTAAAAAGAACTTGTCAAGTAGGTTTGGGAATAAAATTTGAAATTCGACAAAACAAAGATAAATATATATATTTCACAATTTGACTGAATATCGCCAAGCGGCCTATGTCAATGTTTGCTGACCATCCAAATAGTACCTAAGCCATTTTATGACAGCCTTATATTGCAAATACATTCTGTTTTACGATGGTTTTGAATTTATTTAAGATAAATATAAGGTCGTAAAAACAGACAAACAAGCACGCTCGCACACACACACACATATACCGGATGAGTATTTTTACTGTAAGGAAAAAATAGGGCATATTATGTTCGTGAAATAGAAGGTATTGGCATAGGTAGTTTTTTTTTTTCATAACCATAAAATATAGCAAAACGTTGTGGCATTTTACGGTCGCGTTTGTTGCCTATTGCACATAATTACGTCATTAAATGAAATAAAGAAAACTTGGGGTAAATATGAGTTCCTAATAAACTTCGCATGATAGGAACCCTAAGAATCCCCCCAAAATCAAAGCGTTTTTGACAAAAAAATTAAGCTACCTACGCCAATACCTTCTATTTCACTTACCTAATATGCCCTTTTGTTTTCTTTACGATAAAAAAACTCATTAGATATATATTACAATACAATACAATACAATACAAATACTCTTTATTGCACAATTAACAAAAGATACATGAAGAATACAGCGTACATCATTAATCGCACAAAAAGGCGGCCTTATCCCTAACAGCGATCTCTTCCATGCAAACCTTAGGGTAAAGATACAAGCTACCAGTAGGTGAGGTTTGCACTAATGGTAGCAATACGGGTGTATTTTATAGTTGGTAAAAAATATAACGTAAAGATAAAAATATATAAACTAAGCCTACAAACTATAACTAGATAATTTAACTGCACTTAAACATATAATATATTATTGACTACATAACACACACAAATTTATATATATACATATATATATTAAATATATTATATTAAGAAAAAAAAAAAAATATTAGTTACATTTATACTCACTCACCCATACACAGATCAGCAGCACTTATTTTGTTAAAGATCTTTATGTGCGCTAGACTAATCCTATTTAATCTTCAGGGGTAGGGTATTATATGCTGCCATACAGTTTACGTAAGCCTAGTTCTGGAGCTAGGGCTTTTGTATTATTAGTACTAGTATAGCCTAACATATTTTCTACTATGTAACATTTTCTAAATAAACATTATTCTTATTTAACACAAATGTGACCAGCTCAATGATACCAGAAACCATTATCTTCCAAGACAGGACAGGTGAAGCCAGCGGTGTACTTAATGATTTGAATATTGTATCATAATTTTTGGTAGCCTTAAAACTAATGTTATCCTTTTCTTATCACCATAATATGGAAAGAACAACATTTGCAGATAATAGAGGTACTAAATTTAGTTTGTATGTAAACTTTTCAGCACTTCATAAAATTTACTTAGAAAGAAAATTTATGACCACCATCTTTATAATAAAAAATATCCTTAGACATACACACAGCGCCATCTAGTTCCACAGTAAGCAACTTATAGGCTTGTGTAGTGGATACCAGATGGTTGATATACTACATAAATACTTTTTTTTTTGTAAATAAACACTTATTATAAATGATAACATCCATAACTCGGGTACAAATGTCCATATTCGTCACACAAACATATGCCCCTAGCGGGATTCGAACCCGCAACCTTTTGGTATAGTGGCTAGAGATGCTAACCACTACACCAAACAGGTCGTCCTTCTTCAGGCAATCTTTCTTACATAAAAAACAAACCATAGAAAATTCGTAATATAAGAAAGTTTGAAGTTAACAGTAACAAATGAAGTCATTTTCGCGCTTTTCTTTGTGGATAAAACAACACCATCTCTTGGAATTCGTGAGAACTAATGGGACTGCTGAGAAATTAATGGCCAAAACGCACGACCAAAAGTTTTTAAAGATTGTGCTTACAACCTTTAAATCGGTCTCGTAAAAATGCAAGAAAAAATTACAATATTAATTAAAAGTACGAGTTTTGACCAAAAAATTTTTCCAAGCTAATTTATGCTAATTTATGCAATATAATATGTTGGTTTATTAAGCAAATTGTTATATAGGCAACAGGTATTGTGCCAGCGTGGTGGACACGGCCCATTCTCCCTCATATACTAGGGAAGACCTATATCCCTGCAGTGGGATGTTTACGGGCTGATGATGATGAAAGAAAATTAAATGCAACATGTTTTCTTTCATAAATATTTACTAGTTTGATTAGTGGAAAATTCAGCGATTATGAGGGAAGGGCCGTTTTATGTAGGTGGTTTTATTTTACCTCCTTTTGTAAGTCGGTTAAAAAGAAGGAAAATCTGATAGACGGAATACCATATCGTATCTGTAGACTCGTGTAACTGTTATCGCTTACGTGAACATCTGTTATTTTTAGGAGCTAACACTAAAGCACTCGTTGCGCAGGCGCATTCGCTATTAGTATTCGATTAGAGAAGTTATAAGCAAAGTCTGACTGACGCGGTCAGTCTATAAATAAATAAATAAATATTTCGGACACTTACACCAATCATCTAGTCCCAAACTAAGCAAAGCTTGTACTATGTATACTAGATAACGGATAAACATACATAAATATTTATATACAAATTTCGTATTTAAATATTTATGTATGTATTCGTATTCATCACACAAACATTTACCCGTCGCGGGATTCAAACCCGCAACCGTTGGTTTCGCTGACAGGGTCACTATCCACTACACCAATCGGTCGTCTAAATAACTTAATATTTCACATTTCATTGGTTTACCACGCAAAATACATAACGTCACTACCTTTATCCCAAATGGGGTGGTATCCCAAATAATAGTATTTAGGTGTTCGAAACATTAAGAGGCTAGTGATTGAAACAACATCCATGGATGGGTGACCATCAGTGGCATTTTAATACGACTATTTCGGACACTTACACCAATCATCTAGTCTTAAACTAAGGAAAGCTCGTACTATGGATACAAAAGTAAACAAATCACATCACAACATTAATAAAATAAACATTAATATAAATATAATAACAAAACTTCTCGTTTATTCTGTTACACAAACATACAATACGTACAGTCGGCAACACAATTAAGGTAGCAGGCTTAATTTTTATGATATTGTTTGGAGGATTCCAGGTCCTAATCTGTCTTTTTTTTATGCACTACGGTTTGATAATTGATACTACACCTGAAGTTAAGTGAAGATGAGGTCGAAGGTGGAAGCGTACTGACCCGGAAACCCCAACACATTTGGGGGACTGGCTATCTTATCTCTGACAACCGGAACACAACAATGCTATTAACATTGCTACTTGGCGGCAGATTTAGATAAGACGGTGGTAGCTAGCCAGGCGGACATTTAAAATGCCCTACCCCCAACCAAACCGAGTACTTAAACATGTACCCCGCTGGGAATCGAACCCTCGACCTCTGAATCGTAAACCCAATGTTGTTTGAGCTACGGAGGCGGTTTACCAATCAAATTTCAACCAAATCTGCCCAGCCGCTTAGGCCTGAAGAGGTAACAAACATACACATGCACACACATAAACTATTTATTTAGTAGGGATAAAGACCTGTATGGATAAGGATTGTGTTGATCATACAATACCTACTCGCCCATTCATAGATAGGTAAACAGCACATATTTATATATTCCTACTTACGAGTACAAAATTAAGCACAAACACATTATCATTTAATCGGTCCACTCTCAAAACTACACACAACATTAAACTAATGTAAACAACAAATTAAATTAATGTAAACAAAACTTGGGGGAGGCCTTTGCCAAGCATTAGGACAAGATAGGCTAATTAAAAAAAAACCTTTAACTTTCTAACTTAGCAATTGTATACGTAAAGATATATAAGATAGCCTGTTGTTAGAGATAAGATAGTCAGTCCCCAAATAAGATGGTGTTTCCGGGTCAGTACGTTACCACCTTTGGCCTCATCTTCACTTAACATCAGGTGTGATTGAGGTCAAGTGCTAACAAGTGCAAAAAAAAACGTAACCCTAATGAAGAGCCTCCTAACATAAATTATTGGTCCCAAGAAAATCTGTAACTCGACTTAGTTTACATATACATATACTTTTAAAAACATCCATGACTCGGGAATAAATGATCGTATTCATCACACAATCACTTACCCCTCGCGGGGTTCGAACTTGCAACCGTTGATTTCGCTGACAGGGTCACTATTCACTACACCAATCCGTCGCCAAATGCATTAAGTGCAAACAATGACTCACATCTAAAAATGGTGTTCTTTTTGTCCCAACCTTATTTTGTCCCATGACTCAGCCAAAATACATCCGGCCCCATAGATAAGGTAAGATAACCATTTCGAAATCGTAAAGGATAACGGTGGGTTGCCAGGTGAAAATACCTCGATTTGGTTGGTGATAGGGCATTTAAGATGGTGGTAGCCAGGCGGACATTTAAAATGTCCTACCACCAACCAAACCGAGTACTTAAACATGTACCCCGCTGGGGTGGGGGTGGGGGCTAAGTTAGAAAGTTAAAAACCTTTAACTTTCTAACTTAGCAATTGTATACGTAAAGATATATAAGATAGCCTGTTGTTAGAGATAAGATAGTCAGTCCCCAAATATGATAGGGTTTCCGGGTCAGTACGCTCCACCTTCGGCCTCATCTTCACATCAGGTGTGATTGAGGTCGAGTGTTAACCAATTAGGCATAAAAAAAATCTTACACCAATTAAAAAAATAATATAATAAATTGATCCGACGAAAATTGACAAAAGAACATACATATATCAGACGTTCACTATCTCCGGAGCCATTGAAAAAATGCTTTATTTTATAGGAACCCAGGGTACACTTATATAGACAATTTTACATTTTTTAAGATACTCGTTTAAAATGGAATTTTCCCTTGAGAAAAACAAAGCAAGAAACTCGAGGAGTTGCTCTTTTAAAAACGGCTTTTTATATTACAAAAAAGTTTTCATATTTCATTATTAATTGTGAAATAGTCTGTAAAAAGACCATTACAAAACCTGTCACTATGTATGGATCTGAATGTTGGGCAATGAAAGTGACGGATGAAAGTAAATGCACGTGGCAGAGATGAGAATGCTAAGATAGATGTGTGGTGTGACTAGAATGGATGAAATCAGGAATGATAATATCAAAGGAACTCTGAAAGTGGCGCCAATAACAGAAAAGTTGAGGAGTAATAGATTAGCATGGTTTGTGCACATTATGAGGAGGGATGAAAGGCACGTAACGAGACGAGTGCTAAGTATGAATGTGGAGGGATACAGAGGTAGGGGAAGACCGAAGAAGGTGTGGGTAGACTACGTGAGGAATGATATGTGTGTGAGTACGGAGATGACGGCTGATAGAGGAGAGTGGAAGAGGAAGACATGTTGTGCCAACCCCATGTAGAGTGGGATAAGGGCAGAAAAATGAAGAATTTTAAAGAAAGTAACAGTTTCCTCGCTATTTTCAAACCAAACTGTGTATAAACTGAAAATTTTATAATAAACTGAAACTAATTGGATTATTAATGCCATAGATTGAATCGTTTACATCTTCGATTATTCGCTGCGACCATAATTACTTGCTCGTGACAAATCAATTGTTTTCATAACAATCTATCTTTAATTTTATAATGGCGGGTCAGCATGGCATCCATTGCTATATGCAGGATGATCTATTCCAAAGATTTACAAAAAGACTTAATAAATTTATTTAAAAACAGTAACAAATAAAGAGATGGAATTTAAATATAAACTAGAACAAATGTAAAAAATTGGGGCCGCGAGGCAAGGTACCCAAAACCCTGGCTGCGTTTCCTCGTTGTATGTAGATCCTTAAGCGTTGAGCGAGGAAACAACCAGCTCTCGGGTCAAAAGTGACATCGACTAAGCGCTTTGAAATATTAAAGAAAAATTTAAGAGCGCCTGGCCCCCAAGGACCTAAAGTTTCGACTCCGAAAGCAAGGAAAATGTATTGAAAACTGATGTCTCTATATTTATTAATTTTGATTTTTTCCGCCGTCTCGGCGAGGTGAGACGGGGCGAGAGTGTGGACACAAGTGGCATACCACACTAAGGCCCGACCCATACTCCAAGGAATCAAGGTCATTCCGTCCGGTCTCTTCCCGTCGTTACAAATTTACAAATATACATAACCTCACGACGTTTACCCCAAATGGGGTGGTCAGAGAAATTCCTAACAGCGTTTGTGTATTCTAAACATTAAAAGATGAAACTACATCCACGGATCGCCATCGCCGTTTTAACGGGTGAGTCGGTAGATACGTTAGGTACGTGACGTTGGAATACACACAGTGGAATTCAGCTATTTTGACAATGTCCATAAACTGTGTTGAAATATTAGTTGTGCCAAATAGTGTCTAAAGGAAAAAAAAATGCCACTGTACATAGTTTTTTTTTTATGCAAGACGGGCTCGTACTTTTTCTCAATCACACCTGATGCTAAATATTCAGTTTAAGAGTTGTTTAATATTTTAAGTGAGCATTCCGGCGTCACGTGTTGTTGGAATCCTCATTGTCATACGCAGAGACTGCTTTACCTATGATTATCTAACTTCTAACTATTATAATAAATGCGAAAGTTTGGATGTTCATTTGTTTGTTGCTCAATCACGTCATGGTTGCGTGGAATAAATTTATCGGGGATATGTTTAATTTTTTTAAATTTTATTATTTTTTAAAATTTATAGAAAAGTGCGTTATATTTTTCCAGTGTACGTATTAATAAATAAATAAATGCCTTTGCTCAAACACACAGCGCCATTTTAGGTCCACAGTAAACATCTAGGCTTGTGTTATGTATACCAGATGGTTGATAAACTACACAAATACATATTTTTTTTTGTAAATAAATACATCCATAACTCGGGAACACATGTCTATATTCATCATACAAACATATTCGAACCCGCGACCATTTGGTATAGTAGCAGAGTTTCTAACCACTACACCAAACAGATAGTCGAGTCGACATAAGTATGTATGTATGTCCGTTCCTTTGGCGCATGCTATAGTCTAAAACGGCTTGAACTATTTCGAAGAGCATGGTGTCGTTAGATTCGTCTTGATACTTGGAATTTCATAGAATACATTTTATGATAAAAAATCAACATGGCGTCCGCAAAATAAAAAGACAGCGACATCGTTATGCCTCGACGAAAAACGACGGGTACTATGTGTTTGACAGCGTTGTGTGTGTGTGTCCAGTCCTATATAGGCCCTTATTAATAAACCGTTCTCAAGACTGAGATAACCTTAAGTTGACACTTAAGAATCTGTTGCATATTAAAACTGTGAGTCGCAATCTCAATCCCAAGACATTCGTCTTGATACCTGGAATGTTATAGGATACCTTCATTTTGTGATAAAAAATCAACATGGCGTCCGAAAAATACAATATATGCTGTCGGGTTTGTAGGTTTTTAAGTAGTTATATTATATTATATTAAAATTAAATGAGGGGACAGGTTATTTATTACCCATATTTGTTGAAAGCCAGTTATGCAATTTTGGAGGTTTGGTGTACTTGGATGACATCATAATATGTCAGGGGTTTTCCAAATTTTTCAATTTATATAGCTATTTTACAATGGTCATTGTGCACTACGTAATTGAGATTGTTATTAAAAAAAACGAGAAAAGGCGAATTAAAAAAAATTGAACTTTTCCTATGAATAAAGTCATTAACCCGGGTAATAAAAAACCAACAGGGTGTATAATGAAGCATAATGATGCCTATTTGCGTACTCTTTTTTTGTTACTTGACACGATGTTTGTACGCAAGTGTACTTTTTGTTCTATGGTTTAGAATGATGCAGAAGTGAATAGGCATTTACTGGAATCGCGTGCTTCACCTTCGACCACATCGTCACTTTCCATCAGGTGAGATTGTGGTCAAACGCGAATCTATACATTAAAAAAAATACAAGAATACAAAAATAAGCATTTATATAGACAACATGACTACATAACCTCAAATTAAATCAAATCAAAAATGTTTTATTTCGTAAGTTATAAGAATAACATTTGAAATCGTCATGACATACAGTTATCGCTCATTCACTCGGCAGTCTCCCCAGAGAAGAACGAGCAAGAAACTCCGGTGTTGCTCTTTTTAATTAAGTCAATACAAATACAATTTGAAATAATTGTTAAATTTATGATTCGACAAAGAAAAATAAGAATAAAATATACTACTTAAAGGATTTGAGTGGGGCAAGCCTTGAGGTTGGATTGAAGATGAACATGTCAAAAACTAAGATCATGACTAATAGTTATAGCACGAAGAATGGAAGTAGATGGAGAAGAAATAGCATATATCCAAGACAACATCTATCTAGGTCAAATAGTTTCTTTCCAGGCCAGACAGGACAAGGAAATCGAAAAGCGAACCGATAATGCCTGGATATGAAAGAGTTAATGAAGGGAGACCTTCTAATGGTACTAAAGCGAAAGCTTATGGACATGTGCATTCTTCCCATTCTTACGTACGGTGCTCAGACTTGGTCTTTGACGGAACGTCAGAAATCAAAACTCAGGGTTTGCGAGAGGAGCATGGAACGTAGCATATTGGGAGTCAAGCTGATCGACCGCGACAGATATGCTACACTACGCTCACGTACTCGGATCTCTGAGGTAGAGAAAAAAGCGGGAACGTTGAAGTGTGACTGGGCGGGTTACGTGGGCCGCATGTCGTGCGAGTTGTGGGCAAATGCTTCCACTATTTGGACTCCTACAACCGCCAGACGCAAACGTGGCAGACCGCGAAAACGGTGGAGAGACGAACTTGACAGTTTTAATAAGGGATGGTTTGTGCTCGCCAAGAACAAAAACTACTGGAAACAGATGATGGAGGCCTTTGCCCAGCAGTGAGACACTATTGGCTCTTAATAATAATAAATACTTAAATAGTATTTTCAATAGTGAAAAACCAGAACCTTACATTCTAGCAAAGTAAATTATTTGATTTTATCATGCCATGCCTATAAGTAGGTACTTACCTACTTAATACCCTAAGTACCTACATAATCAAGTTCAAAGCAGTTACGTAAAAAACACTCAAATCGATATATCATGTTTATTGCAGATAAAACCAGATATTTGCACTATCTTTCCAATCATAATGAGGGTGCTATCTTAATCTCTTAGCAAATCGATAAATACCTAAACTATTGTTGATTATTATCAACTTAAAAGTGTTTATTCCACCAAGTGGCGCCCTCATCGGATAAATATAGATAGATATCTTTCTGAATACGGAATAAATCAAAAATATCGGTCTGACCTGCCCTCGAGAAGGCTTCGCCTGCGTGAAATAACTTTATGCGTACGGAACTGCGGGAACTACGTCCTTTATCCGATTCGCCGTAATTGAGCAACAAAATTCCAAACTTCCAAACTTTCGTATATGAAATGAAATGAAAATCATTTATTCATGTAGACAATACAATATGCACTTATGAACGTCACTTGTTTTTTAAACTACCACTCGGAACGCGACCACTACTGAGAAGAGCTAGCGAGTGATTCAGTATATAAAATGTTTGTTAGATTAGTTAGACACATAAATATCGTTAATTACCTACGGATGTTTTCATTAAAAACGGACACTTTTTTTTTATAATCGTCAAGTCTGGAAAATAACAAATAAATAAATAATAAATAAATATTTCGGACACTTACACCAATCATCTAGTCTAAGCAAAGCTTGTACTATGGATAACTAGACAACGGATAAACATACATAAATATTTATATAAACATCCATGACTCAGGAATAAATGTTCATATTCATCACACAAACATTTACCCGTCGCGGGATTCGAACCCGCAACCGTTGGTTTCGCTGATAGGATCACTATCCACTACACCAATCGGTCGTCAAAGCTCTTTAGGTATTATTTGTAATTTGGTTTGAGGCTTCTCGAGTGCAGGTCAGAGCGACTTTATTGATTTATCCTGTACTAGCTCTTCGCCCGCGGTTTCGCCTGCGTGGAATAACTTTATCGCGGAAATTTGTTTATCCCGTGGGAACGTTTAATCGCCTCCGTGGCTCAATGTAAACAACATTGGGTTTACGATTCGGAGGTCGCGGGTTCGATCCCCAGCGGGGTACATGTTTACATATACTCGATTTGGTTGGTGTTAGGGCATTTTAACGCCTGGCTAGCTATCACCATCTTATCTAAATCTGCCGCCAAGCAGCAATGTTAATAGCATTGTCGTGTTCCGGTTGTCAGAGATAAGATAGCCAGTCCCCCAAATGTGTTGGGGTTTCCGGGTCAGTACGCTTCCACCCTCATCTTCACTTAACATCAGGTATGATTGAGGTCAAGTACCAACCCGTTATGCATAAAAAAAAAAAAAACTCACTTTATCGGGATGAAATATATCCTATGTCTCAATCCAGGGTACATTCTACCTATATACCAAATTTCAACCAAATACGTTACGTCGTGATTGAGTTGCTCAATCACGACGTAACAAATCATCTCAAAACATCATACAAAAAGAAATCTTCTAAGCCAAGAAATTCCGGCACTCAAATAGAATAGAACCAACCCGTCTCTTCTCGTGGATGTCGTAAATGGCGACTAAGGGACTATCTACCAAAAAGCATCTATTTGCACGTTCCAACGGCGATGGGCTTACTCTCTGTCACTTATGCATTTCTGTATATTTCATAGTGAACCGTGGATGTCGTTTCAATAATTTAACTTGTAATATTTGGAATACTCAAATATTGGGATATCTCTGACCACCCTATTTGGGATAAAGGTCGTAACATTATGTATGGAAAAAGAAATCTTAATTTAACCAATGAGGGCGCCACTGGACGGAGTAAACCCTCTCAAACTTAGTTGGCAACAGTAGCAGTTTTGTATCAAATATTGAACAGCACACCCACCTAAGTTGTGACGTTGTTGAAGGGAACAGTGATATGAAATCTTATCGTTAATATTGATTTCCAATGGAAAAGTTCTATATCAGAAGCGAATCATTCAGTTAAATGCGTTCAGAATTGATATAGCTTGGGTCTTGCGAACCCAAAACTACACTAATCATCATAGTTACATAGATATAAAACAGTTTGCTTAGTCACAACACAGGCGCCGTAAATATGCGTCAATCACTATAAAAACTATCGAGCTTGCGGCGCGGAGCTTGTGGAGACTTTAGGCCCTTGGTCTTCTAACACAAAACAATTTGTAAAGTTTTTATCCATTGGAATGGTCCACGCTTCTGGAGATGTGAGAGCTGGTGCCTACTTTGCTCAGAAGCTGAGCTTTTAGCCCAGAGAAATACGTTTAGACCTCGGAAAAACTCATAACCGCGATTCTCTTGAAAGATTTAATAAAGTGTTGTAAATGTAGTAACAATTGCTAAAAATTAAGCATTTGTAAGAAAAGCAAGACCTATATTTTTTTCTTAATAACTTAAAAATGAAAAATGTGTTTATTTAAAATAAAAGCTCAATTTATGGGTGTTTCTTTTAATTCAAAACATTTTTGGGAATTATCGTTACAAAATGTTAGTTCTAGGTTATAAAGCATTTTTGATTAGATTTAATTTAACTTTTGTAATATAAAAACCTATTTTTAAAACAACACCTCTAGTTTCTTGCTTGTTCTTCTCAGGTGAATATTGCCTTTTAAACAAGCTGTAGTTTAAAAAATATAAAATGTGACTATTTTAAGTGTACCCTGTGCACTGTGCGTGTACACTGTGTACAAAATAAGGCATCTTTGAATTTTGAATTGAATTAACGACGGTCTTCAATGGAGAACAACCGGGACCGATTATTTAACGTGATCACCAATCCCGCGCCAGACATTGCTTAACTTCGCTAATCGAAAAGGAATAGCAAATGCGACTGCGCCAGGAATGGTTCTGTTGCCCTGCACAATATAATGGAAATGCAGTTGCAAGACAATAATTATAACTTTTTGTTTCCTCATATATTTATTTTATTATGCAATATAATTCGAATTACTTCGATATTTTCCTGGTTCCCTTTGTCAGTAATTATAAAGCCTTTACAGACTGCTCAATGTTCACACTGACATAACCATGAGACTCATAGGTGATAATTCGATGATTGCTAAATTGCAGAGCCTTGAACACCGTCGCAAAGTCGCCTGTCTCCCAGTTTTTTACAGGATGCATTTCGGGGAGAGTACGTTGGAGTTACATAATCTTATTCCACCGTCGCCCTTCCATCTTCGGACAACTAGACGTAGGGAGGGATTCCACCCGTATATAGTTAATATACCGAACATTCGCACTAAGAAGTTCGATTCTTCATTCATCACCCGAACAGCCAAGGTATGGAACTCCCTTGGAATCCTACAACCTTGGGATCTTCAAGAGCAGAGTGAATAGGCATTTACTTGGATCGCGTGCTTCATCTTCGACCACATCGTCACTTTCCATCAGATGAGATTGTGGTCAAACTCGAATCCAGTCAATCATAAAAAAAACATACAAGTATTGGTTACTGCTGCGGCTTGTCCAGCATGCAATTCGTTTGAGTAATTTGATTATCCAGCGGGAACCTATTCACATAAATTTAAAGATACTATAAAACAGAAACTATTGAGTTATCAGAAAGCATATTATAAAATATCAGACTATTTAGATGATAAACAACCCTGGACATAACCACTCCGTTCGCATGTAAAAAACTTAAAATTAATTATTTAAGTGTATCCTGTGTACCTACAAACTAAAGCATTTTTTACTTTGAATTTCTTTATCGAGATAAAATGTATCTACTATTACAGGGCATACTTTATCGGTATACCAAACTACATCAAAATCATGTTGAACTCATGTTTTCGATTACCGAAGTTAAGCAATGCCAGGCGCCGTCAGTTCTTGGATGGATGACCACTAGTGGTATTTTATAATACGAGTGTCTCCGTGCTTCGGAGGGCATGTTATCGTACACCTGACCAATGAGAGAAGGCTTGTCCCAATAGTGACAATATGTAAGGCTCTTGATGATGAATTAAAATTTACATGCTAATATGATATTGCTAAATAGGCAGTTTTTAACCGTCGACGAAAAACTACTATAATGTGTTTTACGGCGCTGTGGGTGTGTCCCATTGATTTATATGCTATAGATCGGATGAAAGAAAATTGCATGCAGCGGAGATGAAAACATTGAGACGGGGATGAGTGGAATGACGAGGTTGGATAAAATAAGGAATGAGTATGTAAGAGGGAGTTTAAAAGTGGCAAAAGTTGAAACCGCCTCCGTGGCTCAATGTAAACAACATTGGGTTTAAGGTCGCAGGTTCGATCCCCAGCGTGGTACATGTTTAAGTACTCGGTTTGGTTGGTGGTAGGGCACTTTAAATGTCCGCCTGGCTAGCTACCACCTACATGCAGCCAAGCAGCAATGTCAATAGCATTGTTGTGTTCCGGTTGCCAGAGATAAGATAGCCAGTCCCCCAAATGTGTTGAGGTTTCCGGGTCAGTACGCTTCCACCTTCGACCTCATCTTCACTTAACATCAGGTGTGATTGAGGTCAAGTACGAATCCGCCGTGCATAAAAAAAAAAGGTTACTCGCCTATACAGTGTGGAAAGATAAGTCGGGCCCTGGAGGGAAACTACCTTAAATCCTTAAGCTGGCTCATTTTACTTAAAGGAGACATTCGTTTATTTTTAAAAGTAAACAAAACTGCATTCAAAGATTTTCTAAAACTCGCTTGCCTCGCCCGGGACTCGAACCAACTAAAAAAAAAAACAAACACTCCCTATTTTATTATACTAATCGATAGTGTTATTATTCAGGATAAAATTTCTCTAACAAACATTTTGGTCTTAAAAATAAAAATGATCGTTAAATCTGACATTAACTTTATTTTACTATCAATTTGTTACACTTAAATTATTTAACTGATAAATTGTTCGAAATGAGCCCCCTCGTTACGGCTACACAAAATTAGTCGCCCCTGAAATTCATTTCTTGTAGCCTTCAGCAAAGTGTTGCGCTGTATGTCCCTAATAACATTTTCTACCGCAACCCTTAGCGATAAATCAGCAAGCGTGTACTTCATACGACTTCTTTGAATGTTGGAGAGATAAGAGAACTGTTACGTGTCTTTTGCTTGTTGAAAGTGAACAGTAAGTACTCGATGTTCACTTTTCAGAGTAAGAGCAAATGTTTGTTAGAGAAATTTTATCCTGAATAATAATACTATCGATTAGTATATTAAAATAGGGAGTGTTTGTTTTTTTAATTTTAGTAAAAGAGAGTTTTAGAAAATCTTTGAACGCAGTTTTGTTTCTTTTTAAAAATAAAGGAATGTCCCCTTTAAGTAAAATGAGCCAGCTTAAGGATTTAAGGTAGTTTCCCTCCAGGACCCGACTTATCTTTCCACACTGTATACTAGAACTCAGGCAAGTGGGTTGGTTACCACTTTGAGAGCTTAAGACCTTGTTGGTTATCACTGCATCAAGATGGAAAAAATCTCCAATGATTCCTTAGTCGCCTCATACGACATCCACGGGAGGAAATGGTTTGGCTATATTTTACTCCACCGGAAACCACTCGGTTGACGGCGAGACGGGAATAGTCGGGTTAAATCTGCGACTTCCCTTAGATCTAAATGAATATGGCCTCCGCTTAAAGACTTCATGGGCAGATGTAATTATGATACAAAGAGAG
Source organism: Oegoconia quadripuncta (assembly GCA_949316235.1). Taxonomy (NCBI): domain Eukaryota; kingdom Metazoa; phylum Arthropoda; class Insecta; order Lepidoptera; family Autostichidae; genus Oegoconia; species Oegoconia quadripuncta. The sequence continues at coordinate 27,211,819 of OX438749.1, forward strand.
GATATCAAATTGACGGTTCGGACAGTGTTACCACCTTTGAAAACTTAGGTAGTTACAGATGTCACAAATAGTAGTGCGTATGGACTACAGTAGTACCTTCAAACAATCAAAAGGGCAACACTTCGTTGGTGTTAAAACGAGAGTTTGGTACCAATGGGAACTCAGTCACACACCGACTTCGTTCGCGAACTGTCCTATCAAATGCTGATTTGTGTTGTAAAAAATGCATTACCACAGAAACATGCGAGTATCTTTTAAGTATAACAAACATAATTTATTACTCGTAAAACTCATATTTGGTAGTGGTATTTAATCGTTCAGCTAAATTAAAGCTAAACCAAAACCAAAAACGTTCCGCTCGAAACCATTGTAAAATAGCGCGATTGGTCCCCAGGTGTCGCGTGTGACAGGTGGTGATACTGCTGACCTTTTCTTGACGCGGGGAATATACCAAATTTCATCCAAATCCGTTCAATAAATAAACAATCCAAACTTTCGCATTTATATTTCCCGCCCACGGTTTCGCTTGCGTGGATTAGCTTTATCGCGGATATGATTAATTTCTTTATCTACTCACTTTATCGGGATAAAAAGTATCTTTAGCCGTTTCGCTGTGATTGAGCAAGAAACAAACAAACATCCAAACTTTCGCATTTACAATATTCGTTGGATATTTAGACTAGTTATTATTTATTATCAGCAATTTGGTACTGTTATAAGAATTTATAATTTGCTATTGATTTTATGTAAATATAAGCCTCCGTGGCTCAATGTAAACAACATTGGGTTTACGATTCGGCGGTCGCCGGTTCGATCCCCAGCGGTGTACATGTTTAAGTGTTTGGTTAGTGGTAGGGCATTTATCTAAATCTGCCGTCAAGTAGCAATGTTAATAGCATTGTTGTGTTCCGGTTGTCAGAGATAAGATAGCCAGCCCCCAAATGTGTTGGGGTTTCCGGGTCAGTACGCTTCCACTTTCGACCTCATCTTCACTTAACATCAGGTGTGATAAAGTCATTCCACGCAGGTGAAGCCGCGAGCGGAAAGCTAGTAATTAATATATATTTCGGACACTTACACCAAACATCTAGTTCCAAACTAAGCAAATGTTGTACTATATATACTAGATATTTAAAAACAGTAACAAATAAAGAGACGGAATTTAAATATAAACTAGAACATATGTAAAAAATTGGGGCCGCGAGGCAAGGTACCCAAAACGCTGTCAGCGTTTCCTCGTTGTATGCAGATACATAAGCGTTGAGCGAGTAAACAACCAGTTCTGGGGTCACCAGTGACATCGATTAAGCGCTTTGAAATATTAAAGAAAAATTTAAGAGCGCCCGGCCCCCAAGGACCTAAAGTTTCGACTCCGAAAGCATGATTGAGGATAAGTACCAACCCGTTATGCATAAAAAAAAAAAATGAAAACACTACGCCGTGATAATATAGTGTAGTCTGTGATGCCCTTTAACACATCATAGCACAAAATGATGTGTGAAACTCGCGGAAACCGCTAATTGTGAGATCATGTAACATAAACGTACCTACACAATTTGCTGTTGTTAACATTAACTGAGCGACAAGGTCTGTCTGGTTCTGTGCTGTATACCTGCAGTCAGCCTAAGTCAATTGCTTCGGGAATTGTAATAGTTTATCCCTATTATTCATAAAAATTTACAAACGCTTTCACTTCACTTCACTTTTTGGAGGTTTTATGGCTCCATCGTGTTTGACGATGATTCTGCCAAAGTCAAGTTGACAGAAACACTGAGAAAAACAGGATTAGGAATACCGGTGGATAGAACAAGATAAACAGAAAGAGAAAATAAATAAAGACAGTTGAGAGTACTATAACTACTGGTAGATATATTAAATAAATGTTTGCCATATAGTACATATAGACGAAAACAAGCACATAAGGGAATAAGCAAAGGTAGAGGTTGAATAAATAAATATATATTAGATTAGATAAGGGAACAGAGTGCGGGTGCTAAAATTACAGCTAAAAAATAAGAATGGGGAGATTATAATTTGATATTATTAATTCTGATAAATTTTGCCAGAATTTTGATTGAAGTAGGATATTCAGAGAGAGAAAATAGTTGATGTTTACTGGGCGAGGACATTTGGGAGGGAGGAGGTCATAAAGAGGGACAGAGAATCTGGAGCAATTGAAGAATATGTGATCTACGGTTCCCTCGTCGAGCCCACATTCGCATAGAGAGTTGTCACGGATCCTAAGTTTTACAAGCGCTTTATAAGCCTGTTTAAGTTAAAGTATGTTTTGTCACTTTCTGTCATTACAACAAAACAAAACATACTTTAACTCAAGGATGTCAAACATGCGGCCCGTTGCACATGCGCAATGTTGCACGTTTTTCTGCGGCCCGATCCAATTTTAAGAACAGACTCCTGATGCGGCCCGCGAGCGTGTCTCAATAATATTTTTCAATTCAAAAAGCGCGCTAACGATGTTCTGCCGGCGGAGCAAGCGCAGGGAACGATCGGTAAAATTCGGTTGTGTTTGTAGAATTACTCCTCAAATAGAAAATTTATTAAAAGACAAAAGATGTCAAATATCTGGAAAAAGATTTTAATTAATTTTTCTATATTTTTACTTTTAATTAAGTACTAAATAAGTAAATAAACATTTACCGTCCATTTCGGTATATTTCGGTATCACTATATTCCTTTGCCATTGACTTTTATTTTTCTTTAAGGTTGGAGTTTGCGGCCCACTGATTCTATAATTTATATGAATTTGGCCCATCGATGATTTTGAGTTTGACATGGCTGCTTTAACTAAAACAGACTTATAAAGCGTTTGTAAATGTTTATGAATATATACGGTTCGACTTGACGGACTGTGCATTGCTATCGCTATAGCTAACTCTAATAGCTTCGCCATGGTCCGTCTGTTAGTACTCTTAGTACTCATCATCAGCTCGTAAACATGCCACAGCAGGGATATAGGCCTCTCCTCATATATGAGAGAGTATGGGCCAAAGTCCACCACGCTTGCTCAATGCGGGTTAGGGACTGTTTTTTTTTTTGCACAAACACACAGCGCCATCTAGTTCCACACTAAGCAACTAGGCTTGTATTATATATACCAGATGGTTGATAAACTACACAAATACTTTTTTTTTGTAAATAAATACACATATTATAAATGAAAAACATCCATAACTCTGGAACAAATGTCTGTATTCATCATACAATCATATGCCTTTGAATTTAATTTCTCAGGCATGCAGGTTTCCTCACGATGTTTTCCTTCACCGTTTAAGAGCAGTCGGATAAATGCACATAGTAGGTAATTAAATTAAATTTAAAAAGTCATTGGTACGGTACAGTCGACATCACAGTTAAGGTAGCAGGCGTTTATTTATAAATATATGTAGAAGAAAGTTTAAAGGGAAATTAAATTAAGATAGAACCAACGCGTCTCCTCCCGTGGGAGTTGTAATGCACATAAATAATTAAATTTAAAAAGCCATAGGTACATTAGCCTGCCTGGGAATCGAACCCGGACCGGTAAATTGGGAGACCGCGTTCTAACCGCTGGTCCACCGACGCTCCGTTGTTGACTACGGCACCCTAGAAAAGAACTTCCTTGTTTTGAAGTCGGTTAGGTTTTTGAGGTGGAATATTTAACGTTTAGCGCAGTATCTATCTAGCTGATATTTTTTTGTGCGTGAATTTCTATTGTTGTTGAAAAAAAATCAGGTATTTGCCGCAATGAATTTTTCCGACATGTTACATGTTTATTTAATATATAATTAATAAGTTAATTTAAACGAATATTACCTACCTACAGTACAGTACAATTTAATTTAATGTTACGTACAGTACACTACAAAACACATGCAGTTGATCTTGCAGATTATTATCCCCATAATTTAAAATAAATTATATTTTTTTGTTGAATACTACTAATTAAGTAGTTTCTTTTTGTTGTTTGACATTAAAATCTCATTTGCAGAATAAATTATTCAAAAGTCATTTAAAAAAAAAAACAATATTATTTATTTTCAATAAAATTTAGTTTTAATAAATGAGTTGTTAAGGTCTCCTTGTAAGTATAGCAATACCTATATCAGAAGACATTCCATAGCAATGTTATATTATTTTACTAAATAAAACAGACAGTGTGAATTTAGTAAGAAACTTAACAATAATAATAAAAAGGAATACTTGAGTGAGAAATTGTGAGAGTTTTATTAACTGTTATGAAAGTTCAATGTAATTTATTATTTAAGTTATATTAATGACAATAATATTTTCTAATGGACTTAGATTGATTTTTGTAAAAGTTTTGAAATTTAAATGTTTATTTTTCCTCAAGCAACATTCGCGAATCGTTAAAAGCTGTAACCTGGCGAAACTACAAGATGGCCGACTTGAAGTTCTTGTGACGTAACCACACCGGTTTGAGCCGGTTCAGTCACAGCGTACATCAGCCCCAAGTAAATCAACTTCTTGCAGTACCTAAGTACTTTAGTTTTATTCTGAAAAGGAACCTTCGAACCAGGGTTCACGTATTTTTATTAAAAAAAACCCTATCTTACTCAATTATAAATTTAAAATGTAAACCAGACACTCGTGGTGAAGTCACTGTGTATTTTCGATTAAAAAGTTAAGCAAAATCAACGGAAAATATAGTTTCTTAACACTTTTTTTATGCACGACGGGTTCCTACTTCAACTTCAATCACACCAGATGTTAAGTGAAGATGAGGTCGAAGGTGGAAGCGTACTGACCCGGAAACCCCAACACATTTGGGGGACTGGCTATTTTATCTCTGACAACCGGAACACAACAATGCTTTTAACATTGCTGCTTGGCGGCAGATTTAGATAAGATGGTGGTAGCTAGCCAGGCGGACATTTTAAAATGACCTACCACCAATCAAACCGAGTACTTAAACATGTACCCCGCTGGGGATCGAACTCGCGACCTCCGAATCTTAAACCCAATGTTGTTTACATTGAGCCACGGAGGTGGTTAATTTTTGACAGTTGAAGTAATTTTTTTTAAGAATGCTGTGCCCCAATAATGGAGGCGTGTAAGGGATAGCAGAAACGATTCGTAAGATTTTGGAACGCGTCAGTCTTTCAGAGACACGGGGAATTCAATGTCTTGGATTATGAATCCATAGCTGTGGGAATATTCAGTATGTTAGTGATATAAGGAAGGTAATCGTAATCCAACGATAAATATTCTTGTACATACACACAGCGCCATCTAAATCCACACTAAGCACTAGGCTTGTATTATGGATACCAGATAGTTGATATCCCATCAAAAACAATACTTGTCAAAAAAACCAAGTCTCGCAACTCAGTTGTTCTGCGGTAAAAAGTTGTGAGATCCATGTAATACCAAGTCGGTTGTTAATTTATTCAGTCTCTACTTAAGCGACTTTCTGTCTTAATACGTCCAGTCTCTAAGACCACGATCGTGGTCCATAACAATTGAAAATCATTTGTGTCTGGAATCTCCGTACTCGAAGCATTAAGTTATTACGTAATAATTAACAGCATCTTATAGTGACGCATATCAATATTAAAATTCTTTAATGTTTTATATAAATATATTGAGACTTGGCCATCGCACTAAATAATTGAATTTACATGTGTTTTCAGGCGATTGAATTTACACGTCTTTTCAGGCGATGGCCAAGTCTCAATACATTTATATAAAACATTAAAGAATTTTAATATTGATATGCGTCACTATAAGATGCTGTTAATTATTACGTAATAACTTAATGCTTCGAGTACGGAGATTCCAGACACAAATGATTTTCAATTGTTATGGACCACGATCGTGGTCTTAGAGACTGGACGTATTAAGACAGAAAGTCGCTTAAGTAGAGACTGAATAAATTAACAACCGACTTGGTATTACATGGATCTCACAACTTTTTACCGCAGAACAACTGAGTTGCGAGACTTGGTTTTTTTGACAAGTATTGTTTTTGATGGGATCTCATTTCTTTTTGTATTTTGTAGATACTTAGGTACTTAAAGTATCAATATTTAATTTATTTAAATTATTTATCCGGACAACGTCCAAATTGTAAGCAAATAATATCAGTAAACCAATGAGAGTAGCCTTTAGTCGTCAAACTAATATAGCAATCGAAATTATCAATGAAAATCGCAAACTTATAGGTAAGAATTCTGGGCACATCCGAACAGCATTGGGTCGCTCGCGCGTATGAGCGCGGCTGCTGCTCGCTCGGCGACATTCACCTTTCCGCGCGCCCCGCCACTGTCCCCGCCCCGCGCCCTCGCGCTAGCACCGCGCAGCGCGTAGTAACGGCCCGCGCTCACTCGCTAGCATCGCAGCGCGTGGTATATAATTATACAACCTTACGCACTCGTAATAAGTACGAATACGCACGTAGGTACGTTTTTTGCATTAATAAATAATTTAATACACGTGTTTTCATCACCGGAATACCCATTTTTTGCTCGATTTGGCAGGGGCACTACCATGCGCCTATATTTATATGGGACTAGCTTAAACCCGCGGCTTCGCACGCAATAATAATAATTGCCGTAAAATAAAATATTGAAAAATTTAATTAACTGAAGACTTGGCTGTATGGGCTTAATTTTCTTTGCTGTCTTTTCTAGATTTTTTAGTTTTTCCTTGATTCATACACCAAACACTACTTATATTCCAAATTTGAAGCTTCTAGGTCTGCTAGAAGTGCCTTAGAATTTTGATGATCGGTGAGTCAGTGACTGACAAAATTAAGAAATTTGACCCCTTATAATTCTTAAAATACTGGTTCAAATTGAATGAAATTTTAAATATACGTGTCTTTACAATGCCTGCATAGTTACTGAAAATTTCAGTCTTCTATTTTTATCCACAACGAAGTTACAGGGGGTCGAAAATGGTCTGAATTGCTTCGAGAAAAGGATGGTACGGCCGTGACGCTTTTTTGCTCGACTTGGTGGGGGCACGGCCGTGCCCCCAGATACTACACAAAGAATAACTTACATATGTACGTTAACACTGGTGTACACTGTATATAAACTCTAGAGTTTCTTGCTCGTTGTTCTCTGGGGAGCCAGCTTTGTGAATGAGCCGTAAATTTAAATGTAATATTAACAATGACGTTTTCAAGTGATAATTTTATCCTATGAAATAAAAAAAATTGATTTGATTTGATTAAATGAAATGAAAACATCGATAACTCTGGTGCACGTGTCCATATTCATCATACAAACATATGCCCTTAGCGGGATTCGAACCTCTACGACCTTTTAGTATTGCAATCAGTTATTACCCACTAAGCAAAATCAGCTCCCGTACCATGACATCATTTGTCGCGCTCGACGCGACATGAGAGTGGGATAGTTGTATATTTCGTCTAAACGAATGAGCAGGAGAAATATTATTTCGCGCGACAAAACGTTTATGCTACTTGTGATGTTAGGCTCAAGTTATTAAATGAGCATATAGGTCAGTGGGGATACCGTTAGCTAATGCACTGTGGCTTGAACCGGCTTGGTCCAGTTACACGAGTTCATTGAACCCGTTCACAGATACTTTTGTTTTTCTATAAAGAAACGCACTTTGCTTTCTAAGCGCTAAAAATGAATAATGATATAAAAATATGGAGATTTCTTCTCTACCGATTCCTAACAACAGTTTTGCATCTGATATACAACCTTCTCACTAGGTAGGGATGGGCCATAATCATAACCCACGCGTGAGTTTGTAGTCACCTAATAGACAGTGTTTTAAGCCACACTGCCTTTAATCAACAACCAACGGGACACACTGTTTTTGTCCTAAGTTAAAGTAATGTAAGTCAACAGTAACTTGCTTCTTCTCAAAGATAAATTGTCTTTTTAATTTAAAGGTCGATTAGACGACAAAATTTCGCGGGTTCGAACCCCGCTAGGGGTATATATTTGTATGATGAATACAGACATGTGTTCCCGAGTTATGGAGGTTTTTCATTTATATATGTGTATTTCCAAAAAAAAATATTTGTATAGTTGATCAACCATCTGGTATCCATAATACAATCCTAGTTGCTTAATGTGGAACTAGATGGCGATGCGTTTATATGCAAAGATATTTATTGATTATTATGCTTCACTTGGCTTTTGACCAGCCTAGTTTTGTCAACAATGCGTTAAGTTTTTAATCGCCTCCGTGGCTCAATGTAACAACATAGGGTTTATGAATCGGATGTCGCGGATTCCATACCTAGTGGGATCATGTTTAGTACTGACCTAACCCGTTGTGCATAATATGTACTTTCCGTTGAAAATTATTAATTAGACAACAAAAAGCGTGGCGGCGGCGGCGTTGTGGCGGCCAAGTACGGAACCTCACAATGCGCGTGACCCGACACGCACTTGGCCGGTTTTTAGTCTCAAATCTATATAATTTCTTGACGTTGACTTTTTCAGCAGTCGTTATCTACGAGAGCCATTGACCGCGTATTTACCAAGCTATATGTAGGTAGGTGTGTTCAGGAGCTATATGTACCGTACCACCTGGTCAAACAACACATGTTTGGATATCGTTTCATGTCAAAATTATGGACGAATTCACGTCAATCACTGACGTTTCTCGTTCGGAAATTTTGTATTTTATTTAGGAGTAACTACATACATAAAGTCACGCCTGTTTCCCGTAGGAGTAGACCTCTGCCACAGATATCCACTTGCCACGATCCTGATATACCTCTTTTGCTTCATTCACTCTTACAAGGTTGTTCATACAAGCTCGTCGGTTTAGGTTACTCTTGACTTGACCTTTCTGACGTCCCCGATTTGTCATCAACACCATCGGACGATTAATTCCACTGGGTTCAATTTGTTGATATATATATATATATGTTAATAGTTGTAAGGCTTGTAGAATGTCAGTGTAGGTAGAAATAATTCAAGTAAGCATGATGATACAGGCAAGTTCTCTCTGTTCTTATATACATATGTGTTGTCTCTCTTGGTAGAGCCTTTGTGCTCCCTCTAGGCGAGGCTTATTCCAATACAAATACACTTCATTGCACAACAGAAAAGAAAATACAGTTTCAGCAAAGTGGTATGAATAGACTGTACACTGTACAATTATATAAACTAAAAGCGATCTCTTCCATGCAACCTTTGGGTATAAGGACAGTAACATTTGAAATAGGTAGGTTGTGCGGTATTAAAAAAGGGATGCAGATACAAACTACGTGAATAAATTTCATATATTTACATACACATACATACATAGATCAATAGACAAATACATAACATCTATAAAATAGCAACGAAATACAAACGTAGATATATAGGTGTACTAAGTAAATAATTATTCATGTTTTGAGCTTTATAATATTGTTACGAGCATCTCTCAGTTTCATATATTTTATATGCTATTATTTGGAAACTAATTTTCATTTGGAATTCCTAATTCCTTGCTCACATATTGAGATCTCCGCCTTCTTTCTCAGCCCTAAAGAAGACTACAATCAATGTGTTTAATGACCTATGACATTGAAACGTGATCTTTCTATGGGCCTCATAAGAAAGCTCAAGGTAACACAAAAAGAAACTACTTTATGGCCCGTATTAATAAAACGTTCTTGAGATTGAGATCGCGTCTCGGTCTCAAGACCATTTTTTCTGATGCTGTTTTAATATGCAACAGATTCTCAAGCGTCAACTTGAGGCCATGTCAATCTTGAGAACGGTTTATTAATACGGGCCTAAATATGCAAAAAGAAATATCTGATTCCTCTGCTAGGTAATCCAGTTCAAAGGGTAATCATTTAAAAAATATATTTGTAATACTTGGTCCGATTTGAGGGCGGTTTTTTTTTTATATTATAGACTAAACGAGACTAAACTGGCCTATGATTGGCTGGCGCCTCTGTGACGTCTTGCTATCTTTAAATTGTCAGCTGCACATTAAATGTATACATAACAGTGTTTCTGTGTGTACTTAGAGACGCGAAATGTATAGTGGAAACCGAAATCATATTGAATGTTTATGTTAACTACATTACACTACCGTTCACATTACTGCATCGATCTGGATTAATTTCCCACGAGTATTGTTTACTGTTGTTGTCACTTTTTGTGACAGTAAGTGTACAACATTGGGTACACTTAACACAACCATTATACCTACTTTCCTTCTCATAAGAAACTGTAGGTAAATGCTACAATGCAAATGCTACAAAACATTTTGATTTTTTTTTATGCACAACGGGTTGCCACTTCTCGTTTATTCTGTTACACAAACATACAATACGTACAGTCGGCAACACAATTAAGGTAGCAGGCTTAATTTTTATGATATTGTTTGGAGGATTCCAGGTCCTAATCTGTCTTTTTTTTATGCACTACGGTTTGATAATTGATACTACACCTGAAGTTAAGTGAAGATGAGGTCGAAGGTGGAAGCGTACTGACCCGGAAACCCCAACACATTTGGGGGACTGGCTATCTTATCTCTGACAACCGGAACACAACAATGCTATTAACATTGCTACTTGGCGGCAGATTTAGATAAGACGGTGGTAGCTAGCCAGGCGGACATTTAAAATGCCCTACCCCCAACCAAACCGAGTACTTAAACATGTACCCCGCTGGGAATCGAACCCTCGACCTCTGAATCGTAAACCCAATGTTGTTTGAGCTACGGAGGCGGTTTACCAATCAAATTTCAACCAAATCTGCCCAGCCGCTTAGGCCTGAAGAGGTAACAAACATACACATGCACACACATAAACTATTTATTTAGTAGGGATAAAGACCTGTATGGATAAGGATTGTGTTGATCATACAATACCTACTCGCCCATTCATAGATAGGTAAACAGCACATATTTATATATTCCTACTTACGAGTACAAAATTAAGCACAAACACATTATCATTTAATCGGTCCACTCTCAAAACTACACACAACATTAAACTAATGTAAACAACAAATTAAATTAATGTAAACAAAACTTGGGGGAGGCCTTTGCCAAGCATTAGGACAAGATAGGCTAATTAAAAAAAAACCTTTAACTTTCTAACTTAGCAATTGTATACGTAAAGATATATAAGATAGCCTGTTGTTAGAGATAAGATAGTCAGTCCCCAAATAAGATGGTGTTTCCGGGTCAGTACGTTACCACCTTTGGCCTCATCTTCACTTAACATCAGGTGTGATTGAGGTCAAGTGCTAACAAGTGCAAAAAAAAACGTAACCCTAATGAAGAGCCTCCTAACATAAATTATTGGTCCCAAGAAAATCTGTAACTCGACTTAGTTTACATATACATATACTTTTAAAAACATCCATGACTCGGGAATAAATGATCGTATTCATCACACAATCACTTACCCCTCGCGGGGTTCGAACTTGCAACCGTTGATTTCGCTGACAGGGTCACTATTCACTACACCAATCCGTCGCCAAATGCATTAAGTGCAAACAATGACTCACATCTAAAAATGGTGTTCTTTTTGTCCCAACCTTATTTTGTCCCATGACTCAGCCAAAATACATCCGGCCCCATAGATAAGGTAAGATAACCATTTCGAAATCGTAAAGGATAACGGTGGGTTGCCAGGTGAAGGTGAATTTTTGTAAAATGACTTAGGCTGCCCGCCCACAGCCGACAATCGGTGACCGATTTTTTGTAGGAGAAAAATGGAACGTACTGATTGCAATATTTCAACGCCCACGTCCTTCAAAAAATCGGTCACAATATCGGTGATAAGAATATAAATAAACCACCAACCAAACGGAGTACTTAAACATGTACCCCGCTGGGGATCGAACCCGCGACCTCCTAATCGTAAACCCAATTTGTTTACATTGAGGCACGAAGGCGGTTAAAAAAAAAAGAAAAAAAAGAAAAACATTTTGTACGTAAGAAAGAATCTGCAAAATATTGAAGTATACAGGGTAAAATTTAATTAGTTTAATTCCTGCTTACTGGTGACTCCACTACTGATTACGACCAACTTTCCACTGGGAACCATAACCAATTTCTATTAGCAATTTTGATGTCATATGTCATATTGTTGTGGGGAAACGCTGCCGACATTCATATCATTTTTGTTCTGCAGAAGCGTACTATTCGTGCCATTTATAAATTATGACCTAGAGTGTCTCTTAGAGATAAGTTTAAGGAAATTAATATCTTAACAATGGTTTCTCAATACATTTATGAGAATTTGTTATATGCAAAAAAAATATATAACCTTATTCGCTAAAAATAGTGATAGGCACAATATTGTCGATTCGGATGTACACCAACTAAACTTAACTAAACTGAAACCAGTTTTGGAGAAAGCTACGATCTTCTGAAACAGATTTCAAAGAAAATTATCATAGGCGTCTTTATATTTATGACGACCTCTTTGGCGTATTGGTTAGCAACTCTGAATACGAACATGTGTACCCGAGGGATGTTTTCATTTATAATAAGTATTTACAAAAAATAATGTTTTTTTGTAGTATATCAACCATTTGGTATCCACAACACAAGCCTACAGTTGCTTACTGTGGAACTAGATGGTGCTGTGTGTATGTCTAAGGATTTTTATTTATTTATTTATATTTTCTCGAAATAGTTTATTGCGCCGTTATATTTCCAAATAAATACTTCACTATCTATCTGACTGAACTATACACGTGAATAACAATTAACGTCACCATTTCCAAAACATCTAACAATACGACTATGTCAATAGCAAAGTGGACATCCCAGAAACGACCACAAATCCGTCAGTCAGAAATCATGTTATGACATTTGCTAAATATAGTAAAACAAAATGGCCGACATACTTGTCAAAATACGCGAGTTCGGTAGGAGGAAGCGTGACAGGAGCAGTATATATTCTGTGGTGTCATGCAGTGACCTGACACCTGGCAGCTTGGACGTCTGGGTGGACCTGCCTGATGCGATAAAGTATGATCCAGCGTTGGCGCCTTTCAAGCAGCTGTATGAGCAGCATCATGGTAAGATTTGTGTGCTATAAATGTTTTTTAGTAATAATTATTGCATTTTTTTTTGCATAACGGGTTAGCACTTGACCTCGATCACACCTGATGTTAAGTGAAGATGAGGCCGAAGCGTACTAACCCGGAATCCCTATTTGGGGAACTGGCTATCTTACAACAATGCTGTTTGGCGGCAGCCAGGCGGACAAATAAAATGCCCTACCACCAACCAAACCGAATACTAAACATGTACCTCGCTGGGAATCGAACCCGCGACCTCCGATTCACAAACCCTTTGTTGTTTACATTGAGCCACGGAGGCGGTTAAAACTTGGCTTCAATTATGACGCTAGTGGTAAATAACATTTAAAAAAATGTTAAGTTTTTTGCAATACGCACTCAGTCTATGTTTAATGCTTTTTCTATAGAATATAAAACCTGAATATCTGGAATACTTGCGGTATACATGTCAGATTTTTCCATCAGATAGTCAGATCTGATATCCCACCTCCACACTCCTCCCACTGTAACTCCTAAAAGCTAGGATCAACAGTGGTACTCGACACGGCGCCTACTGATGGTAGACGTACCCTACGTGGCTCTATTGCTACCTTGGGCCTCAGACTAATTAAAAAGAAATCGGGTATGTAAGTAGGAAAAAAAGTTTCCCCACTTACCCCCTCGGCAAATGGGAGTGTCTGCTCCGACTATCTGAAGGCGTTGGAACCATTTTTTTTGTATGAAAATTTCATACACGTCCGACGTCCGAATCGAAAACAGTGCCGAGGCGTTTACGATTTTATTATCGGTTGTTTCTTTCCCGTCAACACGAGCAAATATGATAAGATAGATAGAGAAATAAAGCATTTATTTACGCCACTGCGTTCACACAACTACACAATTTTTAAATTACAAAGAAATATACAGACAAATAAAAGTAAAGAATAGTAAATATTGGGTCTTTACCTATGAATTTGGAGTTTATTTTCTTCGTTAATCATATGTACCAATCCCTGCGATTTTCAAAGGTATATCCAAATTTGTTTTTTATTTGGAAAATGGAATAGGTATTATTTCAAGGTTTCACATGAAATATTTTTTAATTTCTGGGCTAAATCACATAATAATAAAAAATTGAACAAAGCTCTTTTCATGTGCTTCCAATAATCATTTCTTAGATTCGCTGAAACTTTTATAAAGCGGCTACTTTTAAAAATTAACGCTGCCCATACTTAACTTAATGTTATCCGATAACACACACAAAGTTTAGCTAAATTTGGATTTGCCGATCCCAAAAACAAAAACAAAATGTTTGTATGGAGAAAACAGTCTTAATGAAATTCTTTATACAAAACGCCAATTTCATAGGTAAGGACCTAATATAATATATTATTGAGTGAGACTCGATCGATGAGTTAAGCGCTAATTAGTTGTGCACACAATATATTTAATACTGTTCAAATTCAAATTAGACGGAAGAAATAGAATAATCTCAAGTATCATTCATAAGTTTTTCTCAGTCTTCGGATAGTTTTATTAGTACGAGCCTTCTTTAATGTCTTGTTACACTTATATACAGCTTATATTTATATTTATGTGTGTGTGGACAATAAATGGTATTAATGTTATTAACCTCAATCACACCCGATGTTAAGTGAAGATGAGGCCGGCGGTGGAAACGTACTGACCCGGAAACCCCATCTTATTTATCGTGTATTAAAGTAAGTTGGGTATAATAACGTCTCAACTATTATTTAAGGCTTTATATCGAGCTCTCTAACACCCTGTATAAGGTTAGCCCGAAAAATGATACTAAGCTGAAAGAAGGTTCTTATGCATCATGAGTACACATAACAATGCTTCTAAATATTTATTTAGAAAAAAAATTTCCGATGTCCCATACAAAAGTGGAGAGGTGGAGGCTTACATGGAATAAATATTTTATTGAAAAAAAAAATTCATGGAAGCTTTTTCAACCAAGCCTGTATATACCTAGGTACTCATCTATCACACAGATTGCATTGGAATTAATCAATTACAAGTATTTGTATAATTTATTCTTTCAAATTTACAGGAAAACTTGAATCGCCCGAACTTAGCGAAGGCGACAAAACAATATTCAATAAGAAAATCACAGAACTTGGCCCTATTGGAGAAAACACAGAGGATGACGACGACACAACAAAAACCAGCGGGAATAGGTAATTAGTACAATTTGATTAATAGAATGTGAAATCGCCAAGTTGTGTGATGTGATTGATACAGTGGATGAGGCGAGAGAAGCGTGTTTAAATTCGAAGATAGTTTGGCATGTTGACAAGTAATAGCAACAGTTTTTTTTTTCGGGTAAGTACAGACCCCTATCTGTAGCAATATGGGTCGGGGCACCCCGACACTGTGTTGGTTAGATTCAGATGTTAGGTTGACATATTTGTAATATTTTCGAACTCATCGCACAACTGTACATTCGATCTTATATGGCTTTCGCATATTTGTCTTTTCGATTAAATGGCCCATCGGGTAAATGGCGTTTCGTTCATATGCAACTTCGATTACCTGACGTCGCACAAATGGCTTTCGCTTAGGTATATGTCTTTCGAAATCGGGTCCTAAACGCTATTTAAATATTAGTAGACTGAACATAACGATTAAACAGCGTCCGTTTCCATACAAAAGTATTAGCTAGATTTAGGTTTGAAATGGGTCCTAATTATTTGGCGTACCATATTATGAATTTATTAATCTCGACTAATGTTAAAAATGGGAAAGTTTGTGTGTTGTGTATGTCTGTATGTATGTATGTTTGTTACCTCTTCACGCCTATACGGCTGGACGGATTTGGATGAAACTTGGTGGGTAGACAGATTAGGACCTGGATTAATATATAGCAAATTTTTTAGCTGAGCCGATTTTGATAAAATCTTCCACGCGGACGAAATCGCGGGCGGAAAGCTATATAGTACTATAACTAAAGCCTCGTATTTTGTTTGTAAATAAGAAACATTTGTATATAAAAAGTCTCGTAGTTGACATAAGCTGCATGGGGTATGTATAGGTATCGACATTAGCATTAGAATATAAATGTTTAATCAGCTACTATTTGTAATAATGTGATACGTAATGTGTTTCAAACTGAGTTGGGTTAGAATTCTATACATTTTTTTCTATTGTCAGGTTGATGGAGCCAATGAACACGGATGAAGAAACAAAAGCAAAATCTGCGAACAAGAAGAGGGTTAGTACAGAATTAATAAAGTCTATAATAAAATGTCGGGATTAAATTACTAACAAGGTGGCTTGATCCAAGAATAGATACTTGAAGGATTTCGTCCTTAATGTATGGAGCAAAATTAATTAAAATAGCAAATCCTTAATGTGCTAATAATGTTTATTTCTGTGAATTACAAAAAATACCTATTAAACAAATAATGCAAACGAATTGTAAAGATGCGATGTTGCTGTTTTTTACGCGTTTGTCTGTTTGTAGTCTGCTTGTCAACTCGTATTAAGGTTTAATTTACCTTGGCATGGACCACAAATACAAGAGGACTAACATCGACATACTAGAAAACATACCTGGAAAATATATTTTTATATGAAGAAAATAAACAGAATTTGTCAATACTTTTTTGCGTAATTCTTTTTGTCTTTGATGGCTATAATAATAAATAATTTATTTTCCAGACAATAAGGTCCATCTTTGTTAGTACAATCACCTACCTATAACAATGTTAGTAAACAGTGGTAGACATTGAAAATTTAAAATATCTATGAGGCAGCGCCATCTAGTTATAAAGCATTTTCAGAGCTTCCGAGGTACGCCTCCGTGGCTCAATGTAAACAACATTGGGTTTACGATTCGGAGGTCGCGGGTTCGATCCCCAGCGGGGTACATGTTTTTAGTACTCCGTTTGGTTGGTGGTAGGGCATTTTAAATGTCCGCCTGGCGAGCTTCCACCATCTTATCTAAATCTGCCGCCAAACAGCAATTTTAATAGCATCGGGCCGATTTTTTCGCCAATACTTTTATCACCGATATTGTGATCGATTTTTTGTAGGACGTGGGCGTTGAAATATATCAATCAGTACGTTCCATTCTCATACAAAAAATCGGTCACCGATTATCAGCCGTGGGCGGGCAGCCTGAAGCATAACAGAAACTAAAGCGTCAACTGACTGCTATACCAAAAGGTTGCGGGTTCAAATCCCGCTAGGGGCATATGTTTGTATGATAAATACAGACATGTGTTCCCGAGTTATGGGTGTTTTTCATTTATATATGTATTTATTTACAAAAAAGTTGCTTAATGTGGAACTAAATGGCGTTGTGTGTATGTCCAAGGATATTTATTTAAGTTCTAACAAAAATCAAGGTTGCTAAAACGGTACCCGTTTAAATTAATGTTGACACTTACTTTTTTTTAAACTTTTTTTAGATGCAAAGAGCACTACGCATTGTGAAGCTGTCAGCTTTGGTGGCTTGCTGGACCTTACTCACTGTGTCGTTGTTGTTGAACAGAGAGAAGACTGATGTGGTATTACATACCGCTGTTAGAGGTGGCGAAGTTAAAGGTAATAAACTCTTTAGAATAACAATTTCACTTCGTATTATTTAACACCGCAGGTATTTTCGCAAATATGACAGACGCGCCGCAATACTTGACGGATATATTTGCACGTGCGAATGAGAGACAGGCCAGTTCAGGAAATGTACTCTTTCACGGGGGTGAAGCAAGGGAAGGACGAGGGCAGGCGCGCGGGGCCCCGCAATCACCTGTATGTTTTTCCGAGACAGTTCGCGCTCACTAGAGTGTGTGCCGCCAACGCACACACACTAGTAAATATATATAGTACGGTTAGCAAATTCGATTTTCCAATGAACATTATTATTGTAAATATTTTTTTATATACGTACATGGAGATTGCAGTAAATTAAGATGATCAGTAACCTTTCTTCACACTGGAAGCTTTTTTTTATGCACAACGGGTTGGTACTTGACCTCAATCACACCTGATGTTAAGTGAAGATGAGGTCGAAGGTGGAAGCGTACTGACCCGGAAACCCCAACACATTTGGAGGACTGGCTATCTTATCTCTGACAACCGGAACACAACAATGCTATCAATATTGCTGCTTGGCGGCAGATTTAGATAAGATGGTGGTAGCTAGCCAGGCAGATATTTAAAATGCCGTACCACCAACCAAAATGTACCCCGCTGGGGATCGAACCCGCGACCTCACAGTCGTAAACCCAATGTTGTTTACATTGAGCCACGGAGGCGGTTAAAATGTGGCGATGTGTGTATGTCCAAGGATTTTTATTATTTTTAATGTTCAGATTTTAATTTCATTCAAAGACGCCCTAATTCATGTTTTCAGAATACGAACTGCCCCCAACGAACGATAGAGTCAAAGTCCTTGTCACCCTCACGGGTCCATTTGGAGAGCGAAGTGGAAATGAGACGGCAAATCTTCTGCACTTGTGGCTGCACAGACAACAGACCGGGTTCGAACAAGTAAGTCATTCTTCTTCTTATTTTTGAGGATGGCAACCAGTCAACCTCACTGTCGAGAGACATTACTGCCAGTTTCGAGTGAAAAATTTTATTTCTCTTATTTCTTCAGTTTATAAGTCAGTATCAGTCAAAACAAGTTATTCGTCGTATACTTGGCGTATACAGAGTCTAGCCAAGGTCAAGTCATTCTTCAGTAAAGTGGCAGAATGATTTACAAAAGATTTTGGCGGCTTCTTGTGGGAACCCGAAAACTCCGTTACGTACTTTAATTTACACTTCCTTTCACCTGTACCCCAACACTAACGTTTGCTGCACAATATTCTGCCATTATTAAGCTTCAAAAGTTAGAATGCACAATTTATAAGAATTATAAAAAAAAAAGCAACTTCACTCGCCGAGCTCCCGCCAAAAAGCCCAACAAGTAAGTCATTACATGCAAGAAATGAAACTATGTGCAGGATGCATAGTGATCTCTCAAAATTGTGCCTTAACCGTCACATGAAACTATTAGATGTACTGTCAGGTATGTGAACAACTGTGACATAGAATAGACACTGAGTTTGAACCAATTTGAAATGACGACCGATTTTTTCAGTGGATAGTGACCCTGTCAGCGAAACCAACGGTTGCGGGTTCAAATCCCGCGACGAGTAAATGTTTGTGTGATGAATATGTACAATTATTCTCGAGTCATACGTAAATATTTATGTATGTTTATCCGTTATCTAGTATCCATAGCACAAGCTTTGCTTAGTTTGGGACTAGATGATTGGTGTAAGTGTCCGATATATTTATTTATTTATTATTTATTTAATCAATTCTAAGCCATATAGTTTTCTGTAAAAACGGAATTATCTGCCATACATTACAATTCACCTAGGCATTCACTTAAATGGATAATTCAACCAGCTGCCTACGAAATGATACTGTTTACAATTTCATATGGCCAGTCAAAACGTTACGCCATCCGATGTTTACCATTATTTACTTCCATTCGAGACAATAGTGCCTTTTATGATGCCTCATAAGGCATCTGTCATAAATATTTATGATTTTTCCATTGCATGCTTACAAACACAATCGAGCTGTTTTTCACGATATTTTACTAGCACTTGTTATCGGAATAGTTCATTTGTATGTTAACGATTATTGAGTTTCATTATCAAGTATTCAAGTATACACGATGTCCACTGCTGGACCTGAGCCTCCATGGATCTCCAGAGCGAACGGTTGAAGAAGGCGATGCGATTCATGGACATAACCAGCCCGTTTGCATAACCAGGCTATTTCACAATTAATAATGAAATATTATAATATAAAATAATAATTTTGTAATATAAAAAGATGATAAACATTCATGGACATAACCAGCCCGTTCGCATAACCAGGCTATTTCACAATTAATAATGAAATATTATAATATAAAATAATAATTAATAATTTTGTAACATAAAAACAAAAGAGAGCAACCTCTCGAATTTCTTGCTAGTTCTTCTCAGGGGAAAATTGCCTTTTGAACGAGCAGTAGCTTTAAAAATGTAAAATCTGACTATTTTAAGTTAAGTTTAAGAAATATTATAATATAAAATAATAATTAATAATTTTGTACTATAAAAACCTTTTTTTTTAAGAGCAACCTCTCGAGTTTCTTGCTTGTTCTTCTCAGGGGAAAATTGCCTTTTGAACAAGCAGTAGCTTAAAAAATGTAAAATCTGACTATTTTAAGTGTACCCTGTGTACCTACAAAATAAAGCATTTTTGATTTGATTGGAATATAATACAATTTATTTGCTCTTTAATAGGGTACCTACATCAAATAGGTGTTATTATAATAAGATCATTTGTCCAGCAGTGGACGTCTTTCGGCTGATGATAATGACAATAAGATCCTCCTAATTCAGTCAGTGTAATGACATGCAAATATTAGGTCCTTACCTATGAAACTGGCGTTTTGTATGAAGAATTTCATTAAGACTGTTTTCTCCATACAAACATTTTTGATTTTTTTTGGGAACGGCAAATCGCCTATACTTAACATTAAGCGTTAATTTTTAAAAGTAACCGCTTTATACAAGTTTCAGCGAATCTAAGAAATGATTAGGGGAAGCACATGATAAGAGCTCTGTTCAATTTTTTTTTATTATGTGATTTAGCCCAGAAATTAAAAAATATTTCATGTGAAACCTTGAAATAATATTCCATTACCCAAATAAAATACAAATTTGGATATAGCTTTGAAAATCGCAGGAATTGGTACATATGATTAACGAAGAAAAAAGAACTCCAATTTCATAGGTAAAGGCCCAATATAAATAGAATACCTACTTTAAAAAATATCGTAATAGTAGTCGCAAAGATGGAAAAATGTATGCCGCGATGCTTCGAACATGTGGAGAGGATGAATGAAAGAAGACCAACGAAAGAGATATACGAAGCGAATGTGGATGGTAGTGTTGGTAGGAGAAGACCACGGCGAAAGTACCACGATCAAATCGGGGACGTCTTAAAGAAAGGGCTAGCCTCTAAAAAAGCGGGTGTATCAACATCATAATTCATATATTTATCGCATTACACATGACATAATTACAATACATAGGTATAAGTACTAACATACACGTCTACCTTGTCAGGCATGGCAATATGGAGGAAAGGGATATCTATTTTTATTTTTTCTGTTATTTATTTGGGACTGTCAACAACAGTGTACATAGTTACATTATTAACAGTTTCTGTAGGTATTAAGTATATACACAGTCCACGATACTATCCACAAGGTAAGTAACACAGTATTTCACAGAGCTTACAAGTTATGAAGTTTACAATAAGTACATCCGTATCATTACAATGTTACAATGTGCTGCTACACAAACCAAACCATATAAATATTACACGTGCAATAACTCTCCAATAACAGAACTCCTAAATCTGTGGTATGATAATGAAAATATGTCGAAATATAAATAATGTTCATTATACGTGTTTACTAAGCGTCTTAGAGGTCATCTCACACCAGCATTTGTCCTACATGGAGTAGTAAGGAATATTTTGTGAAGATTCAATGAGCGTTGGCCCTTACTAGGAACATGATAGGCCAAGCGACCATTCAATCCCCAACAATCTAATCTGCTGTTACATATGTTGAAAAGAGTCATAGAATCTATTAGCGTGCGTCTGGCATCGAGTGACAATAGTGAAAACTTGGTTAGCAAATTACTATACGATAGTTTTGACCGGTAGCATCTATAGTGGGTTGCACGAAGGAACTTTTTATGCACTAACTCAATCTGATCAATATATTTTTTATAGAGATTATTCCAAATCTGAAAACCATATTCGAGATATGGTCTAAGTAAAGTATTGAAAAGATGAATGTAGGTTTCCGGACGTCTAAAGTCCTTGCATGTCCTCATAACAAAGCCTACATACTAAAAGCTTTGTTTACAATGGATTAAATATGACCTTGTAAATGCAGCTGACTGTCCAGAAGTATACCTAGATCTTTTATTACATTTTCTGAAGCTAAAGGTTATATGGGAAGCTAATTTTATTTACTTTTTTAGTAAAGGTTATTTTTTTGCATTTATTGACACTTAGATGTAACTTTTTTTTTACCGCAGTAGGTTGATAATCTGTCAAGATCTGATTGCATTTTTTGACAGTCAGATGCTATCCTAATAGGTAAATACACCTTAAGGTCGTCAGTGTGCAACAAAAAGTTACAGCGCATAAAGCATTGATTTATATCGTTGATGAAAAGAACGAATAAAAGCGGCCCGAGGATAGAGCCTTGGGGAACGCTAACTCTATGTTATTAATATCGTTTCAATTACCAATAGTTATAATTTTTATGAAGCTACATAATGTATGTTGTATCTTTATGATAGTGAATGAATGAAGCCAAAGAGGTATGTCAGGATCGTAGCAAGTGGAAGTGATAAAAAACGCAATTCATTTCAGAATTCATCCCACTGGGCTATATACCTCCAGCCTGACGACGTCATAGACTTCTCACCCAGCGCCACCGAGTCTAGGACCCTGGTTTTGGAGAACAGGAGAGGCCGCATGTTGCTCAGCAATAGCACTGGCGATTCCGACGTAGAGAAAAAAGACACAACTCTACAACAAGAAAGTACAGAAAATGGTAAGTTGTAGATCGTCTTAGATGAGGTCGAAGGTGGAAGCGTACTGACCCGGAAACCCCAACACATTTAGAGGACTGGCTATCTTATCTCTGACAATCGGAACACAACAATGCTATCAACATTGCTGTTTGGCGGCAGATTTAGATAAGATGGTGGTAGCTAGCCAGGCGGACATTTAAAATGCCCTACCACCAACCAAACCGAGTACTTAAACATGTACCCCGCTGGGGATCGAACCCGCGACCTCCGAATCGTAAAACCCAGGTTGTTTACATTGAGCCACGGAGACGGTTTTGTATTTATTTTATGTTTTTTAGTTACGGTAAATAAAAAGAGTCAAAACCAACCAGTCTCTTCCCGTGAACGACTAAAGGACTTTACACCAATAATCATCTACTAGATTTGCTTGTTTCAACGGCGATGGGCATTTTATGCTGTGTCCCACAACAGATATGCTTACCTTGCTAAGTCTATATTGTAGAATATCAATTTTACTTTTAATTCGAGTATTATCAGAATATTTTCAGAAGCATATTATCAGAATCAGAAAAGGTGGCGGGTTCGAATCCCGCTAGGGGCATATGTTTGTGTGATGAATACGGACATGTGTACCCGAGTTATCATTTATAATAAGTATTTATTTACAAAAAAAATATGTATTTATGTAGTATATCAACCATCTGGTATCCACAACACAAGCCAATAGTTGCTTACTGTAGAACTAGATGGCGCTGTGTGTATGTCTAAGGATATTTATTTATTTACGAAATCTAACTAATATTATAAATATGAAAGTTTATATTATATGATTATATAAATATTATTATTATTATTTTATATTATATTTTATAGTTATATTTGTTTGTTTATTTTTTTGTTTGTTTGTTGCTCAATCACGGCGAAACGGATGAACAGATTTGGATGAAATTTGGTAGATAGGTAGAATATACCATGGATTAAGACATAGGATATTTTATATCCCGAAAAAGTGATTAGTTCAACGGGATAATCAAACTAAACACCCGCGATAAAGCTATTCCACGCAGGCGAAGCCGCGGGCGGACAGCTAGTAGGCATATATTTTTGCGTACATACGTCGTGTGTATTGGGATGGAACAGTAAATATACTTATGTGTTTAATCAGTAGTCTCTTAGAGAGGGCGTAGGATATTTTGGTATGTACATAATTACTAATTGCAACTATGTTTTCTCTATTTCTCAGTAACAAAAGTGACATTGCGCATGTCTACCAGAAGCAATAGTACAGTACCTCTCACAGTAAGCTACCAATTGAATCCACTTAATCAAGGAGAAGGCCTTATATATGCTACGGTGCTGTTGGGTGCGCTGTACATTTTGATTATTTTTGAGGTAAGTATCTTTGTGTTTGACGGTATTTTGTGTGTGTGTGTGTGTGTGTTCAGTCTTTGTCCGGATGTATCTCAGGAATGCGTGGTCTAATTTGAGCGCAGTTTCCTTCATATTGGGTCTTTACCTATGAAATTTGAATTTTTTTTTCTTCGTTAATCATATGTACCAATTCCTGCGATTTTCAAAGCTATATCCAAATTTGTTTTTTATTTGGAAAATGGAATATTATTTCAAAGTTTCACGTGAAATATTTTTTAGGTAATTTCTGGGCTAAATCACATAATAAAAAAAATTTGAACAGAGTTCTTTTCATGTGCTTCCCATAATCATTTCTTAGATTCACTGAAACTTTTATAAAGCGATTACTTTTAAAAATTAACGCTGCCTATACTTAACTCAATGTTATCCGATAATATACACAAAGTTTAGCTAAATTTGGATTTGACATTCCCAAAAAAAAATCAAAAATGTTTGTATGGAGAAAACAGTCTTAATGATTCTTCATACAAAACGCCAATTTCATAGGTAAGGACCTAATATTGTAGAACTAACCCGTCTTTTCTCGTGGATGTCATAAAAGGCACACATCTATAGATTTGCACGTTTCAACGGCGATGGGTTCACCCCCTGTTACTTGTGAATTTCTGTATATTTCTTCATAAGGTGAACCGTGGATGTTTTTTTTTTTTTTTTTTATGCACGACGGGTTCGTACTTGACCTCAATCACACCTGATGTTAAGTGAAGATGAGGTCGAAGGTGGACGGTGAAGGTGGAATGCTATTAACATTGCTGCTTGGCGGCTTGGATGTTGTTAAAATCATTAAACTCTTGTTTAAATGTTTGGAATACCCAACGGACACTGCCTTTAATGTCGAATTCGTACGCTCCACCATTGACTCCCTGTTAGAACGAATCTCATCTCCACTAGATTGTGCACTTTGGAACTTTGGAACTACCACTGTACGTTTCTCAAGAAACTTCTTACCACGTACGACCACCCTGTGGAACGGACTTCCGGCAGCGGTATTCCCGAACGAGTACGACATTGGAACCTTCAAGAAACGAGCCTACACCTTCCTCAAAGGCCGGCAACGCATCTGTGACCCTTTTGGTGTTGCGGGTGTCCATGGGCGGCGGTGATTGCTTTCCATCAAGTGACCCGCATGCTCGTTTGCCGCCCTCTTATATATATAAAAAAAAAAAACTTATGGTATGTGTGTGACTGGAGATATAAATAAACGATTTATCTATCTAAACAAGGAAACAGATTCTTAGGCCGTTTAGAACATATTCAGCTTTTAAAACCGTTGGTTTGGTGCACTTGGATAATACAATCATTTGTTTTCTCGAGGTTTTCTTCTCCTTGGTAAAGCTAACGATAATTTTATAAGCTACTCTTTTATTACAGATAATAAACCGCACAATAGCAGCCCTCCTCTCCTCATCCCTTGGAATAGCAGTGCTGGCTCTCAGCGGGGCCAGACCTTCGCTCCCGGAGTTAGTATCCTGGCTGGATGTGGAAACACTACTTCTCCTGTTCAGCATGATGGTGATTGTGGCGATCTTGGCTGAGACAGGACTTTTTGATTATCTGGCTGTTGTTGCTTTTGAGGTTAGTACAAGCAAGTATTCTTGGTCAATTGTTGATGGTGGAATCCACTCAGTGGAATTCATCTATTATTATTATTATTATTAAATTCTTTATTGCACACAAAAATAAAATACAAAGAACATTTAACATAGATGATGAAGTGCAAAGGCGGTCTTATCGCTGATAGCGATTTCTTCCAGACAACCTCAGTTAAAGAAGCTTTTTTAATGAGTACCTAGTTGGATAGTGCAAAGTAAAAGCTGAATAACTTAAATATCAGTAGGTACATAGACGATACATAGAAAATACATAGGTATAGTGGAATACATACAAAGATAAACACTTACTAAAATAAACAAACCATATAAATAAGTACAATAATAAAATACACATAAATATATTTAACAGTATATACAATTCATTAGAGAGATAAATAATATTCCTTTAGACGCAGTTTAAACACTGCAAGCGATTCTGCGTGGCGAATATTTAGTCTAGTCAGCTATTTTGACAATGTCAACAAAATGATACTGAAATAGTGTGAAATAGTGCCACTGTAGTTTTTTTTTATCCACAACGGGTTATCACTTGACCTCAATCACACCTGATGTTAAGTGATGATGAGGCCGAAGGTGGTAGCGTACTGACCCGAAAACCCTTGGGGGAATGGCTATCTTATCTCTGACAACCAGAACACAACATTGCTGTTTGGCGGTCTAGATAAGATGATGGTAGCTAGCCAGGCGGACATTTAATATGCTCTACCACCAACCAAACCGAGTACTAAAATGTACCTCGCGAGGGATCGAACCCGCGACCTCCGAATCGTAAACCCAATGTTGTTTACATTGAGCCACGGAGGCGGTTTAAGAGTTATTCAATATTTTAAGTGAGCATTCTGGCGTCACGTGTTGCTGGAATCCACATTCTGATCCGGAAAGACTGCTTTACCCATGAATATAATTTATATCCCAGATCATCATCATCATCAGCCCGTAAACATCCAACTGATGGAATATAGGCCTTCCCTCGTATAATGTGGGAGTATGGGCCATAGTGTGGACTACGCTGGCCCAGTGTGGGTTGGGGACTTCACCTACCTTGGTGTTGATTAATAAAGCTAACTTGAGACCTGAAACGCACGTGCATACTCAAGCAGTACTCACTTGAGAGGTGCGCGTATTAATAAACGAAACTCAAGTCTATCATTCATTCGCCGCTAAGGCGAATACTTGAGAAGTGATCTCAGCTGAGTTTATAGTAGTTTATAGTTTATTTATTTTTCAAAAAAATAATTACAAGTAACAGTCTAATACTAAAGTGCTTATAAATTCTAATGCTTGGACTCTGATCCTCAAACTAGGTCAAACCTGTATCTTGAGGATCAGTTCCTTCCCTATGCACATAGGTAGTAAATATTTGAATTATACACTTAAAATTTATAAATTTCGTAAATAGTAAAGTACCTAAATATTTTGTAATAACTAAATGTTTTAATCTATAATACCAGTCACACTCACTTTTACTTCGATACTGGACGTTGACTACATGGATTGAGTAGACCTCAAGATTGGTTTATTAATTAGCACGGAGCTTGTGATAGCGTCAACTTCTTAAGACGCATCTCGGGTGATACACCCTCAAAACTTGTATTGAGATTGGTTTATTAATACGGGCCTTAGTGACAATGGGACCATCTCAGGAGCTTATTAAATCATTTTTTTAAATCTGTAAACATTGAAGAAGAAATCGGTAGACATATTATATATAAAAAAAAATGTACAGACGAACATAGAACCTCCTCTTGTTGGAGTCTTCGAATTGATAACGAGCTCCTCTGTATTGAGTCCTGGTGAAAATAATAACTTTTGTTTCAGGTGACAGGCGGCAGAACGTGGCCTCTAATCAACTGCCTCTGTTTCTTCACCGCCATATTCTCCACATTCCTTGATAACGTCACCACTGTGTTACTGATGACACCTGTCACTATTAGGTAATATACCTTATATAATACAATACAATACAATACAATACAATACAATACAATACAATACAATACAATACAATACAATACAATACAATACAATACAATACAATACAATACAATACAATACAATACAATACAATACAATACAATACAATACAATACAATACAATACAATACAATACAATACAATACAATACAATACAATACAATACAATACAATACAATACAATACAATACAATACAATACAATACAATACAATACAATACAATACAATACAATACAATACAATACAATACAATACAATACAATACAATACAATACAATACAATACAATACAATACAATACAATACAATACAATACAATACAATACAATACAATACAATACAATACAATACAATACAATACAATACAATACAATACAATACAATACAATACAATACAATACAATACAATACAATACAATACAATACAATACAATACAATACAATACAATACAATACAATACAATACAATACAATACAATACAATACAATACAATACAATACAATACAATACAATACAATACAATACAATACAATACAATACAATACAATACAATACAATACAATACAATACAATACAATACAATACAATACAATACAATACAATACAATACAATACAATACAATACAATACAATACAATACAATACAATACAATACAATACAATACAATACAATACAATACAATACAATACAATACAATACAATACAATACAATACAATACAATACAATACAATACAATACAATACAATACAATACAATACAATACAATACAATACAATACAATACAATACAATACAATACAATACAATACAATACAATACAATACAATACAATACAATACAATACAATACAATACAATACAATACAATACAATACAATACAATACAATACAATACAATACAATACAATACAATACAATACAATACAATACAATACAATACAATACAATACAATACAATACAATACAATACAATACAATACAATACAATACAATACAATACAATACAATACAATACAATACAATACAATACAATACAATACAATACAATACAATACAATACAATACAATACAATACAATACAATACAATACAATACAATACAATACAATACAATACAATACAATACAATACAATACAATACAATACAATACAATACAATACAATACAATACAATACAATACAATACAATACAATACAATACAATACAATACAATACAATACAATACAATACAATACAATACAATACAATACAATACAATACAATACAATACAATACAATACAATACAATACAATACAATACAATACAATACAATACAATACAATACAATACAATACAATACAATACAATACAATACAATACAATACAATACAATACAATACAATACAATACAATACAATACAATACAATACAATACAATACAATACAATATAATATAATATAAAATGATATGATATGATATATTAGACATTGGAATCTTCAAGAAACGAGCCTACACCTTCCTCAAAGGCCGGCAACGCATCTGTGACCCTTTTGTCCATGAGCGGCGGTGATTGCTTTCCATCAGGTGACCCGCATGCTCGTTTGCCACCCTCTCATATATAAAAAAAATATATAACCAAACAGAGGAATGAAGAACTCCGTAGAAGATCAGGCCTAGCCCAGCGGATTAGTAAGTAGAAGTAACATTGGGCATCTACGACATAGAACTTTCTAGAGTGGTGACCACGTAAAGGCAAGCGCAGCATGAGACATCCACCTACGAGGTGGACAGATGACGGCCACCACTGCCTGCTTAGAACTAACAATTTCTTTACAGTTTTCATACAAACTGCATTCGACTACATGTAAAAAATTATACGATACCTCTCTCTTGAATTTAAGAGCTATGCTCTTGTCGGTGGAGTCCTTTCTACATTCTGTATTTCCGCCTTTTCTTTGACTTCCTGATACGATACTTAGGCATCTTAATTATTAATACTGGGCTGTTATACATGATTAATGGAAGCGCGAATATGTCAAAAAAAATATAGCATCATTTAGGAAAAATTGTGATAAACATGATGTCAATACAAGAAATAAAGATAAACTTGCAGGTCACATAAGTCGCCTCCACAAAGTCAGTAATTCATTCAAAGGGTTATGCATACGCTTTCTCAATAAAGTTCCTGTTGATATACAAAATCTTCCTTTCAATAAATTTAAAGATACTATAAAACAGAAACTTATTAAGAAAGCATATTATAAAATATCAGATTATTTAGATGATAAACATTCATGGACATAACAAACCCGTTCGCATATCCAGACTATTTCACAATTAATAATGAAACATTATAATATAAAATAATAATTAATAATTTTGTGATATAAAAATCTTTTTTTTTTTTTAAAAGAGCAACTTCTGGAATTTCTTGCTTGTTCTTCTCAGGGGAAAATTGCCTTTTGAACAAGCAGTAGCTTTAAAAATGTAAAATCTGACTATTATAAGTGTACCCTGTGTACCTACGAAATAAAGCATTTTTGATTTGATTTGATTTGCGATGGCTAGTTAAGCTAAATCACCAGCAGTTCTCGGAAATGATCTAGCTACCTAGTATATTCTAGTTAAACCATGATGACTGGATGGTACAACTTAAATAGCCAGCATGCTGCCATGAATCAAATAAAATAGCCCTGTAAGTACAAAATAAAGAATTTCTTGACATGGTCTTTGAATTTGTATCTACTCTTTCAGGCTCTGTGAGGTGATGCAGCTGAACCCAGTGCCTGTTTTGATGTCGATGGTCATCTTCAGCAATGTTGGGGGAGCTGCCACTCCTGTGGGTGACCCTCCAAACGTAATCATCGCAAGCCACCCCTCGATTTTACAAGCGGTAAGTTGAAGACAGGTCGGGAGGAAACACTCACTTTTTTTTTAATTATTAGGGACAATAAACAGTTTTACAATGTGTATACTAACAATATTATTAACAAACAAGTATAGATGATTGCAAAACCAGCAGCATTATCCACAAATTACTAACAACTCAGTACTAACTCAGTTCAACGTCGCGCAGTCCGAATTGTCGGCCAAGAGAGTCTCACTGACCGACTGGATCCCCCTGGCGTTGCGAAGAGACGTCGCGTCCCTCTGCATTCTCTATCGCATATTTCATGCGGGAGTGTTCTGAAGAACTGTTCGAGCTAATACCCGCTGCTCAATTAAACCGATACACTTCTCGCCGAAATTTAAATTTCCATCCACTTCACCTGGATGAGTGGACCACTGTACGTTTCTCAAGAAACTTCTTACCACGTACGACCACCCTGTGGAACGGACTTCCTGCAGCGGTATTCCCGAACGAGTACGACATTGGAACCTTCATGAAACGAGCCTACACCTTCCTCAAAGGCCGGCAACGCATCTGTGACCCTTTTGGTGTTGCGGGTATCCATGGGCGGCGGTGATTGCTTTCCATCAGGTGACCCGCATGCTCGTTTGCCGCCCTCTCATATAAAAAAAAAAACTAAGTACAAGACTAAAGGAATAACTAAACTGAAATAAACAACGCAATCTCTGCCTGTTATATACTTGAAATAGTATCAGATGTAGTCGAAGAAGCTACAGTTTAAATATAAGGAATATAATATGTAGAAATAGTTGTGTCGCGGTTCTGCGAGCGCTCAGCTGCTGTAGGAAGATGTACGTATTGGGCGCCGTAGAGAGAGGATGAGGTTTAGGGTCGTAGGTTTCTGGCCCCTACCAGGACTGCAGCCACTGATGAACGGTGAAGAAGAAGGTGAAGGACAGGAAGAAGGTATGGCACTTGTAAAACTTAATAATGATATAATAATTTAAAGAAAGAAATAAAAGGAAAAAGGAAAGAATAGTTTAGTTCGCAAGCTGAGTCAAGACTGCCTAGTTTTTGAAAATAATTTAGAATTCAGAATTTTGAATAATGTTCCAAAAAAGAAAACGCCAAAGAGATTACCGAAAAGAAGACAGAATTTAGAAGAGGTTGTACACCTCGTTACAGTTGATGACAGCATAGTGTAGATGACAGCCATTTAAAATTTATTAAAGTTGTACATTTTGTAAACAAACACATGTCTGCAAAAAAAGGAAGAAGGAAATATATACGGTGACCTTTGTTTATTTACTTGTTTAATTATTTAAGTAATTAATTATCTATTTACTTAAATTGTTTTTGCCCAAGCGTCATTTTGATTTTGAACAGCTGACCCACCGTTCCCAGCGGTATCATGGCACGGCCTAGGGCAGAAATTCATTAATCCATTATCATTATTTTCCACAGAATATAAACTTCACAACCTTCACACTTCACATGAGCGTCGGGATCATTCTAGTAGCCGTGCAGACATACTTTCAGCTCCGGTACATGTTCAGGGATATGAATAAGCTGAGGCATAGCGTCCCGAGGGATATTGTGGGTAAGTAAATCAATTAGTTGTTTTATAAAACCTACTTAAACTTACCTAACCGTAACTTGGTCATTCAAGGTTAACATTTTAACAACAAACAAAACTAAAGGTCAAATATGTCACCCAGACCTCTCATCTGTGACTTACATCAATAACACACTGGCCGCGTTACCTCACTGGACAGTCAGACTGGAACATTGAGCGAAAGTCAAAGTTAGTCAAAAAATATTTATTTCGTAGGATAAAGATTATCACTTGAAAACGTCACATTATTTATCTTAATATTATAATTATTGACATTATTGCTCATTCGCAAAGCAGATTCCCGAGACGAGCAAGAAACTGTGGGTAGTCGTATGCAAAGTACGGGTCAGTAGATCGCATGAGGCCAGGACTAATCTGGTAGAGAGGTCATGGATGAGTTGTATCAGCAGCAAGCGCTACAAACTTTAGCGTTATAAGAATAAGAAAACTTTATTTGATCCATTTAGCGACACTTATACAATACATTTAGTTGTTAACTATGTACTATATAACACAACATAGAAATGTGGAACTTAATATAAGTAGGTATGCATTGGCTAGTTTTCGGTGTCGCAAAGTGACATCAAATCAAGTCCCCATCTCAGCATTTGTTGTAGTCGAGAGAAGAAGAACGACTACAACGCTGGTTTTCAGTGGAGCCTAAGGTGAGATCACGGACGCTCATGGGACACACACAAATAATGAGTACCTAAGACCCTGTATATTTCATACACATCATATATAATACCATATATACGAATGATAGGTGTACTTTAGATATACTATAATTATTAATAAAGTCGTATGCACACGTGGCACAAATGCACCGACCGTTAGCCTTTTATCGATTGTAGGTGATTTGACTAACATAAAATTGTTTGCAATACTTTTGAGTATCGGAAGCTTGACATTGTTTTCCCCTGTTAAAGCTTTGCTTATGAGATATATGATTGTCCCCTTCAATATTATGATGACCCACACCTCTGAAGATAGGGGACACTACCTTCGAAGTTGTCGACAAGTACGTATACCTGGGACAAACTGGGGTAAATCCAACTGCGAGAAGGAGGTCAATCGTCGAATCCAGCTTGGGTGGGCAGCATTTGGGAAGCTAACGAGTAACATCTTCTCGTCCCATATACCGCAATGTCGCAAGACGAGTCTTTGATCAGTGTGTTGCCAGTGATGATATATGGGCCTCATAAGAAGACTCAAGGTCACATACAATGGAGAGAGCTATGCTCGGAGAAATGAGAAGATAAGCAGGAGGACCGAAGTGACCGATATAGCCCGAAGAATAGGAATTAGTAGGGACACATAGCTCGGCAGACCGACGGCCGTTGGGGCGGAAAGGTTCTCAAGTGGCGACCACGCACCGGAAGACGCAGCATGGGCAGGCCCCCCACGAGGTGGACCGACGATCGATTTGGTAAAGATCGGGGGAAGCCGCTGGATGCAGGCAGCTCAGGATCGATCGTTGTGGAGATCTTTGGGGGAGGCCTTTGTCCAGCAGAGGACGTATTTCGGCTGATATGATGATGAAGATGAAGTATCATGGTTAAATTTCGGTTTTATGTTGAATATTACAGAAATGCGTCATGAAATCGCGGTGTGGCGGCGAGCGGCCGGCTCCTTGTCATCCTACTCCAGAGATGAGGACATCGTGAGGAGGGCCATAGAGAAGAAGGTAAGTCACCTGCCTTACACCTATGGCCTGAACCGATACGAAACGACAAACAGTCACCTGATGTATGTGGTGCCAGTTACCCAAAAAACATTTTATTTATTTAACACTTTATTGCATATGTAAGTATACAAACATACATTGAACAAACATAGGACAGAAATTACAATACACAAAAGGCGAGCTTATCTCTGTAAGAGATTTCTTCCAGCAAACCCTCGGAAGGAAAAATGAAATTAAAGTATTTTATTGCAGACAAAGAGCGATACTTACAAATATAGAACAATACATTAACAAAACATCACTGTTATAGGAACACAATTGACAAAAGATAAAACATTGAGATTTATAGCAATAATGGTTTGAATATAGGACTATTTTATAAGACAAAAAATATATAGATATTAAACACAATAAACATATAACATAATATAGATTTGCACGTTTTAACGGCGATGGGTTCACCCCCTGTCACGTGTGCTGTTTATTTATTTATAATTTTATTGCACACGAGTACACATAAAAGTCAAATACATACTAGATACAGGATGTACAAAAGGCACTAGCTTATCTTTAAAAAGAGATTTCTTCCAGCAAGACCCTGTAAATGTGAAGGAAAACAGGTTCGATAGGATAAACATACATACCTACGTGCATTGAGAAAAAAGTGTCAATAATCAACTTAAAATATAATAAAATAAATACCTATTTAATATTAAATAAAATACGTACGTGTTTTAATTATAAAATAAATGAGGAATGCCTGTATCTTTTTAACAAATAAATATATACTATGTATAAATTTCATTGTAGAAATAAGCAGAACCTGTTGTGTCGCCTCTATTATGTTGTATGTGTATGTTTTTTTTTCTTGTGTGCAATAAATGATAAATAAATAAAATACTTACATATAATATATACATACACTAAACATACAAGTCTGTCTATATTTTTATATCTTAAATATTTGTACGCCCTAACGGGCAGATTTTGTTGGACTACTTACCTATCTACAAAATAAGACCTTTATCTGTATACCCAAAATCAAACAAATAAATAATTTTCATTCTTTCTGTCATATAAACCTACATAATATTATTATGCATATGAAAAAAAATTCTATTTCTAAATGCATACAATCCAGGACTTTTCGTCAAAAGCCAAGGTCAAATAATTCGTTTATTGCCCGTGGTCCGATCGCCGAGTTCTACTGGTCGATCCATGGGCAATTGTTTTTGCCTGTGGTTCTATCAATCGGACCACGGGCAAATCAAATTGCCCATAGTCCTATCAGTAGTACTAAGGGCAACTTCGTTTACCCGTAGTTCTATTAAAGTAATTAGCTGCCAGCGATCCCAATACATACAATGCTTAATATTTTTTAATTTCTATCTGGATTCTTTACCTTTCAGGTCGAGAAGTTGCATACAACCTTAATGAAGAAGGAAGCAGGCGGTGGAACATCCAAAACAGATCCAATGTTCTGTTCAACGCTAGCTCAGATGAAACAAAAGGTAAGAGTCTGACTTCCATAGATTTTTTTTATACACAACGGGTTAGCACTTGACCTCAATCACACCTGATGTTAAGTGAAGATGAGACCGAAGGTGGTAGCGTACTGACCCTTAAACCCCATCTTATTTGGGGGACTATATCAGGGGACCAATCGCGCTATTTTACCATGGGTTTACCGTTCGAACGCAACGTTTTTGGTTTTGGTTTAGCTTTAGTTTAGCTAATGTAAAAAATGGTATTGCTGTTTTTTTGTGAACGATAATATCGTTGACGTTACCAAAGTAAAACCAAACCCAAAATCTTTAGAGCTAACTAAAAAAAGCTATTAAAAAAAACTAGGTTAATTTCAGTTCAAGTGATTAGCGCGATACGAAATGTGCGTAACGTAACGTTTTTGATTATGGTTTAGCTTTGGTAACACCGTTGAAACTTAGCGCGATCGGCCCCCAGTTGTCTTCTGCATGCTGAATTATTTTGTAAAAACTTTTTTTTTATGCACAATGGGTTAGTACTTGACGTCAATCACACCTGATGTTAAGTGAAGATGAGGTCGAAGGTGGAAGCGTACTGACCCGGAAACCCCAACACATTTGGGGGACTGGCTATCTTATCTCTGACAACCGGAACACAACTCAATGCTAATAACATTGTTGCTTGGCGGCAGATTTAGATAAGACGGTGGTAGCTAGCCAGGCGGACTATTAAAAAGCCCTACCACCAGCCAACCAAACTTAAAAAATTAGATTTGCTTTCTTTTGTTTCTTTGTCACTGTTTATTATGTTTCGATTTGTTAATTTAGTATCCTCCACATTTTGTAGTTTTCCATTTGTAAGCATCATTTTCGGCAATATAGCTTATAATAGTTCTTCAAAAAAAACATCGTGTCGTATCAAGTGACCTATCATCTTCGGTTCTTCCAGGCGTAATTACTTTGACCGAGTGAAAGAAAAGGTGAATGTCGTGTCGTACGAAGAGGTTAAAACGTGGGCGGAAAGTAGAGAGACGTGGTCATTACTCCACCGACAAGAGCATAGCTCTTAAATTGAAGAGAGAGCTTATAATTTGTTCATTGTAATGTACATGTATGCTGTGAAGTTTGTTGAATAAATAAATAAATAAATATAGAATAAAAATTATCTCGAGCATGACTCCTGTCATGCTCCTCTAACTGGTATCGCAAGACATAATTGAAGATTATGTTGCGATAAAACCAAGGGTAGTTTGCAAAAGATTCATATTTACGTAGTAGCACTCACTTTGGTATAAGCTCCTCTTATAGAACTGTTTTCATTATGCATTTTGGTTTACTCTCGAAAATTCTCGCTAAAGATTTGTCGACAGAAATCTTAAAGTAAAATCTCACGTCGCAATAGTATCGTTGGTTCTTCTGTCCTTTTCGCAAGAACACTGCAATGCTTAACACAAAGCATATATAATTAATTATGGTAACCAAAATGGTAGAAGCTTTGTCTTTCACGACTTTCAACTGTCTTTTCCAGTACCGCATCAGGGATAAGCAGCTGCTAATCAAGTCAGCGGTGTGCGTCACATTCGTCGTGATAGTCTTCTTCCTGCATGCCATCCCAGAACTACGTAAGTAATTTTAATCTAAGACTGTCACATTCACCACTTTCCTGGACAGTTAGGAATCATATCTTCAGGATAACAGTGCAGTAAAGCGTACCTTAACTTCCTGAAGCTTTATGCCTACAGTTTTTTCATATAAATGATATGATTAGGTGAGATACACATGGACGGAGCTCGTTATCAATAGGACACCGTCTACCTTTAGTACGCGTCTGGTAAACCCTATTTTAATAGGAGGAGGTAACTCTCGCTGGGTTATGTTAGCCTGGTAGTAATTTGTCTGGTTTTCAAGGCACATAATACAGTTTCTTGGACTAGCGTTTACTTCAATGACCGCCGTGTCAACTACCACTTCAGACCTGCAGTAGTCGCCTGCAGTTAGTGCAATGGTTAACACTGCCTTGGTGGTAGAAGATGAATCTCGCTTGGTTATGCTAGCCTGGTATCTCATGGAGAAAATGTTCTGATTTCCATGGCTGCAACAGGCCAGCAGGCCAGCATTTTACTGTCAGTAATTGTCGACTGGCATACAGACATGCAGTACGAGCAGTGTAGTGCGCATTTGTTAACCCTAGCTCAGGAGATGACTTCCTCTTAGTTATGCTACCCTGGTAGGGGCACTAAATTTATCCTTGTAAATTTCAGAACGTCTGTCTCTCGGGTGGACAGCATTGCTCGGAGCCCTGCTGCTACTGCTGCTGGCAGAGAGGGATGACTTAGAACCTATACTGGCTCGAGTGGAATGGTCTACGCTGCTCTTCTTTGCTGCGTTATTTGTTTTGATGGAGGTGAGAGTGTTACATTTTTACATTATAAGAATTTGCAGAAATGTCCAAAATTACAAAGATGTCAAATGTCAGAATTTCATTTAAATGTCAAAAAAAAAATCACAAATCCTAGGTAGTTTTTACATTATAAAGTTACATTAGCAATGCTCGATGGGCTCACCCCCTGTCACGTGTGCGTTTCTGTATATTTTATAAGGTGAACCGTAGTTGCTGTTTCAATCATTAATATAGTAATATTTGGAACACCCAAACACTATTATCCAGGCCATGACGTTATATGTACCACATCATCAGTCCGTAAACATCCCACTGCATCCTTCATATTATATCAGATTCTGTTTCGTCCACTTCTCTGCGTGACATCATATCTCTATTGTTGACAGGCCCTGTCGAAGCTTGGTCTGATATCTTGGATCGGCAACATGACAGAAACTTTGATCCTGCAAGTCGGTGAGGAATCTCGTCTCGCCGTCGCCCTTATGTTAATATTATGGGTAAGACAATAATTTATTATAACATGTATGTCGGAGGATGGGCGTGTGGGCGTTGCTAGCGACCGGTACAGTGCCAGTCGCGTGGTAAAGGGTGGCTCGGGCAATGGCGACATTATTGCAAGCTCCTATAGGCGAATCGACAACGTATTCACATTCGATTATGATCATGGAATCCGAGATGCATACTGGTGAAAAGTATACAGATGCACGCCCCTCATGCCATACAAGGGCCCTCGCGTGCAGTCTATGGAATTCAGCTGGAGTAGTCTTCAATTCCTCCTTGCTCAAATTCCATGACCAATTTCTTATTAGTAACGACTCACCGGATTATTCCAAGCGTCGGTGATAGTAGGTAATCACAGTCACTCACGGTCGTTGATGTGTTAGGTGGTGGTCCGACCTCTTTGACGGCTGGCAGCAAAGTCCCCTCCATTTTCGATGTGCAAACCTTAAATTACTGTTACGTCGTCACCGCGCCGCTTCCGGCGACACCAGCGCCACCAAGATTTACTTCCCATTAACCGTGTATTATGATAGTCAGTTCGAACAATGAATTCTATCGCTAATTTATCGCTATCTACGAGATGTACAACTGATCTGAGCCCTAGTAATGCTAACAATTTAGTCAAGTTTTGCTTTGATATAAGATAAGATAAGATAAGATGATTATTTACCAAAAAGGACCATACATTTGTATACGCCCAATCTGCTGTTTTCTAACTAACCCTATGGTTGACTGGAAGAAATCCCTCTTTGGGATAAGTCCGCCGTTGTACTCAATTTATGTATCAATGCAAAATTAATGTATTGCCTTTTTGTACAATAAAGCGTTTACAAACAAACAAACAAACAAATACATAATTATACATTTGCTGTAACATCCACACTAGACTAGGCCTGTATCGTGAATACCACAATTTCCATAGTATAGAAACACTTTCACTGGTCTTTACATTTTATAAGTAACATCTGTTAAATTAGACTTAGGCAGATAGACATGCATGCGGAGCATAAAGGTGGTAGAACTAGCCTTAGATGTAAATAGCACGTTAGAATTTTACAAGTTGCGCGTGCGCATGTGTGTGGGTGTGAGAGCATTTATTTAAGATTTGCAAGCTTCTTCATATTAACAAAAAGAAAGGCAAACTAACTATATTTAGACGACCGATTGGTGTAGTGGATAGTGACCCTGTCAGCGAAACCAACGGTTGCGGGTTCGAATCCCGCGAGGAGTGAATGTTTGTGTGATGAATACGAACATTTATTCTTGAGTCATGGATGTTTATATAAATATTTATGTATGTTTATCCGTTATCTAGTATCCATAGTACAAACTTTGCTTAGTTTGGGACTAGATGATTGTAAGTGTCCGAAATATTTATTTATTTTTATTATTTATTTATAATAGCAATAAATTGTACGAGTGACGAGGACCAGTGTCTCCAATAATTTGGCGAAAAACAAAGAGATAAATAATCTAAATAAATGATAGCCAATACTGATATATTCCCTTCCAGGTATCAGGGTTAGCCTCAGCGTTTGTGGACAACATTCCCCTGACGACGATGATGGTGCGAGTGACCGCCGCGTTAGCAGATCCCAATGGTCTTGGGCTGCCGTTAGCGCCTCTGGCGTGGGCGCTTAGCTTCGGCGCGTGTCTTGGAGGTAATATTTTTCACTCAACATCCGTTTTACAACGATTATGGAGCTATTTACCGTCATGTTGGCAGACCGATAGTCTTGGGCTACCACTGGCGATATTTCGACGCGTGTTTTTAAGGAACTACTTTTAGCCAATAACAACAGCCATTGTTTATTGTACGGTTTATACAATACAATACAAATACTCTTTATTGCGCAAAATAATTTACAATAATTTTTGATGATAACAATAGAACACAATTAGGCGGTTTATGTACCTACACACTGACTTTTTAATTCTAAATTGCATGCTTATTTGTGTAGATCAGAATGATATATTTTAATATTGACATGATGTATATTATACAAACACAAATACATCTCTGACCAAGTAACCTCATATAAGCACTAACCGAACTAATCCAGGTTTTTCAATTTCAATTACGCATAAAGTTACAATCTTATTTAAAAACTATATGAAGCAGGAACGTTGCATTAAGTTAAAGAATGATTAATGCCATATACTATCCTACCAATCTGTTAATAGCCGTGTAAATTTATATAGTGTGCGTTAAGAGTAATATTCTTCGATTTATTTGGATATTTATTTAAGACCGAAGTAAATAAGGTATTTTCTGATTTAGATTTATTTTGAATTAAATAACATGCCCATGAAAGGAATGTCGGGTTGTCCCTTACACGCAGTATACATTCAATGAAACTATCGGCTCGCTCCTCTTTCGGCTTCTAAGGGATATTTTGTATACACGTTGTATACAGGGTGAAATTTAATTCGTGTGATTCCTGTTTACTGGTGACTCCACTCTTGATTAGGAACAACTATTTCCAAGGAACCACAGTCGAATTCGATAAAAAAATTTCAATTAGCTATACACAGTATACCATTCTGAAACCACCTTTAGTATGGAAATCCATACTATATTATACCTGAACCCTATAATAATGATGGAAAACCTTAGGCACGTGATGGTGTCATTGCAAGTACATTGCAATTTGTACGTAGTAGTATTTACATGTCGAGTAAATTAACGTATGACACTCACATATTCTTTCTTTATGTCTTGTTTAAGTATCTGCTGTCTTAAATTCAAGGTTTCGTTATATAAGATAATGTATAAAGGAAATTAAAATTGTAATAGGATTTTTTTTTTGTAAAAGGCATGTGAGGTATTATTTCGACCACGCGGTAGAGGTATGAAAGAGGCAAATTTATTATTAAATGTTCAAGTGCGAAGGTAGAATGTATGGAAATATCGTAAAATGGTTAGTTTAGTTTGGACCGAGCGTTAAGTGAAAGGGACAGACTAATAAAGTAACTATAGTAGTTAGAAAGAGAAAAATAAAACTAAGAGCAATTCGAAGTAAGATGACGCTTAATTAAGTCCCCCAAATAAGAGGGGGTTTCCGCGTCCGTACGTTACCACCTTCGGCCTCATCTTCACTTAACATCAGGTGTGATTGAGGTCAAGTGCTAACCCGTTGTGCATAAAAAAAATTACATTATTATTGGGTTACCTATCCTAATTGTAAGTATTACTTCTCCCAGGTAACGGCACTCTAATCGGCGCGAGTGCGAACGTCGTGTGCGCAGGAGTGGCCGAACAGCACGGCTACAGATTCACCTTCCTCGAGTACTTGAAGATCGGCTTTCCCATCATGATCGGCAATTTACTTGTCGCCTCCGTATATTTATTATTCTGCCATTGTGTATTCGAATGGCACTGAATTTGATAATAACCTTTGAGTAAGTCTAATGTAGTAAACAGCGGGGATTGCGCAGGCAAGATGCACAAATAGGAGACATAATGGTGTATCTACAAAGTGTATCATTAATCACACATATCGTATAACTGACTCACTATACTATACAGTAGTATTACAATAGATACGTGTCAGGTATGGGATAATCGTTTGTAATGAATCAAGATCTGGATACACCATTAGACACGATAAGAAAGATCCCAGCTTCTTAGCTCCTACTCAATTTTAGGTATTCACAGATGTGCTAGATTTAAGATGTGATTTCATGATGGAACTGTGAGATTTAATCTAACATGATATAGTTGCTGTCTCGGCATGCTTGATTGTAAAAGAACGGGAAACGCGTGATATACTTATCACAGTAGACTAAATCAGACGAAGAGTCATCATGAATTTTCACCGAGGGCACTAACTCAATGAGAATTGCTATACAAAGATGGTCAACGATGTGGGATATGATGTCGGGAAGGTTCCCGGCAAGCTTAAGTAAGCAGGTTTTTTAACCTGTGTAACTTAAGCAAAGAATTTGTGATTACCTAGAACGCAAAATGTGATATCGTACGGATTTTATTTATAAAATCAGTGCTTCAAAGGTCAACAATGCTTTTACATATTTTAGTTAATAAACATTAATCAACTGTTATTGCCAGAGAGAGATTACATGTATAAGTAATATTCTTTGATATTGTATCTAGTAAAATGTCCAACGGAACTGCTAATTTACATAGTTGCCTATATTTAAATAGTTAATTTTTAATTGTGTTAACCGAAAATTAGTTCATGTTTCCATCGGGTAGATTTGTTAGAGCTTTACCCAGAAATCGTTATTTCCTTGTATTATTATATATTTTTTTTAATAACCGTATTTTTAATCCCGGGCAATACGATAATATTAGTAGATACCTTCTTGATTTTTAATGACTATGAATACCGCTATACAGTAGTAAACACCCCTCCGATATCAAGCTCTTACGAAAAACATTAATCAGGGATACAAGTAACTAGAAAATATGCTACAAGAATAAAAACAGGAAAATTAAATATAGGAAAACAAAACAGCAAAAGGAGGAAAAATGCCAGTG
Source organism: Oegoconia quadripuncta (assembly GCA_949316235.1). Lineage (NCBI taxonomy): Eukaryota > Metazoa > Arthropoda > Insecta > Lepidoptera > Autostichidae > Oegoconia > Oegoconia quadripuncta. The sequence goes on from OX438749.1 coordinate 27,254,474, forward strand.
AAACAAAAAGTGCCTTACAGTATTGTAAAAGTCAGTAATTCGTGTTAGGATGTAGAGGAGAATGTAGAATGGATTTGAAGTGATTATGAAACAAATATTATTTATTTACAAAAAATATAAGTAGGACCAGGTGTATTTTCTTTGTGATAGCTCGAGAAAGGAATAGGAGATCCTCGAACGTGAAAACATTTAGTAATTTGAAACTAGTGATTATTTTGTGTGTAGTTTACCAAAATTCATATTTAGGCGAAAGTGACTTCTCTGGGAGGTAGGACTTGTACGTGTTCCAGCATCAGGGAGTACTTTAGTTTTACAGCAAGGTGCATAGTAAGGGCTATTATCGTGATTATGTACCTCGGATATAACCCAGAATGGCCCTCTGGTCCACCATTTTGCCAAATACGTGGATGCACCCAAACAAAACGTGCCTTAAGGGAGGACGAAAAACAATGTCCCGTATCCATCAATCTTCTGCAATTCTTTATCCCTGATAAAAAGAAAATAAACTAAAAATGGAATAATTTCATCGTAAGACTTACATTCGTTAAATAGAAACGTTAAAGGAATATGGAGGACATAGTACTTTGGTGTTCATTTAGATCCCTGCTCTACTATAATAAACAGTCTCTTGTCAGGTTTTTTGTAGTGCGTATATCAAAGCAAGTGACCAGTGCCGAACGGAATTTTTGTGTCATGGCGGTCATAAAGGTGGTTTTAATTAATGATATAAAGTCAAACTAAAAATATCTCCATTTTGTAGGTACACAGGGTACACTTCAAATAGCTAGTTTTTACATTACTTTAGGCTACTGTTTGTTCAGAGAGGAATAAGGAAGAAACTCGAAGGGTTGCTCTATTCAAAATATTACAAAAGTATAATTTATTTAATGATTAGATTGTGAAATAGCCTGCACTGTTAGCATGACATGTGCTATAAACGATATGTCGCGCGAGATAATATTTGTCCTGTTCATTCGCTTGGACGAAATATACAACTATCCCACTCTCCTACATAGCGTGCGAGAACCGATGTCATGCTACGCAGGCTGGTATGCGAACTATTCGGTTACCTTTTCTACTATCTACAATCGATCATGCGTCAAGCTATAAATAGACCATCAAGTGAGATTGTGGTCAAACGCGTATCCAGTTAATCATAAAAAAATTCACAGTCTATTATAACACGTACGGAAACATTAAAACAACCTTTACATTAAGTCAGTAGAGCCGAGGTAATGAAAGGTTGACCTGGAATTTTCTTAAAGTTATTTTTTAAGCTGTTTATTTATTTATATATATAATGAGACACACAACATGTAAATATTACAACTCACAATAACAAATAGGTTATTCCTCTATGGTTCAAGTAAGATCTGGCGCGTTATTCGGTAAAATATCGTCATCGATAGCAACGTCCAATGAGAAAAGTCATATTGCCGAGCGAGTGATCCGCCAACCAATCACAAGTCAGAACGTAATCGACGACGATATCGATGGAGATACACAATAGCCCCGCAGGTCTGATATATGTGCCAATAATAGGTGTGTACAACACTCAAGAGAGATATATACAATATAATTATATAATATAATTATGTTATTACGAGTAACAGTTACAATAAATTAATGTAATTGAAAACAACACAACAATCTATAAATTTGCTTCCTCAAATATTTCGCTGTTAAAGGCTAATATATCATAACTTTATAATCGTGATAGTAGTTGGTTAAATCTAAATAAATATAAATAAATATCATTGTATCTACATACACACAGCGCCATCTAGTTATACACTAAGCAACTAGGTTTGTATAATGGTTACCAGATGGATGATTGATATACTACACAAATTTTTCAAGCCGTTTAGGCTAAAGGAGGTAACATAGATGTCTACATACATACTTAAGGAAGTATGTATGTAGACATCTATGTTACCTCCTTACCTAAGGGCAGTTGAGTAAAAATAAACAAATAAATTTATTATTTGTTTATTTTTACTAAACACTAAACAAATAAAGTCGTTAAAACAAAAAATGCTTAAAGTATTAAAACTTTTTTCTCCTCCTGTAGTTAGTAATAAAATAACACATGAAGTTTTTTTTGAATATGCCGCGTTTTTTCAGGTCATGCTTTTGCTGGCCAGACTAATGTTTATGATACCACGACGTGACTAATGAGGTGCAGTTAAACTGAGCATTTTCTCAATGTTCTGACAAACAGCTCTCTCTACGAATGGTCTAGGGCAGGGATGGGCAAACTTATTTCATGAGGGGCTGGAAAACGTAGAAAATTAGCGAAGGGCCTTCTTAACTACAATAAAAAATCCATTCAGGTTTGAATTTTTATTATAAATGTTAAAGTTAACTTATAAAGAAAGGTCTAGGTTGTAGTCTGTGGTTAGTACGTAGTACGGAACTATACATGACAATCAAGAATTAAAGTAAACGTGAACCCTGTCCATGTTCCATACGATTTCACAACAGGGCAATTTGACGTTTGTGACTGCCATCTTGAACTTAGAATGCGTCTCTGATTGTCATTCTAAATCTGTGGTAAAATGTCTTTTCATTATTTTGTTATTAAGCAACTTTGTATAGATATTAGAACAAAATAAATTATTTTCGATATATTCTAGAAAAAGTGTTATGTCGGTTCCACCCTGTATACGAGTGATATGTGCGTATGCGCAAATGTAAGATTAAAATTTTAAACTAAGTCCGAATGGGAAACAATTTTTATTTTTTTCTAATTGTATATTTTGTATGTAGTAATTAATTTTTACATTTATTAATTTAAAAAATATTATAAGTACAGTATTTAGTTTAAAATTAATGTGATTAAAACTGTAAAATTAGGATCATTTAATACTAAATAAAAATGTATTGTTTTAATGTAGGTAGGTGTCAAAAATAAAATGTGAATAATAGCTATTTTTATGTACTTAAAGATATTAAGGGGGTTTATTCCGGCCAGTTATTTATAATTAGCTTTTAGTCCTTTCGATTGCAGGTCAAAGCAATATTTTTGATTTATGTTGTATTTATAAAGAAATCTCTATTTACCCAATAAGAGCTCTGTGGTCTCTGCCTACAAGCGTGACTTCATATTAGGGCGCCACTGGTCGGAATAAACCCTCTTAAATAATTTATTCAAATATTATTTTATTACGAATATGTTGAAATAAAATGTTATGTACGTATACCATATCTATTTTTTAATTTTTTTCCCGACTAGGTACTACAAACCCAGAAGGAAGATACGAGGGTGGTCCCAGAAGTAGCCGACCCTGTGAGCCGACCTAACCAAGAAAAATCAAAATAAATGGGATAAACTATATTTATATCTCTACATAGCTTCCTTGTAGCTCGATACACTTTTCCCAGCGGTGCTCTATAGCTTCAATGCCACGTCTATAGGAGGAATCGTCGAACTCTTCAAAATAGCCATTAACCAAAGACTCAACCTCTATGTTGCTTGAAAATCTTTTCCCGCTGAGCCATTTTTTTAGGTTTGGGAACAGAAAATATTCTGACGGGGCCAAATCTGGTGAATAAGGTGCATAGGGAAGCAATTCAAATTTTAAGTCTTTGATTTTAGCCATTACAATGCCGGATGTGTGGACTGGAGCGTTGTCTTGATGAAACAAAACGTTTTTCTTTGACAAGTGAGGCCGTTTTTTCTTTATTTCTTCACTCAAACGCTGCAATAAGTTCGCATAATACTCGCCATTAATGGTTTTTCCTTTTGGAAGATAATCTATAAAAATTATGCCACGCGCGTCCCAGAAAACTGAAGCCATGACTTTTCCTGCCGATGGAACTGTTTTTGCCTTCTTTGGAGCTGATTCTCCTCTTTCAGTCCATTGTTTTGACTGTTCGTTAGTCTCAGGTGTAAAGTGATGAATCCATGTTTCATCCATGGTGATAAATCGACGCAAAAACTCGGCTTTGTTGCTGCGAAATTTTGCTAAACATCCTCACGACGCTGTTTTTGTTCTACTGTCGTAATCGCGGCACCCATCTTGCGCACAGCTTTCTCATGTCCAAGTTTTCTGTTAAAATACGATGGACTGCACTTTTTGAAATGCCTACCATATCTGTCAGTCGACGGTCATCCAGTACCGTTTTGTGGGTTTTTTTTAATATTTCTGGATTAGTCACCTCATTTGGTCGTCCACTGCGATGTTCATCTTGGCAGCTCGAGCGACCGCGCTTGAACTCTGCCATCCAATATTTTATTGTTGTAAATGAAGGAGCAGACTCCCCCAAAGTAGAGTCTAGCTCCACTTTCACTTCCAGTCTCTCTCCAGAATGGTAGCGGTATTTAAAGAGTTAGTACCCCAGGAGGGTACTAGCACTGCTGGAGAATCCCTCATCGCTCAGGCTGCCCTACTTATTCTGGGGTGGACACCTTCCTCAAAGGCCGGCAACGCATCTGTGACCCTTTTGGTGTTGCGGGTGCCCATGGGCGGCGGTAATTGCTTTCCATCAGGTGACCCGCATGCTCGTTTGCCGCCCTCTCATATAAAAAAAAAAAAAAAAAAACTTTGATATTAGTTGGGCTGAGACCTTTCAAATAAAAGTATTGAATTACGTAACGAACACCAATTTTATCCATATGAATGATCGATGAAAACTTTCACTAAATATGCTTCAGAACAAATGCCAAATGACCTAGCGCGTTCGAATTCTAAATTTAAATTTCTTAATGTTCACGCTTCCCAAAAAGAGTATTTAATCAAATAAAAACTGCCAGTAAGTAAGTAAGGTCGGGTATTTATGGTAAGATAAATTTATTTTCTTTAAATGTATTTACTCCAGAGTAGCCTGATGTTACTTTTATGGATTGTTATAAAATATGTTTATCCAATTGTTTTGGAACATAGTGCCACGACCGACTTTTTGTAGGACCGATGATCGGCCGATTTTTTCGTCAAATCTTTTATCACCGATACTAAATTCATTCCGTACTATTATTATAAAAGATACAAGTATTTAAGGGGGAGACCTGGTTACCCGAGATACAGGATTACCTAGTTCGGGCACCAGTTCTCTCCATAACATTGCTGTTGTTACAATACCCTACAATAATTTTAAGAAAGGAGAAACCGTCGTGTGATTCTATCGAAGTTTGTCTTCACTGAGTTTGCCAACCGTCAATATACTAGACGATCTACCCACGTCTACAATGTGGTAAACAAAAAACTATCGATATATTCTATGACCGCTTTCGAATGTAAGAGGACTATTGCCGCATGACTGATAGACTCTCAGCTACAATGACACCGAGGTACTTATGGAAACCATTTCGTAGGAGTGTTTTTAATCCCCAATTTTTGTATAATAAAAAGAAATGTATGTACAAATATACAAACCAGACACTAGTCAGTGGAAGCTGTCGTTCGTCAGCTTCCGATCCCAAGACACTGTCGTAGGGCTGACATAATGACTTATATATCCACACACACATATCACGTATATATATATACACACCCACGCAAATACTTACACACACACACACACACACACACACGCACAAGTACAACTCTGTTTAATAGTATATAAATTACTTTATATTATGAAGACTATTTGTAATTTCTAGTTGCTTTTCTATCTTTATTTTCTTTTTCTTAGAAGGATTTATCTTTAGTATTATGTATACTGTACACCGTGGAAGAGCGGAGACCCCTGGCACAGGTATTCAATTACTTAATAGGGGCTCCATCATCAAATTATTGTATGTAGCATTAAGTTTTTTGAACAATAAATTTAAATTGAAAATTGAGAATACCCACTAAGTTTTTTGTTATGGAAGGAAAAAATAAATAATTTACTTACTTACTTGATCCCCTTCCTCCAAGGTTAAGCCTATGTGCTTATTTTGAATTCAATTAGCTACGTTCCCACTTGCTGAGAGGGAGTAGGAAACTTCTTTTCTACTTCACACCTTTAACTCTTCTTTAATTAGTCTGGGGCCCAAGGTAGCAATAGAGACCGTAGGGTACCGTCTACCTTCAGTAGGCGTCGTGCAGAGTACTGTTGGTCCTGGCTACAGGAGATACAGTGGGAGGAGTATGGAGGCGGGTAATACTACAAAAGGTACAACTAGGTACTTAAAAATGTATAATAAATAAATATCCTTAGACATACACACAGCGCCATCTAGTTCCACAGTAAGCAACTATAGGCTTGTGTTGTGGATACCAGATGGTTGATATACTACATAAATACATTTTTTTTGTAAATAAATACGTATTATAAATGAAAACATCCATAACTCGGGTACACATGTCCGTATTCATCACACAAATATATGCCCCTAGCGGGATTCGAACCCGCGACCATTTGGTATAGTGGTCAGAGTTTCTAACCACTACACCAAACAGGTCGTCAATGTATAAGAATTGCTACTGCCTGTTGGTGATGGTCTTGACTTTGTGACCTTGTGCCCATTTTTCAATTTATACATACACACATAACGTAACGACCTTTATCCCAAATGGGGTGGTCAGAGATATCCCGAACATTAGCGTTTGGGTGTTCCAAACATTTTATATATATTTGGTGCGCTTACACCGATCATCTAGTCCCAAACTAAGCAAAGCTTGTACTATGGATATTAGATAACGGATAAATATACATAAATATTTATAAAACATCCATGACTCGGGAATAAATGTTCGTACTCATCATACAAACATTTACCCCTCGCGGGATTCGAACCCGCAACCGTTGGTTTCGCTGACAGGGTCACTATCCACTACACCAATCGGTCGTCGCAACAAAAGTTTATCGCTTGAAACAACATCCACGGTTCACCAACCAAAATATACAACAATGCACACGTGACAGGGGGCGAGCCCATCGCCATTAACACATTCAAATCTATAGATGTTTTTGATGTAAAGTCCGATAGTCGCCTTTTACGACACCCACGGGAAGAAACGGGTTGGGTCCATAGTTTTGATTGCCGAATTTAATATTAGGTCCTTACCTATGAAATAGGCGTTTTGTATGAAGAATTTCATTAAGACTGTTTGCTCCATACAAACATTTTTTTTTTTTTGGGAACGGCAAATCCACATTTATCTAAACTTTGTGTGTATTATCGGATAACATTAAGTTAAGTATAGGCAGCGTTAATTTTTAAAAGTAACCGCTTTATAAAAGTTTCAGCGAATCTAAGAAATGATTATGGGAAGCACATGAAAAGAGCTCTGTTCAATTTTTTTTTATTATGTGATTTAGCCCAGAAATTAAAAAATATTGCATGTGAAACCTTGAAATAACATTGAATATAGCTTTGAAAATCGCAGGAATTGGTACATTATGATTAACGAAGAAAAAAACTCCAATTTCATAGGTAAAGACCCAATATTTTAATTAATTTCGTAAATAATTGCATTTTCCTTCCATTCCGCTGTAATACATCAATATAGATTCAGTCATGGTTAAAGGACAAATCTATAAAATAATTATAAATAGTTTACATGACTCCAGGAAAACCAAAAAAATAATAACATATCACTAATTTCAGTTGCCTCTTTTCGTTGTACTTGTTTCTGTATAAGTCTGTGAGAGATGAACAATAAATCGTTCGTCACAGTTTCATTTGTCAAAGATAGTCTCACTTTTTAAGGCGATTCGTTTTTATTAGTTGTTTAATATAGCTGTGTTGTCACTAGTGCTTAAAATACTTTCCCTATATCCAAAATTGTGTTAAAAAGTAATTTTCTGCAGCGGTGCCAAGTAAACATTTTTGCGTTCTCGCTTAATTCGGTAGCACGTAAATGCCCCAGAAGTAAGTCATAATTAAGCAACCGAACACGAACATTTTTACATTGACAACGGCTGATCTAATTAATTTTTTGTAGTGTTCTTCAGACTGAGAGAAATGTGCGCATGCAGATATATATTGTGGATTATCATGTACTTTGTTTGTTATTGTGACTGTGCTAATGGTAAGTACATTATTGATTATTTTTAGTATAACCTTGGATAAAAGTGGTATTCTATCTATAGCATGAAATTGGTAAAAAGTTGGTTATTCGTTGGCTGTTAAGTCGAAACTATGATATGACAGAAGACCTGCTAAAAATATTAGCCTAGCCCACTGTCATTCATTCATTACACACCCATCACCTACATGTACTTCTATAACACTTTCTTTTTAATTGTATACTGAGTAATGATATTAAAATGCAGTAAAAGAGACAATAGTGTCGATTCGGATGTACACCAACTAAACTAAAACTAGTTTTGGAGTGGTGCCGTCGCATCGTACTGTTCCCTGGAACCGTAAGATGCGACGGCACCACTACAAAACTGGTTTTAGTTTAGTTGGTGTACATCCAAATCGACACCATTGGTTTCGATTCGGATGTACACCAACTAAACTAAACTAAAACCAGTTTTGGAGTGGTGTCGTCGCATCGTACTGTTCCAGGGAGAAAGGGACAGTACTACTCTAAAACTGGTTTTAGTTTAGTTAGTTAGTTATTAGTGAACGGCTACAACCCACCGACAATTAGATGGCACAGCAATGTTATTTTTTGCATGTGTCTCGACTGTGTAATATTTGTACCTGATTGTTTGTGTCATGAGATGGGTTTCAATAAATTTTTCTTTCTTTCTTTCATACCATAAAAATCTATTTTTGTTCTATGGATTTTTTGTGGCCTTTTATATCGTGTTCTGATACAATAAATTCTACCAGTGACAACGTAGGTAGAGGAAAAATCACGGGAACAGATGATGACTGGGTTTAGAGAAGAGATATATAATTTGGTCGGCTATTCACTGTACCATTTAGAACAAATAATTAAATAGCATTTTAAAAAACAAGAACAATCATAAGGGGGACACAATGGGGGGGGATACAATAGAATAGACAAGACAAATAACGTTACACCACAAGTGATACGAGTATATGGTTTTCTATCGAATTCCAAAATAGATTTTACATAAATATCTACTAGATACTACTAGAGTCAACTAGGATGAAAGAGGTTCTATGCCTTTTACAAATTCAGAATTTTTTATTTTACTGTTTCATAGTGTTTCATACATTTTGTCTATGGGGCGTTGTACTGACTGAAAAAAATGCTGAATTTAAAAATCGGAACAATACTGGTCTGTTCCAATTACACAAAGGCCTTGTTTTGATGGTTTAAATATAAGCTTGTAGATATGGCCACGCGACGAATTTCGTATCTATTATTTTCTTCGTAATACGATTAATACATTCTGTTTGTAATTTACTAAATTCATGCTTCTTTATGTTTCAACTCGACATTTGAGAAAGAAAAGTTTTCTTCCTGGTAATAGGAAAGGCTAAGGAACAAAGCCATACTTCCGCGTGTTCAATATATAATTCTTTATAATTTCTCAGTCGTACTTTTGATGAAACTGTGATGCAATGACAGTTCTTGAACGAAATAGGCGTGTTGATGAGTTGGTGCCATTTTGATTGATTCACCGACCCCGTCCATAAACATTTTTTTTTTCGTTTTATTAACTCCTTTAGGAGAAACCAAATGAAATGAAATGAAATGAAAATCATTTATTCATGTAGGCAATACAATATGCACTTATGAACGTCATTTGTTTTTTAAACTACCACTAGCTCGGAACGCGACCACTACTGAGAAGAGCTAGCGAGAAACTCAGAGGGTTTGTCTCTTTTCAATAAATCATGTACAATCAAGAAAGGTTACAACAATTTTATATATCGTGTAGAGGAGCCGTTTAATCCCATGGATTACTTTCATTAATATAGTCTGAAATTTTGTAATATCCCTTTTTACATAATTTTTGTTTTATAATAAGTTTAAATTTATTAAGCGGAAGATTCCGTATATCCATGGGAACCTTGTTGTAGAAGCGCACACATTGACCTCTGAATGACTTATTAACTTTACTAAGTCTACTGAAAGGTACAGCTAATTGATTTTTGCTCCTTGTATTGACATTATGTCGGTCACAATGTTTCTGGAATGAATATATATTTCTCTTAACATATACAAGATTTTCATATATATATATATTGTGACGAAAATGTTAAAATATTAATTTCTTTAAATATTTGTCTTAATGTATCTCTTGACCTTAATTTATAAATTGCACGAGATCTAAGCCCATACAGCCATGTCTTATTTCTCTTATTTCTTCAATTTATTAGTCAGTCTCAGTCAAAACAAGTAATTCATCGTATACTTGGCGTATACAGAGTCTAGTCACGGTCAAGTCATTCTTCAGTAAAGTGGCAGAATGCTTTACAAAAGATTTTGACGGCTTCTTGTGGGAACTCGAAAGCTTCGTTACGCACTTTAATTTACACTTCCCTTCACTTGTACACCATCACTAACGTTTGCTGCACAATATTCTGCCATTATTAAGCTTCAAAAGTCAGAATGCACAAATTATAAGAATTATAAAGAAAAATGCAACTTCACTCGCCGAGATCCCGCCAAAAAGTCCCGTCCTTAAACAGTAATAACGTTTACATATTGTGTAAAGTTTCCATTCCAAATTTGAAAGATCTGGACTGGTCGTGGTTGTGAGACATACTCGTATATTGCAATTTATGCCCTAGTGCGGACGAGGCTTAGGCCCTTATTTCAGAACGTTGTCCAAGCGTAGATGAGCACTTGAGCATAGTTAGACAGAGATGCCACTATACAAGTTACATAAAGCTGTTCATTTTTAACTGTCCTCAAGCGAAGATCCCTGCTTGAGTAACATTCTGTAATAAATAAAATGCCTAAATGTATCCTATGACACTTGATCTCAAGGCGAATTGAAAACGACAGCTTGCACTGTAAAATCCGTCGCTTATAGGTACTACAAAATGTAACATAGAAAAAGATTGGCAGGCGACCATGTATTTTCAGTACCTACCGCTTAAAAACTCTGCGTTTCTCTAAGTCAAAACTTGGATCTTATTGCTTGGATTAAGTATAACAAAAAGTGTAATTGTAACATATGCCTAGAAGTTGGGAAATATCGTTAAAAAATATACTTAAATTACCTAACCTCAAAACCATCCCCGTTCTTACATCGAAATTCAAGACGTACCGCAGGATATCACCCGCACTTAGTTGACGTGCCATTTATAAGGTTTCTCATGCGCACGGCTAAGGAGTGGAACGCATTACCTCCGTCTGTGTTTCCAATCGCATATAACCCGCAGCTCTTTAAAGTCAGGTTAAATAGGCATCTTCTGGGAAAGCTCGTTCCATCGTAGACCTTATCTCGACATTAGTCCAGATTAAGGTCAAGAGCGATCCCATTCTAATTAAAAAAAAAAAAAAAAAAAAAAAAAAAAAAAAAAAAAAAACACTCCACCTCAAAGTTTATACAAATATATCAAGCAAATAAGAAAAAAAAAACAAAGCTCAGTCACGTAAAGAGTTACAAATAGAGTGAAGCTCGGCGTTTCACTACGTGATCGAATGGCAACACTATCAGCCCAATCTTTTTTTTTAGTTTATTCTCCAACAATGTTGGAAGGCAAAGGGATCAAAGCCCATTCTGCCCAATCCATTTTGAAAAAAACGACGAATCATATTATTATTAAAAATAGATATAATTGCTGTAAATTGTTACAATGGAAACATTGACATTGTGACAGTTGTATGCGTTTTGTTTTTGCAAGCATTGTGCATTTTACTCTCTAAGTCGCTCTATAAAATATCTCCAATGTGTTTTCTTAATTATTTATTACCTCCATGTGCTTAAGGATATTTTAACTTGGTAAATATATATAATAGAAAGATCTATAAATTGAATACAGCCCGTTTACGAAACGTTACCGATTTCCCCGATGTCATAGGGTACCCCAACTGCCAAACCCTTCTTCCTGAGACAGTCGGGTAAAAACATTTCAGCATTAGCAATAGGTACTTAATTCGGAAAATAAATATTCACTACTAAGTTTTTCTTCTATCAAGAATCCGGACAAATTAAAGTGGGAACAACTCGGACAGAAGGCCAAATATCCGGATTTGTTTGGACAAATTCGGACGGTGTCTAACTATATGTACCTGTAATATATCCTCAGACATACACACAGCGCCATCTAGTTCCACATAGAAAGCAACTATAGGCTTGTGTTGTGGATACGTTGATATACTACATAAATACTTTTTTTTTGTAAATAAATACTTATTATAATTAAATGAAAACATCCATAAATCACCTACACATGTCCGTATTTATCACCCAAACATATTCCCCTAGCGAGAAATCGCAACCTTTTGGTATAGTGGCCAGAGTTGTTAACCATTACACCAAACAGGTCGTCGGTCGACACCTATAGTACGTACTTATAACCAGTGTACATACATACCCACATAACATCATGATCGTTATCCCGTGTTCAAGATATCCCAAATATTAGAAGTATAATTTAATGATTGAAACGACATCCACGGTTCACCTTTGAAAATATGCAGAATTGCACAAGTGAGAGGGGGTGAGCCCATCGCCGTTGAAATGTAATCTTACATGTTTTTTGTACATGACGACCGATTGCTGTAGTGGATAGTGACCCTGTCAGCGAAACCAACGGTTGCGGGTTCGAATCTCGCGACGGGTAAATGTTTGTGTGATGAATATGAACATTTATTCCTGAGTCATGGATGTTTATATAAATATTTATGTATGTTTATCCGTTATCTAGTATCCATAGCACAAGCTTTGCTTAGTTTGGGACTAGATGATTGGCGTAAGTGTCCGAAATATTTATTTATTTTTATTTTATTATTTTTTAGTTGAAAGTCACTTAGTCACCTTTTAAGTCACATACGGGAAGAGACTGGTTGGTTCTATTATTATGTGCCGAAACCACTTCGACAAAAATAAGAAGACAGGAGAGCGATTTTTCAGTCGTTCACATTTGAATGTACAAGCGAAAATTACAGATTTTGTAAACATTCGCTTCAGTCGCGTTCACAATGAGTGCATACCCATCTGGTTTAACCGACTTCAAAAGGGAAGAGGTTTCAAAATCGGCCGTTTGTATGTTTTTTTTTAAGCTAATTTTGGCATCGTAATTTTGGAATCGTAAGTTTGGCAATTTAAAAATCACGCATTAATGAATACATTTGGACAAAGACTAAAGACACACACAACGCATAATGCCGGCTCCAAACTATCGTCCAACAGTCCAACACTTCAACATGCCTCTAATAGATAGATGAAGCATTTGTTTCTCCAGTCACATAGGTACATATATTAAACTTTTAGGCACAAAAACACAATAATTAGCCGCTGGACGGATTAAGCTCTCTTAACAACTATCGTTATTACTAATGTTGGCACTTTTTCAGGGTTGGTAGAGATCAAAGGACTGGATCTAAAACGCACAGACAGAACTGTCAACTTTGGGAGTGTTTTCTACAAATATAAATACCACGACACAGAGATTTTAAACTTGACCTGCTCTGAAACCACGGGACGAAGTTCAATCGTTTGGACTAACATAAGTACGAGTGAAGCCACAGACAAACCTTATATTGATCATTTAGCCGTGGAGACTATTTTAAAAGGATGTTACTTTTTTTGGCAGAATCAAAGAAATGGGAAGTAAACAATGCATCAGTGAAAAACCTGATTATCACATTGACAAAAGATAGTGTTGGCAGCCACTTGGACTGTGTTTCACAAGAACGAATTGAACACGGCGCTGTAGATTATGCTTCTGTAAAATTTGAAGAACTAATTTGTAAGAATTTAACTTACTTATTCTATTATTATTTTACGGTCTGTAAATACAAAATTGAAAATATATCTGCCAGCCTCTCGTGGGTATATTATGTCCAGCTACTAAAGGCGAAATGGATATCAGAATGACACTAGGATTTAATAGAACGAGATAATGGTCTGCCACTGATGGAACACGGGCTTGATTCACCTTAAATCTTTAAGGTGACCATTACAGACCATTCGCACAAATTATAACATTCAATTATGTTCATGGAACTTAAGGTGCTTACCGATGATATTTATCTATCTAATAGGTAATGAAAGTCATTCACATTCGTTGATGTTGTAAGTGGGGGTCCGTCTCCTTTGACGGCTGATAGATAGATAGACAGATAAAACGTTTATTAGCATATTACAGAAACACATACAAAAATATTGGACGCAACAATCATTCTGCTTGGTGTTATTCTTACAAAATGTAGCCTTATTTCACAGCAATAAAAATAAAAACAAAAATTTAGTACAACTGTTACAACTTATAATAGAGTTGTATGTGTATCTGTACCACAAATGGGCCATCGCTCAGTGTGGATCCTCACCTATAGCAGTAAGACACTGATTTTCAGCTAGTGCCCTGCGAGAGAAAGCGAGGGTAGGGTACCAGTGCAGAATTTTCAATAACAACCATAAAGTGTGTATGTATTCTATAAAGATCATGTTGTACGGTGGTGTATAGTAATTGTATGGATCATAATGATACTCGTTTAAAACAATAATTGTCAAAAGTGGGTTTAACATAATTAACTAAATCGCGCGAACGAATCAAGACGTCTGTGAGCAGCTACCGCTAAGCTATTCGAAATGTTGCAAATGCTTTCGGAATATTCTTCTTTTGTATTTCTATCAGATGTGCTTTAATTCGTTTCTTAAATTTAGATGTAACGGCTGGTAGCAATATGAGTATTTATTTTCGATGTTCAGCCCTAACATACCTGTAATCGTCACCGCGCCAGTTTCGGCGATACCAGCGCCACCAGGTACATTTCTTGTAGCAAACCGTGTGTTATGATAATCATACGATGGACCAAATTATAAATTCCGTCGTTAATTTAAAGCTGTCTGCGACATATTATTATTTTATAGTAAAATACCGTAAGACATTACCCGCTGAATGCAACTGCTGAGAAAAGTAGGCACCAGCTCTCAAATCGCCGGAAGCGTGGACCGGTCCAATGCATAAATCTTTTATTTAATATTTTAGCGAAGTAGCATTCGTTATTAATTTTCGATTGGATGGGTGACCACAACAAAACCGACGCAAAAGGAGCAATGGTACTCACTTTCACTTTCACTTTTTGTAGTCGTACTAGTCTTTTTTGACATTCATCTTTTTGACACATTTGTGACATTTTGTGACATTGTGACATTTTTAACATTGCTGTCATTTGTGATATTTGAAATTTGTGACATACACACATCAAAAAAAGTTTGCGATCACTTTGAAAAGTCAAAATCTTTTTTTGTTACGGTAGATTATATTACGATTTCTTCTTCTTTTTAGATTCTTTATTTAAAAATACTAATTATAGAATTAGAATATAAAACAATAAAACAGTTCAATTGTTTTTCCATATAAAAAGGCTTTCAGTCCTTGCTTACGCTCATTCAGAGATCTGATTTAGTAAATTTTAACGGATTTTAAATGCTTTTTCATTGAAAGTTGTGATTGAAAAAATGCCAAGAGGATTATCAGAAGATTTACGAGCAAGAATAGTAACTTTGAGAGAAGAAGGATACACCACGAGAGAAATAGCACGCAGAGTTGCTATATCCCAATCCTGTGTCGTGACCACCACAGCGGAAATCGAATTTCGACATTTTTGTCATCTAAGACATTTTTGGAATAATTTCAAAAAGTTATCAAAATCGGTCGGACATTTCAACGGCGGCGATAGGTTCACTCCCTGTCACCGTGCGCATTTCTGTATATTGCAATAAGGGGCGAACCGTGGATGTTGTTTGAAGCATTACTATTACCTATGTATTTATCGGAAAGTCAATATATAATATTACACATTAATACTATTCTAATCTCTATTCTAGTCTATTCTAATATATCTTAAAAAATATATATTCCTGAAATCACAAAGAGACAGGTCTTTCACTTTTAATTGACCTTTTATTGTAACTTTTATATACTACCTGCAAAGCTTGTTTGGGATATCTCAGACCATTTTGGATAAAAGTCCTATGTTGATGGTATGTACGTAAAAAAAATTAAGTGCTAATGAGATTGTGTGGAGAGGAACTTAATTGGCAGTGGGCGGGGCGCACATTGCTCGTAGGACCGACGGCTGTTGGGGCGGACACACACACACACACACACACACACACACATACACACACACACACACACACACACACACACACACACACACACACACACACACACACACACACACACACACACACACACACACACACACACACGCACACGCACATACACGCACACACACACACACACGCGCGCACACACACACACGCACACACGCACGCACGCCCACACACACACACACCTATACTGACACTTACTGGTAATTTTTGTTAATTGTTAAATTGTTTTAGGAGGTCTTAGCATCTTCTACAACGCAATGAGGTTCACAGAAGTTGTAGGTTTTATAGCTAAATTAGAATGGTATATACAGGGCGTCCCAAAGTTATGGGACATGAAGGGGAAGTACCTTAAATATCGTAGATAGTGAATTTTGCTCAAAGAAGACTTTATGTTATTTTTAAAAGTTAGTAATTCTGCATTCATAGATTTTCTAAAAATTATTTGCTTCGGCTGGGAATCGAACCGACTCAAATGTGAAAAAAAAAACACCCTACTTTTATGATGCCAATCGAAAGAATAGCTAAAAAATAATAACTCTGCCTAAGTAACATAGTATTTTAAAAGAAAGGAACAACATAAAATGATTGAGTCAAATTTCAAGAAAGTTATTTATTGCCGACGACGTTCGAAAAGTAGCGATATTATCATTCCAAAGATAGCATTGATTATTCGTAAATAAGTACCCACTTCATAAAATAGGTACTAACATAGTTTTCCTTATTATAAGTGCACGTGTAGATGAAATGATAAAACTTGTATTTCAATACGTCCTCTGTAAGCTAGACAGAAGGCAAATTAAAAACAAAAATAAATAATTTATAATTTGAAAATGGAACAGTTTATGACAGCGTTTGTTTGAATGCATACTTTTTAAGATATTTTAAAAAGAAGTGATATTTTTAAATGTTGTTCTTAAATTTGAAAATGGAACAGTATGTGCGAGCGTTTGTTTTTCGGATATTGATCTGTTTAGTCTCAATTCACTTACACAAGTGTTATTGTGTTAATTTATTGCGAACATGGCATATCAAGTAAGTTTTGATCTAATGGAAGCATATTTTTTGAACGATAAAGATATCTCTAGAAGTTTGCGGTGGTATGGCGTAAAATATCCTGATAGACAAATACCGTCTCGTAAAGTTTTGAAAAGGCTTGTGAACAATTTGAAAACTCTGGGACGTTTCGATAAACGCCCAAGAGAACCACAGCAAGAAAACCATACGATCAACGACGAAGAACTTGGTATTTTAATTTACTTTTCGGCTTTTCCGAAAGCATCGGTGAGAGAAGGAGAACATGAAATTGGAGTTTCAAAAAGTAAAATACACCGTGTATTAAAAAAACACGGTTTTAAGAGTTATGTTGAAGGACGATTGGTTCAAAAATTACTTCCGGGCGATACAGAAAGGAGAAAAAATTTCTGTCTTGATATCCAGGCACGATTGCTCGAAGATCCAAATTTTTTGGATAATATTATTTGGACAGACGAATCTAACTTTAGCAATAACGGTATGTATAACCGCAACAATAATCGTATTTGGTCTAAAGAAAATCCCCTACGAGTGACTGAAACTAATAACCAAGTGCGTTTTTCACTCAACTGTTGGTGCGGACTTTTAAAAAACCGGGTTTTCTTAATCCATTTTTACCAAGGAACCTTGAACACAGAAAAGTATTTAGGAATACTTCAAATTTTAAGGGATAAGATAAGAAACCATTCCGCGGCGGAGCAAGAAAACTTAATTTTCCAACAAGATGGAGCTCCGGCTCATAATAGTCGGAGAGCAGCAGATTTTCTAAATGAATGTTTTCCTACATGGATTGGTACAAATGGACCGATTAGATGGCCGGCCAGATCCCCGGACCTCACACCATTAGATTTCTTCTTTTGGGGATACGTGAAAGATATGCTATACAAAAAGCGATACGAGAACGTAGGCGAGTTGCAAACAGAATTGTGCCATATCACATCGAGTGTTCACCATAAAATGATTAGAAAATCAACAGGCAGCGGGCTCATTAAAAGATTGGCGATTTGCGTAAGACAAGAGGGATCACATTTTGAGCATTTAATTAATTAATTTACAAAAAAATACCTACTTAATTGACTACGGCAGTTTCATGTATGTTTTTTATTTGATTAAAATGATTAATTTCACGTTGTTCCTTTCTTTTAAAATACTATGTTACTTAGGCAGAGTTATTATTTTTTAGCTATTCTTTCGATTGGCATCATAAAAGTAGGGTGTTTTTTTTTTCACATTTGAGTCGGTTCGATTCCCAGCCGAAGCAAATAATTTTTAGAAAATCTATGAATGCAGAATTACTAACTTTTAAAAATAACATAAAGTCTTCTTTGAGCAAAATTCACTATCTACGATATTTAAGGTACTTCCCCTTCATGTCCCATAACTTTGGGACGCCCTGTATATAAAATATAAATAAATAAATAAGTTAAATATATAAACTTAGTAGTCAGTGAAATGCGGCTCTTGTAATAATGACAATGATAACAATTACATAGATTATTATTATTATTAGTTTTTAAATTTATGTTATTTTTTATTGTCTTGTATTGTTATTTTATAAAGATTTGCACACCTGCTTGCATGTTGGATACATTTACTGGAATTCTTAATTTTATATCTTTAAATTGTACCTATGTATTCTTGCAAATAAATGATTGATTGATTGATTGATTGATAAAAAACACGTATTATAGGTAGGGTTGCCATACGTCCCTTATATACGAGGCTGTCACCGTATTTGACCATCCCGTCCCGTATTACTATATGTCCCGTATTTCGACAAAATACGGAAATAGAATAAAGAGGTGAGGGGCGCGAGCGCAATAGGTAGATGGAGATAATCTCATCAGATCAATACCCATCTGTTAGAAAAGTCATACTACGTGCACGTGCGTGCAAAAGTAGTTAAATATAATAAAACATAGTTCTAAAACCGCGTGTCGGTATTGAATATCTTAGGTTCTAGTTTTAGGCATCAGAAAAGAAAACGTCCCGTATTGACTTCTAGAAGTTATGGCAACCCTAATTATAAGTATTGTTACTGGACTTTGAGTGGAATGTGTATGTGTATGTGGTTCAGGGAATGACGACCCGTTTGGTGTAGCGGATGGAAACTCTGACTGCTATACCAAAGGGTCGTAGGTTCGAATCCCGCTAGGGACATATGTTTGTATGTGAAGACGGACACGTGTAACCGAGTTATGGATGTTTTTCATTTCCAAAAAAAAATGTATTTGTGTAATTTAGCAACTATCTTGGATCCATAATACAAACCTAGTTGCTTAGTGGGGAACTAAATCGCGCTGTCCAACATTATTTATTTATTAATTAGGAACGATAATAATAATCGAAGTATACCAAAACGATTTCCTTTCAACTTTATTGGCACATTTGTAACACAGTAACAGTTAGTACTCACAATTTTTTTTTTATTAAACTGTGACATTTGCTAATATGCAAGGTCATCGCCGGCTCGAATCTCGCTTAGGGCATTGCATGGGAAAAATTTTTACTCTCATCGCTTCGTAATGGATATTGAATGTAAATGAATTTTGTAGGCGCCTTACGTTTCTTTACTCATGTGTACGTCGCGTACGCGACGCAGCGGCTAGTTGACACGCACACATGCGCCTTATGCTTGTAGTAGTTTACCAACGAAGGCACGGTTGTATGAAGCTTTGTCTCTGTTCCGTTTCTTTACTCATGTGCCTTATGCTTGTAGTAGTCCGAATCGTAAACCCAATGTTGTTTACATTGAGCCACGGAGGCGGTTAAAAAAATTACATATACATACAAAGTTTCATTTCGATACGACAATTAGATGTAAGTTTAAATTAACTTTTAAGATTTGATTACATTGTTAGTTACAAGTGAACCTAATGAAAAGGAATGATTGTATTCTCAATAATTTAAAATAATGTTTCCAAAATCATTTGTTACTATGTTTCATCTACAAAAATTTTAAATGTCCCGACACGGGGTCTCGGCGAAATTATGGCAACCCTAGTCATGTACGAGAGATTCTTTTTATTTCCTGATTTCAGCAAAACTTTCTCATGATGGTGTTATTGGGCATAATGATTTGGATACACACACTTTAAAGGGTTTATTTTTTTCAGATAATCGAGATGACAAACGATGTGAAATTAAGAAATGTAAGTACTAATTGTTAACTCAAGCTCATGGTTATAAGCAGTAATAAAAACCTGTAGCTAATAACAAAATGTTATTTAACTAATATTATAATTGCGAAAGTTTGGATGTTCGTCTGTTTGTTGAATGATGAACGAATTTTTGTGTTTAGTATTTTTTTTTATGCAGTATACAGAGTGAATTCGAATTCGTGTAATTCCCATTCACTGGTGACGCCACTCCTGATTACGACCAACTTTCCCCAAAGAACCATAGACGCATACAATCAAAAAATTCGATGACCCATACAAAGTACACCATTGTATAACCAACTCTACCACTGTAAGTTTCTCAAGAAACTTCTTACCACGTACGACCACCATGTGGAACGGACTTCCAGCAGCGGTATTCCCGAACGAGTACGACATTGGAACCTTCAAGAAACGAGCCTACACCTTCCTCAAAGGCCGGCAACGCATCTGTGACCCTTTTGGTGTTGCGGATGTCCATGGGCGGCGGTGATTGCTTTCCATCAGGTGACCCGCATGCTCGTTTGCCGCCCTCTCATATATAAAAAAAAAAAAACTTTAGTATGGAAGTCCGACATTTTAGGCTGGTGACTCCACTCCTGATTACGAACAACGTTCCACTAGGAACCATAGACGAATTAAGCCGAATATTATTGGACCTCCATACTAAATGTGCTTGCAGAAAAGTTACTGGGTAATCGAATTTTTTTTGATTGAATTCGACTATGGTTCTTGGGGAAAGTTGTTCCTAATCAGTAATGGAGTCACCAGTAAACAGGAATTACATGATTTCAAATTCACCCTGTATATGTAGAACATACCCTGAATTAAAACCTACGATATTTTTTGTCCCGATAAAGTCCGCCGGAAAAAACAAATTTCCAGACGACTGCTCCGCTGAACACCCAAAGTGTGCCCCTGGTGGTAGAACGGGTAAATTTTGTATGATCTGTAGTGCTCCTTTGGTGGTTTGGTGGAGCACATCTTATGTCATTATATTTATGGTTCCACTTTACTCCTACAAAGGATGGAAATGATAATAATAATGAAAATAATTTAACTTAGAAGGAAGAAAGTTTTGTTTGTTTCAATAAAATACTTAACATTATAGATTTAAAACAAATATTTCAAGTATTTCATTTTAGTTGTCCCGCCAATGTGTTCATAACTTAAAAGTAGCACGACAGGTAACTCAAAAATTTGCCTTCTGAACCACTAAAGGGGCATAACGGAGCATTCGAATTTATCCGTCGTACCCCTGGGGGCACAGTCTGGGTGTTTAGCGGAGCAGTAGCGCAGCCGAGCAGAGCAGAAAGCTAGTAATTAAGTATAATTACGCGGAAACATTTTTTTTTGTCATTGACATTGAGTCATATAAAAAAATAACAGTTTTTATTTTGTGACCTGTGTTATCTAATCTTTTACAAAAATTATGCCTTTCGGCTCGTTCCTTAGCTGAAGTCTTGTGGTGAAGGCTTTTAGTTGATTATTGTAGCTAACTCCTACTGCTGTAAAAATCGCCACCACCTGGAGCCCACCATTAGAAAGAAAGCTTCGCGGCAGACCGAAAAGGAGATGGAGGGATGAGTTGGATAAGTTCCTAACCAACTGGTCGGAGGAGGCCTGCAATAGAGAGCCGTGGAGAGAGAGGAGGGAGGCCTTTGCCCAGCAGTGGGACAGTATGGGCTCCTAATAATAATAATAATAATAATTGTAGCTAACTCTGATTCAACTTGATAGGATTCGTATGGATGTTATAAATATTTAGCAAATTTATTAAAACTTTTGATTTTCAGTAATAGTTGGGTAGCTAGTTACACGAAATTTTAATCCTCGTATTGATAGGGGAGGGGAAGCATCGGTGTCTCAGCGGTTAAGATGCGGTGTCCCAAATTGGGAGATCTGGGGTCGATTCCTAGACAGCCCATGTACCAATGACTTTTTAAAATTAAATTAAAGTACTTATGTGCATTTATCCTACTGCTCTTAAACGATGAAGGAAAACATCGTGTAGGTACTCGGTTTGGTTGGTGGTAGGGCATTTTAAATGTCCGCCTGGCTAGCTACCACCATCTTATCTAAATCTGCCGCCAAGCAGCAATGTTAATAGCATTGTCGTGTTCCGGTTGTCAGAGATAAGATAGCCAGTCCCCCAAATGTGTTGGGGTTTCCGGGTCAGTACGCTTCCATCTTCGACCTCATCTTCACTTAACATCAGGTGTGATTGAGGTCAAGTACCAACCCGTTATGCATAAAAAAAAATGCTCTGAAATAAGATCAGATAAATTTATTTCTCTTAGCCTAATTATATCATACGTACATTTGTAAATATTCTGTGGCGTGCGAGCAACAATATTAATAAATTGTCTAAGAAGTTCGATCTAGATCTTTTTAACACTAATTTTATGTCAGCGAGGCGTCAATTAAATCAACAATTCTTTGATGGCTTAATTTAATTTATAATTCATTTGTTTTTCTTTTTTTTATGGCGATGATTGAATCTGGTATATGTACCGCAAGGGCAAAAAATGTACAAGTGTGATAATGCATGTTATTGAATTATAATTAATGTATTTCTATTTGTGAGGACCTGTAATTGGCTCTCTATTTCCTATAATAGTCTCTGTTAGTGTTATTGCAGCTGTTGGTTTTCCGAATAAATAAATAAAATAAAATGAAATATTTAGTTTGGTTAATTTGGAAATAAAGAAAGAAAGGAAGTACTGAAAGAAAAAGCCTAAAAGGCCTCGCTGATGAGCCTTCACCCACGTCTAGATTAGTGCACGTCACGTTAAGGTTTCCACTGTGGCATGTTTCAGCATTCACCTTCAATGATGACCATCACAGCATAAAGTGGCTTGGAAATGAAAATGAAAAATGCTTGTGCAGGTACATTTACTCAGCGAAGAAAAGCTTGAAAATGGAATGCTCAAAGTCATTAGTTGAATACGAACGACCCCTAAATATATCGATCGAAAGAAATGGTAAGTACAGTCTTATCATCATCATCAACAGTTTTAGACATCCATTCTACTGTTCGGCCACATGCAGCCTCCTCTTACTGCGAGAGGGGTGTGGGTCATAATAATTCAACACGCGGGTCCAATGCAGATAAGTGGATTTGTGTCAGATAGTGGCCGCCTGACAGTCAGTGTAAGCCGCCCCTGTGAGCCACCAACTTGGCTCGACCACTGCCTTTAAATTTAAAACAAATGGGTCCGACAATTTAGCCGACCTACACTCCGAAGCGTAGAAACACTCGTATTAGAATGCCAGCTGTGGTCACCCATCCAAGGACAATCATGGATGAACATTCATTTTAGAACTATACTAGTCATGAATACATGCTAATATTTCAAAGTTAATTAATATTCAAATTTTAACCGCCTCCGTGGCTCAATGTAAACAACATTGGGTTTACGATTCGGAGGTCGCGGGGTCGATCCCCAGCGGGGTACATGTTAAAGTACTCGGTTTAGTTGGTGGTAGGGCATTTTAAATGTCCGCCTGGCTAGCTACCACCATCTTATCTAAAGCTGCCGCTAAACAGCAATGTTAATAGCATTGTTGTGTTCCGGTTGTCTGAGATAAGAGAGCTGTCCCCCAAATGTGTTGGGGTTTCCGGGTCAGTACGCTTTCACATTCGACCTCATCTTCACTTAACATCAGATGTGATTGAGGTCAAGTCCTAATTAGTTGTGCATAAAAAAAATGCGAACGTACGCTAATAATTTGCCGCTTAGTTCGCTTGCGTTCAATCGCAAAATTTGGAACCACGTAAGCGCGCTAGAAGTAAATTATAGTAAGTCGATACGTCCATGCATTAGACGTTTAACCCCTTATCCTTACGTCTAAGGTTTAGCGATCAAACGCAAGCGAGCTAAACTGCAAATTATTGCCGTAAAAATTTTGCATGGATAAGCTGCTGATTTGCGTAAAAAATATGTTGTAATTATTTTTCAGGGCAATTGATTATATCAAAACAATATAATGATACGAAAATGAGTCTAAGAGAAACATTCAACATATCTCCCGAGGACAATGGTACGTGGATCGCGTGCATACTGACGATCGCTTCAGCAACACCTCATAACGAACAACACGTTTTCAATTTAACATTACAATATGTACCGAGAACAACCACAAACAGTAAGTAGCGGCGAGTTTTTAAAGCGCACGGCAGCGCAACCACGACCACAACGCATGATCACGCGCGATATTATATTTTATCGTACGTTTTGAATTCAATGGAATAGAATATAAATTTATTTACACCAAACATAGTAGTAAATGTGGTAATGTCATTACGACAAAATGCATTCAGGTTTCACCACTTTATTGGTAGTCAATTAAGTATTGTAGTTTTGGCAGTCATGATGTTTATGTTATTAAAGTCTATTTGATGTGTCAAATTTTATAAAACTCCTTGAACCAAGGACGTAAGGATGCCTTGAAACTATTTGACATTTTGGCGTTCCAAATTTAAATGTCATTGTTACCCAAGGGAACTTTATACAACTTGAGCTCCCTTGGGCTTTAATAGGGGTTTAAATTGACTTGACATATAATACGTACTATGCAGATGGTGTGTAAATGTCATTACGTCTCTTTGAACGTCAACGACATGTTAAATTCTTTTTCTTCGTGTCAATGTCAAGTTAAAATTGCTTTATTTTGTAAGTACACAGGGTACACTTCAAATAGTCAAATTTTACATTTTTTAAACTACTGCTTCTTCAAAAGAATATTTTCCCCTGAGAAGAACAAGCAAGAAACTTGGGGGGGTTGCTCTTTTAAAAACAGGTTTTTATATTACAAAAATACTTTTATGTTTCATTATTTATTGTGAAATAGCCTGGCATGCCAACCAGCTGGTTATTTCTAGGGATGATTGTAAATAAATAGTCTGATATTTTATGCGTCCAATTATATTTGATTTGCCCAGAAATCAGCCACAACTATGGCGTTGTCTGCAGCCACGCATAGGTCAGCCATGACACAGGTGGAGGATCATTAGGTTTCCTTAATCGCAGTGCATTTGTGACTACCTATGGAATCGCCACTTCTCCTGCTTTACTCTGCAGCGACCGACCTTGGACCTCAGGTTGGACGTCTTCCAGGTCGACCACCGCAGCTTGTGGGGCATCAGGTAGCCTTCCGCCACATTGGTACAATTTCCGTATTTGTACAATTCCTCATTCGTACAATTCCACATTGGTACAATTCCATATTGGTACAATTTCACAGTAGAAAATTATAACATTAATACAAATTGAAATATTATTATCCCCCTTTTACTTCCTTCGGGATAGGTTACCTACCTGAGTTAAAAATAGTAAGTTCTTATAGTTAAAAAATAAGGTAATGTGTCCTTTCAGAAGAATTGGCTATCTCCATTATTTCAAGTACTTTCCCTACATGTGGAATTTGGCCTCTCTTAGCTCACAAAATTCTGGTAGGGCTGGGTATTTTGCATCCCACAGTTGCTCTCTTACTGACCTTGGTTGACTGTCTGTGGCAATAATGGACCATAGAAAGCTTCTACGACAATGTGAATATAACAGGACGACTGCTCCGCTGAACACCCAAAGTGTGGCCCTGGTGGTTATGGGTAAATTTTGTATGATCTGTAGTGCTCTTTTGGTGGTTTGGTGGAGCACATCATGTCATTATATTTATGTTTCCACTTTAACCCTACAAAGGATGGAACACATGATGACCATTTTATTCGCACTCGACTTTGAAGAGTAAAATATTTTCAAAAAGAGGATGACAGATATGAGCCATTTATTTGTCACCGAAATTAACAAAAAATACAAATAAATTTTTCGTAAGAATAACAAATTAAAAACACATTAATTTATAAGTAGAAAAATAATTTAACTTGGAAAGAATGTCCCTCCAATGTGCTCATAACTTAAAAGGAGCACGACAGGGTAACTCAAAAATTTCCCTTCTGAACCACTAAAGGGGCACAACGGAGTATTCGAATTAGGTCTTAGCATACGTGACGTGTTTATTCTCGTGCCGGACGGAACGGGACGATTTTTTGACATCGTTGCATTTAAAAACATAGCAATAAAATACACGTGGCGAGAAACACGGGCGGAACGGGACGGCAATAGAAAAAACATCGTTATGGCATCTTCTTCATCTAATACTACGGCAACCATTGCTAGTTCTTCAAAAGTAAAATCGAACATTTTGTGCTGCAATATGGTTGCAGCACTAGCACGACTATCGTTGAACACCGTCCTGTACGTATGTTTTAAAACCACTTTCACGTTAGGAACTATACCTGTCCCGTCTCCGTTCCGTCCGAGAAATTACCCGTCACGTATGCTAAGACCTTTATCTGTCATACCCCTGGGGGCACAGTCTGAGTGTTTAGCGGAGCAGTCGTCATATAACAGCATGATAATTGAAGGGCTCGTAAAGTTAAGAAGAACTTGAGTGGGCGTTAGCGTTAGATAATTGTCTTCTAAATATTTCCAATAACGATAGAGGAAAACATGTGTAACACGTGCTCAGAAACATCTTGTTGTTTTTGACCAGCACGGGTGAGTATTTCTTATATATAAAAACTTTATTTTTACAATGTTGCTTATTATTGCACACACACACACACACCCAAACACAAATACATTACGCCGTCAATTGCTTAACGTCAAATTAAAAAGGTTATTTTTAAAAGTTTAGGGATTTTTAGGCTGCTAAAGTTATATTATTTATAAGTTTTGTTTTGTTATAGAGGCCTTAAACGATAATTTGTAATAAAAAAAATTAAGCAGTGGTTGAACTTATAAAACCACCAATAATTAAACCACTTTAAAAAAAGTAAAAAGATAAGATTAATAAGCAACCAACAAACAAAATATAATTTACTAGCTTTCTGCCCGCCGCTTCGCCTGCGTGGAGTATATCTTTTTCATGGAAATTCGTTTATCCCGCGGGAACTACTCACTTTCTCGGGATAAAAATATCCTATGTCTTAATTCAGGGTATATTTCACCTAATAGACCATACCAAATTTTATACAAATTGCCGCGATTGAGCAACACACAAATAAACAAACAAAGATCAAGCTTTCATAATATTTTTCATAAACTTTTATAATTTACTGAGATTGCATAAAAATTATAAACATACCTATAACAAGAAAAACAAATAAGAGAACAATTCAATTTGACGACCTTATCGCTAAAAGTCGCTTACACATTTAAGTATAAAATATCATCTGAAAGCGTTTTTACAAGCTTTTATTTAGTTTCACCTGTCCCGTTGTCTGTAATCAAATCTTGCAACTTAAATTTGATCCACTTCCCGGTTTTCGATTGAGCTGAAATTTAGAATGCATATATAAATCGGATGACAATGCAATGTTATTGTGACATAGAGCTGATCTGATGATGGAGCTGGAAGGTGGCCATAGGAACTCCGTAATTAAATGATGCAACCCTATCGAGTTTGAGCTCATTAGATTCGTCTTGACAAGTACTTTGATACTATATGGTAACCAGGGTCTGATGATGGAGCCGGAAGGTGGCCATAGGAACTCCGTAATTAAACGATGCAACCCTATCGAGTTTGAGCTCATTGGATTAGTCTTGACGAGTACTTTGATACTATAATTATGGTAACCAGGGTCTGATGTTGGAGTTGGAAGGTGGCCATAGGAACTCCGTAATTAAACGACGCAACCCCATCGAGTTTGGGCTCATTGTGTAAATTAAATAAAACGAATAAATTTAATATAGCTATCACAATGTAACACGCTTTCATTTATAAATCTCGAATTAAAAATAGAGGTACTAAAAAGTTAAAAATAAAATTAAAGAAAAAAAAACCTTTTTAAAAACAAGCTTTTATTATTTGTTTATAAAATGAACTAAAAAGTTAAAAATAAATTAACTCTAAAAAGAAATATAACACTTTGTAACTTGATTGTAACCTTTAACGACAAATAAGCGTCTTCGTCTAGGACAAAATAATTCCATATTGTACAAATTTATTTAATTTTAACACTAAAACTTTTCACCATACATAATTATTCAATCTCGTCCCCCCTCTTTATCATAGTCCCCATTTATAAATGAAAGCGTGTTACATTTAATACAACACAACATTTTCCTCAAGCTATCACAATGTAACACGCTTTCATTTATAAATGGGGACTATGATAAAGAGGGGGGGACGAGATTGAATAATTATGTATGGTGAAAAGTTTTAGTGTTAAAATTAAATAAATTTGTACAATATGGAATTATTTTGTCCTAGACGAAGACGCTTATTTGTCGTTAAAGGTTACAATCAAGTTACAAAGTGTTATATTTCTTTTTAGAGTTAATTTATTTTTAACTTTTTAGTTCATTTTATAAACAAATAATAAAAGTTTGTTTTTAAAAAGGTTTTTTTTTCTTTAATTTTTATCAGACTGCCCCAGGAAGGAAGAGTACTGTTTTTTGACATCATCTTTAGGTGGCGTCTAAGCGAATTAGACCTTCAACGCGTAAAACGTAAACATAGGCATGTATAAAGTCGAAGCAAGTTATTAAATATATAAATATATAATAAAATTTAATCAAAGAAAATAGAAAAATTTGTTTTGGAATCCTCAAATCTCAATCGAAAGCAACGTGAAATATATTTGATTTCTTTAATAATTATAAAAACAAAATTACGAGACTGGAGCAGTACTATCAGACATAAGAGATAAATGTCTAATGGATATCGAGTTGCCATAATTTACTTCTAACGCGCTTACGTGGTACCAAATATAACGATCGATCGCAAGCGAACGCTGAAGGATAATTTAAAAATTGTAATATTTTAAATCAAAACGACTTTTTACGTGGTAGCTACGACTGCTGATCATTACTGCGGGTAGTACCTAGATAGACAAAGAATACACTAGCACAACATATATCAAGACTATGAGAGTATTTAGTATTCTCATAAGGTGCATATAAGGTCTTTGGTAGCATTGAACATTTGTGACGAAGAGCGAAGTATTTGGTTTCACTGTCACAGTGCAGATCCAGTCCCCTATAGTAAAATCGATATGGCCGCTTCGCTTCGTAACTGCAATGCCAATAACTTGTACCTAATGTAGGGTATACTTAATGTTAGATGCAAAATCTCCTTTATCGGAATTAAAATATTATCGCAAATGATACACCGGATGTGTTTGTCACCGTAAGGAAAAAAGTAGGGAATATTAGGTAAGTGAAATATAAGTTTTTGGCATAGGTAGTTTAATTTTAACGTTGTGTCATTTGACGGTCGCATTTGTAGCCTATTCCACTTAATAACATTATGAAATTAAATAAAGAAAAGTAGGAGAAAATATGAGTTCCAAAATAAATTATGCATGATTTTCCCTACGAATCCCGCCCGTCGCATCAATCTACGGGAGGCGCTTGCGTTTTTGAAAAAAAAAAAAATTAAACTACTTATGCCAACAACTTCTATTTCACTTACCTAATGTGCTCTATTTTTTTCTTTTCGGTAAAAAAACTCACCTGTATATTGAAAATTGCAAATGCTAATAATGTTTTTTTTTCAGAGTCATTGCTGAGTCGCGTTCGAAGAAGAACCTATTATTCAAGTAAGCTACTTTGATGTTTGTTATTTCAAACTATATGCATACATATTAAGGACACGCCTATTTCCCGTTGGGGTTATCAGAGACCACAGGCTCCCAGTTGCTACGATCTCGACGCATCTCTTTGCTTCATTCTATCTCATTATTCATACACGATTTAGGGTACTCTTGACTTAGCCTGTCCTTAAGAAATCTTTCTTTACATACATACCTACATGCATAAAGTCACGCCTGTTTCCCTTAGAGGTAGACAGAGACCACAGACTTACTATGATCCTGACACATTTAGGGTTTAGGGGACTTGGTCTTTCTGCAAAACTTCCTCGATTGGATCGTGGTACGTTCGCCGTGGTCTTCCCCTACCAACACTACTATCCTCATTAGCTTCGTATATATCTGTTGTTAGTATTCTTTAATTCATCCTCTCCATATGTCGAAACTGTCTTAAGAACCTTTTTCATCTTTGTCACTGCGTCTTCTTTTACACATCATCTCTCTAATATTCCCTATTCCATTTTTCAAAGTCACCTCGCTCGTTCTTTTCAATCATCTCATTGCCAATGCTATTTTACTTTCAATTTTTCATTTGATATAAAAAAACTCCCACAAAAACTAACCAAATCACCACATCTCCATTGGCACTCTTTAACGATAAAATAATAATCGTTTTACACATTTTAATATGTTGATGGCTCTGGAACTGTTCGTATTTATCATTCAAATAAAAATATTTGGTTGTGGTAATATTTTTAGTATTAGGTCCTTACCGTTGGCGTTTTGTATGAAGAATTTCATTAAGACTGTTTTCTCCATACAAACATTTTTGTTTTTTTTTTTGGGAAAGGCAAATCTAAATTTAGCTAAACTTTGTTTGTATTATCGGATAACATTAAGTTAAGTATAGGCAGCGTCAATTTTTAAAAGTAACCGCTTTATAAAAGTTTCAGCGAATCTAAGAAATGATTATGGGAAGCACATGAATAGAGCCCTATTCAATTTTTTTTTATTATGTGCTTTAGCCCAGAAATTAAAAAATATTTCATGTGATACCTTGAAATAATATTCCATTTTTCAAATAAAAAACAAATTTGGATATAGCTTCGAAAATCGCAGGAATTGGTACATATGATTAACGAAGAAAAAGAACTCCAATTTCATAGGTAAAGACCCAATATATACATTAGCTTTGCCAGTGATGACTTACGGCACTGAACCGTTGTCTTTCACTACGGACCTCATAAGAAAGTTTAAAGTCACACAACGTGCTTTGGAGAGGGCGATGCTCGGCGTTTCACTAAGTGATCGAATCTGGAATGAAGAGTTCGTAGACCAACGAAAGTCACTGACAAAGCCCAGTTGATTAGCAAGTTGAAGTGTCAGCGGACAGGGCATACAGCACGAAGAGCTGATGGCCGGTGGGGCATGCACCGCATCCACAAGGTGGACAGATGACCTACCCTCGTACCACGTTAAATATTTACCTTCGATCGCTAATAACTTCCCTTTTAGCTCGCTTTAGTACCACGTAAGCGACTTACAAGTAAGGATAAGGGAATAAACTTCTAACAGATTAGACGATTTACTATAATTTGCTTCGACGGCGCTTACGTGATACCAAATTTAGCGATCGAGCGCAAAAAATTTTACGGGTACGACGACGAATGATGATGATGAATATTTTTAGGGAATAGCGAAGACTTGATGTATAAATTATTGTTCAATGATAAGGAATCCTGGTGCGAGCCATTAGAAGATACATTTCATGAAGTAAAAGATCACACCGTCAAATTCGAAAGCGATTATTATATCAATCACGCATGGTAAGATACAAACGCTTATTCACACTTATTCTAGACTACACACTTACTTACACACTACATACTTATACAAATTCTAGACTAATTTTTAGGGTTCGGTACCTCAAACAGGAACCATTATAGAATGAGTTCCCTACTTCAAATCTAAGGTCGTTTGATCAAATATTACTTGCTCGAACACGTTTACTCGATTATCCATGACATCTAAAGGATCGTGAGCTCTATACTTTGCTACATCAATGCATCAAAGTCCTTAAAAACCATGTGCTCTAACGATCAATATCGAGAAGCATCGGATTGATGACCTTAGTAATGAACCTTTTTTGCAATTTCGGTGGACCACGCTTAGAGTTCATTTTGGCAGTTGTGCAGTATTATATAGGGATGCAGATACAAACTACGTGAATAAATTTCATATATTTACATACACATACATTCATAGATTAATAGACAAATTTACCTACTTAAACATGACATAGATTATATTAATCTAAATCTAAAATCGAAATTGAAATATCTTATTTACTTTCGGCCGTTAATATATATCCAAATAAATCGAAAAAAATTACTCTTAACGCACACTATACAAATTTACATGGCTATTGACAGATTGGTAGGATAGTAGATGGCGTAATTAATTCTTTAACTTGATGCAAACGTCGCAATTTATCAATTACATTTAAGAGGAAGCTTACACTAGAATACGTAGTACGTATTTTATGTACGTATACAAATTAAGTAATTTGTTTGAAAAAATTACTTATTTTTCTATTAATATAAAATATCGATTAAAGTTATGTACCTTTTTTTTTTCGCGGGGAAACGCATTAAGCGTACCGCTCGCCTGGGGGACGGTAAGACGGTTATGTGGGACTCCCCTCCCTGTCGGGAGGGATACCCACTAAAACCTCGCGGCGACCTTCTTCGGTTATGTACCTAACCAGTTTCAAGGAATGTCGACTTGTCCCCCTACATGCAGTATATCCCATTTGAAGTACTACTCATCAGGATTTCAAATTAACATCGTTTGCACAGTATAGTACCTCGAATCTTACAAGAGATTCTTATGTGAGCTGATTGATTTTTTTTTTCAGGTGCTATCTCGGTGATAATCTCATCGCAGTGAACTTTACGATAAATATATCACATCTGCGCGAAGTAAAAGTAAGACATTTAAATATTTTAAAAAAATGACTAATTTCACTGATAACGAGCAATATTTAAACATTGAATGTTATTTTCCTTGCCTTTCCGCTATTTTAATTCGCCAAACAGAATTGGATTTTTTTTTATGGTTAACTGGATACTCGTTTGACCACAATCTCACCCGATGGCTGTTGTGTTGTTGTTGGATAAATGTTGTGGCTATTGTTGGCAGTTGCCACATAAGTATAAAAAAATATTACTAACCAACTATTTATATTATATGAGCGTCGGTGGACGCGGTCTCCCAATTTGGGAGGTCCGGGTTCGATTCCCAGGCAGGCCGTGTATCAATGAGTTTTTAAATTTAATTACTTATGTGCATTTATGCGACTGCTCTTAAACGGTAAAGGAAAACATCGTAAAGTCCCCAACCCGCATTGGGCCAGCGTGGTGGACTATAGCCCATACTCCCTCATTATAAGAAGATAATAGGCCTATATCCTTGCACTGGGATATTTACGGGCTGAGGTGATGAATATGGTTTAAGTGTGTGTTAGTGTATGTGTTTGTATCTGGCATAGCTGGCCCTGCAGTCTCGACATTGATAGCGATCATATTCGTAAACTAACGATCGATAAAGATAACGAAAAAATAGCTTGCCGTAACGAGGTTTACGTAAAATGCGAGTCTCTACTGTCAAGATAACGTGCTGAATCGTAATAGAAGACATCGATAAGTTAACGAAAAACCGTATTCATAGTGCAGTGTCCCTAATATTGGTGCCCATTAAAAAGTCTCCCCAAATGTTAGGTAAGTAATGCGCTACAACCAAAATCTTAGTCTATTTGTGAATTCTAGGCACTGTCAACTAGTAGCCATAATAATAAAAATTAAACAATATATTATGGGTGTATCTGTTTGTATGTATATGTATGTGTATACTATATGTCCACTTGTGAATATTTATCTCTCTCCCACTCCCACACACTTTCTCAAAAATTTTAATAAATGTGGGTAGTACTGATTATAGGTCTAAAGTTAGTATATAGGATCAGATGTACTACCTGCTTTAAATAATGGAATGACTTTGCTTAGTTTCATTAAATGAGGAAACACTCCATAATCAACACATTTGTTAAATATAGTAGCCAAGTGGGGTGCAATACAATCAATTATGGAATTAATAATTTTAACTGATAGACCGTGAACGTCAGCAGTCTTTTTCATTTGCAATGATTTAAAGGCTTTCAGTACACTTTTACTATTTACATGAGTAAATTTAAAGTCTATCTCACATGGTTCTACATTTTGTAAAATAAGTGATTCAGCTAGAACGGAAGATGAAATAAGAGACTTAGTGATCGAGATGGGAATGTCGGTAAAGAACTTTTCAAATGATTCCGCAACCTGCAAGTCATTACTGATAATTTTATCGTTAATTTCAAGAGTTCAATTGATACTATGGATATTTTGGAGTCAATTCTCTAAGCCTCTAATTAAATGTCAAAAAAGGCTGCCCCGATATTATCCCTATAAATGGATACATCCGTAAAATTTTTGTAAAATCCTGAATATTTATCATTTAGGCATCGAGTGCATCCGAGGTTCAGTGCGTTATATTGTTGTAGCTTTTTTTTTGCATCCTTTACATCTACTGAGATCGCATGCTTCATCTTCGGCCGCATCGTCACTTCACATCAGGTGAGATTGTGGTCAAATGCGTATCCAGTCAACCATAAAAAAAAAATCCATATATCCAAACCAGCAGCTTAAGGCAAAGATCTCTAATGTACAGTATATATTACAAAAGACATTGCTCTTTGAAGGATTTACTAACTTTGTGAAGTCGGCTAACATAAACAGATAACTGGTTCTTATTCCTTGTGTTAACATTGTGCCTATCACTATTTTTAGCGAATAAGGTTATATTTTTTTTGCATATAACAAATTCTCATAAATGTATTGAGAAGCCATTGTTAAGATATTGTTATTTCCAGATCAACATTGGAAAACTTCTAGTATGGAATTGCACATTTTTAACCAATAAAGATACTACCACCAAGTTACCCACATATACATATAATAATGCCACTTACGTGCTGACGATATGTGAGTTCACCATAAAGATTCAACCACCCGACATGACTAGTAAGTTGATTTTTAGAAATGTGACAAGCAACATGATGGAATGTAATGAAGAAATTTAACTGCCTCCGCGGCTTATTGTAAACTACAGAGCCTATTAAAGGATGAAAAACAATACCCGTAGATCCACCAGTGGGCTTAGTGCCTTCGGACACATTGGCACAATTTCTATATTTTATTTTATTGTTTATTTCCAAGCATGTATACACAACATGGTTAAACAAGAAAAAGCCTAAATTATTGTATTATAACTTAAGTCAAGATATTTTTTTTTAAGACTATCTACTTAAATCTGACAGAATTAAACACTTTTAACTTTGACGGATCATGTAGTTAAGCATCAAAGTAAAATTGGGATAAAGCTTAATTGAGGACATCTTTTACTTGCCTTTTATATGGCATGGTTCTAAAGTCGAATATGTCTATTGGGGAATCACCAGTTAAGGAGACTTCATTATAAAATCTACACATCCTGTCTCTTGTTGTTTTCATGAATATTTGTTACTTATTTGTTAATGTAGTATTTATGTTTCGTTTTGCCATTTTATGCAATAAACTTTTTATCTATCTGTCAATCCTAACCATATTTTTTTTTATGAACGACGGTTTGTACTTGACCTCAATCACACCTGATGTTAAGTGAAGATGAGGTCGAAGGTGGAAGCGTACTGACCCGGAAACCCCAACACATTTGGGGGACTGGCTATCTTGTCTCTGTCTGACAAGCGGAACACAAAAATGCTATTAACATTGCTGCTTGGCGGCAGATTTAGATAATAATATGATTTTTTGTTTTTATAGGCATCCAACAGACGTCATACACAAATCGTCATACAAACAGCTAATATTGATACAATA
This sequence comes from Oegoconia quadripuncta, assembly GCA_949316235.1. Taxonomy (NCBI): domain Eukaryota; kingdom Metazoa; phylum Arthropoda; class Insecta; order Lepidoptera; family Autostichidae; genus Oegoconia; species Oegoconia quadripuncta. The sequence continues at coordinate 27,290,335 of OX438749.1, forward strand.
TGTTTATTGCCAAATAAATTTCGAATGATAGGAACCCTACGAATCCCTCCAATCGCTTATCAATCTCCGACCGGCGCGTTCGTCGATCATGGTTTTGAAAAAAAAAATTAAACTACCTACTTAAATAAAGCTTTCGCTAAAAAATGCTGCTCAGAAATTCGCTGCAACTGAATAAAGCGTTCGCGAAATTCATCTAACAAATCATATTATACCCTACTTTTTTCCTTGCGGTAAAAAAACTCACCGGTATAAGTTTGTTAGTGATGCAGGATTAGTGTTTAGATGAAGCCTTCACGTATTATGATTCCAGACGGAACGTAGTTGGTTACTTGAGTATTCAGTATCACGAAACGGAGAAACTCCTTGGACATAGCTAAGATAAGAGTTGTTTAAAATGAAGTGGTAGTATCTAATCTATTAATAATTACAATGTTTACTATGCTTAGTTAAGGAAGAGCAAGATTTTATGGCACAGGTATCCTTATACCTAAAAGGAAATCTTAACAATACATTGCATGTGATTCCTAAAGAAAGAAATAAACATTTTTTCATTTTTAATTTTTTTTTTCACTTGAATTTACTTCTCCAATATTTGTCGTCCCCATGAGTAAAGTGTCGTTGTCACGGTGGTGGCGCATCTCTTGCTGTTACTGCTGTTAATATGGAGCCATTACCTGACATTTAAATTTTCTTTTAAGAAGCGAATTAAAGCACACCTGCTCGATGTACAAAAAATGAATACTCCGAAAGCATTTGCAACATTTCGAATAGCGTAGCGGTAGCTGCTCACAGACATCTCGACTCTTTCGCGTTGTGGTTATTTGGTTAATTATGTTAAGCCCACTTTTGACAATTGTTATTTTAAACGTGTATCATTATGATCCATACAATTATTATACCACCGTACAACATGGTCTTCATATGTGTTCTCATTGCAAATTTTGCACTGGTACCCTGGCTTTCTCTCGCAGGGTATCGAAACAGTGTCTTACCGCTATAGGTGAGGATCCACACTGAGCGTGGTCCAGTTGTGGTACAGATACACATACAACTCTATTATAAGTTGTAACAGTTGTACTTAATTTTTGTTTTTCTTTTTATTACTGTCAAATAAGGTTACATTTCGAAAGAATGACACCAAGCAGAATGATTGTTGCGGTCGAATATTTTTGTATGTGTTTCTGTAATATGCAATAAACTCTTTATCTGTCTATCTATCTATCTGATGCTTGTATCACTGCTTATTTTCTCTATTTATTCTTCATTCTGACTTGCTGGGACCTTTTGCTTGAGAAGGTTGCGTATTCAGATATCATGGTCACCAAATTAGGATTTAACCGCCTCCGTGGCTCAATGTAAACAACATTGGGTTTACGATTCGGAGGTCGCGGGTTCGATCCCCAGCGGGGTACATGTTTAAGTACTCCGTTTGGTTAGTGGTTGAGCATTTTAAATGTCCGCTTGGCTAGCTACCACCATCTTATCTAAATCTGCCGCCAAGCAGCAATGTTAATAGCATCGTTGTGTTCCGGTTGTCAGAGATAAGATAGCCAGTCCCCCAAATGTGTTGGGGTTTCTGGGTCAGTACGCTTCCACCTTCGACCTCATCTTCACTTAACATCAGGTGTGATTGAAGTCAAGGACCAACCCGTCGTGCATAAAAAAAAAAGATTCATGCTTTGAGGGCAGTTTAATTTACCAATAATGATAATAACCCACTTTGTTTACAGCGCAGCCGTCAACATCCTCTAGTAGACGTACTTCCACCATCACTACTACGTCTACGACGTCCATCAAGTTTCCATCTACCACAATAGCTTCAACTACAAAATCATCAGCAGCACCAACTACTTTTGGTACTTCATTAGTTTCAGAAAGAATATAAAAAAAACAATCTTCTCCAAGTTCGATTCACCAAAAAAATTCGAAACATATTACCACCAAAGTTACCACAGTTACCACCATGGCTAAACTTAACACCACTGCCCCGCCAATTGACGCCTCCAATGAACATTACGCTAACACCAAATTCGTAGGTTTAAAGGAGAAGCATTTAAGAATAAGAATAAGAATAATTTTATTGGATACAAAAATAAATATACACAGTAGAAAATAGCAGCATTGTTAATAGCAATGTTGTGTTCCGATTGTCAGAGATAAGATAGCCAGTCCCCCAAATATGTTGGGGTTTCCGGGTCAGTACGCTTCCACCTTCGACCTCATCTTCACTTAACATCAGATGTGATTGAGGTCAAGTACCAACCCGTTGTGCATAAACAAAAAAAAAACACAAGGTTATCAGATAGGATATCAGCTGTTAAGCTAATAGCCTAGGATTTGTCAACCGAGGGCCGTCACATCGAACAGCACAGCCTAGAGCTTGTCAATGCGAACACAGCCTAGAGCGTATTGCGAGGCTAGCACATCGAATAGCGCTGCCTAGAGCTTGTCAATAGTCTAAGTAAGGATACACTTTTAACTTCCCAAAATCTTAAAGGCCGTGATTTTTTGCACGTGGCTAAAGTACCTGTAAGTGATAGAATAAAAATGTTTTCTTACAAATCGAGAGATTGCTTTAGATATAGTATAGTATTTATTAATAAAACATAGACTATTAGATTAAAATGGCCACTGTGAATTTCATTGCATCGGAGAATGTATGTAGAACTCCTGTAACTATTTTCAAAAAAAATCTACTTTATATTAATGAAAAATCGCACCAATGGTAACAATCACTACTCAATAAACTATTTTTAGAAAATATGAAGTAGCCATTGATTAGTTTTTTTAGAAAATTGTTTTAGAAGATCTTTGGCATCTTCTACAACGCAATGAAGTTCACAGTGGTAGATAACTTTAATTTAAAATTTAGACGGGTATTCTATCCTTCTACGAAAATCAGGAATTTAAAATTATAGGAAGATGCACCACAAAAATTACATATTTTTACTGGACTATAATGCCAGCACAGCCTAGAGCGTATCAAAGGGAGACCGCCAGATTGACAGCACAGCCTAGAGCGTATCAAAGGGAGACCGCCAGATTGACAGCACAGCCTAGAGCGTATCAAAGGGAGACCGCCAGATAGACAGCACAGCCTAGAGCGTATCAAAGGGAGACCGCCAGATTGACAGCACAGCCTAGAGCGTATCAAAGGGAGACCCCCAGATTGACACAACATGTCTTCTGACAGGGGGTGCTGGGATTTACAGATAATGAAATATAAATTGCAGTATTAAGGTGACATTAAATTCGTATAATTAATATAATATAGCATAAATTTAACTATTATCGATTTGATTTGAAGGATTTGAAGATGGTTCTTGTATATACTTATTTAATCGAATTATTTTTATTTACAGTGAAAAAGGAAACGGGGAAGTGTATATCTATACACAAAGTAATATTAAACGAATGAGTGGTTATATATGGCCTTTTATTTATATTACATCCCAATTTTATTAGAATCACTACAGCTAAATAATATGTACTTTGTGTTTTGTTTAAAGTGTTATTACCAACTAATATTGTGGATTTTTCGTTTATGGAATTAATAAAGATAAAAAAAATGTAAAACGAAATATACGCTCTTGGCCTCAATCACATCCTAATGTAAGTACCGTTTAGATACTGTGCTAAATTTTCTATAGAATGATAAGGTATCGTTCCATTTTGAGTTCATCTTTTCTATTTTCGACAAATAGTTTACTCAATTGATAGTCGAGTTCAGGCCTTTAAAGAAACGAGCTTATGAAATCCTATTCCTGTAGTTTTATAATTATTTAAATTATACGAATTTAATGGTCACCCTGATAATGTGCATTGTATTGCATTGTATTTTATTGTATTGTATTGCATTGCAATGCATTGTATCGTATTATTTTCTGCATGTCGCCACACCACCGCCTCGCCGTCCACTGTCGTCCAGTGCGTGGCCTAAAAGATCTTTGATTAAAAAGAACTTATTGCCCTTAGTTATTATGGGATCTCTCGGATATAGACATTATTTGGTAAAATAACGTATTATCAATGCATTGCACTACAATACAATGCAATGCAATACAATACAAATATTCTTTATTGCACACCAACAGTAGTTACAGTATAAACATAACTATATGCTATTTGTTACGCGCGCCGTAATCAAATACATTGTCCAATTCGTGGTTTGAACAATTCCGCCTTCAATTTCGTTCGAATACATAAGAAGTTATATAGATATCACTCGCGAATATACAAACAAACAAAAAAAAAAAGAAAAAGGGGATAGTACAATTTGGCGGCCTTATCACTAAAAGCGAACTCTTCCACGCAACCTTTGGGTTAGGAAGCATTACGCACTTGATATGTAGGTAGCTGCGCGGTAAACTAATTTTAATTAAATAAATCTATCGGAATATAGCTTTCTACTTCAGAAGATTCTGTAAATACTTTCAGATGATCTGATTCACTGATCACATGATCAGTAGTTGCATAGATCACATAATACGTAATGTTACTCCAACATTACAAAGAAGTAGGTATATCAAAATTGTAGTATTTCAGTTGTTGTGAGTAAAGAAATTTATTTCTCAAAAGAATAATTACAATTCACTTACATGAAAAAATTTGTTGTTTGTTTAAAATACCCAATCTTCTTAAAATAAATTACGCTATGGCCATGTCTTCACATAAAACAGGTGTGATTGAGGTCAAACGGTATCCCGACTCGAACTAAGATGCAATTTGGCGTCGAGGAAACGTGCAACGATGGCATTACCTACCTATATTTTGTAAACATACAAATGTTTTTTGTACATGCGAAGTAGCATTATGACAGGCGCAATAAACGTTTATGTCGCACGTGATAATATTTGTCCTGCTCATTCACCTGAACGAAATATACAACTATCCCACTTTCACTCCTACGTCGCACACGACAAACGATGTCATGGTACCGGGGCAGGACAAATATTAGGTCCTTTCCTTACCTATGAAATTGGCGTTTTGTATGAAGAATTTCATTAAGACTGTTTTCTCCATACAAACATTTTTGATTTTTTTTTTGGGAACGGCAATTCTAAATTTCGCCAAACTTTGTGTGTATTAGCGGATAACATTAAATTAAGTATAGGCAGCGTTAATTTTTAAAAGTAACCGCTTTATAAAAGTTTCAGCGAATCTAAGAAATGATTATGGGAAGCACATGAAAAGAGTTCTGTTAATTTTTTTTTATTATGTGATTTAGCCAGGAAATTAAAAAATATTTTATATGAAACCTTGAAATAATATTCCATTTTCCAAATAAAAAACAAATTTGGATACAGCTTTGAATATCGCAGGAATTGATACATATGATTAACGAAGAAAAAAACTCCAATTTCATAGGTAAATACCCAATAAATTATCTCGCGCGACATAAACGTTCATCGCCCCTGTCATGCTACTAGTGCAGGTAGGGTTTACAAACTGGTTTACCTAAACAACGTATCATTGCATTTTACCATATGGTTTACATTTACAATTTATATTTTTTTATGCACCACGGGTTCGTACTTGACCTCAATCACACCTGATGTTAAGTGAAGATGAGGTCGAAGGTCGAAGCGTACTGACCCGGAAACCCCAACACATTTGGGGGACTGGCTATATTATCTCTGACAACCGGAACACAACAATGCTATTAACATTGCTGCTTGGCGGCAGATTTAGATAAGATGGTGGTAGCTAGCCACGCGGACATTTTAAATGATCTACCACCCACCAAACAGAGTACTTAAACATTAAGCCATGGAGGCGGTTTTATAAAAGGTATTATAAACGCAGTTAAGTATCTACTAATTAGAATGTCATGTAATTTTGTTTTAAATGATTTCATATTTAACTCTTTCAGATTGTTATTCGATAAAATTCTAATTTATGTTTTTTTATCGGCATTATGCAAACTTATTCCGGCGTCCTCTCGGTTTTTTTTTACATTCAAAATAATGTGAATTGCCTTTAACAAACAGGCATACCTCGAAAATGTGTAGCTATTTTAACTTTTCAAAGCGAATTAGGAATTCTACCTATAACAGGCAAATAACAGGTATAGGTACACTTTATGTTTAAAATTTTCGTTCTATGAAATATAAAAATTATTAGATATTTCATTTTAAATACTTATGGCACATTAGTCGCATTCTTCTCTAGTCGCATGGAGTAGCGCGGGCTAATCTAGACCTGGGGTAAGGCACATCAGCGAAGCCTTACAGATTTTTTTTTTCAGTATCTATTATTCCCTTACCCTTCGAGCAGATACGCTAGACGCAATTGTTTACCTATAAATATTTGTGTTTTTGTAAATTTTTGACATGTTCATAAAAGAATAATAAATATAGTCACAATAAAGAAATATAATTACGCGGAAAACATTGAGTCATATATTATAAAAAGAAGTATTTATTTTGTGACCTGTGTGATCTTATCTATTACAAGAATAACGCCTTTCGGCTCTTTGCTTTGCTTGAAGTCTTGTAATTGATTTTTGAAGTTAACACTGCTTCAATTGATAGTGGTGATGTTATAAATATACAAATTTATAAAAACATATGATTTTTTTGTAATAGTTTTATGCTTACACAAAATTTAACGCTCGCATTTCTGAGAAATGCGACACCGCGGGCGAGCGCCCGCTTCATCCAAGCCTAGCTACGTCACTGGGTATCAACACGATTAGTTTACCTTAAACCATTTTCTGTTTCAGCGCCTTCAGTGACAGAAGGCAAAGACAACGAACCTGCCACAGAACAGGATAAGGTGCCCGATACAAAATTCGGAGGTCAGTGTTTATCTACCAAGATTGGGGTAGATCTAGTATGAGTAGCAAAGTTTTATCATACAAAAATCGTTTAAGAATAAATTTTAAATTAGAAATTTTGAACTTTGTTAATAGGGTTTTATGCCGCACGGTATTAAATACAAATCGAAGTACATTTTTTTCCAAACGAAATTGTAACAGAAAAAATACAACATATACTTTTATACGTCACATTTTATAAATGCGTATACTTACGTCTAAAGTTTCATTAGAATCGGTCTATTCGTTTCGATAAATTTAGACTTGTAAGTTTGTATGGAATACCGTGCGGAATAAACCCCCTTACGATCCAATATTTATCATTGGATAAATTAAGATTACTTTTAAAATACGAAATAAATCAAAAAAGTCGCTCTGACCTGCACTCGTTGAGTCCACTGTATTTTTGGGCATTACTTTGGACGCCAAATTACAATGGGGTCCTCATATCCATAAATTGGCGAAGAAGCTCAGCTCTGCAGCGTATGCAGTCAAAAAAATTAGACAAATACCGGACGTAAATACTGCTAGATTAGTATATTTTAGTTATTTCCATAGCCTGATGTCTTACGGTATCTTGCTGTGGGGAAATGCCGCGGATATCAATACAATCTTTGTTTTACAAAAACGAGCCGTTCGCGCAATTTATCAATTGAGACCTGCAGTGTCACTTAGAGACAGATTTAAAGAGATTCTAACCTTTTCGTCACAGTACATTTTTGAAAATCTAATATATGTCAAAAAAAATATAGCATCATTTAGGAAAAATAGTGATAAACATGATGTCAATACAAGAAATAAAGATAAACTTGCAGGTCACATAAGTCGCCTCCACAAAGTCAGTAATTCATTCAAAGGGTTATGTATACGCTTTTTCAATAAAGTTCCTGTTGATATAAAAAATCTTCCTTTCAATAAATTTAAAGATACTATAAAACAGAAACTTATTAAGAAAGCATATTATAAAATATCAGATTATTTAGATGATAAACAATCATGGACATAACCAGCCCGTTCGCATAACCAGGCTATTTCACAATTAATAATGAAATATTATAATATAAAATAATAATTTTGTAATATAAAAACCTTTTTTTAAAAGAGCGACCTCTCGAGTTTCTTGCTTGTTCTTCTCAGGGGAAAATTGCCTTTTGAACAAGCAGTAGCTTTAAAAATGTAAAATATGACTATTTTAAGTGTACCCTGTGTACCTACAAAATAAAGCATTTTTTGATTTTGATTTTGATTTTGATTTTGATTTTGAAGCCTAAAAGCTAATTATAAGCAAATAGCCGCTCGATTATCAAGTTATTGCTTTGATTTGTATTAATACAACAAAGTATACTTTGTATACAAGTATACAAAGTATACTTTGTTTACAAGTATACAAAGTATACTTTGTTATATTAATAGGTACACCTATCGAACATATAAAAAGGAACAACCTATTTTATTTTATTATTATTTATTGATTCACCAACAGATGTTACACTAATACAGACACAACTTAATATATATACCTAATAGGTACTCTGTCATGAAAGTACCGGGAACAGATCAATAATACACAAAATGTTAGTGATTCATCCAAATTTATTTTATCACCTTCAAAGTATGCTCCTTCAGAAACGATACACTTACTACGACAACGAATCATCCAATTTCAAAACATTTTTTAAACGCTTTTTCCCGATTGAGTTCAGTTCTCGCCGCGAATTCTCCTTTATGTTTCTTACCGAATGAATACGGGTGCGACGAAGTGATAATTTGATTTTAGGAAAAATAAAGAAGTCGGCTAGAGCTAGAGCATATCTGGTGAATAAGGTTGTTGCTCGATGGTATTTGTTGAGTTTTTAGTCAAAAGTTCGTTCACAATGATAGCCTTGTGCGAAGGCGCATTATCGTGGTGCCAAGATTTTTTTCCACAAATCGGGCCTTTTTCGTCGAATTTGCTCTCCTAAACGCCGCATAACGCTGAAATAATATTCTTTATTTACCGCTTGACCTTCCGGCAAGAATTCCGAGTGCATAACACCGCGATAGTCAAAGAAAACCGTCAACAAGACTTCAGTTGCATACGTTGATGGCGTCCCAGAGCGAGGCAAATCTTCCAGCACATCTGGACCGTTTTTGAACACTTTGTACCACTCATAAACACGTGGTTTTGATAAAGTCGATTCACCGTAAGCCTTCTGCAAGATTTTCATTGATTCCGAACAGGAAATTCTATTGACGATACAAAATTTAAGATTCGATTCTTTGTTCGATGCAACTCAACTTATGCACACCTACTTTTAGATGAATACAGCATGCACAATACAATCATCATCATATCAGCCGAAAGACGTCCACTGCTGGACAAAGACCTCCAAAGATCTCCACAACGATCGGTCCTGAGCTGCCCACATCCAGCGGCTTCCCTCGAGCTTTACCAAATCTTCGGTCCACCTCCGGCCTGCCCACGCTGCATCTTCCGGTGCGTGGTCGCCACTCGAGAACCTTTCCGCCCCAACGGCCGTCGGTCCTACGAGCAATGTGCCCCGCCCACTGCCACTTAAGTTTGGCAATTCTTCGGGCTATATCTGTCACTTTGGTTCTCCTGCGGATCTTCCCATTTCTGATTCGATCCCGCATGATGACTCCGAGCATAGCTCTCTCCATTGCTCTTTGGGCGACCTTGAGCCTTCCCATAGTGAGCGACCACGTTTCAGTTCCGTATGTCATCACTGGCAACACACAGATCAAAGATTTTCGTTTTGAGACATTGCGGTATTTGGGACGAGAAGATGTTACGATAGCTTCGCAAACGCTGCCCAGCCGAGCTGGATTCGACGATTTACCTCCTTCTCGAAGTTGGCAGGAAGAAGCACAATACAATAAATACATTTTATCGGAAACCCTACCGGTAACTATACAAAGGAAAAAATCTTTAGTTCAATAGTAACAGAATGTGTTGGGGTTTCCAGGTCAGTATGCTTCCACCTTCGACCTCATCTTCCAAATCTTGAGGTCAAGTACCTACCCGTTGTGCATAAAAAAAAGACTTTTTTAAGTTTAGCTAAAGAGTCGAAAGAGATGTCTAGAGTGTCACTATATTTTTTGTACAGTCCTTAATCTGGGAACAGTGGAATTATAACCCAGGTCAGTTTTTCTGAGTGGAGGGGACATGAGTTTGATGACTGTTAATGAGATGAGGCCTGTGGGACACCTGGCGGAACATATAGTTTGAACTTGCTCAGTAATTGTAACAGGAATGTCCTATCTTTATGCACCAAGCGACAGTAATTCGTCTGGTCTGGTCTCTTTATAAGCTCAGCATAAATCTAAGTCATTTTCTCTTCGCTGCTGCGACGCTTCTCTGAGTATACTGTTATTTTTATTTGTCTAACAATGTACATTTGTCGAAGTGGCGAATAAACTATTTGTTTCTTCTTCTTTCTTTGAGTTTCTTGGGCTTCTTCGCAAAGGAAGACTATACATTCCGTAGCTTTAGAAACTGACTCTGTAACTTTTGCCTACGCAGATAAAGCATTGTTGATTGATGCATTTGGGATTTCAAAGTTGCTCCTAAAGTACAGCAACCAATGACAACTTAATGATTTTTTCAGAATTCTTCAGGACACCGTGGTTCTGGGCAGGTGTTTCTGGAGGTCTAAGCTTGGTTATGCTAATCATCATGATCTGCCTATTAAAGAAACGGAGGCGGCAGGAACAGGAAGACAAGGTTGGAAAGCTTAAAAAGAAAAAAAGTTACTTAAATCAATCGCTCAATTTTTAAACCTGATCTGATTTCAATTTGACGACCTGTTTGGTGTAGTGGTTCGCAACTCTGACCACTATACCAAAAGGTTGCGGGTTCGAATCCCGCTAGGGGCATATGCTTGTGTGATGAATACCGACATGTGTACCCGAGTTATGGATATTTTCATTTATCTAAAGTATTTATTTACAAAAAAAATATGTATTTATGTAGTATATCAACCATCTGGTATCCACAACACAAGCATATAGTTGCTTACTGTGGAACTAGATGGCGCTGTGTGTATGTCTAATGATATTTATTTATTTTATTATTTATTTATATATTGACGGTAAGGTCAGTATTTTATGTTCAATAAAATAGGGCTTACATGAATCAGTTTGCCTTATATTGGCTGGCATTCTGATGCATTTTTTTGCAATATAAATATCATTATATCAGCCGAAAGACGTCCACTACTGGACAAAGGTCTCCACCATAAATCTCCACAACGATCGGTCCTGAGCTGCCCACATCCAATATAAAGATATCCTGTACTGTTGTATTATAATATCTCACCTTAACCGCCTCCGTGGCTCAATGTAAACAACATTGGGTTTACGGTTCGGAGGTCGCGGGTTCGATCCCCAGCGGGGTACATGTTTGGTTAGTGGTAGGGCATTTTACTTTGCCCACTGCTACTTCAACTTGCTAATCCGCTGGGCTATGTCAGTGATTTCCGTTCGCCTGCTGATTTCTTCAGATCTGATTCGAATTCGCAGTGTAACGGCTACCATCGCTTTCTCCATTGGATGATTGCTTTCTTGTGAGACCGTAAGAGATCACGTTTCAGTGCCATTGGTTATCACTGGAAACACACTCGAAGACTCGTCTTCAGTGGCGTGCCTAAAGTTTCAAAATAGGGCAAGCTCTACAATGTTTTTTGTGTTTTTTACACAGCTAGAGGAATTAGATAGGTGACCAATCAAGACGTTTCTGTTTGAAAAGAGGGGATGCTTAAATCAAAGATTTCCTATGCTGTATATATTAGGTCCTTACCTATGATATTGGTGTTTTGTTAAGACTGTTTTCTCGATACAAACATTTTTGATTTTTTTTGGGAACGGCAACTCTAAATTTAGCTAAACTTTGTGTGTATTGTCGGATAACATTAAGTTAAGTAGGTATAGGCAGCGTTAATTTTTAAAAGTAACCGCTTTATAAAAGTTTCAGCGAATCTAAGAAATGATTATGCTGGGAAGCACATGAAAAGAGCTCTGTTCAAATTTTTTTTATTGTGTGATTTAGCCCGGATATTAAAATACGAGTATATTTCATGTGAAACCTTTAAATAATATTCCATTTTCGAAATAAAAAACAAATTTAGATTTAGCCTTGAAAATGGCAGGAATTGGTACATATGATTAACGAAGAAAAAAAACTCCAATTTCATAGGTAAAGACCCAATATAAATAATAATCCTGATCGAGTATTCAGTAAGGCAAGCCGGGCTTATATGAAGGTCCTGGCACTGTCTTCAAGCACTGTGGTCTTTTCGACGAGAAGCCATTGCGCAGTTTCCCAAACGCCGCCCGTTCTAACATGCACCCTTAACCTTAATTATTTCTTTGCAGAGAGCTGCCACAGACATAGCTTACGATAGTTTAAACAGTGAATCGCGGGAGCAGTTTCCACCGAACCTGGAGACTACATACTCCAGACCGTTTGACAATACAGAAGAGTCCCCTTACGCATGTTCCAGCAACTACAACGAAAACAGCTACAGTGTACCTTACGTTCGACAAGACTTAGAGAAGTTATACGCAAAACCGGTGCCTAAGAGCCAAAGAAAGCCAGTAACGCAGAAGGAATTGTATACCAAACCTGTACCCAAAAATAAACAACTTGACGCTGAAGTTGCCCACTATCGCAATGTCAATAAGGAAAAAGATATTAAGTCTCCCGTGCATTATAGTACACCATTTGCAAATAATTACGATAATGTATTCAGAAATGATCCCTATGCCAATACTCATCCGATCCGTAATGATTATGCTGAGCCAGCGTATTGTGAATTAGGTATTGGAAAGAAGTAGAGAATCATTTTTTATTAAAATTTAATATTAGAGTATAGATGTTAATCAATATTATGAACTGTATAGAATATAATAAATAATCCAAATTACTTAATGTAGATTTTTTCATTCATATTAGTCAGGAAAGTGAGCAACTGTTTTAGGCTTCACGTCTTAAGGACACCACAAATAATCTTAGCCCAGAAGAAGCAAAAACAATATTTTTATTTATTACGCTCTATTTTCCTTCGTGGCAGAAATAATAATAATAAATAAGAATAAGAATAATGTTTATTCAGAAAATGTTACATAGTTGAAACTAAATATGTTAAGCTATACTTAGTACCACTAATACAAAAGCCATAGCTGCCGAACTTGGTTTATGCAACCCGTATTTCAGCATACAATGATATAAATATATAATGATACAATGATATAATGAAAATATCGTATATACGTAAACACAGCGCCAGTCATAGTATTATACAGGATGAGTTTTTTTACCGTAAGGAAAAAATTGGGTTTATTATGTAAGTGAAATAAAAGTAATTGGCATAGGTAGTTTTTTTTTTCCCCCAAAACCACGATCGATCCACGCGCCAGCCGGAGCTGGTGGGATTCGTAGGGTTCCTATCATGGGAAACTTATTTGGAACTCATATTTTCTCCAAGTTTTTTTCTATTTCATTTAATTTAATTATGTGAAACAGGCTACAAACGCGACCGTCAAATGACAACACGCTTTATTCTGGTTTTCCAATACCTTCTATTTGACTTACCTAACACATACCTTAATTTATTAACCGCCTCCGTGGCTCAATGTAAACACCATTGGGTTTACGATTCGGAAGTCGCGGGTTCGATCCCCAGCGGGGTACATGTTTAAGTACTCGGTTTGGTTGGTGGTAGGGCATTTTAAATGTCCGCCTGGCTAGCTACCACCATCTTATTCTAAATCTGCCGCCAAGCAGCAATGTTAATAGCATTGTTGTGTCAGAGATAAGATAGCCAGTCCCCCAAATGTGTTGGGGTTTCCGGGTCAGTACGCTTCCACCTTCGACCTCATCTTCACTTTACATCAGGTGTGATTGAGGTCAAGTACCAACCCGTTGTGCATAAAAAAAAACCGTTAAGGAGTTTCCGTCATGAGGAGACGAGGATTCTGCAGCGAGCTGCAGCTTCAGTTCATGTCTATCATAAATGTATTGTCATCAAATATGAAAAGTAAGTATGCTAAATTTCCCGTTCGTTGTCCCCCAATGTTAAGGACGACGCCGCCGTTGCCCTGCAATAGGACTTTTACTGACACTCAGAATTTTATAGTTGGAAAATTAATTACAAGCGTCTCTACTCTTATCTTTAAAACCATAAAATCTCTATAACTTATAGGCACTATACATACTTGTGCAGTAACTGAAGTCTGAACATGACTGTAAAATTAAAAAAACTGTTCGTTTTTACGTTTTTTAGTTACTAAATATAGAATAAAAATTGTAGGCACGTTATGAAGGGTGTGCTTGTGTTTTTCATAATAATAAAGTTGGTGACAACAACGCTACTGTCTAAAAGTAAGTCGTAATTTAATTTTAATCAGGTCGCCCCACAGTCTTATAATAAATTTACTTACGCAATGGCGACACTTCCTTTATAGCTTAAGGTACAAATTATTATTATTATTATTTATAATTTTATTGCACACGAGTACACATATTGCTTGTACATACATAAAATAACATAAATTCACTAACTGAATAGGGTGATCAGATCATCGTTCAGATATATCCCAAACTAAATTGTTTGCGTGTTCCAAACATTAAATGATTAATCCTTGAAATAATATCCACGGTTCACCTTCGAAGAAATACAGAGGTGACAGGGGGTCAGCCGTTGTTAAAAATTGCAAATCTATAGATGTTTACACCAAGAAACATATATATAGACATCTATTTCATTAGATCTAAAGATTCCCTTAGCAGCCTTTGTGACACCCGCGGGAAAAGACTGGTAGGTTCTTGCCAAATCCACTCGGTACTATCTTAACAAAATATTTACGAGGTACTACATAGATTAGATATAAACAAATGACTTAATTAAGATGAGTTTTTTCACCGTAAGGAAAAAATAAGGCATATTAGGTAAGTGAAATAGAAGTTATAGGCATAGGTAGTTTAATTTCTTTTATCAAAACCATCATCGACTCGCACGCCGGCCGCAAATTGACATGCGACTGACGGGATTCGTATTCGGATATCATGCGAAATTTATTTGGAGCTCATATTTTCTCTAAGTTTTTTTTTATTTATTTAATTTAATGATGTAATTATGTGGAATAGGCTACAAATTCGACCGTCAAATGACACATCGCTTTATTCTGATAAAAAAAAACTACCTATATCAATGCCTTCTATTTCACTTACGGTTGAAGTAAAGATATTTGAGTTAACAGAACCAAGGCTCCCAGCAATGTATGCCGAATTAGTCTCTTCATTTAGATTGAAAGTAGTGCGATCGGGTCCATCCAGTCCACTAAATCGGAATCTAACTGTTCTAACTTCGATTACACCTTCTTCATATTCTTCATTATATTTCCTAATTATATTAGATAGATAGATAATAGCTTAAGATTTCACCCGAACGGTCAAACTATGACCAAGACATAAGGTTTTAAAAACATTTTCAGATGACATCAGAATATTATTCAAGAAATTATTGAAGAATGAATTATCTGGCAATGACAATACGACACTGAGCGACCTATTTCAAGTCGTATTTAGGTCGGAGCCTTTTTCTACGGAATCGTTCAGAAGTAATCCCGCACTTACCGTGAGTTATTTTAGTAATATTTACGAGTAATTGTTAGGGTTTCGTTCCCGAAGGTCAAGCAGAGCACTATTACTGTCGCTCATGTGTCCCTCCGTCTGTCTGTCTGTCTGTTGTCTGTCATAAAGCTTTACTAGCTTAAGCGTTGAAGCTAAAGGTATAATGTCGTGGAAACGCGAGCGTTGTTAGCGACTGAGACGGTGCCAGCCTGTCGTGGTATAGAGTAGCTCGGGAAATTGCGATATTATTTCAAGCCAATACAGGCGAATAGGATATCAGAATGACACTAGGATTTAATGAGGTATATAATGGTCTGCGACTGATGGAACACAGGCCCGATAACCTTAAATATTTAAGTAAGGTGGTAATTACAAACCACATACCCACACACAAATAATAATATTAAATTATGATCATGAAACCTGAGATTTTTTTAATTTTTTTTTTTACGCAAACGTCTTTCGGACCTTGACTTTCATACCAAAGGTGTTTTCCAGAATGGTTTACTTTGTATGGGTAATAGAATTTCTTTTGATCGAATTCAACTATGGTTCCTCGAGGAAAGTTGTTCGTTATCAAGAGTGGCATCACCATGAATGGAATTCAAATGACCCTATATGAAATATGAAAAAATCCTTGTAGCTTTTCACCTATTCGTATTTCGCCGCGATCTTCGCCGCGATCTCAAAATTTCTGAACAGATTCTCAATTTTTTTTTCTTGTAGTATGATTTCTGGTCGCCAATTACAATAGTGTATAAAATTCATAGTATATTTACTTTCCTGCCTTTCTTCACTGTAATCGCTTTAACGCTCTGATAACTATATATTTGGAACCGGTCACTAGCCCTTTTGCTAGCTCAAACAGAGACATTTAACATTTCAGAAGCTCGACTGTATGCTGTGCCGTGCCAGCGTCACAGCTATCTTCGAGGCTATAAGAGCAGAGGTACCAACAGATTCGCTGGTGGAACAATTAACCTTTATGTGCACGAACCTGGGCGTGGGAGTAGAGAAAGTATGCCGAGGGTATATTGGCTTGAACTTGGTAAGGCTTCTGTATACTAAGTCTATATCGAGTCGTTGGCCAAATCATTGGTAAATCACCGTCATCGCCTTCATAAATATACCGGTGCGTTCTGCAAGAGCGCACGAAGCAGCTGCAGTGCCAGGCGGTGATATCAGGACAGCGGCAGGACAAGGTACCGTTCGCATCATTACTATTCCTAGGCTTCCAGCGTATTTAAGCTTACAGCTTGAATGTAACGGCGGTGCTCATTCATCACCATTCACGCAGCAACGACCCCAGTGAGCTGACCTCTACGGTCACGCTCCAGCTTCTACTTCTTTAACTCTATTTCAACAACTTACGTTCCTGACAATATTAGAATCTCTTTCGCTAAATTATCAACACCAAAAATTTCATCATCGCCATCTTATCCTGGTTATTTCCGGTCGGCGCAGTACGTCTTTTCTTCAATGCTGCTCTCTCAGCCATTACGTACCTAGTAATAGTTAGTGGCAGTAGGCAGAGCACATAGCTCGAAGAAATGAAGGTCAAGTGAAGCAAAGTTCTAGAGTGGAGATTACGCACCGGCACGGACGACCTAATAAGGGTCGCAGGAAGTCGCTGGATGCCGGCTGACGGATTTCGAGAATGGCCGGTTGGCAACAGGAGGCCTACGTTCAGCAGTGGACATCCTATTACTGATATGATGACGAAGTATCATCCTATTGTGTTTTCATTTCTATTATCCTCATCTCCTTATACAATTATTTATAATTCTCGAAAGTAACCCTATTTAAAGCTATTTCGGTGTTATTTATAATTAGCTTTTAGGCTTCACGAGTGCAGGTCAGAGCAAATTTTTCTGATTTATTCTATATTTAAAGAGAAATCTTAGATTTATCCAATGAGGGCGCTACTGGACGGAATAATAGATTAAGGGACATGTATTATGCATGGCTGACGAATAAATTTATTATATTCCACACCAATGACGTAGATAATCACGGGACACCGTCAACACCATCCCTCTTTGTATTTACTTCGTGCTTCAAGCTAATAACACCCATTTTCATTTATTTCTCAGCCTGTAGTCAGCCACATCGTGAGGACAGTGCCTGAAGCTACTCCTGCGACGTTCTGTGCTCTTGGTCTACAAAATGCTAAAAAGAACGACGACTGTATATTGGATGACCCAAGGTTCGACTGGAAGGTTGACTTACCGGAACGTACGGATTATTATAAATTTGTAAGTAAAACTGGTCTCTTACTATGGTCTTCATAAGCCCAAGGTCACGCATACTCGGCGTTTCACTACGTGATCGAATTAGGTATAATTTGGGGGACTGACTATCTTATCTCTGACAACCGGAACACAACAATGCAATTGCTGCTTGGCGGCAGATTTAGATAAGATGGTGGGAGCTAGCCAGGCGGACATTTAAAATTCCCTACCACCAACCAAACCGAGTACCTAAAACATGTACCCCGCTGGGGATCGAATCGGCGACCTCCGAACCGTAAACCCAATGATGTTTACATTGAGCGACGGAGGCGGAGACGCTTCCACCTTCGGCCTCATCTTCACTTAACATCAGGTGTGATTGAGGTCAAGTGCTAACCCGTTGTGCATAAAAAAAATGAGTGACGTGACGTGAAAACTTAAGGAATCAGGATCAGAGGGCGGAGTGTAAGTTTTGTTTCGAATTTATCGGTGTAGTGTTATTCTTCTATGGTACCGCGTTCACGTTTACGTGACGATTTGTATGGAGAAATGTGCAGCGCCTCTAGCGGGTAGTTTGCAAAACAATTTTTTTCATATGTACTTTTTGCGTAAACGCGAACGCGATGGTAAAGTTAAAAACGAGGCAAAACTCACACTTCGCACACAGGATCTAACCAGATAATTCTCATTCATAGGGCAAATCCCGAGCTCACCCCAAATCCCTGAGAGTGGCTATAATCACTGATCCTCACCTGGACCCGATGTATGAGCCCTACGGTACCGCCAACTGCGGCGAGCCGGTGTGCTGCCGTTATGGGCAGCACCCAGTAAGCAGCGGCTTCTGGGTGAGGGCTGATGAAGACGTCGCGGACAGCATAGTTACTGTGAGCTCTTTAATTAATGACATGTATTTATTTTCTTGCGTTACTATAACCAGGTATTTAAATACCGATATCAAAGGCTGATATCTATATATCTCAACTCGAAGATGCAGGGGAAGATACGAATAACTTTCCTCAAAGAACCATTGTCGAGTTCGCTCAAAATAAATTCGATTTTCCATACAAAGTAAACTTTTTTTTTTATCCACAACGGGTTAGCACTTGACCTCAATCACACCTGATGTTAAGTGAAGATGAGGCCGAAAGTGGTAGCGTACTGACCCGGAAACCCCATCTTATTTGGGGGACTGGCTATCTTATCTCTGACAACCGGAACACAAATGCTATTAACATTGCTTTTGGCGGCAGATTTAGAAAAGATGGTGGTAGCTAGCCAGGCGGACATTTAATATGCCCTACCACCAACCAAACCGAGTACTAAATATGTACCCCGCTGGGGATCGAACCCGCGACCTCCGAAACGTAAACCCAATGTTGTTTACATTGAGCCACGGAGGCGGTAAAACTATGCTGAAACCACCTTTATTTTCATCTATTAGTGACAATAAACAGTTTTACAATGTGTATAACTTAAGCAAGATGAGAAACGAAGTAGTATAGATGATTGCTGTTTGGTGTAGTGGTTAGCAACTCTGACCACTATACCAAAAGGTTGCGGGTTCGAATCCCGCTAGGGGCATATGTTTGTGTGATGAATACGGGCATGTGTACCCGATTTATGGATATTTTCATTTATAATAAGTATTTATTTACAACAAAAAAAATGTATTTAGGTATATCAACCATCTGGTATCCACAACACAAGCCTATAGTTGCTTACTGTGGAACTAGATGGCACTGTGTGTATGTCTAAGGATACTCATTTATTATTATTATCGGTATAGTGTTATTCCTCCATGTTATTATTATTGTAAAACGAGCAGCGTCATCCACAAATTACTAAGTCAGATTAAGTACAAAACTAAAGAAATAATTTCAATTTCCAGAGCAGTGATGGCGAAGTTCTGATAGACATAAGCGATGCCGCGAGGTTTCGCCAGCGAAGGTCTGACGCTCGAAAATATGGCAGTACTCGTATAACAGAGCCACCAGCAGGCTATTGGGGCGACTATAGGGCATGCGACACGCCTGTGTGGGCCTTCAATGATATAGTCGACTCTATTTCAGAGAAACATAAGGTAGCTAATCAGTTTTATCTTCATACATCATCACCCTGATTCCATCGACAATCGTAACCCCTTGTTTCGGAAGTAGTGTTTAGGCAGGCCTACTTTGCTTATTTCCATTCACTAATAAAAAATTCACAATAATATTTCATTATTAATTGTGAAATAGTCTGGCATAAGAACGAACTGGTTATTTCCATGGATGTTTATCATCTAAATTGTCTGATATTTTATAATATTCTTTCTCAATAAGTTTCTGTTTTATAGTATCTTTAGTTTTAAATACATCAAAAGGAACATTGTTGAAAAAACGTATACATAGCCCTTTGAATGAATTATTTGGTCTTTACCTATGAAATTGGGTTTTTTTTTCTTCGTTAATCATATGTACCAATTCCTGCGATTTTCAAAGCCATATCCAAATTTGTTTTTATTTGCAAAATGGAATATTATTTCAAGGTTTCACATGAAATATTTTTTAATTTCTGGGCTAAATCACATAATAAAAAAATTTGAACAGAGATCTTTTCATGTGCTTCCCACAAGCATTTCTTAGATTCGCTGAAACTTTTATAAAGCGGTTACTTTTCAAAAATTAACGCTGCCTATACTTAACTTAATGTTATCTAATAATACACACAAAGGTTAGCTAAATTTGGATTTGCCATTCCCAAAAAAAAATCTAAAATGTTTGTATAGAGAAAACAGTGTTAATGAAATTGTTCATAAAAAACGGCAATTTCGTAGGTAAGGACCTAATACTAACTTTGCGGTGCCGACTTATGTGACCTGCAAGTTTATCTTTATTTCTAGTATTGACATCATGTTTATCACTATTTTGCTTAAATGATGCAATATTTTTTTTGACGCGCTTACCCATCCTTGCCAATAATGGCGTGCTTCCTAACATTTCTCTATATCATCACGCAGAAGATGCCTTTGTCCATATTCTATTCTCGTCAAAAAAAAGAGCTTCTGGTATGACATTTTGGTGTAGTGGTTAGAAACTCTGGCTGCTATATCTAAAGATGGGTCGGTTCAAATCCCGCTAGGGACATATGTTTGTATGATGAATACGGACACGCGTACACGAGTTATGGATGTTTTCATTTATAATAGATATACAAAAAAAAAAATACAATCCAGAATACAAGCCTAGTGCTAAGTGTGGTATTTGATGGCCCCGTTGGTATGTCCAGAAATAATCATTTATTCTCCATTTATGTCTGCTCAGAGCTCGTTTTCAAACAACTTATTATTTGATATTTCAGAACATCGACATTGTGTATTACATTGGTGATGCAGTACACCATGGCGTTTGGACGACAGATACCCAGATGGTGGAGAGGACGAACGAGTATGTGGTCTACAAGTTACATCAGAACTTTGGTGACGTGCCAATCATGCCTGCAGTTGGCAATCATGATGTTCATCCCTCTGACCTGTTAGTATGCGTCTTCGGTCATAGAAAAATAAGTTTTTTTTGGGTATTGAAGGTATACTGATAATCGATATCATCATAATAGATATAGACATAATGCGTCTAGGCCACGGAGCGAATTCTAAGACGACCCGGTCTAAATACATTATGCTATGGAGCGAAGATGAGGGAAACGCAGCACTACTCTGCTACTAAATCAATTACAGGTTGACATTCTTTTTTTTTTTTTATAATCTTTATTTATGTTTAGGGACTTTTGTCCACATTTAGACATGTCAGTCCCATTGTCTCCCTAGTTTGCATACATTTATTTAGCTGGACAAAGTTACGGAGAGGTACCTCGAAGTGCAACTAAATTGCAAATCAATCTCGCTGCCTCTGAGTATTTTTTTTTTATATGAGAGGGCGGCAAACGAGCATGCGGGTCACCTGATGGAAAGCAATCACCGCCGCCCATGGACAACCGCAACACCAAAAGGGTCACAGATGTGTTGCCGGCCTTTGAGGAAGGTGTAGGCTCGTTTCTTGAAGGTTCCAATGTCGTACTCGTTCGGGAATACCGCTGCCGGAAGTCCATATATAAAGAATATAAAGAAATTATAAAGAAGTTCACTGTTTGGGAAATGATGTACAGTACAGTGTATGTATGTACATTCCTTTAGCGCGTCCTGTAGCCAAAACAGCTTGATTTCGAAGTCCAAGATGTCGTTAGATTCGTCTTAGTACCCGGAACATAGGATACATTATGTGGAAAAAATCCAACATGGCTTCATAAATATAGCTTAAAAAAAATTGTACAACCAGGCGGTCTTATCGCTATTAAGCGATAATAATTTCTTTTTTATTCCCAGCTTTGCCAATTATGCTGTCACCGGCGCCAAATTGAACACCACATGGCTGTACAACATTTTAGCACAGAAGTGGCGTCGATACCTGACAGATGATGCAAGGCGTTCGTTCCGGAAACGTGGTGGATACTCGCAATTAATACGACCTGGATTGAGGGTCGTGTCTTTGAACAACAACGTCGCTTTTAAGAACAACTGGTAAAAATGGTCGAACTCGAATAATCTGCGTCGATGTGACTCTTTGGGACAGGTTCAAAGAAATTAATATGTTAACTGCCACAGGACGCCCACCGTTGAACATAAGCCTCACCCCCACTGAATTCCAGAGGGACAGGTTGGATGCGGCTTGCATCCAGGCATTACCCGCGACCTTACCTTTGCGGCAGAACATAGCGCTCTAAGGATTTTGTAAGACCAAATGCTACCTGTGATTCACAATAAATGTACTTTGACTTTGACCTTTATCGTGCGTGGTCTCCACTCGAGAGCTTTAATGCTCCAACGGCCATCAGGTCTTCGAGCTATGTGCCCTGCCCACTACCTCTTCAACTTGCTACTCAGTGACCTTCATTCGCCTATAGATTTCTTCATTCCTGATTCGGTCACGTAGATAAACGCCAAGCATCGCCCTCTCCATAGGTTGTTGCGTGACCTTGAGCTTTCTTTTGAGGCCCATAGTGAGTGTTTGGAACATTTAGATGCAAGTACCAATCTGTGGTCAACTTGCCCATTTCGTGTTCTTTGATGTACGATGCGACCCCTTTCCCCGTACCCACCCCCGCCTACCGTCGACCTCTGACAGTGGAGCAGAGATCTTACGACCACCGTGCGAGCTGTATGAAAAAGTGACTTCTGACTTTTTAACCGCCTCCGTAACTCAATGTAAACAATATAGGGTTTACGATTCGGAGGTCGCGGGTTCGATCCCCAGCCGAGTACATATTTAAGTACTCGGTTTGGTTGGTGGTAGGGCATTTTAAATGTCCGCCTGGCTAGCTACCACCATCTTATCTAAATCTGCCGCCAAGCAGCCATGTTAATAGCATTGTTGTGTTCCGGTTGTCAGAGATAAGATAGCCAGTCCCCCAAATGTGTTGGGGTTTCCGGGTCAGTACGCTTCCACCTTCGACCTCATCTTCACTTAATATCAGGTGTGATTGAGGTCATGTACGAAACCGTTATGCATAAAAAAGAAAGACTGCTTTGGTGCTTTTCGCGATCAGAGACCTTCTGCATTCTATCTGGGACCATCTGTGTGTGCATCCGTACCAGTCTCAACCTATAGCCATAAGGGTTGGGAGCCATCATTTGCCAGAGGAGATCAGTGCGGTCATCCGGGTTCACCAGGTGAGCAGTTGATCACTAATATTGCATACTTGCGTCTAAACCTACTTCTAAATAGTGAGAGACCACTTTTCAGTGCCATTGTAGAATGTATACTAAGTATGTTATATCTATGTAGTAGAGCTTTTTTTGATTGACTGGATTCGCGTTTGACCACAATCTCACCTGATGGAAAGTGACGATGAAGCACGCGATCTCAGTAAATGCCTATTCACTCTGCTCTTGAATATCCTAAAGTTGTAAGATTCAGGAAAGACTGACGCCGGAAGGGAGTTCCATGCCTTGGCTGTTCGGATTATGAACGAAGAAGAAAAATATATATACTATGGGCAGGTGTATGGTGGGTCTGCAGGGTGATTTACTTTTAACCCGTCAACACCAGAGCCAACTTTTTTGCTGTTTTAGAATAGACACGCCTGTTCTAATATTATTTTATAGGTGGCTAGTCTATGATCCTCTGGATGCAAAGCAGCACATGGAGTACTTAGTCGAAGAATTGGCGAAGGCGGAGGCAGCAGGGGAGAAGGTCCACATCCTCACTCACATACCAGCAGGTTCCGATGACCTATTTCATACATGGACAAGGGAATACAATAGGGTTGTGAATAGGTATTTACCTGTTTTTCATTACTAGACATGGTGACTTCATATTTTTTTTTCTATGCACAACGGGTTGGTACTTGACCTCAATCACACCTGATGTTAAGCGAAGATGAGGTCGAAGGTGGAAGCGTACTGACCCGGAAACCACAACACATTTGGGGGACTAGCTATCTTATCTCTGACAACCGGAACACAACAATGCTATTAACATTGCTGCTTGGCGGCAGATTTAGATAAGATGGTGGTAGCTAGACATTTAAAATGCCCTACCACGTACCAAACCGAGTACTTAAACATGTACCCCGCTGGGGATCGAACCCGCGACCTCCGAATCGTAAACCCAATGTTGTTTACATTGAGCCACGGACGCGGTTAATTTCCACTATCTCCTGAGTGCTGCATCAGATCTTTGCAAAATTTATATGGAATTACTGTAAAACTGAGTAACCAAAATGGGAAAAATAAAAAAAAACACGCTAGTTTTCCACCATCCACCTGAATTCATCATCAGACCCTGGACACCTAGTGCTATATAGGGTCTAACAAAATTAACCCGACAAACTTTGGCTATTGCACACACGTGACAATAAAATATTATATTCATTAAAAAAAATAGCCTTAAAATTTTTGTTTCCGAATAAATAAATTAAATGTAAATGCAAATGAAAATACACATTAACAGACTTATTTCATTTCGATCTTGTTTTATCAATGAGAATAAACAGGCAACGTTTCACTGATATATGGAAGACGCTAAAGGGGGTGGCACGTGTTTGTGTGTTGTGCCAAAGTACTTAGAGCGCGCGGCCATTAATGTCCAATTCAAAATATTTACATTTCTAAATTTAATTTTTTGAATGAAATCTGTTAACTTTAATGTCTTATTTTTTATTTTTTTTTCGTAATAGGTACATCCTATACATACACTCTGCAACGTTTGTCGGGTTAATTTTGTTAGATCTTATACTTATATTGCGAACTCGTCAAAACGAAACGGGTTTACTAGTGGCCACTGAAGAGTTCCTAATGGCTCCATCATCAAGCCAGCTCCAAGATACCAAATTATGGTATTGTCATTCGAATTACATATACATCACAAGTTTCATTTTGATATAATTAGAATTAGGTGAAAATTGACTTTCAAGAAATGTTAAGTTTTTTACAAGTGAATTTAATAAAAGCGTGTCAATAATAACTTAAGAGGGTTTACCCCACACGGCACTCGATATAAATTTTGAAGTCCAAGTTTTAATAGAATAGACCGATTCTAATGAAACTTTATACATATTAGCAGAATACATAGATGTAAAAACTTAGTAGGAAACACTTCAAATATCTAATTTATAAGAATTTTATTGCTTTGTTTCTGTTACTATGGAGAATTTAAAATCGCTCTAATTTAAGTAGTTTTTATTCTTTTTTAAAAAATTCTCCACTAACTTTTAAAGCCTTTTGTGTATTGTAATTTCTGTCCTTTTTTGTTCAATGTATATTTCTATAATTATATGTATATGCAATGAAGTGTTAAATAATAAATAATGATAATAACTTTTTAGATCTTTGTACAATATATCCTTACTATAAGTATCATTCATTACAATCGGTTTATTAATTTCAAAACTTTGGACTAGAAAGTTTGTATGGAATACCGTGCGGGATAAACCCTCTTAAGTGGTCAATCATTATAAAAAAGTGGCTGTTTTTATCAATAATTTAAACTTTTTGAAAGTAACCGTAATTAAAGTTATTTATATATTATTTAAAACAAGCTTTTAGGCTTCTCGAAAACAGGTTAGAGTTTTTGATGTATACTGCTCCTAGATTATGTAACTCCATCGGTATCGTCATCCACAACGTTGACCAATGAGAAACCGTTAAATTGCCGAGCGAACGATGAGCCGACCAATCACATGTCAGAACGTAACCTATGACGATAACGATGAAATTATGTAATAGAACCCCTGTATTTAATTTTAATTTATCCAATGAAGATGCTACTGGGCGGAATAAACCCTATTAACATCAACTCATAATTTTTCCAGATTTTCATCAACAATAACAGCAGAGTTCAACGGCCACAAGCATGCTGATGACTTCAGGATATTCTACAATAGGAATGGCAAACCTATCAACGTCGCTTGGGGTGGAGGCAGTGCCACAGCGTATTCTAACTTTAACCTCAATTATAAGATAGTTACGATCGACGGACGTACTAAAGTAAGTACGTAAACTAAGTATGTAAACTAAGAGGCCCCCCACACTAGTGCCTTTTGAGCGTCGTCGTCGTGCCAGCGTCCTCGCAGCGCCGAATCAACGTCGACGCCGCCGCGGCGACACGCGACGCAAGCGCTAGCCGGCTGCCAAACGCCGCACTTACGCAGTGTGCGAAGTGTGAGTTTTGTCTCGTTGTTAACTTTACCATCGCGTTCGCGTTTACGAAAAAAGTCACGTACAATCAATGTGAAAATGGATTCCGATGAAGAAACACTGCTGTTGACATTACTGATAACGAAAAAGGAATAAACGTTTTTTTTATTATTTTTATTTTTTGGCGAGTTGTTAGTTTGACCACGCGTTCATCCGAAGTCTACTACGAAATGATCATTATAAAGGTTACCTACGTGAGGTACCTAGTTACCCGACATGTTAGATATTTATTTATTTATGTAATCTGCTAATTATGGAATAAAAGTATAGGGAGACCTATGACTGGCTGATGTTCAGACTTATCTATCTTCATAAACGACATTATCCGCGCCGTTCTCTTGTCTCCGTCAACGTACCTGCTGTTCTTGAACCGAATGGTATTTTACGGGACGACGGGAAGAGACCGGACGGAATGACCTTAATTCCTTGGAGTATGGCCGGGCCTTAGTGTGGGATGCCACTTGTGTCGACACTCGCCCCGTCTCACCTCCAAGGAACCTCAAGGAGGCCAGGTGCAGCCGCCGAGACGGCGGAAAAAATCTAAATTAATAAACAGACATCGGTTCCGAATACATTTTCCTTGCTTTCGGAGTCGAAACTTTAGGTCCTTTGGGGGCCAGGCGCTCTTAAATTTTTCTTTAATATTTCAAAGCGCTTAGTCGATTTCACTGGTGACCCGAGAGCTGGTTGTTTCCTCGTCCAACGCTTAAGTATCTGCATCCAACGAGGAAACGCTGCGAGCGTTTTGGGTACCTTGCCTCGCGACACCAATTTTTTACATTAGTTCTAGTTTATATTTAAATTCCGTCTCTTTATTTGTTACTGTTTTTAAATAAATAAAAGCTATTGTCTATTTTATTCATAATGGTTTATAAAAAAGCTGTTGGTTTTCTAATAAAGTAAAATACAAAATAAACTAATGTCTACCATCTATTTCCAGGCACCATCAAACATAAAAAGCTATTCCTACAACCTGACGCACGCAAACCTAATGTCCGACCAGAGACCACATTGGGAGCAGCTCTACGACATGAAGAAAACTTTCAGACTCAAAAACTTATCGGCCGCTTCAATGGACAAACTTGTCAAACACATGGTGACTGATAAAGTGGATTTGTTTGATAAATACTCTGAAATTTATTCAAAGAGGAGCGACGTCCGCACAAGGAGTTGTGATGAAGAATGTAAACTGAGTAATCTGTGCAATAACGTGGTTACTGTGTTATGGGATGAGTCCAAATGTGAGGAACTGAAGCAATTGTTTTCGGAGAACTATAGCATAGAATAGAGCACTTGAACTCTCACGATGTCATGTTTAATAGATAGATGATAGATAAGCATTTATTTGCATCCATGTACACACACATAACAAATTTGAGATATGAAAAAAAAAAACTAAAACAATAAAACACAAGTACAGAAACAACAAATATTATGTGTGTGCCGCAGTATACAAAAAGGCCACAGCTCAGTGTATGGATTTTCCCGAGGCGGGCAAAACACTGCTGAAACCTGAGGGTTGGTCGTGGGACAAATGGAATTTTGAAATGTGTTTGGTGTTATCAAATTAAAACTAACGTTATTGGTAAATGAATATTGTGTAAGATTATTCCCGTAACATATTGGATTCAATTAATAAAATATACCTAATTAAGTTATGGAACCAATTATTATTATAGAATAAATTGATAACTAATGAAAAATTAAGAAATTATTGCAATTTTCGATTTCATATTCTTTACACGTTATAATTATAATAAACTATTTCGATTTGTGATGCCCAAGCTATGAATCCAATCCACAGCCCCCTACTGCTTCATATATTATTCTCATGATAGGAAGACAATGGAAAGGTAGCGGTCCGGAATACATATCTTCTGCTTTTCCATCAAAAAAGATCTATTCTGTAAAAAACTAGCCAAGTCTCGATGGAGCTGCTTGATTATCTCTAAAAAGTAATGAAATCTATACAAAGTCGTGCCAAGTGTAAGGTTCCTTACTGCGATTTCTTTATTATTATAGTTAATGTTGTGTGACTTGGCCGTTGAAGGGTACACAGGGGTACAAAACCAGGTGCTCCATGACACCATTGCACCAATCTGTCGCCAGAACCGCTATTAATATTATTAATTATGTTATTAAGAATGTTCAACGGCAAACTATTAGCGAATAATCTGTGTGGCGTTTACATAACGTTCTTTATACGTTAGTGGCTTTATCAAGCCTACAATTGACTGGTTATTGAATCAACGTTTTCCAAGTGGCAATTTTCCATCGTCAATGCGTAGCGGTTCTGGCGACAGATTGGTGCAATGGTGTCATGGAGCACCTGGTTTTGTACCCCTGTGTACCCTTCAACGGCCAAGTCACACAACATTAACTATAATAATAAAGAAATCGCAGTAAGGAACCTTACACTTGGCACGACTTTGTATAGATTTCATTACTTTTTAGAGATAATCAAGCAGCTCCATCGAGACTTGGCTAGTTTTTTACAGAATGTTTTTGGTGGGATTTCACTTCTTTTTGTAGAAACGTGGGCATATTATATATATGCCCACGTTTCTACAAATATACTTGATATTGAAAGTTGAGTCATTTCTACCATACACCAAGAAAGATATTGAATGGAAGAGACAAGACCCGTCTTTGGGCATACCAACTACTTGGTAGCCACTAAGTTCATCGTCGTCTTTTAATAATATCGACATTTTTTACGATAATTATTATCTTGCGAAATCAAACACAATTAAACTCAACGACCTTTAGTATATGGACAACAAATCAGAAATACCGATAATATTTAGACTAAAACCTACTTATATCTTTAAGACTTCTTTTGTCTTAATAAAAAAAACTTAAAGAAAATATTACTCTGCCTACTCAATCTATACAAACTATAAGCAAAACGTTAACTCTTAATTATTAGACAAGTGTCAATATAATTAATTATCAATGAACTTTCTACCAAAGGTACTACCTACCTAGTACTGAAATACAGCTAAATTAATGATATTTTTAAACGAAACGAAGTAATATCTAACTAAATAAACTAAACTAGAATACTAGAAAAGTATTTATAAACACGAACGCGATTCGAAGTACTGCCTAACTGTAAATTAAACCTAGAAAACTAAAAGTAGGTACTAAATAATTAACAATTAAATAAAGTATTCAATTGAAACTTCTTTTAATTCTGATAATTAAGTAATAATCAGTAGTCCCTCACTAACCATATAATTCCTAACCTGTTTAAATCTTTGAATTAATATAATAACAACCTGCCAATTAACTTTAGCAAACCTCACGAAATAATCAGCGAAATCAACGAAATGCAAATAATCCCTCCTAATCCCTAGCAAACATTTTCAAACGCAATAGAAGAATGTCGTAAACGACTGTAACGCGGCCGGTTGCCACTTTGCCATATAAGGTTATCGGAAAAACAAAACGTAAGCGCGTTTTAAAATACAGTCAACGTCATCTAGCGACGCGTGCGGGTATCACCGCCACTCTTAGCCAATGCATTATATTTTGACCAAATTTTCGTTTGTTTATTTAATTTGTGTAATGTTCGAGTAGAATAAAATTAATCGTTTGACTATTTCTTCTTGTAAACTTGTAATAAGTATAAGTAAGTATAAGTATAAAAGCCAGTCTAGTCTTATCCAGAGTTCTCCTTTAATTTTATTTATATTCGTATTAAAAGCAGAAGGGGAGGCATTCGCCCAGCAGTGGGACGCTATAGGCTAGATTAAATTAGAAGATGTGTCCCACTACGCTGGACAGTCGATTTTTTTATGTACCAATAGTAGAAGGGGGCATTACCATATCTCTAATACAGCTGGGACCAGCTGAGGGTTCTTCGTCAGATATAAAGTTAATCGTTCGACTATTTCTTCTTGTAAACTTGTAAGTATAAGTATAAAAGCCAGTGTAGTCTTATCCTGAGTTTTCCTTTAATTTTATTTATACGTATTATAAGCAGAAGGGGAAGCATGCGCCCAGCAGTGGGATGCTATAGGCTAGATTAAATTATGTGTCCCACTACGCTGGATTTTTGCAATGACAGTCGATTTTTCTATGTACCAATAGTAGAAGGGGGCATTACCATATCTCTAATACAGCTGAGACCAGCTGAGGGTTCTTCATCAGATACTTCAGACCTTCGATTTTTGACATCAAATGAAGCGGCCCACCAAGTTGAATATTTTTTGTAAAGGCGGTATATGTCGATCTCTAATAGTTTGGTTGGGCTCTTGTGTTTCCTAATCAGGGTCACCAGGTACTCCAGATCTTCGATTATCCTAGTTTTTATAGTTTTCCCTTTATGTGGCCATTGAACCATAACTCTGTACCAAATTTCAGCTCTCTGAGTTTATGGGAAGTACTAGTTCTATTTTGATGATCATGAGTGAGTGAGTGAGTGAGTGAGTGTCATAAATGCGAAACTTTGCTTTCGCTTAACTTCGGAACTAAATGACCTACAGACTTGAAATTTTGGATTTTAAGTATGTGATTATAGCTTACTGGATGACGAAAATTTCTGCGTTCTAGTCTTATCCAGAGGTTCTAAAATAGGGGCCTGAAAATGCCGCGAAATGGTTCCAGTAAAGGATGGTACGGCAGTGTTTGCTTCGCGCTCGACTTGGCGGGGGCACTGCCGTGCCCCCAGATATTTGGATTTAAAGAATGGTTTAAAGCTCAGTATTTTTATAGGAGGAGGTATGTTATTTAATCAAACTTTGTGGCAGGTGTGATCACAGCCGAATATAAGAAACGCTACATTAATACATACATACATAACGTCACGACCCTTATCCCAAATGGGATGGGCAGATATATCTCAAACAAAAATGTTATATATTATTAAAACTCACCACACACCATTATACATAACATAAATAACACATACACTAACTGCCTCCGTAGCTCAATGTAAACGGCATTGGGTTTACGATTCGGAGGTCGCGGGTTCGATACCCAGCGGGGTACATGTTTAAGTACTCGGTTTGGTTGGTGGTAGGGTATTTTAAATGTCCGCCTGGCTAGCTACCACCATCTTATCTAAATCTGCCGCCAAGCAGCAATGTTAATAGCATTGTTGTGTTCCGGTTGTCAGAGATAAGATAGCCAGTCCCCCAAATGTGTTGGGGTATCCGGGACAGTACGCTTCCACCTTCGACCTCATCTTCACTTAACATCAGGTGTGATTGAGGTCACGAACGAACCTGTCGTGCTTAAAAAAAAATTAATAAGTAACATTAAAATATTTAAAGTACTTAAATAGTGCTATAGTTTAAAAAAACTAAAAAAAACACGCAACATTTCCACCATCCATCTCCTGGCTTCATCATCAGATCGTCGACACCAAGTGTAATATATTGGACTCGTCAAAACGAATCATCATGAGCCCAAACTGGAGGGGTTTACTCACAGATGGTATGTGGGTTTACTAGTAGCCACTGAAGTGTTCCACCAGTTCCTCCTGGCTCCATCATCAGATCAGCTCCAAGATACCAAATTATAGTGTTGTCAGGAGTTATGTTTGGGATGTCTCTGACCACCGCATTTGGAATAAATGCATGTGCACCAAGCAAGACTTCCTTAGCCATGGGCTGTACTAGTACATTGAAAAGGCTCTGATTCAGCATATTGCTGCAATACAGACAGAGGCGAAAATTCTGCGAGTTCCGCTTGCTTAATTTGGCTCAAGTACAGTTAGTTCCAAGAAACGACTTTATAAAACAAATCAAGGAATATTTATTTTTTTAATGAATCGTGAAACCTTAATCACTAAATAAACTGATGTCTTCTCTGTTTTGGAAAAACGAGAGTAATTTTTTTTTATGCACAACGGGTTGGTACTTGACCTCAATCACACCTGATGTTAAGTGATGATGAGGTCGAAGGTGAAAGCGTACTGACCCGGAAACCCCAACACATTTGGGGGACTGGCTATATATTATCTCCTTAGTTATATCTATTGACGACCGATTGGTGTAGTGGATAGTGACCCTGTCAGCGAAACCAACGGTTGCGGGTTCGAATCCCGCGACGGGTAAATGTTTGTGTGTTGAATATGAACATTTATTCCTGAGTCATGTCATGGATGTTTATATAAATTTATGTATGTTTATCCGTTAACTAGTATCCATAGTACAAGCTTTGCTTAGTTTGGTACTAGATGATTAGTGTAAGTGTTCGAAATATTTTTTTTTATCTCTGACAACCGAAACACAACAGTTATCTCTGGATGTAGGTATATTGCGTCCGAATGCTCAAACGCTTCTTAGCTATAGCTATGGCCCTTAGACATCATGTTGTCATGTCAAAAAGGGACGGAATTATGTAGAAGTATTCGAGCATTCGTACGTCAGCTTCTCTACTAATTTTTACTCGTCAACGTAAAAGCCATAAACCAATAATGTTTCGTGCATTTCTCGAAAACGAATGAAAGAAATCACAATTTTTTTTAACAAAATCATTCACGTCGTTTCGATAAATCTTCCAATCCCGTTTTCCCC
This sequence comes from Oegoconia quadripuncta, assembly GCA_949316235.1. Taxonomy (NCBI): domain Eukaryota; kingdom Metazoa; phylum Arthropoda; class Insecta; order Lepidoptera; family Autostichidae; genus Oegoconia; species Oegoconia quadripuncta. The sequence goes on from OX438749.1 coordinate 27,323,273, forward strand.
AAAATGGCGGCCATTTTACATTTCTCGTATTACAAAAATTTACGGAAAAATTTATGCATCCTTTAAATGTAAAAACCGGCCAAGTGCGTGTCGGACCACGCCGTGTGTAGGTTCCGTACTTGCCCCTAACAATATGTGGACCTAGATGGGGTTTTTATGTGGTACGCAGATCTACGCTTGAGCATTGTTAGCAAGTGTGGTGCCATACTCGTAAACCCCGTGATCACCCATACAAAGACTGACCGCGCCAGGAGGGTTTCCTTTTATGTTAAATTCTGAATTGTTTAAATCTTAGGCCTCGGAATAATTTATTATTGTGTCTGTTTATAAACTGTATATTAAAGTATAATATTATGTCCGTTTACTGTGTCTCTCTTTGTCCAGTTTCCTTGCATAAAATGTCCCTAAACTTTGTTGAACATAACACAATCAAAGACAATATTGTACAAATTGGGAAAGATTTGCCGATTGTACGAAATAAGAATTGTACCAACCAGTAAAGAAGGCGCCCTCATTAGACAAAGATTTCTTTTTAAATACAAAATAATAATAGAGAATAATTTTTCAATAACAATTTTATATATAGGTAGCAATAAGTACCTAAATTAATTTTTCTTTAAAGGGTACCTATTTACCTTAGTGCTCCTTCACTTCGTTATTAAACAAAATAAACAAAAATAAATTGTGATATAAGTTGTTTACAGACTCCGTTTCCTTTGTCCAAATAATATAGGATGCAGGTAGAAAAGAAAATAATTGTCCTCAGGGAGTTATTCCAAATTCAAAGGGATCGTTTCACCCCTCTTGCGTGTTATCTACCAATAAGCGAACGAAATTAGAATTACTCGCGACGATGTCCGACGTTGCATTTACTACAAATAACGGTAATAACATTACAATGAATTTTTGAAGTGAAAATAAATTTCTTTTCCACATAAAAACGGACATATTAATGAACTGCCATCTATTGTTTCTTGTGTGTAACTTACAACGACATCTGTTGGATGTTTGACGATCTGTTTTGAATTTTGTGCTGTGGCGATTCGTATGAGGCATTGAAATAACTCGATGATAGATGGCGCTACCAGTCTTAATATTCTCAACTGTTAGTTACATCCAACTTACAGTTTCAGAGAAAGGATTAGTTTCAAACACGTTTCACTTTGGCCACTCGCAAATTTCGCACGCAACTCCACAATAGGACTCCTCTTATTAAAATAGCGAGTGGTAGAAAAGTTGTAAAAAATTATAAAAAAACTATCTTCAAAAAACTGTATCTTCAAGTTTTCGTGTCGATTTATGTCCTACACATTATTTTTTTTTTATGATTGACTGGATTCGCGTTTGACCATCTCACCTGATGTAAAGTGACGATGTGGTCGAAGATGAAGCACGCGATCCCAGTCAATGTCTATTCACTCTGCTCTTGAAGATCCCAAGGTTGTAGGATTCAGGAAAGACTGACGCCGGAAGGGAGTTCCATACCTTGGCTGTTCGGATGATGAATGAAGAATCGAACTTCTTAGTGCGAATTTGCGAATAGTGTTTTTTTTTTAATAAAGAATGTTATTCTTTATTTAAAAAAAAACACTATATAGGGTGTAATTTTATTCGTGTAATTCAAGTCTACTGGTGGCCTCACTCCTGATTGCGAACCACTTTCCCCTAGGAACGAGGAATTCTGCCGGCAATTATTGGATTTCCATATTAAAGGTGGGTTCAGAGTGGTTAACTTTGTATGGGTAACAATATAATCGAAAATTGTTTGATCGAATTCGACTTCATTCCTTGTGGATAGGATAGGTGGTTCATAATAAAATCCCGTATTAATAAATAGACCTTGAGATTGAGATCGCGTCTCAAGTCTCAAAGGCATTATGTTTTACTGTTTATGCAACAGATTCTCAAGCGTCAACTTAAGGTCATCTTGGGAACGATTTATCAATACGTGGCCAAGAGTGGCGTGTCACCAGTTAATGGGAATTACACGAATTCAAATTCGGCTTTTTGGCGGGATCTCGGCGAGTGAAGTTGCAATTTTCTTTATAATTCTGACTGATTTTGTGCATTCTGACTTTTGAAGCTTAATAATGGCAGGATATTGTGCAGTAAAAGTTAGTGATGGTGTACAAGTGAAGGGAAGTGTAAATTAAAGTGCGTAACGGAGCTTTCGGGTTCCCCCTCAAGAAGCCGCCGAAATCTTTTGTAAATAATTCTGCCACTTTACTTAAGAATGACTTGACCCTGACTAGACTCTGTATACGCAAAGTATGCGACGAGTTACTTGTGTTGACAGAGACTGACTTATTATAAACTGAAGAAATAAGAGAAATAAGACATGGCTGTATGGGCTTAGATCCCTTTGCCTTCTCCGAAAGGAGTGAATGAAACCAAAAAAAAAAACAAAAAAAATAAAATAAAAAAAAGCGAATTCAAATTCAGCCGAACTTTCCTTTGTCAAGGTGAGAATTTCCTACTGACAGAATAGGTACTTAGAATGTAGAAATGAAGCTTTCCACAAATCTAACTAATGTTATAAATGCGAAAGTTTGGATGTTTGTTTGTTGCTCAATCACGGGGAAACGGCTAAACAGATTTGGATGAAATTTGGTATATAGGTAGAAAATACCCTGAATTAAGTCATAGGATACTTTTTATCCCGATTAATTCCCGGGAGATAAACAAGTTTCCATTTTAAACTTATAGAAAGCTAGCTTATAAAAGCTGTCGTTGCATCTAATTACCAGTGGTTGTCTACCTATTCTGATATCTGAGGTATGTCCTAATGTATGTAGATCTATTTCATTTTTACAATCTTAACAGAGTTACCGATCTAAACAAATCCGAAACATCTTTTGAACAATTATCTAACTAAGCGGAATAAAAGGTTATCATGTCTAAGTAGCTCCCTACACCGTAACTTAGGAAAACGGAATACAGCCCCCGGCCGTCAACCTTTCGCTGTAGCGAAATCTTTCATGTATGAAAGAAATGTAAAAAATTGAAATTGAAAAAAGATGGTAGAATGGTAGGATAGCATTTGTTTTTATTTTTTACCCGACTGTCCAATAAAGGAGGGTAATGCTCTACGAGTATGTTTGTGAGTATGTATGTATGTCCGTTCCATTGCCTCATCCTGTAGCCTAGACGGCTTGACCGATATCAAAGTGAATAAATTCGTCAGATACATTTTATGATAAAAAATCCAAGATTGCTTCCGCAAAATACAAAATATGCTGTCTGGTATTTGTTTTTTAAATACATAAATAGTTATTTCAAATTACACAGTTAACAATCTACGATGAGGTGTCCAATTATTTTTCAAAATTTTTGTCACTCTGGTTAATTTAAAAAGTTGTTGTTATTCCAGCCAGTTAAACAAAAAGATTGTATATCTATTCGCTATTGTAGATCTATAGAAAAATGCATTATCCTATGCAAGAAATTTTTTATAGAAAATTAAATATGAAAAAGATACAAATGAATTCCCGATTCCTCGTAAATGCATTGGCAACGTTGCATTTTTTACCCCCGACAAGAAAAAGGCGAGTGTCATGTAAACAACATAGGGTTTACGATTCGGAGGTCGCGGGTTGGATGCCCAGCGGGGTACATGTTTAGTACTCGGTTTACTACCATCTTATCCAAATCTGCCGCCAAACAGCAATGTTAATAGCATTGTTGTGTTCCGGTTGTCAGAGATAAGATAGCTAGTCCCCCAAATAGGATGGGATTTTTCCGGGTTAGTACGCTTCTACGTTCGACCTCATCTTCACTTAACATCAGGTGTGATGACTTAACATGAGGTCAAATGTTAACCTGTTGTGCATAAAAAAAAATATTAAGACTAAATAAGACCTGTCCGTCTTATCCATCATGTTTGATGAAAATTTATCAAACCGATTCGAAGATTTAGCTTTAAATAGAGTTTGCTTAATAATAATAATAATAAATAATAAATATTTCGGACACTTACACCAATCATCTAGTCCCAAACTAAGCAAAGCTTGTGCTATGAATACTAGATAACGGATAAACATAGGTACATAAATATTTATATAAACATCCAAGACTCTGGAATAAATGTTCGTATTCATCATACAAACATTTACCCCTCGCGGGATTCGAACCCGCAACCGTTGGTTTCGCTGATAGGGTCACTATCCACTACACCAATCGGTCGTCGGTGTTTGTTTGTTTGTAAACGCTTTATTGTACAAAAAGGCAATACATTAATTTTGCATAGATACATGAATAGAGTTTGTTGGTGTATTTCGAGGATATCATAATATTTCGGGCGTTTTCCAATTTTTCAAATTTATTATATTAAAATTTGGGGGATAGGTTCCTACCCATGTTTGATATATTTGAATATAAATGAAGAGAAATGAAAATATTTTGTTCACAACTTTGTTTTGTTATATATAATTATTTGTTCAAATAATAACTATTTTTATGTACATTTTCATTTTATAGTTTAATGACCAAATTCCTTGTCGTATTTCTATTCCATTTCTTGCGTATATAATATAGGTCCCTACCTATCTAAGTCGGTAAGTACTTACTTGGTGGAGACGAAAAGTATACGCGTGATATCTTTGTAACTACACTAAGGCCCGTATTATTAAATCGTTCTTGAGATTGAGATCGCGTCTCAGTCTCAAGACCATTTTTTCTGATGCTGTTTTAATATGCAGCAGATTCTCAAGCGTCAACTTGAGGCCATGTCAAACTTGAGAACGGTTAATTAATACGGGCCTAAATATGCAAAAAATATATCTGATTCCTCTGCTAGGTAATCCAGTTCAAAGGGTAATCATTTAAAAAATATATTTGTAATACTTGGTCCGATTTGAGTGCAGTTTGTTTTATATTAAAGACTAAAACGAGAGAAAAAAGAGATATTTAGCTTTTACCTAGTTGTTTCGATCTTTCGGGGGATTTCAATTTCTTTTTTAAAGTCGGGAATACATTCTTGGCCAGATAGATGTATAGCTTAATGGTATGGTATGGTTTATATGGATGATTTTGGCAAATAGAGTTCGTACCAATGGGTACACCTTTTATTTAGGTACTTACTTAGTACCTACCTAAATAAAAGTCCCAAGTCAATACACAACTTTAATATGATAATTAATTTATTGTATTATATGTATAAATTATCATAACGACACAATAAATCATCATAAAAAAATGAAACAAAATATTGCCAGAAGGTATTCTAAAGGAGGACAATTCCTCCATTTTTTTATGTTTAATTAACTGTATTCGCGTTTGACCACAATTTCACCTGATGGAAAGTGGCGATGTGGCCAAAAATGAAACAAGCGATCTCAGTAGATGCCTATTCACCCTGCTCTTGATAATCCTAAGGTTGTATATGATTCAGGAAAGATTGACGCCGGAAGGGAGTTTTAAAGAATTGTCTGTTCGCATTATGAATGAAGAGTCGAACCGCTTTGTGCGAATGTTCGGTATGTTAACCACATAAGTGTGGAATCCCTCTCCATGCTTGTTTTTATTCGTTTACGCAGGGAAATGCGTTACGCATACCGCTCCCCTGGGGGACGTCGAGACGGTTATGTAGGACTCCCCTCCCTATCGGGAGGGATACCCACTAAAACCATTTAAGGGACTTCCTAAACCTCGGCAGTAGGGAGGACTTGGCGGCTCCAGGTCCCCCCCAATAACATCAACAAACAACGGGAGGCCCGAGCGGTACGAGCCCCGACCGGGCCAGATGCGACGACACTTTCCGGGTCGCAACGGACGCGCAGTGGTGGCACCGTATCGTCTCCTTACGTAAGATTCTACTCAGATACTCACCGAAACACCCGTGGCTGGTGAGTACTTATCTGAGTCTACCTGTAGGTGACGCAGCCTTTCCTCCCCATCCATGCTTCGAAGTTCGGCAGAACGGCTCCGACGACGGTGCATTGGCGGGAGCAGCCTTGTATTACAAGGCGCCCCCACCGGAGCGTCGGCGCCGGTCGGTGTACCTTCTGCCGTAACCTTTCGAGCGCTCGACCCGGCATCCCTTGCGGCGTCCTATTCTATAATTGTTCTACCGTCCTCTCTTACCTACAGCATGTCTTCCTTTTGTCATGTCTTAATGCATGCTGATAATGCCGTACGTGCGCTGACAATATAATTTTTTGGAATATAAGTTTTATATTTTTTGGAAAATTAAGTGTAATTGGCAGTTCAGCTAAATATTTTTAAAAGAAAGTAAATTATAAATGAAATCACGGTTAATTAGGTAGGTAAGCGCTATTCCTATTTGTTAGAAATTCCTCATATTCAGATCTTCGAGCCCTCCTTTTTTAAATTATGATCTGGTAACCCTATTCAAGCAAGAGTCTACATAATGTCTATTTTTGTTTTGTTGATTGCTATAGATTAGATAGATACAAATCCCTTTCGCTGTTATTTCTGAGATACTGCATGCTTCTTGTTGTAAATTTTCTTTAATAATTGATGCAGTTTACCAACACACAACTCGACATTTAATACAATGGCAGCTACACATTCACAAGTCATTGGGGCCTTTCTTGTTTGTTTCAACTACTTGACACTACGTAGTTATTAGCTAACGTCAAACTACTTGGAGATTGACGACTGATTCGTGTAGTGGATAATGACCCTGTCTACGAAACCAATGGATACGGGTTCATATCCCGCGAGGGGTGAGTGTTTGTGCGACGAATACATTTATTCCCGAGTCATGGAAATTTAAATAAATATTTATGTATATGTTTGCCGCCAATACCTAGCATGTATTTGTCAAATTACACAAATTTAATATTCGTACCGTAATTTCGTTAAAAAATATCTCATTGTGTGTACTGAGGTTAGTCATCCATGATCATTTATTATTTACACACAAACTGTAATGACTGTTTAGATAGCTTATTAACTATTTACGTATACCTTAAGGCCTAGGGCATAACGTTTATTATTACATCAAATAAACCGGGCAACACTGGCAACATTCGCGCAAGCGTACAAAAGTCATCGTTGTATTCTGTTCCCCCAAATCGAGTTGAAGAAAAAGAGACAAAAAAGAATACATTTTTTAATACGGACAAACAAATTTAACATGTCATCCAATTATAGTGTATACCACTTCAGACTTTTTGAATTGGCCGTATAATACGATCGAATAAGGATTAAAAACATTGGAGTTTAGAACTTGCTTCAACGTGATCAGGTTTATTATCGCGTGGCCTATTTTGACGGCTGTTGTCGTCCGCCATTTTCCATGATGGCCGCATGTAGACGCAAGCGACATCTATAAAGAATTTAGTGTCATCGCGACCGTGCTCAGTATCGGAACTGTGCGTGATTCTCGACACTTTATTGTTTGCAACCATTGTATCAAGAAAAATGACATAGAAAATTGCTCGGTATACCCATAATTCACATCTTCAACCGCTTTGTACAACAACAATAGTGTGTATTATAAAAAACCCATTTTGGCATTGTTAACGCGTTCCTTGCCGTAGTAAAATAATGAAATTTCACGCCGCCGCAGTGTTCTCTGTTTGAGTCGTGAACTTTGTGGAATCGATTTTTAGGTGTTATTAATGAAATTACTAAGGTGCTTGGTGAGTGATATTGTTACATAAAAGAACCTGTTTTCGCGAATTCCCGTTACATAGTCGGTCGGGTAGTGGCGGGTGTAGAATCGATAAAAGATAATAAAAAATGCATATTTTCCCCATGGTTCCATAAAGGATCGGGTCAATACTGTGCTACCGGTTAGAAATAAAGTAATACGAATGTTGTTTAGCCAATATTTCGATGTGATATCGATAATGACTGCAGTGCCGATATTGTTTTATCTATTGAAGTGTTGGTAGTGCTGGAAACGATATTTGGTCGCTGTTATGTTGTACATTGGAGGATTCGCAAGTGCATGAGAGGTTAGTAAACAAATGATATTTTTTATTTTTTTTTCTACGATCGATAACTTTCAGCCACTTAATTGACGATAAAACTTAAAAAAATAACAATGTTCATAATTCAAATAATTGTACCGCCAAAAATTGACAAAACAACCGACTTCAAAAGGGTTTTAACTATCACCAAATTTATTTATTGGCATGAATGTGATCCCTGTCGCACAAAAGAAGGCGAGAAAGTGTTAATTTTCTAACTTCGGAAATTGGTTCACAGAGAGGTTCACTTTTTTCTCAAATACAAACATTTTTTTATAAGAAAACCACAAGAATTTTATTTATTAGTACCTAATTATTTAGGATATGTAGGTAAAATGTAAGTAAATTTGTATTTTATTCGTTATAAAGAAAATATTTAACCAAAATATATTTGCTCCCTAGGGAAAACTTGATTGATTGATTGAAAACTTGATTTTTCTTACATTAATATCAATTAAATTGTATTAAAGATAGGTACGAAAAATATCAATGTTCGTTCCGGAGTTTAGTTTACTAAATATTTTATCTAAATGTCGATAAGCCACACTAGATGAATAAAAAAATCATAAGTAGTTACCTATTTAGGTAAATGTGAATTTTTTTATGATTACATTTTGTAGCAGAGGAATCAGATTAACATTTTCGGATATTTTGAATAGTTACAGAGATATCACGCATATACTTTACGTCTCCACCATGTAGAACTACCTACTTAGGTAGCATTACATTATACGCAAAAAATGGAATTGAAACCTAATTAACTCATCTCTTGACAAACAATTATGTGTTAAACTATAAAATAAAAATTTAAAAATCCCCAACAATTAGGTAGGTATATTGTTTGAACAAATAATTATATCAAACAAATAGACCAAATTAACTATTTTAAAAGCTAAATATCTTAGAAAAAGGTACCGGTAACCGATTTCTATCGAACATGGATAATCTAACCCCGAGTTTAATCTTAAATAATATGTGTCTTAAATAAAAAATAAAAAAATTAAATCCCTCGAAATATTATGATATCGTCGAAGTAAAAAAAATGTATTTAAAGCTAAATAGCTTGGAAACGGCTTATCCGATTTTCATCAAACATGACTAAGAACCTGTTGTTTGTTTAGTTTTTAATTAAAAAAAAAACAACTCAAATCGGACCACGCACTTCTGAGATATGTCCGGACAAACACACACACGACGTCGTCACACGTCGTTCTTCATCTTGCGTTAAAAATATTATACGATCTCTCTCTCTAGCGGTTTTTTTTTATTTTTTCGATATCTCATTTCGTTTTCGAAAAATGATTTTTTTTCTGACCGAAACCTGGCAAAATGCTACCGTATTTTTCATTTTTTTTTTCGATCTTCAAAATAAAGTTTCCGAATTTTTTCAAATATTATTTTTGCATTTTGCAACCCTTGTCGAGACGTGTCCTTTGACACCCTAACCAGCCACGTAGTCCCAAAACCCACTACACCAGGGCGATGTCGCACTTTCGCTGAAAATCGACACAAAAACATTTACAATAATAAAATCATACTGGAAGAGACTAATAAAATTCTCGTATTCACAAACAAAAATAAATTTAAAACACGTACTTTATAACAGGACAATATGACTTAATTGAAATGAACATTCGCTCTGGTATAGTCAAAATATGTCCATTTAAGTTTTTTACCGTGATAATTCTCTGCTCAAAAAAAATCAAACTATCATGCCTATGTTTAAAATGTCACCGAAGCTATGAATAATAGATTACTCTGCATTGAACAGGCAGTCATTATAATAGAAAGATAAAACACAACGGTGCTTGGCTCGCGTGAATAGGATCAATAAAATTGACTGCAAAACTGAATTTCGATAAACTGGACTTTTTTTTTATGCACGACGGGTTCGAACTTGACCTCAGTCACACCTGATGTTAAGTGAAGATGAGGTCGAAGGTGGAAGCGTACTGACCCGGAAATTCCAATACATGTGGTGGACTGACTATATTATCTCTGACAACCGGAACACAACAATGCTATTAACATTGCTGCTTGGCGGCAGATTTAGATAAGATGGTGGGTAGCTAGCCAGGCGGACATTTAAAATGCCCTACCACCAACCAAACCGAGTACTTAAACATGTACCCCGCAGGGGATCGAACCCGCGACCTCCGAATCGTAAACTCAATGTTGTTTACATTGAGCCACGGAGGCGGACTTGTGGCATTACCGACATTCGACACTACGCTACTTCGACACTACGCTACATCGACACTACGCTACTTCGACAATACGTTACTTCGACAATATTCTACATCGATAACTTAATGCCGATACTACAACACTACATATACGTGATGCTGGAACACACGAAGTGGAATGCAGCTGTTTTGATAACGTCAAAAGGAAAAAAAATAATGCCACTGTAAGTTTTAAGAGTTATTCAATATTTTAAGTGGGTATTCTGGCGTCACTTTGACAATGTCAAAAACTGTACTGAATTAGGGGCAAATGGGCACTATTTGTAAACTACAGTGGCACTAATGTTGTCCTTTGGGCACTATTTGGCCCTAATTCAGTACAGTTTTTCGACACTGTCAAAGTGACGCCAGAATGCTCATTTAAAATATAGAATAACTCTTAAACTACAGTGGCACTAATGTTGTTCTTTGGGCACTATTTGTCACAGTTTCAGCACCGTTCTTTGACATTGTCAAAATACCTGAGTTCAACTGTGTATATTCTGGCATCACGCACGTAAATTGGTCGTCAAAATCTTATCCCAGACACTGCAAAATAAAGGCACAGCCTCTTGGGTAATTCCATTAAGTGGTATCATATTACGACATTACTCATCACAGGGAGACTATCAAAGGGACCTGTCTAACAGAACTTGAATAGAACAGGTTTTAAAGCATAATCATATTGAGTTACACTGCACTCACAGGAGTGACATAGTACCTACCCATTTAAACAACGTGGAAACGTATCACATACGACGACCGATCGGTGTAGAGAACCCTGCCAGCGAAAACAACGGTTGCGGGTTCGAATTCTGCGAGGGATTGTTTACGAACATTTATTCCCGAGTCATGGATGGTTATAAATACAAGCTTTTTTTTATTTTTGCCACAGATGATTTCCCCTTCCGAGCGGTAGTAGATTGAACATACTGACTGACAGAGAAATGCTAAATTAACATTCAACAAATGATATCATGTATCTTACGTTGAAATAAATGCTTGAAGATTGCTTAGTTTGGGACTAGATCAATTGGTGTAACTTAGATAAAATAGCGGTAGCTAGTCAGGCGGAATAACCTACCACCAAGTCCAAATCGAGTACTAAAGATATTACCCCGCTGGGGGTCGATCCCGCGACCTTCTTAAACAATAGAATACAGTACAATACACTTTATTGCACAAAAGGAGAATATACATTTTACAAAGCACAATACTGAAAAGAGTACAATTAGGCGGCCTTATCACTAAGAGCGATCTCTTCCAGGCACTCTTTGGGTGTAGGAGTATAACTTTATAGAACAGACAGGCGTAAACCCCTATGTTTTTTTTTGAAAAATATTTTTTATGCACAACGGTTTAGCACTTGACCTTAATCACACCTGTTGTTAAGTGAAGATGAGGTCGGGGGTGGAAGCGTACTGACCCGGAAACTCCATTTTATTTGTGGAACTGGCTACAGATAAGATTGTCTGTGACAGCCGGAATACAGCAATGCTATTAACATTGCTGTTTGGCGACAGACTTAGATAAGATGGTGCTAGCCAGGCGGACATTTAGAATGCCCTACCACCAACCAAAACGAGTACTAAACATGTTACCCCGCTGGGGATCGAACCCGATTGTTTACAATGAGTTTAAATATAATTGTAATGCCGACATGTTATTCCATATTTTGACAGTAATAACTTGACTATCCCTCTTGACCATCTCGACGGCAACACCCACCGATGTCGGCACATCAAAGTGTGTCTAGTTAACGTTATCTGCTTTGATCTCGCCGCGGATAGTTGGACCCCACGGTTTCTACGTGTTTGATGATTTTGTGATAATAATGTAGCTGTTTTGTTGACATCGTATCTATTGAAGCATTTTTTAAGAATTTAATCATAAATATTAGGTCCTTACCTATAAAGTTGACGTTTTGTATGAAGAATTTCATTAAGACAGTTTTCTCCATAGAAACATTTTTGATTTTTTTTGGGAACGGCAAATCCAAATTTAGCTAAACTTTGTGTGTATTATCGGATAACATTAAGTTAGGTATGGGCAGCGTTAATTTTTAAAATTAACCGCTTTATAAAAGTTTCAGCGAATCTAAGAAATGATTATCGGAAGCACATGAAGAGAGCTCTGTTAAATTTTTTTTTACTATGTGATTTAGCCCAGAAATAAAAAAATATTTCATGTGAAACCTTGAAATAATACTCCATTTTCCAAATAAGAAACAAATTTTGATATAGCTTTGAAAATCGCAGGCATTGGTACATTACGACACGTCCTATGTGAAGTACCGTATCTGCAAAAATGAAATTTTACAGGAGAGCGATTTTTGTGCGCGAATTTTTTTAAATCCCAATTTCTAAGTAACCTACAGGTCAATATTTATAAAAATTGGTAGACCACGTTAATTTTACACGTATTTTTTATTTCTAGTCTATTTACAAATCAGAAATGTGTATATTTTGAGATATAACACTTACGATTTCATACTTCGGAATATGGGTTAAGCATTTCATTGTATGTGGTAGAAGTTTTTTGTTACGTGGGAACCTAAATATAATTGTATTATGTAAGTGGCTGATACATGATTATACTCTGAACTTCCAGTCATATATTTCTCGTAGGTGGCACAAACATGCTGTTACCACGATTTGTGTCTGTCTGGGTTTTGGTAAGTAGTGCATCATTCGGCAATTAAATACAGTAAATCAGATAGATGGATAAAAAAGATTATTTATATATCACTATCTTATTAATTAGTAGCTTTCCGCCCGCGACTTGTTCCGTGTGGATTTAGGTTTTAGCGCCTCCCATCCTGTATCCTGTATTTCTCCAAGATCAGATCTATACCAAAATTCATAAAAAGTTGTGCTGCGGTTTGAGCGTGTAAAACGTACAGACATAAGACAGAATATTCGCGTTGATAATAATAGTATGGATTATTGTTAAGAAACCTATTTTAACTGTCATGGTATAATTTTCAGAAATAAAACTTATTAATTGTTATCATTTATTATCATGAATCTTGTAAGTTGGTAAACATAACCATAGTATTGAAGATCATATCATACCTCAAAAATCTACTGATAGGTACAATGGAAATGATAATATTCTTCATAAAATGTGTAACAAACGAATGGAGAGTTGTTGTAAGAAAATTGTACCAAATAAAAATAGTACTTGTGTACTATATTACCAAATAAAATGTCTCAAAGAAAATACAATTATTATCTAATTAATTAATCAACAATTAGAAAATTATAATAGTTATACAAAACCAACCAGTTACAGTTTTATCAAACATTCAAAATAATAGTTTAAAAATCTGTGGTTTCCAATTTCAAAATTCAAAAATAATTTCTTAGGAATTGTTTTAAATCCACATAAAATCTTTCACGTGCCTTAAGATGAACAATTACAAATACACACAGATTTCCGTGTATAATTTTAAATCAACAATAACTTTCTAAGTAAAATGCCATATTTTATCCGCTCAAAATTATTACTTTTAGGTATTGTCCCTTTTATGAAAAAGAAAAATAATAGTTAAGGTAAATATCTTGTAATAAATTTATGACCAATGCCATTCTATAAGAAAATATTATGTACTTTGCGGGTTTTATGTGTAATCCGGCTTTATATAATATAAAAAATATAACAAGAACAATATTATTAATCACATTATCAGTCTTTATATTGTATTCTAATGAGATCTGAGTATCGCGAGGTTCTAATAGTAATAAAATTAGTTACCTTCAAAAATTCTTTATATCCAACAAAATTATATCAAAATAATTAGTTTCGCTATAATGAGATCATATTTTATAATTATTGTATTTGCAACCCTGTCAGCATATTGTATTATATATTTATTTCTATTCTAGTCTTACCCTGTCATGTATTTATATTCTAGTCTTAGTAACAAGTTTTTCTTATAATTCTAATAGCATCATTCAGTCTTCATCATTTTCATTTTCTTCAAAATCGCCAGGCACTAATTTATCATAAAATTCATGATATTTTTGTGGAATTATATTGTGTTCACATAAGTATTTTAAATCTTGAAGTTTTTTTGAAGGTACAGGCAATTTATTCGGATAAGCTTTTGTCGGTATTATGGAACTGGTGGCTGGCATGGTTTTGCGTTTTCGTGTGCTTGGTACCGAATTTTCAATTATAATTGTCTTGAATTCATGGTCACAGAAGTCTGATTTGTAATAAATGCGGTCAGTTTCTTGAGAACGTATTTCTAGTTGCCTTATTTGAGACCAGTACATTTTTTCTCCGTCAGTATTTTTTACCCAGTTTTTACATACCAATAACTTCTTAAAATCAAGAAAATCAGAGTTAGTCATTTCTTTTACAATATAAGGCTTTCTATCTTGCTTTGCCCAACGAATCATGCTAAACCATTCATCGGGTGTATAAATAGCTTTGCCTTTAGCAAATCTTTCAATTAAAGCGTGGACACTATCCCCTTCATTCTGGGTGTGACCTTTCTCTAAAAACTTGTGAGTAACAGTTACTTCAAAGTCTTTTGAAACTTGTAAATAAGCAACAAACACTATTCTGTTGCGATTTTGTCCACCGCAATTATCGGACCAGAAATTGAAGATCTTAATCCCTTTTGCGCTGTATTCTTTCACAAAATCATAAATGCAACTGCTCACTTCTGTAGCTCCCTTTTTGGCGGTTGTTTCATCCCAGACGTAACAGGTACCAAGTTTTTGGCCCACATCAAATATAGTAAAGTTCAGTACAGATAATTTCCTTTTATAATATAGAATACTCGTTTCAATATGTGGTATGCCATGGACCTTTTGAAAATCATACGTTGCAGTAAGAATATCAACAAGATTAGTTTGAGCAATATATTTATCTTTATCCTTCAGTTCACGTGCAATCATTTTATTCCTAATGTGATCATCATAGGATTTCTGTTGTAGTTCACTTACCGGTTTTGATAAATTCCTAAAAGTATGACATTCATCACACTGGTCCTTCTTAGGAATGTGAAAACCTAAATTGAAGTTTGCATTAACAATATCCCTATACTGTCTGATTGTAGTGGCTTTGTTATTGTATTTGGATTCATCGTACCATTCTTGATATAAAAGAAACATTCGACTTAAAGATAAGGACTCCTCTAAGTACAGCTTCGATGTTCGACTCCTCACGAAATGGGATTCAACTGGAGCAAAAGTTTTCACGTGGTCACAAACACTTTTTTTCATCTCTTCATCGATAATCTTTTTATGGTTACTATGAAATCCTCTTGCGTCTGGAGCGACTGTCCCTTCTGTAGGTGATAATTTATTCAAAGCTGTGTATACTACTGTCTCGGATATGCTAAATGTATTTAAAAACATTGTTTTGCAAACGCGTGTCTTCGATATGTCCTGTAAAACGTCTGGGCACTCGTTATTTGAGGGAAGAAAATATCGTACTGTATGTTTTCTTCTTGACTCACTTTCTGTGGTTACACGACGTTTAAAAATTTTTTCAGTATATTTTGTGATGTAGTCCCATTGCCTTAAAACATCACCCATATTCCAGTATGCTGAAAATAACCGTTGTCTCTGCGTCGCGGAATATTTTGTCGAGCACTTGAATGGACATTTGTTGGTACAAGATTGCTTAACATGTCTAGCTGGTCTGACTTTACCATTGCGGCTTCTGTAAACTTTACCTAGATTTCTATCTATTTTCCTTTTTGTATCTTCCCATTTATCTTTGTGCACTGCTCGTATTTTTCCCTTATCCTTTTTTTTATTATTTTTCTCTGTTTCTTTGGTTTACTAGAGACTTGATTTAAAGATGTATCACTCGTTTGATGACTTTTTCAATTGGATCCGGATTTGATGGAACAGATGCAGGTGTTGGTATAGGAAGTTCAGGCATTTCTACTACGAAAGGCGAAAATTCAGCATTGGCATCAGAGTCAGATACAAGATTTAGTCTCGGAGATAATGAAAGAGTAGATGAAAGAAGAGGATCACGATATGCTTGTTCATGACTGCTATTTTCATCACCAATTGCGAGGTTCTTACTATCACCAAGTGAGTTAATTCCTAAAAAGTTAAAATATAAATTAAATAGACAAGTTTTTCAATACATTGTGCAAGATGGTAATCAATCATGTTAGGTATTTTGTATCCACAAGATATGAATTAACAGAAAATTTACTGTTCCTACCTAATGTAGCTGGTAGAATTGAAGGACTTCGATCTTCATCACTTTCGTCAGTATTAGGAATTATATCTTCGTTCCAATATTCTGTTAGTGCTAACGTTGATTCTGGAAAATATTAAAATAATGTTATATTGAAACCAACAACGACTTCTTCTGCTAGCAATTTATGACTTTTTTCGCGCCAACCATCATTATTATCAATCAACCTTTATTAGTCAACTGCTGGATTTACATCTCTCCAAAGAATGGCGTGTTTACTGGGCATATGGCTTGCAGATCGCAGAAGGCTTTAGAGCTCTGCACCAGCGGCTTTGCTGCCCATCATTAACTGATAACAGTGTAATACACGCTCATGATGGCTTAGGGCGCGTACAGACGGACACGTTTGCTATTCGCGCGTTGTGTCACAGGTTATTGCATTTTGGGTTCTATTGTATGTACATAAAACTTATTTTAAATCTTTTCACAAACACCGCGTAAGCGCAGCCACTGCGCAGTCTACACATAGCGCTGGCGCCGCTTTCAATTTTGTATTAGAATTGCAATAACCTGTGCAGGAGAACAAGCTGAATCCGCGCGAATAGAAAATGCGTTCGTCGGTACGCGCCCTCAGTCGCATTTTACGACACTCACTTTGACCCTGCGTACCAAAATATCCATCCGTGTTTAGCATTGTTGAATTGCTGTTGAAATCTGCTTGAGCAGGTGTTTTCTCGATAGTTCGTTGAAGTGAAGTATTATTACTCTGGTCCTCAGCCATTATTATTTGTTCTTCGCCAATGTAACTAAGTGCGCTGGGCGATGGTGATTCTATAAACAGGTGAAAATGTCTTCATACTTCAATTACCTACCGTTTCAAAATACTAAAATTCCCTACTGGATAGCTCAGTATTTTACTATACCTGTTGTTATATTTTTAAGTTATTGTAAATGCTGTTGGTGTAAATAAAATAAATAATACCTGATACTCTAACTATTTTGGTGGCATTTTGGTCGAATACATGGTCTCGGCCTACTGAACTCTCCTCATCACTGTCGCATATAAATTCAAGATCTTCTTTTGTATAATGACATGCAGCTGCTGGAAGAGGCGACTCTAAAAAAAACAAAATAGGATACAGTACCTACACTGCATACCTAATACCTACCTATAAAATTTTTCATCACACACTGAAAATACACATTTACTAAATCCAATAATTTGAAATAAATAATATACAATGGTGATCTTATCGCTATAACCAATCTCTTCCCGGCAATATGTGGGCTAAATAATTAGCAAAATTTATATGTATTTATGCGGAATGAACATAAATTATTTCCAATAAAAAATAATTATCCTTTTTTTTCAATGTAAATAATAGCATGTAACACATACAATCATAGAAAACGAGTAATGATGACATAAATAATCATTAGTGACCCTTATGATAAATACATATTTTTAATTCCGGCGTACATTATAGTAACTAGTACATACAAAATTCTTTTCCGTTGTAAATCGTTGTATCTACGCCGATACGATTATGTATTACGGAATTTATCTTAAAGGCTAACAAACACTATTGTTTATGAAAAATTGTAATTTGTAAACATTTTTCGGATACCGAAATTATATTGTTAATAAGAATACACCTTTTTAGCTATTAAATCGAAAATATTACAACAAAACTCTTACCTGCGCGATGTTCCGGTTGTTCTCCTTGAGCATCACTGCAATTATTTTTGGGATTACATAATTGTTTCAACTCTCCCATGAACTTGACGCGGGCAGACATTATTTAAAACTTATTTTATAATTTCACATAATTGAGAATTTCCGGAGACAACGAAGTACACCGAAGTGCGCCACCTCGCGCGCCCACTTCCCGCGTGTATCTGACTAAGTGGCAGTTCACAAGGCCGCCCCCCCTTTACCTCAGCCGTATACGATCGTAAATGGCTGATGCTGTCTTTCGCACTGGAGAGCCCGCGCAAATACAATTTTGTACTTTTGGAAAAAACCGGCTTGGAGTGATTAGATTTTTTTTTTTCTGAGTTATAACTATGAAATGAGATGCGTAGATTTCAAAAATGACACAAACGTGTTATCGAGTAACTGACGCTTACGGTACTATACGTAGGACGTGTCATGATTAACGAAGAAAAAAATTCCAATTTCATAGGCAAAGACCCAATATACATACAGGGTGAATTTTAATTCGTGTAATTCCCATTAACTGGACACTCCACTCTTGATTACGAACAACTTTCCCCAAGGCACCATAGGCGAATTCGATCAAAAAATTTTCGATCACACATACAAAGTAAACTATTCTGATACCTCTGGTCACTCCACTCCTCAGAACTCCTCCTCTTATGAACAACTTTCCACTAGAAACCGTAGCCGAATTCAGACGAAAATTGTTGTGACTTCCATACTAAAGGTGGTTTCAGAATGATGATTTTTTTTTTTTTTTTTTTTTATATGAGAGGGCGGCAAACGAGCATGCGGGTCACCTGATGGAAAGCAATCACCGCCGCCCATGGACACCCGCAACACCAAAAGGGTCACAGATGCGTTGCCGGCCTTTGGCTTTGCTTTGCCGGATTTGCTTTGGTATTGGTAAACGAAATTTTTTGATCGAATTCTGCCATGATTCCTAGTGGGAAGTTGTTGCTTTTCAGGAATGAAGTCACCAGTAAACCGGAATTACACGAATTAAATTTTACCCTGTATTATTAGAGTATATTTTCCAAGTTAATAGTCTTGTTCGCAGTCATTTAGAATTCGCCAGTAGAATCGAATCGAATCGAAAAATGCTTTATTTTGTAGGTACACAGGGTACACTTAATATAGTCAGATTTTACATTTTTTAAGCAACTGCTTGTTCAAAAGCCACTTTTCCCTGAGAACAACAAAAAAAATAAGGTTTTTTGATACAAAATTATTAATTATTCTTTTATATTATAATATTTCATTATTAATTGTGAAATAGCCTGGTTACGCGAACGGGCTGTTCATGTCCATGAATGTTTATCATCTAAATAATCTGATATTTTATAATATGCTTTCTTAATAAGTTTCTGTTTTATAGTATCTTTAAATTTATAGAAAGGAAGATTTTGTATATCAACAGGAACCTTATTAAATAAGCGTATACACAACCCTTTGAATGAATCTCTGACTTTGCGGAGGCGACTTATGTGACCAGCAAGTTTATCTTTATTTCTTGTATTGACATCATGTTTATCACTATTTTTCCTAAATGATGCTATATTTTTTTTGACATATATTAGATTTTCAAGTGTAGTCTGGAACCCAGTGTATAGTGTTGCTTCACAAAGAATAGAAGGTATTTAGCGCGCATTTACTCGTTATTTACCTTTCTTGTCGTCTGGATTATCGCACAGACGTCCTTACTCACAGAGGTTACAGTACTTTAAAATGTACACTCTTTGTGATCGCCGTAAATTATTTGACCTGCTGTTTCTGCACGGAGTTGTGAATAATACCATAAAATGTTCTCATATCCTAAACCAAATCAATATTAATGTACCTTGCAAATATCCTCGCCAGGCAATTACCCGCACATTTAGTATACCCCGTTGCAGGACTAATCTTGCTCTGCACAGTCCCCTTTCCAGAATCTGTTCCACTCACAACGAGTACGATGTTAAATACAATAACGATAATGATATTATTCACTGTTCACATAAAGTTTTTAAAAATAATATACTTACACACTTCGCTCTCCCAGTATAAATAAATAATGTTGACAGATTTTTCATTCGTCTATTATTCATCATTATTCACTTATCTTCTAAATTAAACGTTGTCTTCTATCATTAATGCTGAGTACATTTGTAATTGGTCATGTCACATCGAACTATAATATATGTACTTCTGTTAATGTACCTAAAGTAAATAAATAAATAAATAAGTTTGGAACCCCCTACTTAGTTAAAGTTAACTTAGTTTGACCGCCTCCGTGGCTCAATGCAAACAACATTGGGTTTACTATTTGGAGGTCGCGGGTTCGATCCCCAGGGGGGTACATGTTTAATTACTCGGTTTGGTTGGTGGTAGGGCATTTTAAATGTCCGCCTGGCTAGCTACCACCATCTTATCTAAATCTGCCGCCAAGCAGCAATATTAATGACATTGTTGTGTTCCGGTTGTCAGAGATAAGATAGCCAGTCCCCCAAATGTATTGGGGTTTCCGGGTCAGTACGCTTCCACCTTCGACCTCATCTTCACTTAACATCAGGTGTGATAGAGAAAAAAAAGAAAAAAAAGAAAGAAGAACCACAGGAATAGTTGCATCACTTCGTATACTTATGAAGAGAAACTGAACAACCTCTGGAGCAGCGTAGACCAGCGTGGTGATCTGATTGAGACATATAAAATCCTTCGTGGTCACTACAACGAACCAAGCTTGCATGGCATTTGTGAGGAACACTATCAAAGGACTGAGAGGATATTATAAAGCTATCACTCCCTGCTATATCCTGAATCTGATTATAACTAAATGATCAACTTAATATACAATTAAAAGTTGCAATATTACCCCCATCACAGAATAACTCGTACCCCATCTAAAAAGAGCAACCCCTGAGTTTCTAGCTCGTTCTTCTCTAAATGAGCGATAACTGTATGTCATGACGATTTCAAATGTTATTCTTATAACGTACGACATAAAACATTTTTGATTTGATTAGAGGAATAATTCCACTCGACGTACTTATAGTCTGCTTATCAGGTTTTTCTTGTGGAATGTTTGGCGTTTCTTATTTATTTTATTTATTTATCATTTATTGCACACAAGAAAAAAAACATACAGATACAACATAATAGAGACGACACAACAGGTTCTGTTAATTTCTGCAATGAAATTTCTTCCAGCAGACCTACGAGAGAGAGATATGACTGGAAGAGGCAGATAAGACGTGCACAATGGAAATCTAAAGAAATGAATAAATATGATAGATAAAAAAACCTAACTGAATATAAATATAACTACATACTAATAAGTATATAAATTCATAAATAAGTACATATTTCAATACAAACGAATATAATATATAATATACATATATAATACACGGAATAACACTATGAAATGGAAATGTTCCTTAACTCTTTTCCTAAAGAAGTTTCTGTTAGTTTTTTTCTCATTTATTTACAAGTAAACACAGGATACTATACTTGTATTTTTTTTAATGGTACTTGTGACACATAGTTGTAATGTGGGATCGCGTGCTTCATCTTCGACCACATCTTCACTTTCCATCAGGTGAGATTGTGGTCAAACGTGAATCCAGTCAATCATAAAAAAAAAACTGTAATAAGTATCTTAGAGAAGATATCGAACTATAGTTCATATTTCATATTCATATTTTTACTGGATGAAGAGGTCAATTCATATTTAATTTACTATTAATTTTCTGACATTTTTACATAATTACGATAAGTATTCAACTATATGTATACATTGCTAAATGTCATCAAAATTAATATATAGCCGGTACTTGTGTCATTTTTCAGTTAGATATAATTAACTTGGAGATTCCAGGCGAGCGCCTTCCATCCTTAGCCTTATCTTCACCTAACATCAGGTGTGAACGAGTTCACTAAAAAGCTTGCGCTGCAAAAAATTTCAGTCAGAACGCTCCCATTAAAACACCCACCTTTCACTAAAAATTAAAGGTGTTTTATCATCCCCACTTTTAATTAAAGAGGAAAAGAAAATATACCATAATTAAAAACCAGCCCGTCCCATTAGCTGGCGCACGTTCCTAAATCCGTGCTACTTGGAATGCATTAGCGCTTAGTGTCTGGTTTCTGTATTCTCGCGAGTTTCAGAACGCATCTCGAATTTTGAATTTTCCGAAAAGAAAGTTTCGTATTCCCGCGCTCTATTTTCCATCTTGGTTCAATTTATGTTCCACGGGTGTTCTTGACAGTGTGATCTCAAAAATCTTTGACGCTGGAATATATTTTTTTATTATTATTATTGGACACTGGTCGGAGCCATAGGTATATAGCTACTAAACCGACGAGCATATATGAACCACCCTGTGAGAGTGAATGAAGCAAAAGAGGTGTGTCAGGATCGTAGCAAGTGGAAGTCTATGGTCTCGATCAAAATAATTATTATTGTACGTCCGAAACGGACAAGCTGTTGTGTCAAAAAAAGAATAACATCTCCTGTACACAGTTTGACAATAAAAGTTCTATTCTATTTTGCCCACCTCTACGAGAAACAGGTGTTACTTTATGTATGTACATAAAGCTGTTTAGGTATTATTTTATTTTCATATTACAGAAATACATACAATAATTTTTGACGGCACAATTATTCTGCTTGGTTTTCGAAATGTGCCTTATTTTACAGTAATTAAAAAATAAAATTCAGTACAACGGTTACGACTTCAATAGAGTTGTATGTGTATCTGTACCACAAAGCCATCACTCAGTGTGGGTCCTCACCTATAGCGGTAAGACACTGATTTTCAGTTAGTATCCAACGAGATATTAAAGGCCTCAGTACAAAATTAGCTTTTAGCCCAGGGAAAATATGGTAAAAAATTAGCTTAGCTAGACATAATTCAGAACCGACTTATACAATTGCTATCTTATAGAGGTATATTAGAGATGTAATTTCGAATAATTAAGCCTAAAAAACGAGCGCTTAGTCTAGATTTTTTTAGAAAACCCTATTTTTAATAACAATAAATACTAACTGATATTGTAATTAATTAGACTTTTGTTAAACGCAGTTAACTTATTGATGGATAAAAAACTAAGCAAGTTATAGTTAGGCATGCATGTGTTTTAGCTGAAAATATCGTCGAGCTGGGTTGCTTAACAAATAAAAATGAGAACTAATATTTTGTAAAGATAATTTCCGTAAATTTAAGAAATACCCAACAACTGAAGAATTTTATTTAAGAAACACATTTTTCAATTTTAGCTTATTTAGTTACATAGTACTTATGTATGGATCTGAATGTTGGGCAATGAAAGAGACTGATGAAAGTAGAATGCATGTGGCAGAGATGAGAATGCTAAGATGGATGTGTGGTGTGACTAGAATGGATAAGATCAGGAATGAGTATATCAGAGGAAGTCTAAAAGTGGCGTGAATAACAGAAAAGTTGAGGAGTAATAGGTTAGCATGGTTTGGGCACATTATGAGGAGGGATGGAAGGCACGTAACAAGACGAGTGTTAAGTATGAATGTAGAGGGATACAGAGGTAGAGGAAGACCAAAGAAGGTGTGGGCAGACTGCGTGAGGAATGATATGTGTGTGAAAGGGGTGAGTACGGAGATGACGGCTGATAGAGGAGAGTGGAAGAGGGTGACATGTTGTGCCGACCCCACCTAGAGTGGGATAAGGGCAGGAAAATGATGAGTTACATAGTACTTGCGTTCCTTACAAATGATTAATTTTTGGCAATTGTTACAAAATTTATAACACTTTATTAAATGTTCCAAGAAAATCGCGGTTATTCGTTTTTCCGAGGTCATGCCGTATTTTTCCTGGACTATATTAGGTTTCTCGAGTGCAGGTCAGAGCAATGTTTTCGATTTGTGCTGTAAATAATCTTAGTTTATCTAATGAGGGCGTCACTGGACGGAATAAGCCTTCTTAACCGACTTCAATCCAAAAGGTGTTTCTATGTTCGGTTGTATGTATTTTCTTTGGTATTGTGTTGCTGGCGCGGCTGTACTTATATAACATAAAAGTTTCTGTGATGACTGTACGTAGGTACAATATGTAGATATTGACATTCGAACCGTGAGAATGTAAACAGAGATATAATTAATTGGATTATGAGGTCATGCTTCTCCTTATACGACTATCTCTTTCTTCTCAGTAAAACGTACAATATTTAACACTAGGCGACTAAACAAAAATAATAATAATAATAAATATTTGGGACACTTACACCAATCATCTAGTCCCAAACTAAGAAAGCTTGTGCTATGGATACTAGATAACGGATAAACATACATAAATATTTATATAAACATCCAAGACTCGGGAATAAATGTTCGTATTCATCATACAAACATTTACCCGTCGCGTGATTCGAACCCGCAACCGTTGGTTTCGCTGATAGGGTCACTATCCACTACAGCAATCGGTCGTCGTCGGTACACTACACCAATGATTTATAAAAATCATTGATTTAATCAAAAATGTACCTACTTCACAATTGTCGTAAATTGCAACTCTTTTTTATTTAATCATGAATTCTTAATAATTCAAATAATTAGTATATACAAGGTAAAAAGTTATACGTAGTATACAGGGTGAATTTGAATTCGATTACGAACAACTTTCCCCGAGGAACCATTAGTCGAATTCGAATTTAAAAATCTTCAATTACCCATACAAAGTAAATCATTCTGAAACCACCTTTAGTATGGAAATCGAACAATTTTCGGCTGAATTCGGCTATACTTCCTAGTGAAAAGTGTTATTAGAATAGTTTCTTGTTCATATCAGTATGAATCAGCTGTTTTGACACAGCATTTCGAGGAAAGCTTACAATTTTTAGTGTAGGCACTGGTTTTCTGTCTGAATGGAGGGCACGCCACTGGTACCTACAGCACCGAAATGCATATGAAGGGTCGCAACGTCCACGAACGCACGATTTAACATAAAGTCACGCATGTTTCCCGTACGATTTTGCATGGCTATAATATCTTCAGCCTCTCCCCCTTTGTCCGCGGAGCAGTGTTGCCAATGCAACCGATTTATCTGTATTTCAACCGATTTTTGAAACAACTACCAATGGTGTCGATTCGGATGTACACCAACTAAACTAAAACCAGTTTTGGAGTGGTGCCGTCGCATCGTACTGTTCCAGGGAGAAAGAGACAGTACTACTTTAAAACTGGTTTTAGTTTAGTTGGTGTACATCCGAATCGACATAATTGTCTCTTTATAAAATAAAAATCTTCCGAAAACAGAAATTTTAAAACATACTACTCTGTGTAAAAAGTATCGGGAATATGTCAATAAAAAGACCCGCGTAAAAGAGGTCGTTCTAATTTTTTTACTGCATGTTGGTAGCACTGTACTGATTTAGCGCGCAAAATTTGAGCGGGATCTGTCATTTAATTTGTTTTAAACTACACTTTTTGTTGGTCATAGTTTTGAGTCCTCGGCGATTTTTACAATGGAAAATATTGTTGAACAAAGAGTGTGCCTTAAATTTTGTGTTTCAAATGATATTTCATGTGGTGAATCACTAAAAATGTTGCGAAATACCTACGGCGAATCGTGTATATCGAAAACAAGGGCTTATGAATGGTATAAGGCTTTTAAAGAAGGCCGAGAAGTAGTAGTAGACTTGCCTCGTTCTGGTAGACCTTCAACCGCTACGACCAAAGAAAACATCGACAGAATCAAGAAGCTAGTGCTCGAAAATCGACGTATGAGTCTGAGAGAGTTGGCTAGTGAGGTGAACATATCTTTTAAGTCCGTCCACAACATTCTCATTGACATTTTAGGCATGAAACGCGTCGCCGCTCGACTAGTTCCAAAAGAGCTCAATTTTGTTCAAAAAGCGCAGCGAAAGCATGTCGCTGAAGACATGGTTTCCCGAGCTTCTACGGATCCGACCTTTATGAAACGTATAATAACTGGCGACGAGACATGGGTTTATGAGTTCGACATGCAAACAAGCCAACAGTCTTCAGAATGGCGTCTCGAAAACGAGCCGAAACCCAAAAAACCGCGGCAAAGTCGCTCCAAAATCAAGGTGATGCTGACAGTTTTTTTTGACTACCGTGGTGTGGTTCACTCCGAATTCCTTCCAGAGGGAGAAACAGTGAATAAAGAATATTATTTAGGCGTCATGAAGCGTTTGCGTGAGAGTATCCGCCGAAAACGTCCAGATTTGTGGCAACACAACTCATGGATGCTGCACCATGATAATGCACCATCACACACAGCCATTATAGTGAAAGAGTTTTTAGCGAAAAATTCAACAAAAGTTCTCGACCAAGCACCGTATTCACCTGATATGGCTCCGTCTGACTTTTTTTTATTTCCCAAGTTAAAATTACCACTTCGAGGAAAACGTTTTGAGTCGATAGAAGCCATAAAAGAAAATTCGCTGAATGAGCTAAAGG
This sequence comes from Oegoconia quadripuncta, assembly GCA_949316235.1. NCBI lineage: Eukaryota > Metazoa > Arthropoda > Insecta > Lepidoptera > Autostichidae > Oegoconia > Oegoconia quadripuncta. Next base: position 27,349,766 of record OX438749.1, read on the forward strand.
CCATACCGCAAATAGCCTATGAAAAATGTATGGAAGACTGGGTGAAGCGGTGGAGATGTTGTATTGCAAGCGATGGGGCCTACTTTGAAGGCGATAAAATAAATTTAGATGAATAATTTGTATTTTTTGTTTTATTGACAAATTCCCGATACTTAGTACACTGAATGTATATAAAATGAAGAGGATTAATGAAAGAATACTAGATAAAAGAACTAGTGTTGGTCGGGGAAGACCACGGCAAACGTACCATGATGAAATGGTTGCCTGGAAGAATTCACTCCATTTTTATACGTTTTGTATTAAATACGGGACGTCGTATAGAAAGGCCTAGTCAAGAGTACCCTAAACCGACGAGCATGTATGAACTTTTGGTGTTGCGGGTGCCCATGGGCGGCGGTGATTGCTTTCCATCAGGTGACCCGCATGCTCGTTTGCCGCCCTCTCATATAAAAAAAAATGTATGAACAGCATTATTAGAGTGAATGAAGCAAAAGAGGTGTATCTGGATATGGAGTGGAAGTATTATGGTCTTTGAAAGAATTCTTGATTAACCAGTAGAGCATCAATCAAACTAGCCACAGTTAAAGGGTTATCCATTAATTCCTGGACACCCTGTATAGACCAAAACAATTATAAGATGTAATATAGAGGTAGTTACATACTATACACTTTTGACTAATTCACGTCACTTCACGTCGTTCTTTGTGGCGTTTTACTACGAATGATGCAAATTAACGGATAAGGCCTGTTTGTTTGTGTTGTCAATATATAAGAGAATTCCCAGGTTTCTCCTGACGTAGTTTCATTATTGACATGCGAAATGAAAGGAGTAAATGTACATTGGGATTGTGATATACATACTTAAATTCACGCACGATACACAGAAAGTCAAGCCTGATTCCCGTAGGGTAATCATTGATTTAATCAAAAATGTACTTCACAATTGTCGTAAATTGCAACATTTTTAATTTAATAAGGAAATAATTAAAAAATAAGTCTTATTGAAAAAATTGGGTAACTTTTTTCTTACTTCTGTCTTTGACCACCTATGGTGAAAAAAAAAGTATGTAGCTTCACGTGCCAATTATTTTAGAAACTTGCTTGGCTAATACAGATTCTAAAATGATATTAATATTGATATTATCTTCACTGGAACTGTTTTTATTGCTCTTAGAATGCCAAAAAAATATTCGAAACATTTTTGTTTTCATTCAAAATTTGGGTTGGGACTTTGAAAGTAGAAATGAAGAGTTGATTTAATAATAACAATAGATATATGAGCTTAAAAACCAAAAAACCCGACAGCATATTTTGCATTTTGCGGGCGCCATGTTGGCTTATTTACCATAAAATGTATCCTATGACACTCCAGAGATCAAGACGAATCTAACGACACCTTGCATTTCGAAATCGGTGAAACCGTTTAGGTTACAGGAGGTAACATAGAAATCTACATTCATACCTACATACACCCGAAAAACATTACCCTCCTTTGGGCAGTCGGGTAAAAATAAACGTTGAATCAAGTACCGATTTGTAACTAAAACCTAATTTTCGGATTATTTTGGTAGAATTCTTTTTTCTACGATTGGCAACACTACCCTTGAGCAACTTTGCTGCTTTTTTACGGCTACATTTTTATGCCCTATTGTTTGTTCTAAGAACTCGGAATTATGACTACTCTTTATTTTAACCGAACTGCGGCGTACGAAGTATTGTTGGTTTAGTATTTGGTACCTACATATTACAATGCACTTGGTAATGAGTGTAGGTAAAATTATAAAATTGTATAAGTTTTATATTTTCTTTTTTAAATAAAGGACCACAGTGATACTCTGGGTTTCTTGCGCCCCGCTTTTTTACTACAGATGATTTCCATTTCCGAAGCGGTAGTAGCTTGGAGAAATAAAATAAGCCCTGTTATTATTTTCAGTAGATAATAAATTGACATTATAACCTCATTTACTGGTAGCTTGTATCTTTACCCTAAGGTCTGCGTGGAAGAGATCGCTGTTAGCGGTAAGGCCGCATTTATGTGCGATTAATGATGTACGCTGTATTCCTCATGTAGCTTTTCTTAATTGTGCAATAAAGAGTATTTGATTGATTGATTGACATTCAACAAATGATATTATATGACGTTACGTTGAAATCAAATCAAATCAAATATATTTATTAATTCAAATGGTACATTGAAACATAGAATCTACATAATAATACTTAATTGCAACTGTAACACTAGTGCTTGAACTCGAAATAAATGCTTGAAGTTGGAAAGTACAGTCAGGTCCCAAATTTAAGTCATAGTCCGAGGTTAAAATATAACATTATTGACTTTTTTTGTATCCTACATTGAATAAAATATTTTTGACTTTGAATGTTCCATTTTGTTTCGAAAATCTTTGTACCTATTTGAGGCAGTATCTAGTCCTATTTAATGTAGTAGGTACGATCTGCCCCACAAGTGTAAGGTATTTTTTTTTTTTAAATCGAAAAGCGTTCGCACCGTCTTGTCTAAGATTATCATTTTAGAGATCTTCGGAAGTCACGGCTCTATTAGCCAACATGTTTGGTGTACGACCTGTTTCGTGTAGTGGTTAGCAACTCTGACCACTCGCTCTGAGCAATCTCGCTAGGGGCATTTGTTTGTATGATGAATACGGACATGTGTACCCAAGTTATGGATGTTTTCATTTATAATAAGTATTTATGTTCAAAAAAAATGTATTTACGTAGTATATCAACCATCTGGTACCCACAACACAAGCCTAGATGGCGCTGTGTATGTCTTTTTTTTATGCTCGTCGGGTTCGTACTTGACCTCAATCACACCTAGTGAAGATGAGGTCGAATGTGGAAGCGTACTAAACCGGAAACCCCAACACATTTGGGGGACTGGCTATATTATCTCTGACAACCGGAACACAACAATGCTATTAACATTGCTCCTTGGCGGCAGATTTAGATATGTCTAAGGATATTTATGTAAAATAGCTCTGTATTGAATTATGGCACCTACTGTACTACCCCAAAAAATCCCAACTTTGTTGCTATCCTATGGTATGGGGTACAGACGGCGAAAAATGCAATTTAGCGTCCGTAAAAATGGGTAGGTCTCTTTTTATTTTCTACCTGCGTTTTGTGATCGCAGGCAATAAACAATCCACCTAAGCTCTGTGAAAAGGCAAATGTTTTTTGCTTGTCTCCGAATGACTGCTATTCAATGGGTGTGTCGATATATCCGTTCGTCATTTTCTATAGCAGGTACGATTGTAGTTAAGAGAAGGTATAAAGGTAAATCGACCAGTAAGCGACGATTTTAGGATATTTTTAAATTATTGCGATTTTTAACTGACTTCAAAAAAGAGGAGGTTCTCAATTCGTCGGAATCTCTTTTTTTTATGTATGTTCCCCGATTACTCGAAGACGCCTGGACCGATTTGGAAAATTCCCAGTTTATTGTGATTACAAAAATACAATATATTTATACAAAATTTCCTAGATCCTAATATTTATATAATATTTATACAAAGGCTCTTTTTAATAGAATTTACTTGTGATAGTGATTACAAAGATTTTATTCAGCAGCCGCCGACTTCGAAATGACTTTATTCATATAGCAGTGATTAATTATGACAATAAACATAGTTCTTATTATTATTATTAAGAGCCCATAGTCTCCCACTGTTGGGCAAAGTCCTCCCTCATCTGTTTCCAGTCGTTTTTATTCTTGGCGAGCGCAAACCATCCCTTATTAAAACTGTTAAGCTCGTCTCTCCACAGTTGTCGCGGTCTACCAGGCTTGCGTCTGGCGGTTGTAGGAGTCCAAATAGTGGACGCATTTGCCCACAACTCGCACGGCATGCGGCCCACGTGACCCGCCCAGTCCCACTTCAACGTTGACGCTTTTTTGACGCGGTCGATCAGTTGGACCCCCAATATGCTACGTTCCATGCTCCTCTGGCAAACCCTGAGTTCTCTCCCTCCCTCCCCAAAATCAGCAGAATACGTTCTTTCATAAAGGTTCCCGTTGATGTACAAAATCTTCCATTCAATAAAATTAAAGATTCTATATTCATGGACCTAACCAGCTCATTCGCATGGCAGGCTATTTCACAATTAATAATGAAATGTTATTGAGCCTTTTTGTAATATAAAACCCGCCTTTAAAAGAGCAACGCCTAGAGTTTCTTGCTTGTTCTTCTCAGGGGAAAATTGCCTTTTGAACAAGTAGTAGCTTAAATAACTATAAATAATAAATAAATATCCTTAGACATACACACAGCGCCATCTAGTTCCACAGTAAGCAACTATAAGCTTGTGTTGTGGATACCAGATGGTTGATATATTACATAAATACATTTTTTTTGTAAATAAATACTTATTATAAATGAAAACATCCATAACTCGGGTACCTACACATGTCCGTATTCATCACACAAACATATGCCCCTAGCGGGATTTGAACCCGCAACCTTTTGGTATAGTGGTCAGAGTTACTAACCACTACATCAAACAGGTCGTCAACTATGTATAAGGACCCGACAGCATATTTTGTATTTCGCGGACGGCATTGTTGGATTTTTTTACAATAAAATGTATCCTATGTCACTCCAGGGATCAAGACAAATCTACGTCACCATGCATTTTGAAATCGGTAAAGCTGTTTAGGCTACAGGATGCGCCAAAGGAACACACATTTACATACATAAACTCGAAAAATTTACCCTCCTTTTTTCGGCAGTCGGGTAATGTAAAATCTGACTATTTTAAGTGTACCTTGTGTACCTACAAAATAAGGTATTTTGGACTTTGTTCTAAAGATACCAAAAGATGTATCTCAATTCGATACAATGCCATGCGATCACGAGCGTCTGTCATTGACCTGGTATCTCCCAAATGGGCCATTGTTAACCAATCTAACTTACATCGCGGTCGTCTAATAAAAATACATGAAACATATTATATTTTTAATATATTCTTGTCATTTTTAATTGGTTTAATTCTTGTTTATGTATAATATTACTTATTAGGTACTTAGAGTAACCGTAAGGAAAAAAATAAGGCACACTAGGTAAGTGAAATAGTAATTTTTTTTTTCAAAATTAACATCGAAAAAAGCCTGAATTGTGAAGTCGCGTTTGTTGTCTATTCCACATAAATTATACCATTAAATTAAATAAATAAAGAAAACTTGGAGAAAATATGAATTCCAAATAAATTTCACATTATAGAAACTCTACAAATCCCAGTCGCATATCAATCTCCGGCTGGAGCATGCGACGATGATGGTTTTGAACAAAAAAAATTAACTACCTATGCCATTCTTATTCTTCATAACTTCTATTTCACTTTCACTTAAAAAGCACAAAAGTCTTCCATATAGCACTGAAAATACTAACAAAAGACGAAACGATATAGTTTGCCCTAACAACGCAGGAACAAAACATGCATTTTCATCTAGATTTTATGTGTTCCTACTACCACTGAGTCCTGAGTAGGCATTTACTGAGATCGCGTGCTTCATCTCCGACCACATCGTCACTTTCCATCAGGTGAGATTGTGGTCAAACGCGAATCCAGTCAATCATAAAAAAAAAACCACTTCTTTATAATAGATTAAATGCAAAAATTGCCATGTAACCACCTTACCTACAGTCATAATAAGAAATTACTACATGATTTTCTTCAAAAATTGACCTACGAGGATACAGAGAAGTTACTGACTGTCTTGAAGTAATCTTTAAGCATAGCGTGCCTATATATTTATGAGGTAGCAATATTTGTAAAACAACATATTAAACTGTTTAAAAAAGCAAAAGACCTATACTCCAGACCAATTCGTGATAGGGATAGGCTTGTACATGACATAGTACCAAAATCAACAAATTACAAAAAAAATTGTTATTACATGGCAATACAAATTTATAATAAGCTACCTCAATTTTGAAGACAGTTACCTATACAAAAATTTAAAAAAAGTTTATATGAATGGCTTCAAACTCACAATTTTTATCATGTTAACGATTTTTTTAATTTTAAATAAGCGATTAATCAATGCATGTTCCTATTGTTATTGCTGTATTTTAAATGTTTGCATGCTGTGTTATATAGCTGAATGTGGAGAACTATAATTTCTTTAATCTATCAACTATGTATGTACCCCATTCAATGCGAATAAATGAATGAATATGAATAGATTTATTCTGTATATGTATGTATGTATAGATTTTTAGCTGATATCTATATGATTATATTATTTTAAGTCATAGAAGCCTTAGCTTCGCCTGAAACACAGGATTTTCCTAGTTCAGGCACTAGTGTTACAATTGAAATTAAGAATTAATATGTACATTGTATGTTTTAATGTACCATAAGAATTAATAAATATATTTGATTTGATTTGACTTACCTATTATGCCCTATTTTTTCCTTACAGTAAAACAACTCATCCGGTATATAAATAAAGATCTGACTATCCATAATACAGGTAGCCTAGTTTGAGTGAAGCCAAGCATAAAGTATTTGCCGTAGGACTTCCTACAGGAAAAACCCTAAATGGTCCTAGGAGCATTACTCATCCAATTCCCTCCGCCGTGCATCAAACCCCGCACCGAGCGGTAATTACCTAGCAATTTGTGTAATCACACTGCCATTAGAGGTTTGCATGGTTTAAATATTGATTTCTCTCTAACCAGGGCATTAAAATTTTAACAGAGCTCTGCCGTCCTTTCAGCGGGTAACGGCAATGGCAAATTAAACCTAATCGTTGTCCCAACACAGTCGACATTTATTTGCTACATGTTTACGAGACGATGGGCCCATATTCACAATGGTTTGATATTCTTTCAATGCCGACAGTTATTTTTTTTTATGCACAACGGGTTGGTACTCGGCCTAAATCACACCTGATGTTAAGTGAAGATGAGGTCGAAGGTGGAAGCGTACTGACTCGGAAACCCCAACACATTTGGGGGACTGGTTATCTTATCTCTGACAACCGGAACACAATAATGTTATTAACATTGCTGCTTGGCGGCAGATTTAGATAAGATGGTGGTAGTTAGCCGCCAGGCGGACATTTAAAATGCCCTACCACCACCCAAACCGAGTACTTAACCATGTACCTACCCCGCTGGGAATCGCACCCACGACCTTCGAATCGTAAACCCAGTACGCCTCCACCTTCAACCTCATCTTCACTTAACATCAGGTGTGATTGAGGTTAAGTACCAACCCGTTGTGCACAAAAAAAGTTAAGATTCAATAGGTAGTTAAGTTATCATGACTAAGTGAAACTAGAGGAGGGCATGCGAAAGCATGGCGGTCTACTTCTCAGATATAAGTTTGGTCAGAAGCGCCATATGGAAAGATGCAACATTGAGCCATCTCGATGGGAAGGTTTGGCAGCACAACGTCCTGAGTGGCGCAGGGTAGTGCATATAGGAGAGTAAGCGATTTCGAGGAGCAGCGTAAAGTTTGTGACCTTCCCAGCCCACCCATGCCCAGCTGTGCCCAGCCCAGTGTATTGTACAGAAGCGGCGGAACAGCTCAGGCCAGGGTCAAAATAGAACACGGATTACCACACCAGCTTATTTATTACATGAAACACAGGATCGAAAGGGTCTTAAATTAAAAAAATTAACTATTGATATGTAGAAAAAAATGATTAAAAATAACAGTGATACTGAGTTGAAACTGGAAATGAATGTGCCAAAAAAAGATCCGTCAGTTCATCAGTCAGTCAGTTAGTTTAAAATTTCGAATTTCAACTCCAATAACCCAAACCCACCAATGAGTATCAGCTCAAAAGAACGACACCGTTACAAGCTGACCTCGACGCTAAACGCGACGAGCTGAAACCCCTCCACCCGCTGCCTTTCATTATCACTACGTAGGAGGTGTGCTTACCTGCCCACATTGCTCACGGGATTTCACCGCAAAGATCGGCTATGTTAGCCATCTTCCAAGCCAAGCCGATTAGGACTCGAAGATTGGCCGAATCGGCCGGAAGCATCATCATATCGTGACTAAACCTAGCTTCCAAGCTGGCATCGAATGCCACACTGCCATATTCATGCCGGTATTAACATCCGTTGCATCCGAACTCCGTCTAAACTCATATTGGGAATCGTAAAACTGTATTAACCCTATAAAAATGCAGTAACCCGCATCCGTACGTATGCCAAAATCAGGCCGCTGGGAGGATATTTCGAACGGAGCTTAGTGTGGATATTTGAAATTTTAGACTTCACCCGTTTTTAAGCCTCGACGAAGAACGACGGGTGTTACTTGCTTTTGTGTTGTTGTTGTTGTGTGTGTCGTTTGTCCGGGTGTATCTCAGTAATGCGTGGTCATATTTCACTGCGGTTTTTTTTAACGAGGGGACAGGTTATAACCATGTGTGATGAAAATCGGTTAAGCCGTCTCGAAAATATATGGCTTTTAACACAGTTTTTTTGATGTATTTGGATGACGTCATGGTATTTCGGGGATTTTATAAATTACTAGCTTTCAGCCCGCGACTTTGTCCGCGTGGAAGATTTTATCAAAATCAGTTCAGCAAAAAAATTTGTCTATATGTTAATCCAGGTCCTAATCTGTCTTCCCACCTAATTTTATCCAAATCCATAGAGGTAACAAACATACATACAGACATACACAAACTTTCGCATTTATATTAATATTATATGGGCATTCCATTCCATAATGAATTGTAGCTCTAGCTTCATTATTATGTAAACAACAATTGTTTTAGTAACATATCGATTCCTGATTTCACTTCCGTTCAATCTTGCCTGTGTAAATCACTGATATATTTTTTTGGGAAAAATACAGTCAATATTTACGATAATAATGATTAAAGAGGTCAATTTATATTTAAATCACATTTCTATCGCCATTACTTTATCGATATTTTTATATAATTACGATACAATATACATAAATATTTATATAAGCATCCATGACTCGGAAATATTCATCACACAAACATTTACCCTGCTGGGGATCGAACCCGCGACCACCGATTCGTTCGATTACGTTGTTTACATCAAGCCACGGAGGCGGTTAAACTCGGGTAGCGATGCTCTCTTTAATCTGACATTTACACTTCTCTCATTCCTTGTTAAATTAAAAACTTAACTAGAGTTTAACATGGACAGTTTTAACATTTGCCAGTGATATTTAACTTACGTATTGCGGGTTAAGTACCTTGTAAGAGTTAAATGTTACTTGCTAAGCGGACGAAGTCGTTCTGACCATTAACTCACTCACGCTCTAAATCACACTGTCCGTCTTTTCTATAATCAACATTGTTGATTTGTCTGTGCTGTATGGTTTCGGCATTCAAATAGAATTATTATTTTATTTACTCATTATTTACTGATATTATATACTGTTTCTATAACATGTAGGTTTGTTTATTTTATAGGGTGTATTATTGTTAAGGAGATCATTTTATTATTGAGAGAAAGAGATGTATGTACACGTATTTATCCTCTCATCGTATCTTGCTGATTACTCCTATTAATTGTAATTGTTATTTGTATGTACATTTGTTGACCAGTGTCCGTGCGTCATTTGGAGGCTCCACTGAAAACCAGCGTTGTAGTGAACGGCTACAACCCATGCTGAGTTGGAGACCTTTTTGACTCCACTTTGCGACACCGACAATTAGATGGCAAACACAATGTTATTTTTTGCATGTGTCACGACTGTGTAATATTTGTACCTGATTGTTAGTGTCATGAGATGGGTTTAAATAAATTTTTCTTTCTTTCTTTAGAATAGAACTAACCCGTCTCTTCCCGTGGGTGTCGTAAAAGACGACTAAGGGAGTACCCACCAAAAAATATCTATAAATTTGCACGTTTCAACGGCGATGGGGTCACCCCCTGTTATTGTATGTATTTCTGTATATTTCACCGTGGATGTTGTTTCAATTCAAACTTTTAATGCACCCAAACATTATTGCTTGGGATATTTTTGACCACTTCATTTGGAATAAATCATTATATACGACGACCTGTTTGGTGTAGTGGTTAGCAACTCTGACCATTATACCAAAAGGTCGCGGGTTCGAACCCGCTAGGGGCATATGTTTGTATGATGAATACGGACATGTGTACCCGAGTTATGGATGTTTTCTTTAAAAAAAGTATATATTTACAAAAAAAATATATATGTATTTATGTAGTATATCAACCATCCGGTATCCACAAAAAGCCTATAGTAACTTAATGTGGAACTAGATGGCAATGCAATACAATACACAAATACACTTTATTGCACAACAGAAAAGAAAATACAGTTTCAGAGAAGTGGTAAGAAAGAATGTGCAATTTGACGACCTTATCACTAAAAGCAGCCTTTGGGTATAAGGACAGTACATTTGAAATAGGTAGGTTGTGTGTTTGTCCAAGGATATTTATTTATTTATGAGGCCCATAGTGAGATACCACGTTTCAGTGTCATAAGTTATCACTGGTATCACGCATTGATTAAGAACTTTTTTTTTCATGCACAACGGGTTGGAACTTGACCTCAATCACACCTGATGTTAAGTGAAGATGAGGTCGAAGGTGAAAGCATACTGACCCGTAAACCCCAACACATTTGGGGGACTGGCTATCTTATCTCTGACAACCGGAACACAACAATGCTATTAACATTGTTGCTTGGCGGCAGATTTAGATTATGATGGTGGTAGCTAGCCAGGCGGACATTTAAAATGCCCTACCACCAACCAAGTTCCATCTTCAAGCACTCAAGTTGAGTAATTTGGTGAATGTGCGATCTTGAATGTCAGAAACGACAGCATCTGACCCTTAACTGTCATTTCAACTTTCACAACTGTCAAATGTTCGAGTAAACACGAATTGATTTATGGACGCAATTTTTTTAAATGTCATCTTAATTAAAAATGCTAAATTGATATGTTGAAATTTATTAAAGTTAAATATAAATATATAAATATAATATAATATTTCGGACACTTACACCAATCATCCAGTCCCAAACTAAGCAAAGCTTGTGCTATGGATACTAGATAACGGATAAACATACATAAATATTTATATAAACATCCAAGACTCGGGAATAAATGTTCGTATTCATCACACAAACATTTACCCCTCGCGGGATTCGAACCCGCAACCGTTGGTTTCGCTGATAGGGTCACTATGCACTACACCAATCGGTCGTCTACACCAATCACTACACCAAAAAGTTAACAACGTTATATTATAATCTATCTCTATCATGTCTTCTTCTTTGAGTTTATCGTCTTTTATCTCAATTATGTGTTAAGGTGGTGGTTATATGTGTTGTTCTGTTTGTCCTTTTTCCAACTACACAAACTAGAGAAGCTTAACTTACCGCACAATCGTCAACTTAGCATTGTGAACTTCAACCCTGACATTGGCAGAATAGTCGTGCACAACGATGCAGCCATAACACTAAATTGGAATTGGTATTTGATGTGTTGAAAACCCGATGTTTAGTACTCGGTTTGGTTGATGGTAGGTGGGTAGCTACCACCATCTTATCTAAGGCTGCCCGCTCACGGACGACAAACGGTGACCGATTTTTTGTAGGAGAAAAGTCCACTACTGAATATTTGCCGTAATGTTTGCATGGTTAATAACCTGGCTGTTCGTTTAGTTTTTAATATAAAAAAACTGCTCTCAAATCGGAGATTACTGAGATCCGTCCGGACAAAGCTTAGACACACACGCGCTGTCAAACACCTTACACCCATCGTTTTTCTTGGCTTTACTTATCTCACAACTTAGTGTTGTGAGATAAGCCCACGACCGATAATCGGTGACCGATTTTTTGTAGGAGAAAAATGAAACGTACTGATTGCAATGTTTCAACGCCCACGTCCTACAAAAAATCGGTCACAAAATCGGTGATAAAAGTGTGGACGAAATAATCGGTCGATTATCGGTGCTACAAAAAGTCGGTCGTGGGCGGGCACACTAAGTCTGCCGTAAAAACAGTAATGTTAATAGATTTGTTGGGATCCGATTGTCAGAGATACCAGTCCGCCAAATAAGATGGGGTTTCCGGGTCAGTATGCTTCCACCTTCGGCCTCATCTTCACTTAACATCAGGTGTAATTGAGGTTAAGTGTAAAAAAAAATAGCTTTAACATAGTTGGTTTCATCTATCTGGATGATACACTTAATCATTTGTTTCCTCGAGGGTTTTCTTAATTTTCAATTTTTGACTTAATTTTTAAGGATACAGCTTATCAAGCAGCATGCTACTATTGCTCACTTAGAATAGCCCTGTTCGAATAAGAATTGAGCCGACTATACAAAATATGTTGCGTATAACGGAACACATTTGACCTTTTGGTGAAATGGGCAACACTGCTTTTGACAAGGCGCTTTTTGGCGGGAACTCGGCGAGTGATGTTGCATTTTTGTTTTTATTTTTTATAATTTGTGCATTCTGAGTTTTGAAGCTAATGGCAGAATATTGTGCAGCAAAAGTCAGTGTCTTTCTTGTCAGTGAAATCTTTCGTAAAGCATTCTGCCACTTTACTGAAGAATGACTTGACCGTGACTAGACTCTGCATACGCCAAGTATACGACGAATGACTTGTTTTGACTGAGAGTGACTTCACTAAAGTGAAGAAATAAGAGAAATATGACATGGCTGTATGGGCTTAGATCCCTTTGCCTTCTCCGAGAGGAGTGAATTCAAACGAAAAAAGATGTGAAATTAAAAAAATCCGACCCGAGAGTCGAATACCCACCTCGAGTTTAAACTCAGTGATTTTCGTGACCTACGAACAGGCCAGACTTTCATTTGGGTCAAACCTGAACCTTTTGTGTTGGCACAAAGAGTTTACGTCCCGCGCCACTGGAGGCTAAACATCTGTAGCGAAGAGACAGGGGTAAAGGGAAACACAAGAGCGCTGCACGTAAGGGCCCTTCATATTATACAGGTGAACAGGTAGGGATGTGTTGTTGTGGTTATCGATATCGATAGACTTGCCGCAGGATCATCATCAGCCTTACGCGTCTACACTGTTGGGGCGCAGTGTCTTCTCACTGGAAGAGGGTATTGGCCACAATCCACCACGCGGTCCCAGTGTGGATTATCAGGCCCTGTAGGCCATCGACTTTCAATTAAAAACTTCACTTTTATTAAAATATCACTAGTGGTCACCCATCCAATGTCTGACCGCGCCAGTATGTTTATTGAAAATGAAATGTTATAGACTAAATGTAGAACTTGAGTTCTGGACAGCTTACGTGTGTCTGGTACTTGAACTAGTGGTTGTGTGTAAGCATTGTTTGTGAGCGTTTGCTATATTTGTGTGTGTTTTTGTATTGTGTATGTTATATCCATCACTTAGCCTTACGACCAGTCTTGGGATCGGTTATCCATGAGGAAAATTGGATTAGCCCTAAATATAAAAAAACATATGTCTCTGTTTACGTGGCGATACTAGTTGTAAGTAAGTAGTGGAACATTAATAAAGATATTCATAACTTTCCACCCGCGGCTTCGCCTGCGTGGAATGACTTTAATTAAATTAAATTTGTTTATCTATCGGGATATGAAATATCCTATATTTTAATCAAGGGTATGTTCTACCCATATACCAAATTTCATCCAAATCCGTTCATCCGTTTCGCCGTGATTGAGCAACAAACAAACAAATAAACATCAAAACAAAATTCATACAATGCATAAATGTATCTAAAAATGTACATAAATAAATATTTTCTCTTTTGTCACGTCAATTTCTTTATTTAACATACTTACTTATTATGTCAAGAATTGTGTATTGTTACCAAAGCTCTTTTATATCCTTCTTGACCTTTAAAACCGGTATTTGCTATCCTTTGATGTCGATAGTCGATAAACAAAACTCAGCGCCACGTATCCCAACACTACTCCACTTGACTCGTGCCGGAAGCAAGATTTTTTCTGCTTACGTCGTTTAAAAAAAAGGTCACGAGGTCGGCTCGGATTTCGGTAACCGCGGGGAGAGGGGAGGGTTTATAATTTTTGTCGCTTAGGATTAAGCAGGCCGTAAGCGACACGTCTCGCTTAATCCGTTAAGTCTGGTTCTGTACGTGACCCACACTTGGTATCATTTATTTGGGTAAAAAATTTAAAAAACCCGCCTACCACGTCAATTGTTACGACTTCTCGATCGGTATTTTATAGATAAACATAGCCTGTACATGATCTCTGAGCTCATCATACGTCCGCTGCTTATTATGTTTTTTTACAAGCTTCTTTTACCTTGCTTCGTAAGTATGTCCGTTCAAAATAGTACCATTTCCTGTTTACCTAAGAAGCTGAAATATTGCATACTCGCTCAGTACGGATGACAATATATTTTGTAAAGGATTTAGCCATTAAACTGGTACTCGCCTCTGGAGATGTGTGAGCTGGTGCCTACATTGCTCAGCAGCTGAGCTTATGCATTCAGTGGGGCAATATTGATTGAAATTGATTGATTGAAATATTTATTCACTAGAATATGGTCCAACAATTGATCTTGTAATTTTTCAAAACCACCATCGAATGAAGCGTTACTTGTGTCATTTGACGGTCGCGTTTGTAGCCTATTCCACATAATAGCATCATTAATTTAAATAAATAAAGAAATTTGGAGAAAATATGAGTTCAAATTAAATTTCGCATGATAGGTACCTACCATACGAATCCCGCCAGTCCGCATATCAATCTAACACAGGCGCGTGCGGTTTTGTAAAAAAAAAAATCAACTGCCTATGCCTATAACTTTTATTTCACTTACATAATTATGTCCTATTTTTTCCGGTATAATGAAAAACTGCTATCCTAATCATTATGATATATAAAAAAATTACAGTAGATGATACATATTATAAATATTAGGTCCTTACCTATGAAATTGGCGTTTTGTATGAAGAATTTCATTAAGACTGTTTTCTCCATACAAACATTTTTGTTTTTTTTTTTGGGAACGGCAATCTCCAAACTTAGCTAAACTTTGTGTGTATTATCGGCTAACATTAAGTTAAGTATAGGCAGCGTTAATTTTTAAAAGTATATAAAAGTTTCAGCGAATTTAGATTCGCTGAAATTGAAGAAGAATTTAGATTAGATTCCCATAATCATTTCTTAGGAAATGATTATGGGAAGCACATGAAAGGAGCTCTGTTCAAATTTTTTTTATTATGTGATTTAGCCCAGAAATTAAAAAATATTTCATGTGAAACAAATTTGGATATAGCTTTGAAAATCGCAGGAATTGGTACATATGATTAACGAAGAAAAAAAACTCCAATTTCATAGGTAAAGACCCAATTATACATTATTATTGAGGCAACAGAATCTAAGTCAGGTTTCTAAACACACGGTCCCAGTAGATCATGATCGCAAAATACATATAAAGCGTTTCGTTTTACATACACATAGTGTGTATCCAGAGATTGCAAACAATTTCAGCTATCAGTATGGTGCTTATTCCGACAATAAATAGCGGGAGCATGTGCGTGCATCAAATAGCTTATAAAATGTTTATGGGGTATATACTTTATGGTAGTATTTATGGGGCAGCCAGCCTTATTGTCGGCGTGATTCATCTTTTATATCTGTAACCTATTTTTGGGATGATACGAGATTTTTTGGTTAATGGCTTAATTTTCGCACCAATGGTTTGGTGCCACTGATATTAAATGGTGACGTTTTTATTAAAAGTGGATATACGGTTGGTGGTAGGACATTGTAAATGTCCGCCTGGCTAGCTACCACCATCTTATCGAAATCTGCTGCCTAGCAGTAATGTTAATAGCATTGTTGTGTTCCGGTTGTCAGAGATAAGATAGCCAGTCCCCCAAATGTGTTGGGGTTTCCGGGTCAGTACGCTTCCACCTTCGACCTCATCTTCGCTTAACATCAGGTGTGTTTGAGGTTATGTACGAACCCATCGTGCATAAAGAAAAATCTGGTATCCACGCTTAAAGTTGCTTACAGTGGAACTAGGTGGCGTTGTGTGTAGGTCTAAGGATATTTATTTATTTATGTTATATATAAAAAAAAATTTGAACGTCTAAAGACAGAATGCAGGGAGCCGGTATTCTTAAAAAAACTTTTTAACATCAAAAACAGTTCACTTCAGCCCCTATAAAGTAAAAATAATTGTACTGAAACGCTGGTATCACTTAATTATTTTGTGTGTTTACTGTCGTAATTATTATTAACTCTGTTGTATGGAATAATATCTTTCGAAGTCAAATTATTGACGACGAATCGGATTGACCTGTTTGGTGTGTAGTGGTTATAGAAACTCTGCATGTGTTCCCAACACAATACAGACATGTGTTCCCGAGTTATGGATGTTTTTCATTTATATATGTATTTATTTACAAAAAAAAAATGGTATTTGTGTAGTTTATGAACCATCTGGTATCTATAATACAAGCCTAGTTGCTTAGTGTGGAACTAGATGGCGCTGTGTGTATGTACAAAGATATTTATTTATTTATTATTATTATTATATTATTTATATAAAAAAAATTATGCTGCTACCTTTGAATGGTCCAGGCTAGGAGTCGCTAAAAACCCATGGGAAAAATTTACCGCTCCTGTTTTTATACTCTACTATAAAGGCACCTCTGCTGCCTGTATTAACATCTGATTTCAAAAACCATGAAATGTTAACGTTTGATTAACTAATTAAAAAGATTATTTGATTTTCTTTAAAACTTGGTTGGATTTAACGATAACGGCTGACACAGTACACTAATTAGCAGTAATATCACAACTTTATGGCCTACCGTACCCTATCATCATCAGCCAATAAACATCCCACTGCAGGGATATAGGCCTTCCCTCATATATTAGGGAGTATGGGCCATATGATAGTCCGCCACGCTGGCCGAATGCGGATTGGGGAGTTCACATGCCTTAGAATTTTAATTTCTCAGACATGCAGCTTTCCACATGATGTTTTCCTTCACCGTTTAAGAGCAGTCGGATAAATGCACGTAAACTCGTTAAAACTCATTGGTACATGGTCTGCCTGGGAATCGAACCCGGCCCTCCCAAATTGGGAGACCGCGTCTTAACCGCTGTGCCACCGTCGCTCATCGACCGACCGACCGACGTACCGTAACCTGTATAGTCGACAAACTATTCACTTTAGCACACATACCATATAGTTGTCTATTATGGGCGATTTTTTGATTTTAGTTCGGAATGGTCTAATTGATGAATTGCTTACTGAATATACGAGTATAAACCGAATCTTTAAGCCGTATCTAAGATGAATCCTCTAAAATGGAACCTAATTATACAATACAAACACACTTTATTGCACAAAAGGAGAACATACATTTTGCAAAGCACAGTACTAATTATATCTGCCTATTGTTTTCCGAAGGGGCTCCACTGGTTCTATTTCCGAAGTCGGCCAATTCCTTGGTGGCAGCAACTACTCTACTCACTGAAAATCAGCAAATCTGTTGAGTCCCAACCTTTTCATCACAGTTTCATGTTAACCTATTTTCATTGTTGATTACTTGTTAAATTAAAATTGTGATGAATATATACCTTCTATTTATTTATTATATATTATTCCCTGTACAACACATACATTATAAACTACTCTCTGTACTGTACACACAATATAGATTTCTCACTGAACTGCAGACACAATATAAATTACTCACTGTACTGTACAGCATACACAACTTAAACTGCTTTCTGTACGTCATACAAAACAAGTACTGAACACTCAATATGAACTACTCATTGTACAGAATACATAACATAAACTACGCACTGTACGGCACACACAACATAAACTACTTTCTTTATGTCACACAATACCTAAACAAGTCACTGTACAGAATACATAACATAAACTACTCATTGTACAGCACACATAACATAAACTACTCACTGTACGGCACACACAACATAAACTACTTTCTTTATGTCACACAAAACATAAACAAGTCACTGTACAGAATACATAACATAAACTACTCGTTGTACAACACACATAACATAAACTACTTATTTTCCGGCACACATAACATAAACAAGTCCCTGTATTGCACAGACAACATAAACTACTTTTTTTTATGGTTAACTGGATACGCATTTGACCACAATCTCACCTGATGGGAAGTGACGATGGGGCCGACGATGAAGCACGCGATCTCAGTAGATGCCTATTCACCCTGCTCTTGAAGATCCCAAGGTTATAGGATTCAGGAAAGACTGTATGTCACACTATACGCTACACTGTATACCATAATAATATATCAACAGATTAATGGTTATTTTTAAGTCGGATACTATTAGAAATTTAAATAAACTTATATATTTTCTGCGTTTTTTTTTCTAAATGCTAATGCTTCATATTTGGTCGAGTTTCGTCCATCGGAGTTAAGCTTCCCGAATTCAAAAATGAGATTCCGTGACAAAACTTCTGATTACTCAGTAATTTATCAGACATTTTTGTTCACGGATAGCTGCACGGTTTTACCTACTTAGCGAGATGATATTAGGTCCTTACCTATGAGATTGGCGTTTTGTATGAAGAATTTCATTAACACTGTTTTCTCCATACAAAAATTTTGATTTTTTTTTGGGAACGGCAAATCCAAATTTAGCTAAACTTTATGTGTATCATCGGATAACATTAAGTTAAGTATAGGCAGCGTTAATTTTTAAAAGTAACCGCTTTATAAAAGTTTCAGCGAATCTAAGAAATGATTATGGGAAGCACATGAAAAGAGCTCTGTTAATTTTTTTTTATTATGTTATTTAGCCCAGAAATTAAAAAAAATTCATGTGAAACCTTGAAATAATATTCTATTACCCAAATAAAAAACAAATTTGGATATACAGGGTGTAATCGTTAAGTGTGCACAGGCGATTATTCCGTAACTATTATAGATATCAAAAGACTTTAAACGGACATCGAAAATACTTTACCTAATGAGTAAAATGACATTAATAACTTTTTAAAAATAAAACGAGAAATGTCCAAAAAAATTATATTAAACACTCCCATACATTTTATTTCTTAGTAAGTACAAGATTTTGTACCTATAATAGTTACGGAATAATCGCCTATGCACACTTAACGATTACACCCTGTATAGCGTTGAAAATCGCAGGAATTGTTACATATGATTAATGGAAAAAAAACTCCAATTTCATAGGTAAAGACTCAATATTTAAGCATGATTTTACCAAAATAACAGTATACCTTTGTGGCTTTATTAAAAGTTCCTAACTAATTAAACTACCGCCCAGTTACTGATAGAAAGCTAAAATTTCTTACGTGTTGGGAATTTTCCTGTCATCAGGAAACCCTAGTAAGACTACTGTTTCCCTATTAATGCACCGAACTCAGTCGCTAACCTCTATGATCGGTTTCCCAGAAGTCGGTCATAAATTCATATCTCAAACGCGGGCGTGGACACTTCAAAAGACGTTTAGAAGCGCTGAAAACGAAACAAATAATACAGCTTGTAGAGCTGAGAACGAATAGAGGCGCTGCAAATTTTTACTGTATAGTTACTAACGGCGGATTCAGGCGGCCATTGGGGTCATTACTTCTGGGTTTAACCAGTCTTACTGTGAAGCAATATATATTTGTTGTTATTATTTTGAAGCCTGTCCAGGCTGGACTTCGAGCATATGATCCATCCCTTGACTCGAAGACTTGATCCACCCTTCAAGTGTAGGTATTAATCCAGTAAGGATAACTACAATCTTTTATAACTTACTACAATCTTAAAGGCTGTGATTTGTATGATTGATAGATAGTTTAGATAGTACCCTCACAACACACATATTTTTACATATTTATAGATCTATAATTTTGACATTTTCATTTGGCTTATTTCACTTTCAATACTATGTAATTTAGCCATATTAACATAACGACTCGTATATCACTGAGGATTTGATTTGTTTTTATTGATATTTATATAATAATATTATAATTAATAATGTAATAGTACCAATTTTATTGTAATTTAATTAAAACATTACCCGTTCAATTTTAAGGGTAACCATTGTCAGTAACATAAAAAGAATCTTTAATTGGCATAAGTTTGGTATTAGGTTTCTGTATAAGAATTTGTAATAATGCTGTTGATTCTATGTAAATAAATTAAAATAAATAAATAAAATAAGTACCTGTCATTGATAGAGTAATAATATTTTCTAACAAATCGGTAGCTTGCATTAGACACGAGTTTTGTATATCTAGGTATTTAGTAATAAAACAGAGTATTAGATTAAAATTACCACTGTGAATTTCATTGCGTCGGAGTATATACTTAGAACTCCTGTAACTATTTTCAAAAATTTCACTGAGGGCAAATATCATGACTCAATAAACTGTTTTTAGAAAAAATCATGCCAAATTTATTTGGAACTCATATTTTCTCAATTTTTTTTATTTAATGATGTAATTAATGTGGAATAAGTAAAATGACACAATGAACGATTTATTCGATAATGGTTTTGAAAAAAAAAAAACTAACTATGCCAATACCTTCTATTTCACTTACCTAATATGCCTTATTTTTTTCCTTACGGTAAAAAAACCCATCCAGTATACATAAATTATTACGGTGTTTTCTCTAGACATTGTTAGATCAAAGCTCTAAAGAAGCCGCTAAAAAGGGCGGGAAAACAAAACAAGATGGCAGCAAACATTAATCATATGGTCGGCGGACGCGGGAGTGTAATGCGTTTTAGTGGCATCGACACTGCGGCAGGGTTCCGGTTATAAAGGGGGGGGGGGATGCTCGATAACCACATTAGCTTTCCTATCAATGATATTAAGGCATGTTGTACCGCCGATTATATGGTCAAAAACAGTCTGTTTTTGCGGTAATGACCTCAAGCGATGAAACAACATTTTTTAGTGTTCCGTAGTTCCATAGTCAACAATTATAGTTTCGCCATGTCGGTCTGTCTGTCCGAGGCTTAACTTAGCTCCTAGTACCAGAAAGCTGTATTTGGCATGGGTAATACATATTAATCAAGCCGACAAAGAGGTTAAATAATAGTACATTGTTATCCCTAGGGATGAAAGTAACTTATTGTTAGGGCGCCAATAGTTCGAAGACTAACCCGAGGTAAACACTGTGCTTTTCATTACGAATGCAAGGAAAGTAAAAAAAAAACCTCTGCTATACGGAAGTATATACATAACTCTACAACTCGATAAAACAAAGAACGGATTGCCGTTTCTTTTGTTTTTTTTTTCTGTGGCCGGCCAGCTAATCAGGCATTATTTTTCATCATTGCAAAACTGGTAAATCTATGTTATTTTAAAGAAATAGTTGAAACTAAATTATAATAAAGTTATAAAAAAAATATATTCTTTAATTTAATACTTAACTTTATATTATTTCAATTTTACATAGCGCTGTAATTGAGTGGCCGTAGAGAAAGTTGGAACATGGTTCAATAGAAATTTGAAAATAGAACTAGCCTGAAAAGTTTGACTTTCAACCCGCTCCTTAGGCAACTTAAGACCTACTTTCCGAGTATGAGTACTGAAAAATATTTTTTTTAGGGTATCACCCCTATAGGTAAATAAAGAAAGAAAGAAAAACATTTATTCAGCTTACAATAAAATAGAGATGAATTTTCTTTTATTATCCCATAGTATGGGTAAATTGCTACTTTTTGTTAGAGTCTAGTCGTCGTCGTCGTCCCCCCCCCCTCCTCCCACCCCCAAATTACAGGCAAGTAGGTTTGGCAAGTTAATGAGTAATAGTTGAAAAACTTATAAAATGTATTTTGCTTTGAAAATTATTTGTCAAACAACAAAAGGCATATTGTGAGGCACTTGGCCGTTTTTCTTTTTAATTCTTGTTGGTAAGGCTGCTTTTTTTATGATTAACTGGATACACGTTTGACCACAATCTCATCTGATGAAAAGTGACGATGTAGTCAAAGATGAAGCACGCGATCCCAGTAAATTCATATTCACTCTGCTTTTGAAGATCCTATAAGGTTGGAGATTCAGTAAAGACCGACGCTGGAAGGGTGTTCCATGCCTTGGCTGTTCGTAATATAAATGAAGAGTCGAACTTCTTAGTGCGAATGTACGGTATATTAATGGATAGTGGAATCCCATCCCATGACTAGTAGTCCGAAGATGGAAAGGTGACGGTGGAATAAGATAAATGTAATTTCAAAGCACACTCACCGAAATGCATCCTGTAAAAGACTGAGAGACAGGCGTTGATGATGAAGTATGAAAATAGGTACGTCTCGAAAGGCCATAACTTTTATGTCGCTACCACAGAAACTTCAACTTTTTACTGAAGTATTCTACATTAATTTCATCTTGATGCCTCCAGCACTTTCTGAGAAAAAAAATCTTCTAAATTTGTCTGGTATGGACTAGGGAACGAGGCCCGCTCTTATTTGACTTTTGTAAAAGTATTCTATTTACAATTTTAAAGGCTACAAAACTATGTTGTTTACTTAGTAAACTAAATTAACGAGCGGGTGAACAAATAAGTTATAATTTATTTAAACCTAAATTATATATTTTCGTTAAAAGCACCATGTCTCGCCCCGAGTCATCAAGTTTAATTCCCCACAGACTTTTGTCCAATTTGTCGTAAAAAACACAAAGTTCTGTGAAAACATGGTACCGTTAAAGGTAGCACAGTTAATAAGTACATGTACTTGTTAGAGGACGACATGGAACGTGTGTTAACAAATTAATTTGTGTAATCAGATTGCCCGTGTGAATCAAATGAAATGAAATAATTTATTTGCTGGATTTTGGGTACAAGATAGGCTGACACATAACAGAAGTCCCATTCAAAATCTACTTAAAATCTAGCGTGCAAATATTTAATAAATTAGGATAGCATTAGATAGGTTATTACATAAATATAATATAATAATGTATGTTGTCACAATATAAAACTAATTAATTGTCAATAAAATAAAATATCCTTGGACATATACTGACAGCGCCATCTAGTTCCTAAGCAACTAGGCTTGTGTTGCGGATACCAGATGGTTGATACACTACACAAATACATTTTTTTTTTGCAAATAAATACATAATAAATGAAAAACATCCATAACTCGGGTACACGTGTCCGTATTCATCATACAAACATATGCCCCTAGCGGTATTCGAACCGGCGACCTTTTGGTATAGCAGCAGAGTTTCTAACCACTACACCAAACAGGTCGTCAAATTGTCAATGCTGTGTTGATGTCAGAAAATTTAATATTGATATATAAGTATTTTAAAATAGTGGTAGATATTCCTTAATTGAATAATAACATTAGCAGGTAATTGCCTTATTATAAATATCGCCCGACAAACGTTTTAGACAATAACCAGTTTAAATTATATTGCGATAGGACAATACTAACGACCTAACTATACGACCATACACTATAACAGACCAGATACGAGGGCGACACTGAAAGTTCTTAGAAAAAAAAACTATACAAACTAGCAAGTTATTAGTTTTATTATATCTTTTCAAAATAGCGTCCATACACATCAATACATCGCTGCATCCGATGGAACATTTCGGGGTCTCTTCGACGGCCTTTTGAAACGCAGCCTCTGCTTCCTCGGCGTCCATAAAACGTTTTTCTCGAAGTTTTTCTTTTATTTTCGGGAATAAATAAAAATCGCAAGGTGTGAGGTCGGGGCTATACGGCGGGTGGTGCAATAATTCCATGTCTGATGTCGCCAAATAGTCGATCCTACTGCGAGGT
The DNA here is from genome assembly GCA_949316235.1 of Oegoconia quadripuncta. Lineage (NCBI taxonomy): Eukaryota > Metazoa > Arthropoda > Insecta > Lepidoptera > Autostichidae > Oegoconia > Oegoconia quadripuncta. The sequence continues at coordinate 27,373,532 of OX438749.1, forward strand.
TCATCTTCGGACCACTAGGCGTGGGGAGGGATTCCACCCGTATATAGTTAATATACCGAACATTCGCACTAAGAAGTTCGATTCTTCATTCATCATCCGAACAGCCAAGGCATGGAACTCCCTTCCGGCGTCATTCTCTCCTGAATTCTACAACCTTGGGATCTTCAAGAGCAGAGTGAATAGGCATTTACTGGGATCACGTGCTTCATCTTCGACTACATCGTCACTTTCCATCAGGTGAGATTGTGGTCCAACGCGAGTCCAAAGACAAGTGGCAAACAATTGTTAGTGGACCACTCTGCAGTAATTCTCGATCCTCTAAAACAATTGTTGCGTAATGACCTGTCCTTCCGAAGTATGAGACCACCATCTTTTTTCCCACCTCTCATCGCGTTGTTGATTTTTAATTATTATCATAAATACCTACACATTAAAAATATTACAAAGTAATTTCCTTTACAAAACAAAGAACAGAAAGTTGTTACAATTTTTGCAATTGACTAACCTCTGTACGAAGGTTCCGTATCAATTTATTGGAGCAATTGGAGGTTTTAAAGAGCATTGTTTTATTTTTTGATCGTATGGCTCTTATACAGCCTCTATGCGTTAAGTAAACAATATTTTTGTATAAGCTGTGCAGTGACTTAGCTTGCTACGAATTGGGAGATGATCCCGCCTCCATCTACTGCTATAAGCTAGGATCGACAGTGGTACTCGACACGGCGCCTACCGAAGGTAGACGGTGCTCTACGTGACTCTATTGCTACTTACACCATACTAATTAAAGAAAGAAATAGGGTATGTAAGTAGGAAAAGAAGTTTCACACTCTCCCTCTCGGCAAATGGGAGTGTAGTCAACGAAATGCAAAACGGCACTCCTACCCTATAGGAGAAGGGGGTCAAGTGAAGCTCAAAACAGGGTTTGCGCATACACCACGGAATGCACCTAGATGCAGTAAGTAGCAGAAGACTACCGCGAGTAAAAATGCCAGTAAAAAATGTCAGTAATAAGAGGGACAAAAACGATTAGAAACTTTGTCGATTAGAAACCAGTCGTCGTATCTCCTAAAAATTTATGCGTTCCCTGCTAATAATTTGTCGCTTAGCTCGCTTGCGTTCCAACGCAAAATTTGGTACCACGTAAGCGCCCTAAAACTAAATTATGGTAACTCGATACGTGTTCTATAACACGTTTATTCCTTTATCCTTACTTCTAGGACGCTTACGTGGTACGAGATTTTACAATTTAACTCAGGACGGCGATCGAACCCAACATTTTTATATGGTACAGAATTCGGCCACGCGTAATGTCTGTGGCATCGAGAAGTCCTGTAGCGTAAAAGTATTGGGATACGTCCCACTTGGACATGGACATCAACCGCCTCCGTGGCTCAATGTAAACAACATTGGGTTTACGACTCGGAGGTCGCGGGTACGATCCCCAGCGGGGTACATGTTGAAGTACTCGGTTTGGTTGGTAGGGCATTTTAAATGTCCGCCTGGCTAGCTACCACCATCTTATTTAAATCTGCCGCCAAGCAGCAATGTTAATAGCATTGTTGTGTTCCGGTTGACAGAGATAAGATAGCCAGTCCCCGAAATGTGTTGGGGTTTCCGCGGGTTAGTACGCTTCCACCTTCGACCTCATCTTCACTTAACATCAGGTGTGATGGAGGTCAACCAACCCGTTGTGCATAAAAAAAATCTACTGTAGATCGGGTCACTATACTGGCTCGTATGAAAGTCACTCAATAGACTGTAACAGTCTTTAACAACACAAAAAGACTCTAACAACACAAAAAATTCGTTTAGCACAACAGCGATTAATTGTATTGACTTGAAATAATTAATATAATTTGAAATGCAGTAATTAGATGGTATAACATTTTGACTGTCTATATTATTAATATAATTTCAAATTTGATATTTATGAAAGAGTAAAGTTGACATCATCTGTAATTTGACATATCAACATTGACACTTCTAAAATTTTGATGATTAATTGTTATTAGTTTTACCACTGGCTAAATTATTTATTGGTATGTTTTCTAACTTAATTTATTACTTTCAAAAGGGGTTACTCATTCTTTTCCACGAAAATTTCGTTTAGCTCAAAAACGATTAATTGTATGCCTGCTCACTTTCTTTGTATGAAACTTTAATATTGTCCAATATTGGCACGTCATTGTAAGGACGGAATTAGGAGGATCTTATTGTAATAATACCTAATGTAGTGTACCCTATGCAAGAGCAAATAAATCATATTCTATTCTAAAGCTTCTCTGCAGGTAGAATATAGCTCATGTAAAATACGGTAAAAAATTAGCTTAGCTAGACATAATTATTCAGAACCGACTTATATAATTGCTATCTTATAGAGGTATATTAGATATGTAATTTTGAATAATTAAGCCTAAAAAAAACTAGCGCTTAGTCTAGATTTTTTTAGAAAACCCTATTTTTAATTTGTATCTTAATAACAATAAATTACAAATGCTTAATTTTTAGTATTCGTTACTACATTTACAACACTTTATTAAATGTGTCAAGAAAATCGCGGTTTTTCGTTTTTCCGAGGTCAAACCGTATTTTCCCTGGGCTAATAAGAGGACTAACCGCGACAGACTGCTTAACTTTGTTAATCGACTCGTAAAGCGAATATGACTTAGCCTGGGCTTTGTGTGCGGAACCCTAATAATATATTATATTAATTCCCAAGTTTTACTCTGCCATCTCACTGTCTAGCCCCAGGGCGAACCGCGATGGAACAAAAATACAGACAAAACGGGGAGTGCAGTAATTACAACATTAGCCGGCCCTTGTTCTAGTGTAGTCCAAGAGATGGGCGACATTATATTTATTTTGTGGCAAAACTTGACAAAGAAAGAAGCAAGTTACTTTGCGTGAAAGTTACTTTGTAACTTCCCAAGGATAAGCTATGTCGTCCTTAGGTCATAGGATGTGTTATTACTTTAAAATCTGAGTAATTTTCCGTGACTAATTAAACTAATCCGTGAATATTCCTACATACGTACAGATATATGTACAAACATACTGGCTGTTGTTTAAATCATTACTATTCAATTCCTTCGTCGTATTTGGGCATAAAATGCTGGCTAGCGTGATGAGCATTTGCCCTGCTCTTTAAACCAAACCGAGAACACTAGAAGTTGAACAGAGCAGAGCTGGGAGTGCGACTCGTGGACCACGTTAAGTGTTTTTGAGTGGCGCCACGAAAGCGGTTACTACTATTCTTAACAGTCTACGTGATTACTTGAAAGAGATATTTTGATTTAGTAGTGTATTTTGTGTTTGACAATGCCACTGTACATCAACAGCACCTTAATTTTAAGTATATGACAGCCGCTATTTAACTTAAAGAAAATTGGCAAACCTATTTACAGCAGCTAGCTATTAAGAAGACTGAGAATGCCTTTATACAGCAGCTTTAGACTATTCTAAATTATTTTGTGGTTAATTTATTTTGTATAATTTTATAGTTTTTTAATTATTGCTGATGTCATAAGGTACCTTTAAAAAAGTATTTATTGCATGGTGTGGTTTCGGCACGTAAAAACAATATTAGCCCGTTTCTTCCCGTGGGAGACTTAAAAGGCGACAATGGAACTTTACACCAAGAAACATCTTCAGACTCCTAAATTGTATTGGCTATAGGCTTACGCTCTCACGTATGCATTTCTGTATATTTCGCAAGATGTACCATGGAAGTTGTTTGAAGCATTAAACTTTTAAAGTTTGGAACACACAAACACATGTTTGGGGTATCTCTGACCACTCCATTTAGCATTAGCTCGTGACGTTATGTATGTATAATTATAATGGACTCTAACTAATATTATAAATGTGAAAGTTTGGATGTTGTTAATTATTTCTTACTTTTTTTGCTTTGTTTGAAAGGGCGTTTAAAACCTAACATCTACCTACTCTGTTCCTCTTAAACGCTTTATTACTACAATTATTTAGAAATATCTCAATCCTTTCTCTGTGTACACCATTCATGCTTAATATGTTACCTACCTATCTGTGGAAACAATTTGGTCTAAGATCTGTCTATAATTACTTTAATATAGTGTTTTATAATGTACTGTAAGTTTCCCAAATAAAAAATTGAAAATTGAAAATTGAAAATTGAAAATTTGTTTGTTGCTCAATCACGGCGAGATGAAAGGATTTGGATGAAATTTGGGATAAAGGTAGAGTATATACCCTGGATTAAGACATATGATATATTGTATCCCGATAAAGTGAGTAGTCCCCGCGGAAAATACACATTTCCGCGATAAAATTATCCCACGCAGGCGAAGCCGCGGGCGGGAAGCTAGTAATGAAATTAATGAGTGAATATTTTTTGGATCGTGGCTTTTACTCATTCGGTCTCTTGGACTATATGTGTCATTAGCAACATTCTTCTGTTCACGGTAACAGTATATCATAGGAATATCCTTTATGAGCTAATGTATCGCGAACTCACTGCATTAGTAACTGGATATCGAATTATTGCATTTTGCTTTTAGGTACCGACTTACACTTACACTTGCATTTCACTGGACTGTAGGTATCTTTATTTATATCTACTCATAACCCAGGGAAAATACGGTAAAAATTAACTTAGCTAGACATAATTTCGAATCGACTTATATATAATTGCTATCTTATAGAGGTATATTAGAGATGTAAATTTGAATAATTAAGCCTAAAAAACGAGCGCTTATTCTAATTTTTTTTAGGAAACCCTATTTTTAGTTTGTATCTTAATAACAATAATTACTAACTGATATTTAATTAGGTAGACTTTTGTTAAACACAGTTAACTTATTGATGGATAAAAAACTAAGCATGTTATAATTAGGCATGCATGTGTTTTAGCTGAAAATATCGTCGAGCTGCATTGCTTAAGAAATAAAAATGAGGACTAATATTTTGTAACGATAATTTCCCTAAATGTTTTGAATTTAACGAAATACTCATCAATTGAGCATTTTTCTTTTAAACAAAGACATTTTTCAACTTTACCTTATTTAGTTACTTAGTACTTGCGTTTTTTACAAATGCTTAATTTTTAGCAATTGTTACTACATTTACAACACTCTATTAAATGTTTCATGAAAATCACGGTTATTAATTTTTCCGAGGTACTCCGTATTTTCCCTGGCCTATCAGCTGTTAGATAGATACTAAAGCAGAATTCCGAGTGATTTCCCTTTCTAGGACAATACACTGAGCAGCCTTTTAACCCGCGACGAAAAACGATGGGTGTCATATTTTTCACGGCTGTGTCCAGTCTTTATTCGGACGTATCTCAGTGATGCATTTGCTGGCTCTTTCCGCTACCAGGCAACGAAGTGCTGGAATAATATACCACCTCCATTAAGGCATATCGGAACATTGAGCTTGTTCAAAAAACACCTTAGAGCATATTTAATGGAAAAACAAAAAATTGGAATTCCAAAGCGTTACCTGTAGTGGAACTGCCTATGCACTTCTCTTTTTCCTTTACAACATCATTATCATTCATTTAACTAGTTATCATAATTACTACTCAACACTAGCTGTATCGACAACGATTGACCACAAATGTACACGCCAGACGGGAACATGCGCGTACTTTTATGCACTCGTACTTGTAGGGGTTGTAACTTAAAACCAGTGTTTCGCTCTTTGAGTGATGTGCCACACTGAGTTATTATAACCCATCTGTGCTACTGCGGCACACACTCGCTCTTTGTATTTTCTAGTCTTTACGTTTATTTGTATGTATATTTCTTTGTAATTTAAAAATTGTGTAGTTGTGTGAACGCAGTGGCGTAAATAAATGCTTTATCTATCTATATATCTATAATGGAAGATCCCATTTGAGTGCGGTTTTTTATAGTAAAGACTAAACGAGGTGCAGGTTCTTATGGCCATGTTTGACAAGAATCGGTTAGGCCGTTTAGCTTTTAACCCTCTTTGGTGTATTTCGAAGACATTCTTCTTCCGCGGGTTTTCTAATTTTTTTTCCATTTAAGATTAAACTATGGATCCTTGACAATACAATACAAATTGCACAAAAGGGAAACTCAGAATGTGAAGCGGAGGGCCAAGGTGGAACTGTGCTGACCCGGAAACCCCAACATATTTGCGGGACTGGCTATCTTATCTCGGACAACCGGAACACAACAATGCTATTAACATTGCTGCTTGGCGGCAGATTTAGATAAGATGGCGGACATTTTAAAATGCCCTACCATCAACCAAACCGAGTACTTAAACATGTACCCCGCTGGGGATCGAACCCGCGACCTCCGAATCGTAAACCCAATGTTGTTTACATTGAGCCACGGAGGCGGCGGAGTCACTCAGATTTTACAAAACAACTTCTTTTTTGAGGTGATTAGTTTTTCATACCAACGCGTTCATTCTATAAGCTTATTTGTGCGGCTCGCGTCCAAATCTGTGGAAAAAATCACATTTCCGAATCGTATTCGAATGTTGCCATCTCATTTAATTAACCAATTTTTTCTTTATTTCCAGAATCATCAGAAGAAGCGAATGACATCGCACACCACCCAACCTCCGAGACCAAGAACTAAATATAATTGTAGATCAGTATTATGTGATAGTGTTTAGTGCGTCGGCCATCTTGTTTTGTACCATGGCCGCCATATTGAATGTGCTTCGGGTGCGGCTGGGAGCTGTGGCGGTGAACATCGTGCTGCTGCTTAGTTTTGCTGTTTATTCATCTCATGGTAAGTTAAGATAATCTTTCACCGCACACCGACACAACCCGCCTCTCGACGTTATAACAATAAAACTTATATTGCGTCTGGTGATGTGTCCCGGAACGGGTTAAGGGCCAATTCCAGTTGTATACTAATTTGCCTAAATCATCATAATTCAGAAATTATTTACAACATTTTTGAAAATTTGGAAATTTTCAAAAATTTTGTAAATAATTTCTTCATCCAGTAAGGATACACTTTTAGCTTCCTCTAATTTTAAAGGCCGTGATTTTTTGCACATGGATAGAGTACCTGTCAGTCAGAATAAAAAAAAATCTAACAAATCGGTAGCTTGCTTTAGTTATAATATACATATTTACTAATAAAACAGACTATATGATTAAAATTACCGCTTTGAATTACATTGCGTCGGAGAATATACTTAGAACCCCTGTAACTACTTATTTTCAAAAAAATCGAGCAATAACTTCTTTATAATTACGAAAAATTTCACCGAGGGCAAATATCACGATTCAATGAACTATTTTTTAGAAAATAGTTTTAGGAGATCTTAGCATCGTCTACAACGCAATGAAGTGCACAGTGGTAATTTTAATTTAATATTGTAGGTTTTATAACTAAATACCTACACTATACATAAAATAACACCGTTAGAAAATATTTTTTACAATATCACTGATAGGTACTCTGTCTATGTACAAAAAATCAGGGCCTTCAAGATTATAGGAAGTTACACCCCTAAATATGCATGTCTTGACTGGACTAGTGGCAGTGGGCAGGCCACATAGCTCCAACAACTGATGACCGGTGGGGCATTAAAGTTCTCGAGTGGAGACCACGCACCGGCAAGCGCAGCGTTGGACGTCCACTCACGAGGTGGACGGACTACCAGATGAAGGTCGCGGGAAGTCGCTGGCCGCTTCCACCTCTGGAAACCTATGGGAGAGGCTTATGTTCAGCAGTGGACATCCTGTGACTGATATGATGATAAGCAAACACGGACACGGGCATTAAAATTATTTTTTTTCGTTTATCGTTCACCGCCTCCGTGGCTCAATGTAAACAACATTGGGTTTACGATTCGGAGGTCGCGGGTTCGATCCCCAGCGGGTCCATGTTTAAGTACTCGGTTTGGTTGGTGGTAGGGCATTTTAAATGTCCGCCTGGCTAGCTACGAGTACCACCATCTTATCTAAATCTGCCGCCAAGCAGCAATGTTAATAGCATTGTTGTATTCCGGTTGTCAGAGATAAGATAGCCAGTCCTCCAAATGTGTTGGGGTGTCCGGGTCAGTACGCTTCCACCTTCGACCTCATCTTCACTTAACATCAGGTGTGATTGAGGTCAAGTACCAACCCGTTGTGCATAAAAAAAATCGAATCACCATCAGATATCCACGACTAAACGTGAGCAAAACCTGGACATCCGACCATGTCGTGTCATTGTAACCCAGTATTATAGCAAAGAATTTATCTGTATTATTAAACACCGAAACAACCACCTCATTAAAATCCGAGCAGAAAGAGGTGACCGCACGCAGCACTAGTGATGTGTTGACTCTTTATATCGATAGTTTGGCTTCACTTTTCGCTTTTTTTTATACAATACAATACAAATACAGTTTATTGCACAAAAGGAGAATATACATTTTATAAAGCACAATACTGAAAACAGTACAATTAGGCGGCCTTATCACTAAGAGCGATCTCTTCCATGCAACCTTTGGGTGTAGGAATATAACTTTATAGAACAGGCAGGTTGTACAAAATACAGATGCAGATATGAAATACCGACATAATTCATTACTTATTTAATAAACAAAAATTAAAACCATACATTTATACATATATATTATACACAAGTATTTTTAATGCTTAGCATGGGCATCAGCTGGGAACAACTTTTAGAAATTCCACGACTCGGAATAAATGTTCATATTCGTCACACAAACATTTACCCGTCGCGGGATTCGAACCCGCAACCGTGGGTTTCGCTGACAGGGTTACTATCCACTACACCAATCGGTCGTCATCCACATGATGGTCGGATCACATGATCGGATCCACATTCCCAGACAGCTTTCCTAAACTTAGTAAAGCCAGAGAACACGACCATATCCGTCTTTTTGACTGTTGTTAATTTATGTTATGTATGACAAAGAATAAGTATTTTAAATAAAGATAAGAAGAGTACAATTCAGTTACTCTTTGTGAATTCAGAACCAGATAACTCTTCCAAGAAAGAACCAAGTTTTTCAAAGATTATCATTGAAATATTAATTAAAGTTACACCATGCGCGAACATGAAAATTTGTTTTGGTATAGTTACGTTTATAAGTCGATATCAATGTTTTTTGAAGATCAACAGTGCTGCCAAGTGTATCGACACTGGTTAACTATATCGATAGTTGGCTGGCCCGCACTGAAAAGCCTAATAAAAGCCATCATCAGTAAGGCGATGTTAGTAATAAAATAAATTGAGACTCGCGCCATTCAACGCATAAAGGGGCAGTTGCACGGAGCGTTATTTAAAAGCGGCTTCCTTTGAATTTGTATTGACGTAGAGTGTAGTGTGGCTCATGATATTTAAAGTTCTTTGGATCGCTGTAATTTCCTCCCATACTATGTTATCAATGCGAAAGCCAGTGTGTGTATGTATGTATGTTTGTTACCTAATTTTTGGTAGACAGATTTTTTTAACATATTGGGAAATTTTTTTTTGCTGCATCGAATTTTATGTAATGGTCCACGCGATTGAAGTCGTGGGAAACAGCTAGTAAAAGAATAAAATTACATTTAAAACGAGAAACATAAAACCAACAATTCGGTCCTACCACTAATTTGAAAGAGCTATATTACCTAACAGAACTTTAACAGACATTATTTAGGTATGTATAAGTTACGATATTTATGCGGTAGGTTCATGCTGCCGTACAAACCTGCTTTATTGCATGACTTAGGATTGCATTTAATTAGAACAGTGCATTAGTCAGTTCCGAGAGTACTTGCACCTTCGTCTTCGGCCGACAGCGATCGCTGATAACCTACTAGGACCCAGGAGAACAAACTGACCACGCTTGGACACTACTTTCCACCCCACAGATAACATCTGCAAACGTGAAATGATGCTACTTATACTGCAATTATATACCTACAATAATGTTGTCCAAGTACTCATTTTGTTGAGCATTTCTTGGTCTCTACCTACCACGGATGTACCGAATTACACTACCCTGACAATCATTTGACCGAAGAACGTTTGATTGAAAGCCGAGTACATTGTGGAGTTTGTTCATCCATGAAACATTTTAATTAAAACCAACTCCGCAATGTACTCGGTTTCGATCAAACGTTTATCGGTCAAATGTTTTTCGGGATAGTGTAATTCGATATACCATTATACAAACACCTACCACGCTCTTACCTAAATTCTGCCGCCAAATATCTACTAATGCCCACATTGTAAAGGATGAGAAAAGAAGTGAAATTACTGGCTTATGATTTCTTTCCGAGTCCTCAGGGTGATATTATTTGACACACACCTTGTTTGTTAGTTGCTCATACCGTGACATAAGTAATAATTTGTTAACGCAGGTTTTGATGTCGATCGTGCCTTATAAAAGAGGGCGTTACGTTTTAAAAACAGCTCATGCAAACGGACCCTTACATTCTGCTTGTCCGCTCCAACCACAATTTGTGGACAATTACATATTATTTGATATAATTTTCTGATGCGTCCGCCGGTTCTGTTGTCTTGTTTTTTTAACTTAGAACTACTATTGTTTAGAATTGCCCCTTCTCTTTTGTAAAAATTTTAATTTATCTTTTCAATGTGTCAAAAGAATGTGATTGAATTACTTGTAAATAATAAATAAATAATAAAATAAATATCCTTAGACATACACACAGCGCCATCAAGTTCCACAGTAAGCAACTATAGGGTTGTGTTATGGATACCAGATGGTTGATATATTACATAAATACATTTTTTTTTGTAAAATAAATACTATATTTATCACATACTGTACATTATTTGAAAGAGTTTATACCTTCAAGCAACAACATAAATCCAACTTTCGAGCCAAGGGCGGTCACTATAAATATATATTTTGGACACTTACACCAATTATCTAGTCCCAAACTAAGCAAAGTTTGTACTATGGATACTAGATAACTGATAAACATACATAAATATTGGTATTCAACACACAAACATTTACCCTTCGCTGGATTCGAACCCGCAACTGACAGGGTCACTATCTTCTACACCAATCGGTCGTCAATATAAAAGCGTGTATTTTGGATCCGCCATATTGCACTTTTTAACATAAAATGTATTCTATGACACTCTAGGGATCAAAACGTATATATGCACTTCAAAAATCACTCCAGCCATTTAATTCCATGAATACTCCAATCCAACATATTTATTTTAAATTAACGAAACGTGTCTCAAATCATCTCCCCTAAGTTCAAGGTCTCATTAACATAACAAAGGGTTGTAGCTCTATACCTTTCTAGCTCTATAAACAGATAATGCGTTTTAGATGAGGCTGTGTGGAAAAAAAAAACAAAAACACCATTGAAAAAGTACTCTAATGTGGTATGAAGTTTATTTTTATTATTTTTAGAGAGATTTTCTGGTGGTAGGTTTACTAATTCTTTATAAATAAATATTGCGGACACTTATACCAATCATCTAGTCCCAAATTAAGCAAAGCTTGTACTATGGATACTAGATAACGGATAAACTTACATAAATATTTATATAAACAACCATGACTCGGGAATAAATGTTGTTATAAGTGCAGTTAAATTATCTTTTTTTTTATGATTGACTGGATTCGCGTTTGACCACAATCTCACCTGATGGAAAGTGACGATGTGGTCGAAGATGAAGCACGCGATCCCAGGTAATGCCTATTCACTCTGCTCTTGAAGAACCCAAGGTTGTAGGATTCAGGAAAGACTGACGCCGGAAGTTCCATGCCTTAGCTGTTCGGATGATGAATGAAGAATCGAACTTCTTAGTGCGAATATTCGGTATCTAGTTATAGTTTGTAGGTTTAGTTTATGTATTTTTATCTTTACGTTATATAATAATTACAAACTATAAAATACACCCGTATTGCTACCGTGGGCGGGCAGCCAAAGAGCTATGGTGCCACTTACCACACATAGCGGTCAACTTTATAACTTGACGACCGATGGGTGTAGTGGATAGTGACCCTGTCAGCGAAACCAACGGTTGCGGGTTCGAATCCCGCGACGGGTAAATGTTTGTGTGACGAATATGAACATTTATTCTTGAGTCATGGATGTTTATAAAAATATTTATATGTGTTTATCCGTTATCTAGTATCCATAGTAAAAGCTTTGCTTGGTTTGGGACTACTCGTAGATGATTGCTGTAAGTGTCCGATTTATTTATTTATTATTATTATTATAACTCTATAACTCCTCTTTTTACTTGGGGTATAAATAAACATAGCTATCAAATCGGACCACGCATTACAGAGATAGACAAAGGCACATTCAAAAATACTTAATCACTTTTCATGTTATTGTGTAGATAATTCTACGCCCTGCCAGTGGTGGTACCTTCATATATACCCAAAAGCCCGGCTTGCCTTACTAAATACTCGATCAGGACTATTGGCTCTTTAAACAGTATATTTATTTATTTATTAAAGAAACCAACAGCGTTACAGATGTGTATAAATATTACAAAGTACGAATGCAAAAAATAAGGCAAATTACAGGTTTCATCATATAAACTATTATTGTTTTTTTTTTATTATTATTTTGAAGTTCAAGCTAAGTAGTAGAACCACCTAATGGGTAGCTTTACGGACATTGAGACAATGCTGCAAATAATGCCGAGTATTCGTATGATACGTGCAGTTGCAGATACGCACAATTGCATAATAATATAAATAAATATATTGGCATATACACACAGCGCCATCTAGATGCACACTAAGCAACTATAGGCTTATATCATAGATACCAGATGGTTGATAAACTATACAAATACATTTTTTTTGTAAATAAATACATATATAAGTGAAAAACTTCCGTAACTCGGGAACACATGTCTGTATTCATCATGCAAGTAAGTGCCCCTAGCGGGATCAAACCCGCGACCTTTTAATATAGCAGTCAGAGCTTTTATATTTCATATTCAGTCATAGAGTTATTATATTTTTTTTGCAGTAGGTAAATCTTTCTTACATATTTTTTTGTTAACTTTCGTGTGACTCATTATATTATTATTGAAAATTGTTTAAGTTTGTACCTACTTGAAAAGTGTTTGTTGATTTTATTTTTAAGAAAATTACCATCGCAAAACCAAAGATTCTTTCATTTTCTGCCAATTTTCCAAATCTCCACTTATCTTAAAAAGTGCTCCTTTTGCGAAATGCACCATTTGAGCATGGTGTACAAGTTGAGAAGTGCACCAAATGCGATGTGCACCAGTTGCTAAGTTCACCATTTGAGAACTGCACAAGTTGAGAAGTGTACCATTTGAGCATGGTGTGCAAGTTGAGAAGTGCACCAAATGCGTGAAACCCCTTCTAACCACTATAAAGAGTATAGGAAATCTTTGATTTAAACATTCGCACTTGTCAATCGTCGTGCGGTTACCTATCCTAATTTCACTAGCTGTGTAAAAATGATATACAATACAAAAACTCAAAACATTGGCGGACTTGCACTTTTGCAACCCTATAAGCACGCCGCTGCGCCCTGTACATTTTTTTCTTAGGAAATCTTTAATTTATCTAATGAGGGCACTGCACCATAGACATCTAATGATAATATAATGCACAAGGCATTTCCGGCATGTGTGGAATGCGAGCAACAGGAATGCTCCTACCTATGCAAACCACATATCTATTAGGTCCTTACCTATGAAGTTGGCGTTATGTATGAAGAATTTCATTAAGAGTGTTTTCTCCATACAAATTTTTTTTTTTTAGTTTCAGCGAATATATATTTAAAATTTAGAAAACCCCGGAGAAAACTGATGATTATATCCAGCTAGGCCAAATCAACTATCATCATCATCAACCTTCCCTCGTATATGAGGGAGTATAGGCCATAGTCAACCACGCTGGCCCAATACGGGTTGGGGACTTCACATGCCTTTGAATTTTTATTTCTCAGGCATGCAGGTTTCCTCACGATGTTTTTCTTCGCCGTTTAAGAGCAGTCGGAAATAGCACATGCTGCTCGGGAATCGAATTCGGGCCTCCTAAATTGGGAGACCGCGTTTTAACCGTTGAGCCACCGACGCTCTCTTAGCCATTCTAAAAGCTAAATATCATCGCCACGCCTTAACAGTTTTCATCAGACATGGCTAAGATATTAATCTAAAATATGGAATTTAATCTAAAATAAAAAATAAAATTATAACCTTCGAAAGACTATTATCATCGAAATACCCCAAAAACTGTGTTTAAAGCTAAATATCTTTAAAAAGGTTTAACCGATTTTCACTAAAACCCGGCCTCGCATTTAGATTTTAATACAAAAAAAAAACACAAGATACGTCCGGACAAATCTGAACATTCTGATGATCTGATTCTTCTTTCTAAGGTTGACGTACACCATACAAGATTTTCCCAGCGATGGACTGTACCTATTGTGCACTGAAAGGGCTCTGACTCAGTATATGCTGCAGTACAGACAGTGGTCCATACCACAGCGCTGGTTATTCTGCCAGTACCACTTACTGAAAAACGCACTTCTGTAGCGAAACCTGTATTATTATACCAATATAATTTCGCATTCGCAGTTCGCATAACCAGGCTATTTCACTATTAATAATGAAATATATGTCGGAGATGGGTTCGGGGTGGGCGTTGCTAGCGACTGGGACGGTGCCAGTCGCATGGTAAAGGGTGGCTCGGGCAATGGCGACATTATTGCAAGCTACTATAGGTGAATAGTCAACGTATTCACATTCGATTATGATCATGAAACCCGAGACGCTCACTGGTGAATAGCAAATATTTGCACGCCACACAACCTGGCCCCCGCGTGCAGCCGGACTCCTCCACGCGTCGGTGATAGTAGGCAATCAGAATCACTCACAGAATAATGAATTCTATCGCAAATTTATCGCTATCTGCGACATATATATATTATTTTATAATATAAAAACCTGATTTTAAAAAAGCAACCCCCTCGAGATTTTTGCTTATTCTTCTCAGGGAAAAATTGCCTTTTGAACAAGCGGTACTTTAAAAAATGTAAAATCTGACTATTTTAAGTAGGGTGCACTTAAATACTATTTAAATAAAACATTTTTGACTTTGACTTGACGCCGTTAAATATATAACACTAGTCACTTTTCTTCGGGGCTTGATAATAGACTCACTAGGAGTGTTAAGGTCGTCATGCGGTCGCGTGTTCAAGCATACTCACACAAATCCCAAATCCCATACTTTCACCGAGATCACCCAAAATATCGTATACAAATGCGGTCTCTTTGTCCCGCGCTGTTTGCGGGACAGTACCGAAGTCCCGCGACGACCGCAGGGTTAATTATATGGATAATTGTGGTGTCGGGGCTAAGATTGTGTGGATTGTAATTACGTACGTTTAGTTAGACCCGTGGAGGTTTGGGTCTGTCCTTGCGGGCTGTGATCTGGAGAGTCAATTACGTTATTATGATTTTGTTGTGTGGATTAGGAGTTGGTAGCTCTGCACGTACATTAAAGCAGGTATATGGACCCAGTTAATGATCGCCTCTTGTCAGACAGCGATAGTCTAGAAGGAGGTTGCCGAGAGAGCTGTTCCTGTCCGAAGGAAACGGGGTGAGGTAAAGTCCAACCTGTACCAGGGGACATACCTCCGTCCTATCAACCGCCTCCATGGCTCAATGTAAACAACATAGGGTTTACGAATCGGAGGTCCCGGGTTCGATCCCCAGGGGGTACATGTTTAGTACTCGGTTTGGTTGGTGGTACGTCATTTTAAATATCCGCCTGGCTAGCTACCACCATTTTATCTAAATCTGACGCTAAGCAGCAATGTTGATAGCATTGTTGTGTTCCGGTTGTCAGAGATAAGATAGCCAGTTCCCCAAATATTTGGGTTTCCTGGTCAGTACGCTTCCACCTTCGGCCTCATCGTCACTTAACATCAGGTGTGATTGACGTCAGGTGCTAACCCGTTGTGTATATCACCACGTGCATAAAATTGTATGGTATCTCCTGCCTGTGGTAAGACACGACTAAAAGGGGACACTGGTATTGCCGGATTTAGAGCTCTGCTGGCTAGACGGGGAAAGGAGGGCACGTAAGCATAGCGAGAGCGCAAGGGTGTTACAAAGCCATACCCTGGGAGTGCTTTGGCATCAGCGAGGGGGCGACGGCGGTGTTTTTTTTTTATGCTAAACCCCCATCTTATTTGGGGGACTGGCTATCTTATCTCTGACAACCGGAACACAACAATGCTATTAACATTGCTGCTTGGCGGCAGATTTAGATAAGATGGTGGTAGCTAGCCAGGCGGACATTAAAATGCCCTACCACCAACCAAACCGAGTACTTAAACATGTACCCCGCTGGGGATCGAACCCGCGACCTCCGAATCCTAAACTCAATGTTGTTTACATTGAGCCACGCAGGCGGTTAAATGCATGCATGCAATGCGGTTAATGTGTGATGCACATGGGGATCCCAGTGCTCTCCTGTTTAGGCAGAGATCACCTAGGGGGTTTTAGTAGGTAAAACAGAAGATTTACGTCGTTGACGTTGCAGAAGTTTACGTTAGGACAATAAATCTTATTGTCTGGTGACGTGTCCCGGAACGTTTTTAGATTGAAATTTAGGTTAGACGACCCTTTTTTGACTATGAGCAAACAAAACGGTGTTTTGGTCCCACGGATGGGACTTGGTCAGTTATGTATAGTTATAGTGAAAGGAACACTGAATGCCAGAAACAAGTATCGGATATGGGACGCACCAATAACATCCCTCCTCATAAAACTTTAAATTTAGAACCATAACGGCCAGCCATAAATTAAGCTCGTTTAAAGCGACTCAACCCGTTCTATTTTCAAATTTCAAACTGTCAAACTCGATGACAGATGGCGCTAGCGGCGGTTGGACGTCACGTTTCTCGGATTAATTTGTGTTCTTTTTGACAGGTAGGAAGTTGTTGACATTGACATTAGATGACAAAGTTGCCGCCTTTTTAATGGATGTTGTGACTGCGGTCGCAGATGTGTTCAATTAAGCGATGGGAAACTTATAAAATGAAAGATATCAGGAGAAGAATTGTTTGATGTAATCATTTTGACATAGGAACTGTGCAGACTATTTCGTCCTCTACCTACTTTGTCAACTACCTAGCCTTCGAACTTTCTGGTTAGTAACTTCCATAATCTTTTTTTTATTTTGCCTGTAAGCTTAACTTTAAGCGAAATGTAACAAAGCGAAAATAATATACAGATAAAAAAAAATGGAAGTATCAACGTCAGTTGTTTTCTTGTACCAACATGAAATAATACAACAATTTTCAACTAAATTGAGAAAACCTCGACAGACAATGATTAGGTGCGTACCTATGTCATTCAGATAAACAATGTTAAAAGCCGATTACACATACTTACGCTTCAAATGTATAACACCCCTCTTTATGCATCACGTATTGAAAAGTAAAAAAATATCAAAATTTTCTTATAAAAATTTCAGATTAAAATGTTATAGACTATACGGAACTATGGAATTAATAGCTTTGATTTTGCCCTTTCGCTAAACCAACTTCCTGTCAACTCGTTTAAGTAGATAATGACAACTAAATAAACAAACCTACTTTTACCTAGGTATACCAAACTTCGACTGCAATCTAAAAAAATATATAAAAACCCAACCCCATTCCATATTTAAATTGTAACACTTCCCTCTCGCCTAATAGCCGAAACGTGCCTCCTTGCTTAATTTCAAATATAGAAGCGCTCTCCAAAATGGCGGCGTTTTCACAAATCCCGAGTTATCCCGTGGCTTGCAGTTCGCGCCATCTGTCATCGAGTTTGACAGTTGACACAACGTCTTAAAAATAGAACCGTTTCCGAACGAAAGCTCTTTGTATGATTTTGGAAAAAATTATACAAATCACCTGTGCCACGGTGTCACAAATCCACTCTCTCAAATTTCAGTAATGTACGCGTGCGAAACTATTTTGTGACGGGCGCCATTTGGTTAGTATACATTATATTTAAGCGATATAATATAGATATTGCCTGTTTGTAAGATTTCTGTCCAGATCAATAGACTATTAATGATGATAAAATTCAAAGTTATGTGACAATGACTTTAGGTTTACGGTTTAGTTTAGACATTAGTATTTTTTATTAGTCACTAGCTTTCCGCCCGCGGCTTCGCTTGCGTAGAATAACTTTATCGCGTAAATTTGTTTATCCCGCGCGAAATACTCACTTTATCGGGATAAAAAGTATCCTATGTCTCAATCCAGGATATATTCTACCTATATACCGAATTTCATTAAAATCCGTCCATCTGTTTCGCCGTGATTGAGCAACAAACAAACATCGAAACTTTCGCATTTCGGTATAATATTAGTTAGCGTAACAAGTCGAATATTAGAATAATTCGTAGTCGCGCATCACTACCACTGGTACCATCGCGTTATATTATTCCAGGGAGAAAGTGACCGCACTACTTTGAGACTGTTTTAGTTTAAAGAATTCGCATCAAAATCATTTATTAGTATCTGTCATCATCTTTTTTTAATAGCTTTTATTAGCTTTTTTTTTTTTTTTTTTTTTTTTTTATGTGAGGGCGGCAAACGAGCATGCGGGTCACCTGATGGAAAGCAATCACCGCCGCCCACGGACACCCGCAACACCAAAAGGGTCACAGATGCGTTATCACTTATTGTGACTAACAAATCCTGGAAGTCAATTTTAATCCACTTCTATTTCTCGTATCAAAATGAAACTTGGTATGAATTCGGATCACATTACTATAATATGATATCTTGGAGGTGATCTGATGATGGAGGCAGGAGGCGGATGGTGGAACTCTTCAATAGCTACGAGAACCCCTCGAGCTTGCGCTTATATGATTGAGTCCAATATTATATTGCACTTGGTGTCGAGAGTCTGATGATGGAGGATGAGTGGATGGTGGAACTCTAGCGTGTTATTTTTTTTAAACTGCATAGAATTACTAAAGGTATTTCACGCTTACATTGCGTCAAAGGAGCTTTAAGAAAAAACTGATTGGAATAGCCCGTCCCATTAGTTATATGAAAACTTTATTTTTTAATTAATTAAAAACCTTGGGAAAGTGAGACAGGTATTCCAAGAGCTTTACTTTTGTTAGTTTAATGGATCTGAAATTAGTTTTAGACCACTTAGACTTTAGTTAGCAGGTATTTCGTTTAACTTAAAATTGAAAAGTTAAATTTACAGGGTTAATGACCCCGATAGATATACCTACTCTAGCTAGCTTAAGAAGCTTCATTTTTTATTCTTTAATGTTGAAATAAAATCATTTTATTTGCATTGATTTGGTGGTGGACGGCCTGTTTCCTGAGGTTGTGGGTTCGAATCCCGCTATGGGCATATGTTTGTATGATGAATATGGACATGTCTACTCGAGTTATGGATGTATTTCGTTTTTCATTTATTGACAAAAAAATGTATTTGTGTAGTATATCAACCATACAAGAGTTGCTTAATGTGGAATTAAATGGCGCTGTGTGTATGTCCACGGATTTATTTTGTTTTTGGGTATTGTGGGTCATAAAGCGAGTTGGAGCGACACCAGGAGTGTGATGTGTTCGCTGGGAGTTGGCCGAGTGTTAGAAGGGCGTATTTGCAGTGCTGTGAGATTGATGGATGATTGACTTAGATAAATAATTAAGAATAGCTATAAATTCTGGTAACCAATTTGTACTACCTAAGTAATCGTACAGTGCATTGGTAATTTTACTGTAGTGCTGTATGTGAAAGACTGAATAAATAAATAAATAAATAAAAATCGCGGTTATTGATCAATTTTTTTTTAAGAAACAAATTTTTCAACTTTAGCTTATTTAGTTACTTAGTACTTGCTTTTCTTACAAATGCTTAATTTTTAGCAATTGTTACTACATTTACAACACTTAATGTTTCAAGAAAATCGCAGTTATTCGTTTTTCCGAGGTCACATCGTATTTTCCCTGGGCTAAAGAGTTAATTATTTGCAAAAGGATAGCTGAAGGATCGGAGAAAGCCCCCAGGCTACTTTTATCCCGGCATGTTAAAAAAATTCATCCACTAATGGACGGTATCTAGTCAGCAAATAAACAAAAACAACTCAAAATGTCTCTTTGATTTTTATTATTACAAAATGTCTTCCAATTTAATTGGTGATTAGGTAACATTCTTTACGCTTAATAGAATTGTTTCTCACATTTTAAAGCACCTATTTAATGTTAAATAAGGTTTAAAATTAGTTATAAATGTGTAAGTTGTCCTGAAAGTTAGTCCAACATTTATGGAAATAACTTTCAGTATAAATCCGCGGAGTTTAAAATGCAGTTTAAAGGAACAGGGAGATAAATGGAGTGGATTGGTAATGTTTTAAATACTAGAATATTCGGGTGTCTTTTGTATACATAAAAGAAATGAATTTATTTTAAAGATTTGCGAAAGCTATTGCTTAGTAAAAATATGAGACGAAAATATATGGAGAGGGCGATGTTAACCGTTTCTTTTGGAGGTCGAAACAGGAATGCAGGTGTCCGTCGAAGAACGAAAGTAACATAGCCCAACCTATGAGCATACAGTTTGTCGCGCTGGAAATGTATGAGGGAAGATGCTCAGCTGTAGACGGGCTGTGGCTGATAAATGATGTTGACGACATTTTAGAATATTTTCGTAATGGAAAAGAAAATTTGATTCACCCAGCCAAAGGATTAGTGACAAATTAGTCCCAATCGCAGATATGGGTGAGAGGCTTTGCAAGAGATTAAACCATTTCAAAAATTGGGCTTCACGAGGCTCGATGGCCATATCGGTAGATAAAGCATTTATAGACCAAAGCAGCGGTTCTCAAACGTTTTTAGCGACGGAAGTTTTTCGGTAAACGAAAAATTTGACGGAACCCTAAAATAATCAAAAACTGGTTTTGTGTATTTTTATTAATAAAGTAATTAGGGAGTTAAGCAGTGTGAATGAAGACGTAGTGACAAAGATTGAAAAAGGTATGCTGAGATGGTTTAGACATGTGGAGAGGATGAATGAAAGAAGACTTACCAAAGGGAACCAAGTACAGGGAAGGCCACGGCGAACGTACCATGATCAAATCGGGGACGTCTTAAAGAAAGGCTAAGTCAAGAATACCCTAAACCGACGAGCATGTATGAACAACCATACGAGAGTGAAGAAAGCAGAAGACGTTTGTCAGGATCGTTGCAAGTGGAAGTCTGTGGTCTCTGCCTACCTCTACAGGAAACAGGCGTGATATTATGTATGTATGTTTATTAATAACCATATTATTTGACATTCACATAGATTTTTTTAACTTTATGATTGAATATTTAAATAGATTTAATTTTATTCTGCAAACCTTACAGTAAGTACCCCTTTATTATATTTTTCATTATCGAGAAGCCTCCAAAAGCTTGTTACTCATCATTCATGTTACGTGTCATCAACTTGTCATACAATTACAATTTCCAAATATGAATAAACTAGTATTACTACGGACTTCGATGGCGTAGTGGTAGAGACACTACGTTCGAAACCAACATCGATTCCCGCTAGGGGTAAATGTTTGTGTGATGAATACTAACATTTATTCCCGAGTCATGTGTGTTTATATAAATATTTATGCATATGTTTTATCCGTTATCTCAAATCAAGTTGATTACGCACAATGTATATGTATGTAAAGGTTCGCATATCTACATAGCACCATCTTAACAAGCAGCAGTGTATAGCAATAATTGTGTTCCGGCTCTTTGAGATAAGAAAGTCCAATTCCAACTTAAAATTCTTTTTTAATCAATAACAACTCCGCCATCCCTGTTCTATTGATTCATTACTCAAGGCGAGGGTAGGTGGAATTTATGACAATCGGGGAGTCCCGCCTTAAGAAGGAGCCCTAAGTAGAGACAGTTCCAAGGTAAATAACTTAAACTTAATAACCTAAGCTTACGTGCACTGATTTATTTTGAAAAGTTAAATGCACAGATTACGTGAAGCATTTTGGGAGTGTTTCTCGTTCGGATTCGTTTTTTTTCTCTCGTGGATTTGGAAATGTTTTGTCAACTCACTTTATTTATAGCTGATTAATGTAATTAATTGCTCGCGGCGATTTGTTTTTGAGAGATTCTTTTAAGTAAGCGTCTTAATGGTTGTCCCTTCTTGAGTTCGAGAGTACCTACTCTTATATAAAAGTAGTATAAGTTTGTATACACAGCCATAGAATATATACACAGCGTAAGTATTAGGTCCTTACCTATGAAATTGGCGTCTTGTATGAAGAATTTCATTAAGACTGTTTTCTCCATACAAACATTTTTGATTTTTTATAGGAACGGCTAATCCTAATTTAGCTAAACTTTGTGTGTATTATCGTGTGTATTATTAAGTTACGTTAATTTTTCAAAGTAACCGCTTTATAAAAGTTTCAGTGAATCTACGAAATGATTATGGGAAGCACATGAAACGAGCTCTGTTCAAATTTTTTTTATTATGTGATTTAGCCTAGAAATTAAAAAATATTTCATCTGAAACCTTGAAATAATATTCCATTTTCCAAATAAAAAACAAATTTGGATATAGCTTTGAAAAGCGCAGGAATTGGTACATA
Source organism: Oegoconia quadripuncta (assembly GCA_949316235.1). NCBI lineage: Eukaryota > Metazoa > Arthropoda > Insecta > Lepidoptera > Autostichidae > Oegoconia > Oegoconia quadripuncta. The sequence goes on from OX438749.1 coordinate 27,396,116, forward strand.
TGATTAACGAAGAAAAAAAAAACTCCAATTTCATACAACACAAAAAATCCAAATTCAAAACCCAATATTTTTAAGCCATAAGTTAAGTAACTAACATAATGTTATTCCATTCCATTCTTTATTGCAAATAAACACAAAAGATACATTTGTCAGATACAAAGATACAAAGGTGAGCTTATCTCTAAGAGAGATCTCTTCCAGCCAACCCTATTTTATTTGAGTAGGTACAGTCACCTGCAGAGAAATATGACCCCCTATTCACGTGACTGTGACTACAGGGGGTCATGTTTATCTGCAGCTGATTGTACATTTCAGTAAAGCCAGAAAAGGAGTATTTAAAAATAACGTACAAAAAGTGAAATTCAAAAGTTACTAAAGAAAGTACTAATAAATCATTATACTAATAAAACAATGGTGTCGATTCGGATGTAAATCAACTAAACTAAAACCAGTTTTAAAGTAGTACTGTATATCTTTCTCTCTGGAACAGTACGATGCGACGGCACCACTCCAAAACTGGTTTTAGTTTAGTTGGTGTACATCTGAATCGACACCAATATCAAGTAATCGGTGTACATATATAAAAAATATACATATACCCGAATCTTCCCCTTTGTGAAGTCGGTTAAAATTATTATTGTCGGTCAGTTGTTGGTAGCGTATTTTCAGGCCCCGCAATAAACTAGCAAGTTAATATTGAGCACTTTTATCGGAAATTCGAAGTTTTTCAAAATATATTTTTATATTTCGTGTTCTCCGTCGAAATTTATTTAGCAAAAAAAAGTCTGTGGGACGTTTTAGACCTCGTTGATTCTACTGTATTTTTTGGCATTTACACGCCAAAATACAACAACCTTTTTTTAAAAGAGGAACCCCTCGAGTTTCTTCCTTTTCTTTTCAGGGAAAAATATACTTTTGAGCAAGTAGTTGTTTAAAAAATGTATAATCTGACTATTTTAAGTGTACCCTGAAAATAAAGCATCTTTGACTTCGAATATAGTCAACTCGGTTTTCACATCTATTTACAATTTTGGAAATACCAATACTTAGCTAATTACGTCTTCTTTTCACCTTTTTTCATGTTAAAGAAATATATTTTCACCATTTGTAAAAGTCAAGAAAACGCGTCTTTTGACACGCCATTCATTATTCGCAATGTAATGTCAATGTCTCACTATTTCCTAAAACTTGCCCTTAATAAGCGATCGACAAACCATTCCCAGTATTAAAAAGTGCGATAAATACTTGAAGTGACGTAAAACTAATTTATAAAATACATGAAAACAATTAACTGTCTCATTACACATTACTGTCGCGTCACCAATTCCCGCCAAAACGCTCCCAACATTCATCGACGTCAAAACAAACGTCTTTAGATGTTCGAAAAACAAAAATTAACCGTCCCCAGCGACTAAGAACGTCTGAACCAATGAACGTTGCATAAATAATCGGGCGGAGTACGTCCCAGCAAATTACCTAGAACGGGCGGGTTTAAATTGATGGCAACACTGAAATAAGTGCGCTTGTCAACTATGCTGCGGCTGTCGGCAGCGCGCCTTTTGTGTGTTCTCTTTTTAAATTTTAAATTAGCCCACTCTGAATTAGAACACTTTTTATTAGGTTTTTTTAGAGACAATTTTGTGATGTTTAATGATTTTGGAATGGTATTTGTTATAATTGTGGATATAGATGGTGGAAAGCCTGTGATTGGCCTAATAATATATAAACATCTGATTAGTCGAGTCACGTGCCAATTTAATGATGCCCGTGAAATTTGACACTGCCAATTTGTGAATTTTTGCTTATCTATTGTAGGTAGAACTTGGTAATTGCTGCAACTAAATAAAAAAAAATATCGAAAATGTTTCTGAGAAAACTTCATTTGTGTCTGTGATTGTTCCCTCACACACGCACTCATTGTATTACCTATGAAATTAGCGTTTTGTATGAAGAATTTCATTAAGACTGTTGTCTCCATACAAACATTTTTGATTTTTTTTTGGGAACGGCAAATCCAAATTTAGCTAAACTTTGTGTTTATTATTGGATAACATTAAGTTAAGTATAGGCAGAGTTAATTTTTAAAAGTAACCGCTTTATAAGAGTTTCAGCGAATCTAAGAAATGATTATGGGAAGCACATAAAAAGAGCTCTGTTGAATTTTTTTTTATTATGTGATTTAGCCCAGAAATTAAAAAAAATTTCATGTGAAACCTTGAAATAATATTCCATTTTCCAAATAAAAAACAAATTTGGATATAGCTTTGAAAATCGCAGGAATTGGTACATATGATTAACGAAGAAAAAAAACTCCAATTTCGTCAGTAAAGACCCAATATTACCTACCTAGGTAGTCATAGTCACCTCTGCGTTTTGGTTTCTTGTATGTTGTTGTGGTTTTCTTTGGCACCAATTGTCTAATAGTGTTAAAGAGGCATATACAAATAAAGGTAAAGTTAATGTTAACCTTTTTATCAAGCCATATTTTGTAGTATAAATCCCGCAAAGGCATACAATATGTAACAAGATAGAATTGTGATCATCATCATCTACCTAAACCGATGAGGTTTCCGAGACATGGAAATGTAAAGGATTTGTAATTTTGACCTACAAGTGTTTAAATCAATAAATAAAAATTGTTTCAGACGTATAAGAGTATACTTAATCAAGCACCTGATTTGGGTTCCTACCCATTTTATTCCAGAGCAGGGCGAATAGGCATCAACTGAGATCGCATGCTTCGTCTTCGGTCACCTCGTCACTTTTCATCAGGTGAGATTATAGTCAAACGCGTATCCAGTTATTCATAAAAAAAAAATACACGCACGTCAGTTAGTGCTTGACGGCGCCTGATCTTGTAATATGTTCTCTATTACTACTGCATGAGGTATTTAATGTTACATACATTATTGGCTGGAGAAACAAATAAACGTTTATTTATCTACTGCAACTACTGAAATTTAAAGAAATAAAGACTGGATTCTTTTTATTTTGCCTTCAAGATATCATACGCTTATCTGTAGATAAGTCGCACTTACGGCTACATGGCCAAAGCATTAAGGTTGATAAGGTTCTGTGTATAAACGAGGGATATTCAAATGAATCCAGGTGCATATCAGTGGCGTGCTACTTATTTCGTACCTACAGTAGAATATGTCGGTAAAGAAAGATAGAAAATAGTTCATTCACCACACTAAATGTACATAACAAACTTGATATGTAAAACGTTAAAAAGGACAAACTACAAAACATATAAACACAACATATTCGACCTCATCTTCACTTAACATCAGGTGTGATTGAGGTCAAGTACGAACCCATCGTGCATAAAAAAAACATATTTTGAATACCTCTGTGGTAAAGAGGGTCTTTTATTTTTTTATTTTTTTTTTAGCAGGAACAGTTGCTTTCAAGCCTATAAGGCTTTTTACAGCGTCGCCGGGCAGGTGGGCGAGAGTGGTAGCGCTCTGCCCGGCGGAGCGCTCTGCCCGTGTCTATGGTTATCCTTATAAAATTATATAGATAGATAAAAGCTTTTACACTTGTACTATCCCCTTTTTTTATTATTTATCGTTGTGTTATGTTTTTTATTGTTGTACAATAAAGAATATTTTGTTTGTTACACACCTAATAGTCCAGTAACATACGTAATCTTAAAGTTACTGATTTTTTTTATAGAAGGATAGAGTACCCATCAGTAATAGATTAAAAAATGTTTGGCAACCATTCTGTAGCTTGCTTTAGGTATAGTATAGGTATTTAGTTATAAAATCTACAATATTAAATTAAATTAAATGTGATTGAGGTCAAGTACCAACCCGTTATGCATAAAAAAAAAAGAAAAAAAAAACCAGTATTTCAAATATTGGGCCTTTACCTATGAAATTGGAGTTTTTTTCTTCGTTAATCATATGTACCAATTCCTGCGATTTTCAAAGCTATATCCAAATTTGTTTTTTATTTGGAATATGGAATATTGTGTCAAGGTTTCACATGAAATATTTTTTAATTTCTGGGCTAAATCACATAATGAAAAAATTTGAACAGAGCTCTTTTCATGTGCTTCCCATAATCATTTCTTAGATTCGCTGAAACTTTTATAAAGCGGTTATTTTTAAAAATTAACGCTGCCTTTACTTAACTTAATGTTATCCGATAATACACACAAAGTTTAGCTAAATTTGGTTTTGCCGTTCCCAAAAAAAAATCAAAAATGTTTGTATGGAGAATTCTTCATACAAAACGCCAATTTCATGCTTGGGTTCGAACCTTTGACCCCTCGTGTCAGTAATCCTAAGCTAAAACAATCAGCAACGCGTTCCAGAAAGGCGGTTACCTGTATCACAAAATTGTCGGCTATTAATATTTCATTGCTCTTCATTGATATTTCCTCTTTAACAGTATTCGTATTTGTTTAGAGCCATGTGTGGACCATGTGTTTGGGACAGCGATATGAATGGAGTCGCTTGAAATATAATTCCTCTTGAAATTAATGTGTAATCTCTGTTGACACATTGATGACTAAAGGAATCTGTTGAGTCTATTAATAACTGTGATAAAGTTTGAATGCCGTCATCCGCAGGTTGACGAATAATAGATTCACGTCTAATTTCTGTTGGAAACATTATTTCTTATATTACTTGCTATTTTCTTACAGAAAAAGGCTAAAAGGTATACAGTAGCTTTGTTATGGTTTCCATTTGACATTTCAGGTCCTTATATTAGTTGTTATAAATTTAAAATTTAGAAAACCGACAAGTTACAATTAAAAGCTATACAATGTCCTAATTTAATAGTCCCGAGCCATTGGAAGCGTGATTATTTAACTCCCAAAGTATTCCAATTAACAATTTGGTTTATTTAAATAATGATAATAAAACCAAACCACCTGCAACTTGAGTGCTGCAGCGGTACTTTTCGCTGAACATTCGGGGATTTTACCCGAGAAGGGTATTTTTTCGAGTGTATATGTATGTATTTATTATGTATGCATGTAGAGCGTCGGTGGCTCAGCGGTTAAGAAGAGGTCTCCTAATTTTGCATTTATCCGTCTGCTCTTAAACGGTGAAGGAAAACATCATGCGGAAGCCTGCATGCCTGAGAAATAAAAATTCGAAACCCGCATCCAGCGTCGTGGACTATGCCCCATACTCCCTTATATACGAGGGCAGGCCTATATCCCTGCAGTGGGATATTTACGGGCTGATGATGATGTAGATTTCTATATTACCTCCTGTAAAAACGGCTTGATGGATTTCGAAGTGCATGCTGTCGTTAGATTCATCTTGAACCCTGGAGTGTCACAAGATTCATTTTGTGGTAAATAATTCAACATGACGCCTGTGAATTGCACAATATGCTGTCGGGGTTTTTGGTTTTTAAACTTATATTGTTATTTATAAACATGTAAACACTAATTTTGTTAACATTAAGCCATGGTGGTGGTTAAAAGGATGGTGTTAGGCTATTATGCAATCTGCACAATTTAATTATGCACATCTATATTTTTTTTTTTAAACAAAAGCATCCTGTCTTCTCCACATATCTCCCAAGCCTACTCAAAACTTGATGACATTTTTAAAGAGTCAACTAACGAATGGGTTATGGATACGCGTCACACATCGTCGACTTTCAAAGGAGACTTTTTTTATTTCATCTCTTTGGTCCTTTGACGTTCGTGGCAGAATGTCGACTCTAGTGCCTTGGAATTTGAGATGAATTAAAAAGAACAAGTGATGTCGTTGACTCTCAAAAGAAAATGATAGATTTTTTCTTGATTCGACCTTTATCCGTTGCCGTTGTCTGATCAAAGGGTTGTTTTTTAATCTGTTACTTTTATTTCATGACTGGATTTTTGCCTATGCATGCGTTCATGTAAGTTTGCTGACCCTGGACGTTCACCATATTTCAAACCTGTGGGTTATGGTAATAAATCTCGCATCTGTTAATCAGTAGCAAGATCATAATTGTCTACCTGAATGTCACTTATAGAGAATGGTCGGTATATTAACTATATACGGGTGGAATCCCTCCTCAAACAATGGTGGAATAAGATTATGTAATTCCAACGCAAACTCACCAAATACATCCTGTAAAAGACTGAGAGACAGGCGACTTTAGGACGGTTTTCGAGGCTCTGCAATTAAGCAGTAATCGAATGCTCACCCATGAGTCTTATGGCACGTCGTTAAAAGGAATCAAGTGCAGCCAGTTGGTACTTCATGTTCTTCGCTCCTATTCGTTTTCTGATGTTTCATATTATTTCATTGTACTTTACTGACTTCGCAGCAACCTACATAGTACCTATGTGTTATTTTTTGTTACAAACTGACAAACGTTGGCATTATCGATCTAATGAATCAAGACGTTCCTTTGAAAGGTTTTTAAAAAATAAAACGCCACGTGTTCGTACACTGGCGGCCGAGAACATTGGCACGCCGCCCGGTCTGGGCGTGGCTCTGTGATGTAGTGCGGTTTTTGTCTAAGTCGCGAGCCGATAACTCAACGGGGGGCGGGGTGGGTTATCTTCGGTGCTCGCCAGTGTAATGTAGTTGTTACGATAATTCAAATTATCATTGGGGATTCCCTTATTTTCTGAGTTGCAATGAGCGATTTTCAAGATGACTTTAAAAAAAATATAAAGTTTAAAGAACTAAAACACGCTACATTTCCACCATCCATCTCCTGGCTCCATCATCAGATCGTCGACATCAAGTATAATATATTGGACTCGTCAAAACGAATCATCTACTTTACTAGTAGCCACTGAAGAGTTTCATCATCCACCTCCTGGCTCTTTGTTTGTCTAATAATAATAAGAGACACTTTGTTTATGTGTTTTTGGAGAAACAAACGAGCGGAAAGTCGGTATTGTAATATTACACTCGCTATAGTGTCTGCCACTATGTTTTAAACATCAATTTAGGTAGGGTTCCTCAAATCAGTGCAAATTGCACTAAACAGTCCCGAACATCTCCGTCCCCACTTTAATCACACACATAAATTCACCAAATCCAATTCTTGGGCTATCACTTACAGGGGAATATCTTGTAAAGGCGCGCACATATGCACGACTGAGTTGTTTACGATTATGCGACTGATTTGCGCTTGTAATGGACCGTGATGTTTAATTGCTCAGGCAATGTATGTGGCGTAGATTAATTGAGGTAGGTATAAGGGATAGTTATAGAGTAGTAAACGCTGAATACTTCTAATTAAAAATAATATAATAAAAAGTTTTAATAAAAAAAAACAACTCACCTATTTTTTTATATAGTAGACAATAATAATTACGACAACCCCAACCCGGCGATTAGGGCAAGTGCTCCCAAGGAGAAAGACGCCGAAAGGCCGTTGATGTGTTGTCATCCTTGTGACACAATATGGTGGGTGTTGGGTGAACCTGGTGGTCTAAGAATGGTGTTTAAATTGCGGCACACGACATCGTGGCGGAGAAGACGACTTCTTTCATCTCGAGTTATGTTCTTTCTTCCTACTACTACCAATCTTCAGCCATTTTGGATGACATTTATGTCAGCATCAAGTGTTATAATAATTATTCATATTTGTGACGGCATCGTGTTGTAACACGAAAACTCAGTCATACACTTATCTTTCTTTCTCTTGTACACAATCATTTTGTTACATATCAAATGTCAAACAATGCATATCATCAAAAGCCCTCGGATTTTCACTGTATGACTGTGTGTAAACACGTTCATAAACTTGCCACTACAACAAAAACCGCCACGCCATCTACAGTCTTCAGTAGTGTGCCGAGCGCTTAATAAGTGTTCATGACCTTTGTCACACAGGTATGACACAATAGTGTGTCCACGACTGAGGGACGAAAATCCTATCGATGGCAAGAATGAATATATTGGGGATAATCCGCGTCCCGTTATGAAATCGCTATCACGTTCTGGGTGCGACAGTGAATTAGCGCTGAGCTATTACATCATCATCAACCCGTAAACATCCCACTGCTGGGATATAGGCCTTCCCTCGTATAATGAGGGAGTATGGGCCGCAGTCCACCACGCTGGCCCAATACGGGTTGGGGACTTCACATGCCTTTGAATTTTTATTTCTTAGGCATGCAGGTTTCCTCCCGATGTTTTCCGTCACGTTTTAAAACGGTTTAAAAGCAGTCGTTTAAGAGCTCTTATAAGCTGAGTATAAAACTGAGTCGTTTCCCTTTCGCTGCTGCGACACTGAGAGTCGCAGTGACAACTGAGTACTGTTATTTTATTAATTGTTGTTTATGCGTCGAAGTGGCGAATAAACAGCTTCTTTCTCTCTATAATTAATTCCATCAACGAAAATCGCAAGCTAAGTTGGCCAACGTAACGCAGCCTAACAACGATCCTGAACACAGACTCTTGATTGTAGAGGGGACACATTGTTTCATTAGTTCGCGTTCGGTCAGCACACAGTTAATTCGAACGACGCCATTTTGTCGGCGATTGCGTTTTATTTTGGTAACTTGTGCATTCGGTTTTATAGTTGGGAAAATTTTCTAACATATAACATAACATAAGTGTTGCCATTCTATCAAATAAGCACGGAATTTAAGTGTGGGTAATTTCGAGTTTTTATTATTAATTAATTTAAATCTTTATTTATACACTGGTCATCATAAAAATCGACCCACCAATTAAACCTCTATATACAATTTCCTGCATGCCTGGGTTTAGAAACTAGATAATATCTCTATCTCTATTATAGATAAAGCGTTTATTTGCATATTACAGAAACACATACAAAATATTCGACGCAACAATCATTCTGCTTGGTGTTATTCTTACAAAATGTAGCCTTATTTCACAGTAATAAAAATAAAATTAAGTACAACTGTTACAACTTATAATAGAGTTGCATGTGTATCTGTACCACAAATGGGCCACAAATAGTTAGTAACTCGAACAGTACTATCCCGATTTTAATTAAATTTTCAATACTCTACAGCCAGTATGTCACCAATTAAAATGCCGTACGAGAAGTTTGTAAGCCGCCTCTGTGGGCCACCGACTTGGCTTAACGACTGCCTTCAATTGAAAACAACTGGGACCGACTATTTAAAGGACAGATACACACATATTAAAATGCTAGTAGGTAACCCATCCAAGGACCGACTGCGCCAGATATTGCTTAGCTTCGCTAATCGAAAACGAATAACGAACGCGACTGCGCCACGTGTTATTAAAATGGGTAATAATAAATTATTTTAGCTCTTCGCTATGAATGGGAACATTATAAATGTACCTATTTACCGTTCATTTTAAATTCCTTTTGCCAATAAACAGTATAATACCTCTATAAAAATAAATCCCTTGAGTTATAGAGTAACGGAACTAATAGAATGCGCAAACAATTAAATAAATATAGTACATCTCTTTTGAAATAACGTAATCTATCATTTTTATTAATGAATGCATTTCTTTGAACACACTTACGAGTATTCATAAAAACAGCAAGCAACTATAAACCCATTTTAGTTTAAACATGTTTTGTCTCTTTCTGTCAAACTAAGATTTAGATAGTTTAGAAGGAGACAAAACATATTTTAATTAAAACAGGTCTGTTAGATGTGTGTAGTTTTTATGAATAACAGTGCATGTATTTGTAGAGCTATGAAGGTTTTGACAGAGCACGGATTAATATCTATCAACATGTAGATTGTGACAACTTTTAGAAAAGCCTACTAAACGTTTCACATCGCTAAGCTCAATGATTGATCTCGAAATACCTTTAAGTAGCAAAATGTGAAACTATATCACTAAATCATATTTATTCTTGAATGAAAGGCGATGTAAATCACCTTACTTAACCCTCATATAAATAAGTCAAAAACGTAACTTCCTTTAAAACCGCAGTCGAGTAAAACACTGAAACAAGTACGTAATCAGCAAGTTGCCGAAGTAACGCATCCACAAAAGGTGTCTCAAACAAGTGGGTAACTAGCGAAAACCGGAGTTGGCCGGATTTAATTGGCCCGCTTAGTTTTAACTAGATCGCAGAGTTTGTAGGAGAATATTATATAAAGTTTAGGAGTTACATAAGTTAAAGTCTGAGCTGCATCCCTGATCCACTGGGGTCTGGGTAAATATTAATTATGTTAACCAACTGGAACTATAGCAGTGTGGTTCGATGGATTTGGTTTTAGATCGGACATGTAATTGCGTGGAGAGAGCGGTCTTTGCCCAGCAGTGGGACAGTATGGGCTCCTTATCTATATAGTATAAAACATCCATAACTCGGGAACACATGTCTGTATTCATCATACAAACATATGTCGGTCGGTCGGTACTATGGTACTATAGTACCGACATCCGATTTGGTGTAGTGGTTAGAAATTCTGCTGCTATACCAAAAGGTCGTGGGTTCGAATCCCGCTAGGGGCATATGTTCGTATGATGAATACAGACATGTGATCCACACTAAGCAACTAGGCTTGTATTATGGATACCAGGTGGTTAATAAACTACAAAATGTCCATAACTCGGGAACACATGTCTGTATTCATCATACAAATATAATGCCTCTAGCGGGATTCGAACCCTTATTTAGGACTTGATTTTGTACTGAATTAAATACGTAAATCACTTCCAATAGATTAAATTTTATTTACCAAGAGAAATGGAGACACTGACATATAAAGAGAGAGACCACAAATAGATAAATATAAAATTATGGCACAGACAATTATCATTTTCTATTTACTTAGACTTTGATTGACTTGTGATTGAGGTCAAGTAGGAACCCATCGTGCATAAAAAAAAAACAGCTTGAATGTTTCAAACAATTCCTGATTTCCCACTCGCGCTTTTAGATAGAAACCCAACTCCAGTAGATACATAACTCTATGCAAATTTGATACCTCTTAGAGAATTTTTAATAGACTCTGATACCCTAGTGTCTAAGCTTCTTTAGTATTATGAAAGACGTATTAAGTCGCGATTTAAGTAGATATCTCCCCTTTGTAATGTTTCTATGGCAACTGTTGAATACTTGAGCCTTTTGAAATGATGTAATCAAAAGATCATCAAGGGCGTAAGCCGGATTCTTCGAAGATCGATACCCTTTCATTTCAGTGTACCTGTTATCGCACTAGCTGTTGCTCGCTACTTCATCGGTGACAGTTTTTTTTTATTTATGCATAACGGGTTGGTTCTTGACCTCAATCACACCTGATGTTAAGTGAAGATGAAGTCGAAGGTGGAAGCGTACTGACCCCCTGAAGGTATGAACAACCTCACAGATAAAATATGTAAGAATAAAATTCATATATGAAAAATGTTTTCTAATAAATCGGTAGCTTAGACTATTAGATATAGATTTGAGACGATTGGATTAGATAGGATTGGATAGGATTCTTGCTCAATTATGGTGTAGTGGATAGTGATCCTGTCAGCGAAACCAACGGTTGCGAGTTCGAATCCCGCGACGGGTAAATGTTTGTGTGATGAATACGAACATGTTTATCCGTTATCAAGTATCCATAGTACAAGCTTTGCTTAGTTTGGAACTAGATGATTGGTGTAAGGGTCCGAAATGTTTATAATTTTTAAAAAAGAAAAGAAAAAAAAAATTCATTTTTTTTTTCAGGTAAGTTGATTCTACTCCGCTCATGTGTTGTAAGTTTCAAGTTTAATCGCTAATTAGGTAAGATTTTTACAATGGCGGCGATTCTGTTGGTCGCTTAAACTATATTTCGAGTAGTAGCCCAGGTAAAATACGGTAAAAAATTAGCTTAGCTGTACATAATTCAGAACCGGTTTATTAATTGCTATCTTATATAGGTATATTAAAAATTTTGAATAATTAAACCTAAAAAAAACAAGCGCTTAGTCTAGATTTTTTAAGAAAACCCTACTTTTAATAATAAATAGTAACTGATATTTAATTAGGTAGACTTTTGTTAAACACAGTTAACTTATTGATGGATAAAAAACTAAGCATGTTATAGATAGGCATGCATGTGTTTTAGCTGAAAATGTCGTCGAGCTGCATTGCTTAAGAAATAAAAATTAGAAAAATAACAATATTTTGTAACGATAGTTAGGTAAGTACACAATAATTCATTTCTACTTAATTTCTATGAAAGTAAAATTTAAACCGATTTCCTTTAAGCATGGATAATATAATAAACCTATCCTCTAGTTTAATCTTAAATATTAAATAATTAAATTTAAAAATCTCCGAATACATCATCATAGTACACCAAAATCTGTGTCAAAAGCATACATAGTATTCTTTTTATGTGCTGAAACATAAAATGAATATAACAACACGGAGATTTATTTAAATACTGTTCATATATTCGGTGGACGTTAATACTCATATTTATGTAATGGAATCAACCGTTAATATTAAAGATTCAATCAAAATAACACAAACAGTACCTAGGTGCGCATATTTTATCAATCAATAACAAGCCACCCCCGAAAAATGCAAAACCTTCATGCCTTCCCGTCTAAAAAGAGGGTTTCCAACGAAAAACATGCCAAGGGCTTGGTCAGGACAGAGGGCAAATATTTGTGGAGTAATTATAATGTTCAGGGGTGCCACACTGTCCAAATATAGACGTCCGGGTGAATAAAATAGCGAAGGTTGACAAATTTCTTATTTGTAAACCCTGAATTAAAATATAGTTGTAAGTTTGGCTTATGGCTACGTTCAGACAAATAAATAATAATAAAATAAAAAAATAAATAAAAGGTATTTATTCACCACAAAGTTAATTCAACAAGTAATTAATTGATAATAAATTAGGTCAAACTGTGATGAAAAGGTAGGGGCTCAGCAGATTTGCTGATTTTCAGTCGTCGTCGTCGTCGTCGTCCCCCAGTAGAGTAGTTGCTGCCATTGAAAGTGATGATGTTGTAGGACTATTGTAGGTTATTAATGTGTCAAATTAAATTCATTTTTGTACTCATCTGGTTCCCACCTTTTTGGTTGGCTTTTTACGCTGACAAGTTTTTAATTTATTTATTGGTGCTCACAGATATCCAAAACAACAGTGTTTGGGTATTCCAAACACTTGAAACAACATCCACACTTCACCTTTCGAAATATACAGAAATTCACACGTGACAGGTGGTGACCCCAGGGCCGTTAAAATGTGCGAATCTATGGATGATTTTTGGTGATCCCATAGTTGCCTTTTACGACACCCACGTGCGGAAACCACACAGCGGATATAGCTAACCTTCGTCAGGAATAGCCAACCTTTTTGTGCAGCCCTAATAATTGCCTCTTCAAGTTAGCATTTCATTAAAGGCGACGCGACGTGTCAACACAGAGATGGCTCGGATGGAAGGCGAGACTTGGAAAAAAACAATTGGCGATTCAAGATGGCGTCGTTTGTTTAGAGTTTACGGGGGCGCGAATTGTGTTTTTATTTCAACATCCGAAAGTTGTGGTATTGCGTACAAAAAGTGTGGAAATATTGATAATTAGAAGTTTCCTGATGTAACTTAACATTTCTTAGGGTTCCGCACCTCAAAATAGATATTATACATACTAAATATTATGTACCTACCTATTCTCAGTAAATAAATTCTATTCTAAAAGGAAACAGAACACTTATAGCAATCGTTTCATCGCGTATGGTCAAATTCGCAATCGGTCATGGTCAAATTCGCAATCGGTCAAGTGCCTGAAAAACTGTTAAAATCGCGATCGATTAAACTATGGTTCATATCTAGAACTGTCAAAATATCGATTAGCCCACAGCGCGAATGGTCTAAGTCACATAATTTTCTAATCGCGAATAGTCAAATTAGCAAAATGTGTACATTAACTATCTGACATTATCTGTTTTCATTATTGTTATCAGAATGAAATCGCAGACATGGGATAGTCAAATATAAAGAAAAGTACCTAATATTAAGATTAAAGAGATTAATTGCTAATTACACAGCATTCTTTTTTTTTATATATGAGTGGGCGGCAAACGAACATGCGGGTCACCTGATGGAAAGCAATCACCGCCGCCCATGGACACCCGCAACACCAAAAGGGTCACAGATGCGTTGCCGGCCTTTGAGGAAGGTGTAGGCTCGTTTCTTGAAGGTTCCAATGTCGTACTCGTTCGGGAATACCGCTGCAGGAAGTCCGTCCGATTATGTATTTATTATCTTAAATCAATATCTCATAGAACAAATACGCGTACTATCGGAAGCGATTTGGACGGCGTATTTTCAATTGTTTTTATAAATTTGTTGTTTCATGTAATTTAATTAAATATCAATTGTTTCACACAATATTATACTTAAATAATAATATAACTATATAATCAATCATTGAATAACTTTAGCCACGTTAGAACTATATTAATTCTGTGCCATAGGTATAGAAATACACAATACATCCTTGTATTGTGATATTTTGTGTGGCATATTTTTAAAATCAAAAATATGTCATAATAATTGTAATCTATTTTTTGTATATAAAAATCAACGGGTGTTAAATAATGCCATATTATGTACCGAAGATACAAAATTTTACTATTTACTTTTATTGTGATTTCTTCCTCGATATTTATTTTACATTGCGTTTTGTTTCTGCTAATATTTGCTTTTAATAAATTTGCCATAAATCTTATTTGAAAGAAAGAAAGAATAGATACAGTTTTATCCTTTCTAGTAAAATAATTATTCCTTATATTATAAATGTGAAAGTATGGATGTTTATTTGCTCCACTTTCATGCCTAAACAGCTGAATTTTTGATAATTGTTGTGGTAAACAGCGTATGACCCTGGAATAACACATTTTTTTCTCCTAAGTTTTGGTCATATAATGCTTGCTTGCATGCTGCTTGTAGCTAATAGTATTGTAGTGTGCAACAACTTCTGACGTGTTATGCGTTCTGTTATCAATGCACGAGGTGGAGACTGAAAAACAGCTGTTTTTCTGAGGCTCCAACCTATTTGTCAACTAAGATATTTTACTATAATTAATGATCATGTAGTATAATTTTTTTAAATGGATGAATATATATCGTTTTATTTATTTAAGATAAGATACTATTTTAGTATCCCAATTTCATTCGATTAAACAAATCCTCGCGGACGAAGACACTGTTAACAGCTAGAAATGATTTGCAATTTTGACGGTTTGCTAGTTGGACGTTTTGCTAATTTTACGGATTGCTATTTTGACAGTTTGCGATTATCACGATGTGCAATTTTGATTAATTGCGATTTTCATGAATTTGGCCGATCGCGAATTTGACCATACGCGACGAAAGGGACGATAAGAGCGAGGCGCACGAGTTGGTGAACCGACCGTGCACTTAATCAATCACCTCACTCATTCAATCACCTCACTCATTCAGCCACCTCACCAGTCAATGTGAGGTGCAAAGACCTAATAATCTAACACCACGGCTCGATCCCTGATCGTTTAGGTACTACTCTGTGTAAAAAGTATCGGGAATATGTCAATAAAAAGACCCGCGTAAAAGAGGTCGTTCTAATTTTTTTACTGCATGTTGGTAGCACTGTACTGATTTAGCGCGCAAAATTTGAGCGGGATCTGTCATTTAATTTGTTTTAAACTACACTTTTTGTTGGTCATAGTTTTGAGTCCTCGGCGATTTTTACAATGGAAAATATTGTTGAACAAAGAGTGTGCCTTAAATTTTGTGTTTCAAATGATATTTCATGTGGTGAATCACTAAAAATGTTGCGAAATACCTACGGCGAATCGTGTATATCGAAAACAAGGGCTTATGAATGGTATAAGGCTTTTAAAGAAGGCCCAGAAGTAGTAGTAGACTTGCCTCGTTCTGGTAGACCTTCAACCGCTACGACCAAAGAAAACATCGACAGAATCAAGAAGCTAGTGCTCGAAAATCGACGTATGAGTCTGAGAGAGTTGGCTAGTGAGGTGAACATATCTTTTAAGTCCGTCCACAACATTCTCATTGACATTTTAGGCATGAAACGCGTCGCCGCTCGACTAGTTCCAAAAGAGCTCAATTTTGTTCAAAAAGCGCAGCGAAAGCATGTCGCTGACGACATGGTTTCCCGAGCTTCTACGGATCCGACCTTTATGAAACGTATAATAACTGGCGACGAGACATGGGTTTATGAGTACGACATGCAAACAAGCCAACAGTCTTCAGAATGGCGTCTCGAAAACGAGCCGAAACCCAAAAAACCGCGGCAAAGTCGCTCCAAAATCAAGGTGATGCTGACAGTTTTTTTTGACTACCGTGGTGTGGTTCACTCCGAATTCCTTCCAGAGGGAGAAACAGTGAATAAAGAATATTATTTAGGCGTCATGAAGCGTTTGCGTGAGAGTATCCGCCGAAAACGTCCAGATTTGTGGCAACACAACTCATGGATGCTGCACCATGATAATGCACCATCACACACAGCCATTATAGTGAAAGAGTTTTTAGCGAAAAATTCAACAAAAGTTCTCGACCAAGCACCGTATTCACCTGATATGGCTCCGTCTGACTTTTTTTTATTTCCCAAGTTAAAATTACCACTTCGAGGAAAACGTTTTGAGTCGATAGAAGCCATAAAAGAAAATTCGCTGAATGAGCTAAAGGCCATACCGCAAATAGCCTATGAAAAATGTATGGAAGACTGGGTGAAGCGGTGGAGATGTTGTATTGCAAGCGATGGGGCCTACTTTGAAGGCGATAAAATAAATTTAGATGAATAATTTGTATTTTTTGTTTTATTGACAAATTCCCGATACTTAGTACACTGAATGTATATTCAATCAATTCACTCGTTCAGACTATCATCTCGTTCACCTCACTCGTTATTTTATACTCTATTTGTGTAGGTTGGTCATCGGATATCATGAATCATTTGATATTAACATTGATTCGATCAATATTCTACGCAAACGTAATCTGGCTGGTTAGCTAGCGCCTGTAGAATGGACTCTCACCAAGAATAATTATTTCTTTAGTTGGTAGTATCTTGCACCCTATCTGTTTTTCTACCTACAAATGTCCCATGGCTGTGGGTGCGTGGAAGAGATCGCTTTTAGTGATAAGACCGCCTAATTGTGTTCTATTGTTATCATCAAGAATTATTGTAAATTATTTTTCGCAATAAAGAGTATTTGTATTGTATTATATGATTGTTTTTTTCCTTATTTTTAGTGTCTCTTACGTTTCTCTATTTTTTCAGGATTAGGTAGCTATAATCCATACTGTAAGTGCTTAATAATTGTATAATTAGGCATGAATAATTTTTCGTTTCTTTTTGAATAATTTTATATAACGTAAGGCTAGAAAATACAAAACCTACTGGCAAAGCTTAAATAAATGAAATGAGAAAATAACACCGAAATGAAGTTAGTTTGAAGTGTATGCTTATACCACGACCTTTAGTCGGTGTCTATCCGTGTACGAAGTATGGACATGTAATAAAAATTATTTTCATACAAAATCGTATAGCAATGTCGACATGTTGGAGATTGCGCATCATTGAAGTTCCTAGTGACAGTTGGCCATAAGTCATCCCGTGATAGACTTGTCTTTAAGAAGTTTCTACGGAACCCTCTGTGTACTAGTCAGACTCGTATACCTTTTGTAAACATTTCCGCCTGCGAAGCGTCCGAATGTTAATCCGAATCATGTTTCTATAAAGTAATAAGCCAGCAACACTGGCTGCTTCTGAGAAACTTGCGATTCAGTTCCAATGAACCAGTGTTGATGTCAGATATAATATACATAATAATAAATATTTCGGACACACATAAATCGTCCGAAACTAATCAAAGTATAAAGATACTAGATAACGGATAAACGTAATAAATATTTTTATATTTAATCAATATTACATGGTGGAGTTTTCTTTTTTTTATCCACAACGGGTTAGCACTTGACCTTAATCACACCTGATGTTAAGTGAAGATGAGGCCGAAAGTGATAGCGTAGCGTAGTGGTAGTGTATGTATGTATGTATGTATGTATGTATGTATACGTATGTAGATTTCCATGTTACCTCTTGTAGCCTACACGGCTTGACAGATTTTGAAGTACAGGGAGTCGTCAGATTCGTTTTTTTTTTAATGCACAACTGGTTTGCACTTGACCTCAATCACACCTGATGTTAAGCGAAGATGAGGCCGAAGGTGGTAGCGTACTGACCCGGAAACCCCATCTTATTTGGGGGACTGGCTATCTTATCTATGACAACCGGAACACAACAATGCTATTAACATTGCTGTTTGGCGGCAGATTTAGATAAGATGGTGGTAGCTAGGAGTGACTTAGATTGTGTGATTGGAAAAAGGTGTGGCGTGTAAGATGACGTATGTAGTAAGGTAGAAAGAAGTATGTTAAGGTGGTTAGGTACTTTTTTTTTATGCACAACGGGTTGGTACTTGACCTCAATCACACCTGATGTTAAGTGATCTGAAGTCAGATTTAGATAATGAGATGGTGGTAGCTAGCCAGGCGGACATTTATAAAATGCCCTACCAGCAACCAAACCGAGTACTTAAACATGTACCCCGCTGGGGATCGAACCCGCGACCTCCGAATGTTGTTTACATTGAGCCACGGAGGTGGTGATATCTTGAAATTCCGCTCTAAAAGGCACAGTTTTCAATAAAAGCGTAAATTATCCGCCTAGGCATTCAAGTGAATGGCTAACTGAACCATTGATCTACTACATATACCATACATACCTACAACAATAAATATAGGCAGGTAAAAAACCCTTCACAAAATAATAACAGAAAATGTTTCCGTAAAAAAAAACATTCCAAAGATGGCGACATTTTTTAAGAGATTGAAAGAATTCGCTTCGAAATTATTCAGTATTCGTAAACATTTGGCTTCACTATTTAAAATTCAACTTTGTCCAGGTTGTGCAAGAATCAAATTTGACTGTTAAAAGGGGTGCTTCCAAAAAAATTCGACTCATTACGATTCTGAATGGCCATCCTAGAAAGGGAACTTTAGGGTTCTCTTATTTCGACAATTCAGTATAACTGAACGTAAACTAAGATTACGATAAATATATAAATTGGCCACGTGATCTAGTTCCACAGTAAGTAACTAGGCTTATATTATGGAAACCAAATGGGTTGTACTTCTTGTTTTTCAATTTAAGAGCCATGCTCTTGTCGGTGGAGTAATGACCACGTCTCTCTACTTTCCGCCCTCGTTTTAACCTCTTGGTACGACACGACATTCACCTTTTCTTTTACTTAGTCAAAGTAATTACGTCTAGGTTCCTTCCCCTTCCTCTCTTTCCTTCAATCTTTCCCTCAATTATATTATTCAAAAAAATATCGTGTCGTATCAAGTGACCTATCATCTTTCCTCTTCGGTTCTCAACTGTGGCTAATATTTCTTCTCCTTTACCATCATTAATACCTCTTCATTTGTTCTCTTCTCGGTCCAGCTTATTCCCTACATTCGTCTCCAGCACCACATCTCGAATGCCTCTAACCTTTCCTTATCCCTTTGTGTTAATTGTCCATGTTTCACAGCCGTATAAAGCTATACTCCATACATAGATAGCATTTTATTAGCCGCTTTCTACTTTTTTGCTTATTTTAGCTTTATATAGATGTTTTTTTGTTATTAAGAGCCCTTTTTGCCATCGCTATTCTTATGACTATGTCTTATGTATGCCTGGGGTATACTACACAAATAAATTTCCTTTTGTAAATAAATACATCATTATCATCAGTCCGTAAACATCCCAATGCAGGGATATAGACCTCCCCTCATATCGAGGGAGTATGCGGCCATAGTCCACCATCGCTGGCCCAATGCGGGTTGGAAACTTCACATGCCCTAGAATTTTTATTTCTCAGGCATGCAGGTTTCCTCACGATGATTTCCTTCACCGTTCAAGAGGAATCGAATAAATGCACATAAGTAATTAAGTTAAATTTAAAAGCTCATTGCTACATAGCCTGCCTGGTGATCGACCTGGACCTCCCAAATTGGGAGATTGTGTCTCCACCACTGAGCCACCGACGCTCATACGGTATAAATACCCTGGATATGGACAGTATTAAAATCCCGATAAAGTAGTAGTTAATAGTTACCGCGGGATAAACACATAAACAATTCCATCCACATCACCTGGATGAGTGGAAGTCTACCACTGTACATTTCTCAAGAAACTTCCTACCACGTACGACCACCCTGTGGAACGGACTTCCTGCACCGGTATTCCCGAACGAGTACGACATTGGAACCTTCAAGAAACGAGCCTACACCTTCCTCAAAGGCCGGCAACGCATCTGTGATCCTTTTGGTGTTGCGAGTGTCCATGGGCGGCGGTGATTGCTTTCCATCAGGTGACGCGCATGCTCGTTTGCCACCCTCTCAAATAAAAAGAAAAATAAATAAACAAATTTCTGTTTTATAAAGTTTTTCCACGCAGGCGAAGCAGCGGGCGGGAAGCTAGCTAGTTTTGAATAAAAGAATGCGGTATGTACGGCACTCTCAGCGTTTAAACGCACTTGCGCTTGGCTAAAGTTTGTAGATTATTATTCCTGTTTTTATAGAATGGTAATTCCCTCACTGTATTCAGGTCAGTGGCGGAGCTTAATAGTATGGTGGAATGGAGGTGGGGCACCATGGGTCCAATGTTCTTAACCCCGATGAAACAGGACAGGTGTTATGTGTTTGGCGGCCATGTTGGGTCCAGTTTAACCGCCTCCGTGGCTCAATGTAAACAGCATTGGGTTTACGATTCGGAGGTCGCGGGTCGATCCCCAGCGGGATACATGTTTAAGTACTCGGTTTGGTTGGTGGTAGGGCATTTTAAATGTCCGCCTGGCTAGCTACCACTATCTTATCTAAATCTGCCGCTAAAGGGCAATGTTAATAGCATTGTTTGTGTTCCAGTTGTCAGAGATAAGATAGCCAGGCCCCCAAATGTGTTCGGGTTTCCCGGTCAGTACGCTTCCACCTTCGACCTCATCTTCACTTAACATCAGGTGTGATTGAGGTCAGGTACCACACCGTTGTGCATAAAAAAAAGCGTGTTTTTGATCCCCAATGTTATTTGTGTGTGTCCAGTCATTTTCTGGAGGTATCTCAGTAATACGTAGTCGGAGATGAGTGCGGGTTTTTTATGTTAAAGACGAGGGTACAGGGCATAGGACACACACACCCCTACACACGCACTTACACACCCCCCCCCCCCACACACACTCCCCACACACACACTCACACACCCCCCGCACACACTCACACACTCCCCACACACACACTCACACACCCTTCACACACACTCACACACCCCCCACACACACTCACACAGCCCCCACACACGCTCAAACCCCGCCACACACACTCACACACCCCACACACACTCACACACTCTCACACACTCCCCCCCACACACACTTACACCCCCCCACACACACTCACACACTCCCCACACACGCACTCACACACCCTCCACACACACTCACTCAGCCCCCACACACACACTCACACACCCCCCACACACACTTACACAACCCCCACACACACTAACATACGCACACCCTCAAGTACATCCCCACACACACCGCCGTCGCCGTCGCGTTTCTCACATTATCATTTTCAATATTTTATCAATCATGCGAGAATTGGCGTCCAGCGCCCGAAATTTTGAGTATAGATATTAACTTCGCTAATCGAAAACGAATACACTACGAGTGCTGCTATTGCCAATTGTGAACTGCTATTGCAGTTTTATGCTAAATACAACCGCTAGCAAACCGTCTATTATTTGCTTTAGCTAATTATACCTACTCTATAGCTACAATGGAGTGGATGATGGACAAACAACATATCTGTCTATTAACAGATGGGGTATTTAGATATCTATCAATAAATAACTTAGGGTGACCGTCACTCAGTACAAAATTTATAATATTATATTTAATATGCTATGAGTCTACCCGTGGATGGTATATGTCTGCATTTCCGTATACTTCATAAAGTGAACCGTGGATGTTGTTTCAATCATTAAACGTTTAATGTTTGGAGCACCCAAACACCACTGTTTGGGATATCTCTGACCACCCCGTTTGGGACAAAGGTCGTGACGTTATGTTATGTATTCTAATTTTCTTATTATATATCGTCGTACAGCACAGTATGTTCAGGTACCAGGGAGATTTTGAACTGAAGTGAGTGCAGTGTGATGTCACAAATTTGCTACGTCTTTTACAATATGTTCTTACATTTAGGGTAATCGAGAGACAACTATTTAAGTTTTTGAAAAACGAAAAAACCCGAGAGCATACTTCGTATTTTGCTGGCGCTATGTTGGGTTTTTCTTTACCATAAAATGTATCCTGGATGTTTTAGCATAAAATGTTTAAAGAAATATCTTTGGACATACACACCATGCTATCTAGTTCCACATTAAGCAACTATAGGCATGTGTTGTGGATACCAGATGGTTGATATACTACATAAAGTATACACATTTTTTTTGTAAATACATACTTATTATAAATGAAACATCCATCATTCGGTTACACACATGTCCGTATTCATCATACTAGCGGGATTCGAACCCGCGACATTTTGGTATACTGGTCAGAGTTTCTAACCACTACACCAAACAGGTCGTCATATGACATTTTAGGGATCAAGACGAATCGAACGGCACCTTGTACTTCAAATCGGTCGAGCTGTTTAGGCTACAGAAGGTAACCTTCCTTTTTGGGACTGTCGGGTAAACAGGTATTGAGTTACTGATTTATCAACGCACAACAACAACAACAAGGTTTGGTTGGTGGTAGGGCATTTTTAATGTCCGCCTGGCTAGCTACCATCATCTTATCTAAATCTGCCGCCAAGCAACAATGTTAATAGCCTTGTTGTGTTCCGGTTGTCAGAAATAAGATAGCTAGTCCCGCAAATGTGTTGGGGTTTCCGGGTCAGTACGCTTCCACCTTCGACTTCATCTTCGCTTAACATCAGGTGTGATTGAGATTAAGGACCAACCCGTTGTGCATAAAAAAAAACAACCCAAATCAATTGAAGCGAAGAATGAGCAGGTGTGTTCCTTGGGTTACTACACTAAGAACGGAGTTTGTAAATTTTCTACTGGAAAACTTGAATCATCAGCGCAGCAAACACCGCGGGGCGGGCTCTACTGTAAAATACGTATATAACGCAGTCTGCAATTGAGAGTTATGATCACTATATGCAATGTGTAATAAACAACGCATGAACGTGGTCACCCTATCGACTGTTCCCAGGGATTATTCAGCGAATCCAAGCGTTAACCGATTGTATTGATTAGTGATGTGTTGATATATTTGTCGATGTCGATACAGCTCGTGGGTGGTTAGGCAATTCGAATATCGGGTATTTCGTAATTCATGTATTTATTTAAAAGATTTATTTTATAATACTGTGGCAGGAGACTCCTTTTAAGCCCAAAAATGTATGTATTAGGAAATTTCGCTCTTCAATTCGTAGAAAAAAAAACTGTTAGTCAGTCCCCGTTGTGTTCAAGGCCAAGTGTAGCCCAAATCCACCAATTCATACTGAGCCTGCATGGAACTTAAAGTCAAAGTCAAAAATGCTTTATTTTGTAGGTACACAGAGTACACTTAAAATAGCCAATTTTACATTTTTTAAGCTACTTACTGCTTGTTCAAAATGCAATTTTCCCCTGAGATCAAGCAAGAAACTCGAAGGGTTGCTCTTTTAAAATCAGGCTTTAATTTTACGTAAAGGTTTTTAAATTACAAAAAGATTTTTATATTTCATTATTAATTGTGAAATAGCCTGACATGCGAACGATCTGATTATGTCCAGGGATGATTATCATGTAAATAGTCTGATATTTTATAATATGCTTTGTTGATAAGTTTCTATGTTATAGCATCTTTACAGTTATTGAGTGGAAGATTTTGTATATCAACTGGAACCTTATTACAAAAGCGTATACATAACCCTTTGAATGAATTACTGACTTTGCGGAGGCGACTTATATGTTACCTGCAAGTTTATCTTTATTTCTTGTATTGACATCGTGTTTATTACTAGTTTTCCTAAATGATGCTATATTTTTTTTGACATACATTAGATTTTCAAAAATGTACTGTGACGAAAAGGTTAGAATGTTATACACTTTAAGGCTGTTGATGATGTATATTAACATAACGTACATTTTCCTTATAACCTAAATATCGATATATTATTTATTGCGTGCGTTCGCATCACTACCAGACAGCCTTAGGCGTGTTGCGCTGCTGTGTGTACGCTGCCTTACGCCCTTTGTTGTTGAGATGCATTGCCTGTGTGTACAGGAACAAACTATAATCCTATATTAATATGAGGATAATGGTCCACAGTTAGAAATATGGCCGTTTTGTACTGATGCTAAATAATACAGCAGTTTGCGAGATTGAACACCATACCATTGAACTAATTCCGTCAAAATTTTAGTCAATTCTGACGAAGACCGTGGCTTCTCAATAACTTATGGGCTAGCGTATAATGTCATCACGATGAATCCAATATCCAACTTCAGGATCTTCAAGAATAGGGTGAATAGGCTAATGGGATCGCGTGCTTCATCTTCGACCACATCGTCACTTTACATCAGGTGAGATTGTGGTCAAACGCAGCATTGTAGCAGCCACTTTGTCACACTTGACGATAAATAGTTCCAGCGCCTCGTCGAAATGGATATAAATAGTGTCAAAAAAAACTTTTAAAAAAAATGTAAAAACCCGATTACAGCGTTAAAAATACCTACCTATAATAACAATATCAGTTTAAAAACCAGAAAACTCGACAGCATTATTTTGTGTTTCGCAGGCGCCATATTCCATTTCTCACCATAAAAGTATCCTATGACACTCCAGCAAGGCTACTATAAACTGAGAGCGATTCGAGTGAGAAAGAGTCGCGCGCGACATAGTCTCAAGTCTTAAAAAATAACATGTTGACTTTAAGTGATATTTTGGTCTACATTCAAAATTCTAATTTTTTTCAAATTCAAATTATTTATTTTGCCAGAATATAGGTGTTTTCGTATTAAAAATAAGGCCAATTACATTCTGCCTTTGAGCATGGAAAATTTAACGAATTATATCTAATTATACCTACCTATTATTAATTAATTATACAATTTTAATAACCCAACTTGCAGGGAATGTTTAAATATTGTCAACAATACAAAATTAATGTGAAATCTTCAAATGAATGTCAAAATTACAGAGAATTAGAAAGAATGTCAAAATCTTAATTTCAAAATTTCAAAGTAATCAAGAAAGAAAGAAAACTTCTTGACACACTTTACTTTACGGTTTAGGTTTAGGTAGTTTGAAATCAAAGTCCACTTTTAAATCAATGTCAGAAATACATAAAGAATTGAATAAAATATTTTTGCGTAAAAAATTACATTTCATAAGAATAAATGTCAATTGAAAGACTACAAACATTACTGCTTTGACGTACAAATGGATTAATAATAATAATAAATAAATGTTTCGGACACTTACACCAATCATCTAGTCCCAAACTAAGCAAAGCTTGTGCTATAGATACTAGATAACGGATAAACATACATAAATATTTATATAAACATCCAAGACTCAAGAATAAATGTTCGTATTTATCACACAAACATTTACCCCTCGCGGGATTCGAACCCGCAACCGTTGGTTTCGCTGATAGGGTCACTATCCACTACACCAATCGGTCGTCGATTTCAACCAATTTGTGATAGACAAGTTTTTGTTGACTGTACTGGAGGTATCTTACGTTTTATGCCGCCAACTGTCCCAATTAACGCATCGTCCAACACTTGGAAGACTTCAAAAGACAATTATTCGGTAACACTACACTAGAATTACCTGACCATTCTACGGTGAAATATTATATCGAAGCCTAGCAACCCTGTGAGGAGGAAAAGGCTATTAATAGGCTATGAGGGTGTTTCATTTTAAGCATTCGTCGTAGTACTCGCTATCGAAATCGATTAGGGAAGGTAAGCGACGTTTGGCAGTGTGTGTTTGATGGGGGACCGCTAGCATATTATTGGACATACAGCGCCATCTAGTTCCACACTAAGCACTAGGCTTGTATTATGGATACCAGATGGTTCATACATAAGCTTACGCTTGTTCGTCTAGCGTACTAAGCCATTGGAAAGTCGCCCATACTTTCTTTGGTAGCAGCAACTACTCTGCGGGGGGGGGGGGGGGGGGGGGGGACTGAAAATCAGCAACACTGCTGAAATTCATCACAATACTGTGGTTCTCGATTCTATGTATGCTTGTGTTTTTTTCTTTTTTGTGATGAATAAATCTTTTATTTATTTATTTATTTATTTATTATGTTTCCCGTTGGAGTAGGCATGGACTATTGATTTCCACTTGCAACGATCCTGACATACTATTTTAGGCTTCTTCCACTCTCGTCAAATGTTTCATACACGCTCGTCGGTTAGTGGTTGGTGGTTGACCTGACCGTTTGTGCGTACGTCAGTCACTTGAATGACGTACGTTCTTCTTGGTCGACCTTTACCGACACTTCCATACATGCTTTCGTTACTCTCCGCCTTTTGTAAGTCGGTTAATGATTCATGCACGGCGTATGAATGATATCATCATGGTCAGTGGGATCAAAACACATTAAAAACTAATTCGCACCGACAATAAATCGTACCTATGCTAAAACCTCTGAGATTTATTGGGGTTAATAATTTACGAACGCATAAAACGAAACCAAACCTTACATTAAGTTAAATAAAACCTAATCAATCTAACTTGAAGTTTAAACCATACGGAAATACCAAACAAGCGCTAACTGCTTACGGAAACATAAACATTCTTACCAATCCAGTGATTTGTTAACTTTTTTATGAAAAAAGTAACGGAATCTTCAAAGGGACTTTACCTTTTATAAATTCGATGTTTTAGTTTCCGAACGATTTAAAAAGAAAAGTTTTGACGTTTCACGAGTAATGGCGCGCGCTTCGTATTTAGAAGGCCGGTGTTGTCAGCGTCAAACAAAAGTTACATTATAGCTTACGTAGGTATTAATCATCTTTATATAATAATAATAAGAACACAGACATCCCTTTCCTCTATATTGCCATGCCGGACAAGATACATGTGTATATTAGTACTTACCTATGTATTTTAACTATGACATGTGTAATGCAATAAATATATGAAAAAGAATAAATCCCGGATATCAGGCAATCATTTTCAATTAAAGTTGACCATTAATTCGATTCAGTAATTTCACGTTGGCATCTGTCAAAGTTTTATATGATACTAATAATGTTTCCTGCTAAAATAGTGATGCTGTAAATCGATACAACGGAATGTAGCGTTGAAAAAAGCAACCCCTCGAGTTTCTTGCTTGTTCTTTTCAGGGGAAAATTGCCTTTTGAACAAGCAGCAAGCTTAAAAAATAAAAAATCTGACTATTTTAAGTGAACTCTGTGTACCTACAAATAAAGCGTTTTTGATTTTGACTTAACCGCAGACCCGCCGATGTTCCTCCGAGAAAAAATGTTTTCAATATAATGCATAATACAAATTAACGATGTGGTTTGGTTTATAAATAAATATTTGTTAACTATCGCCCTGAAAACCGTTCACTCCGACGTATTTATTTTACTAGAATTGGAGTAATTTTTGAATTTCTGGCAACACCGTTGCCGCCCGTCGCCGCTTTAAATAAATATTATTGTTGACACGAGCGGTTCTGAGTCGTTGAACGTCACAGCGAATGCTCTGTTGCCGTCCAAGTGCTCGTTTCGGTTTCTACGACACACTGAAACATTAGGATATTAATTCTAATAAAAAACTAATGAAATGAAGCAAACGACCTGTTTGGTGTAGTGGTTAGAAACATTTACTTCTACACCAAAAGGTCGCGTGTTCGAATCCCACTAGGGGCATATATTTGTATGACGAATACAGAGTACCTGAGTTATGGATGTTTTCATTATAAAAGTTTTTTTGTGCATTATATTGACGCACTACTCCCAGTCTGATGCTGTAGAGGATGTCCAGTAGTAGGCCACAGAATGAAGAAAAACGACAGATGAAGATGAGCCGGCGGAAATCTTTGGAAATTGTTGTCTGTGACAACTTTTATTTTAAAACGTATCACGTACACAAATAACTTGATCAAATACTGAATACTTTTGTACTGAATAAATAGAATTTATGTTAATTTATTAGTTTTCTATGACAATAATAATAGAAAAGTACACGTTCAATCTTTTCAAGGGCAAATCACGAACTGACTAAACAAAAAGCTACACTGAAAGAAAGAGAGAGAGAACAGGCAGAGTTCAAATTTTGAATTTAAAATATTATGACTGTTTTTTATATGAGAGGGCGGCAAACGAGCATGCGGGTCACCTGATGGAAAGCAATCACCGCCGCCCATGGACACCCGCAACACCAAAAGGGTCACGGATGCGTTGCCGACCTTTGATGAAGGTGTATTCTCGTTTCTTGAAGGTTCCAATGTCGTACTCGTTCGGGAATTGGTACCGCTGCAGGAAATCCGTTCCACAGGGTGGTCGTACGTTGTAGGAAGTTTCTTGAGAAAAGTACAGTGGTAGACTTCCACTCATCCAGGTGATGTAGATGGAATTTATCGAAAAAGAGTCTCATGGCGTCTGGTTACAATATCAACCGTCTGGTGTCCATATTACAAGCCTAGTTGTTTAGTGTGGACAATCTGGCGTTACGTGTTGCGTGATAAACATGAATAAGTCACAGTATAGTTATTGTTACGATTGGCATTGCAGTCCTCTATGTAACAACATGTAAATGCCGCTCCGCTTATGCCTTGAACAGTATTAATGAATCGTAAATAGCTTTCGCTATAACATTAAGCTGTAATCCCTTCACTAACAGCATGAGCAATAACCAATATAATCCGATGTCCGTCCGTTAGCGACACAATACTAAATCAGTGATCTATGCTCCGCAACATTGTTCCACAGAGTAGACGGAGGCAGTAGCGCAACTGGTGGATAATTAGTTCGAATTTCATAACCACCTCCGTGGCTCAATGTAAACAACATTGGGTTTACGATTCGGAGGTCGCGGGTTCGATCCCCAGCGGGGTACATGCTTAAGTACTCTGTTTGGTTGGTGGTAGGGCACTTTAAATGTCCGCCTGGCTAGATACCACCATCTTATGTAAATCTGCCGCCAAACAGCAATATCAATAGCATTGTTGTGTCAGAGATAAGATAGCCAGTTCCCCAAATTATTTGGGTTTCCGGGTCAGTACGCTTCCACCTTCGGCCTCATCTTCACTGAAGATCAGGTGTGATTGAGGTCAAGTGCTAACCCGTTGTGCATAAAAAAAAACGAATCTGACGACTCCCTGTAGTTCAAAATCTGTCAAGCCGTGTAGGCTACAAGAGGTAACATGGAAATCTACATACGTACATACATACATACATACACTAAGGAAGTAAGGAATTGGACTACCGCTCATGTTAAGATGCTGTGGTAATAGGCTAATGATGCCATTACAACTGTTCACACATACTTGTCGTAGATTGTACCTACGCGCTACGTCATAAAACTAATCAACTGAAATCTAAATAAATTCTTATAGTAATTAAGAGAAAGTTGGAACACCATCTGATGTTAATTTTATTGATCCATCAACATATTGAGTGGGCTGAACGTACTTATATAGTAAGCAGACGTTATGTGAATATCTATCTACTCTTTCGAAATGAAAACTATAATTTGGTATGTGAAGGTTTGTACAAAAAAAAATACACAATATGCACAGAGGAGGATTTGTCCCACAGGTTCTTTTCTTCCAGTCAACCATGAACCATTGAAAAACCTGACAGATATCATCCATCTAAGTAATTAAAAACCAAAAAACCCGACAGCATATATTGCATTGCGCGGGCTTTTTACCAACCGCCTCTGTGGCTCAATATAAACAACATTGGGTTTACGATTCGGAGGTCGCGGGTTCGATCCCCAGCGGGGTACATATACGCCTTGCTAGCTACCACTATCTTATCTAAATCTGCCGCCAAGCTGCAATGTTAACAGCATTGTTGTGGTTCGGTTGTCAGAGATAAGATAACCAGTCCCCCAAATGTGTTAGGGTTTGTGGGTCAGTACGCTTCCACCTTCGACCACATCTTCACTTAACATTAAGTGTGATTGAGATCAAGCACGAACCCGTCGTGCATAAAAAAAACCATATTGGATGGCATTGGATTTTTGGCACCATGCATTTTGAATGATGAATACAGAGGTGTTCCCGAGTTATGGATGATTTTCATTTTTTTATTTACAAAAAAAATGTAGGTATTTGCTGTACAAATACATTTTTTTGTTTATAAAAAACATAAAGTTGATGAACTGTATTCATCAACTTTATGGTACCCTTAATACAAGCCTAGTTGCTTAGTATGGAACTTGATGGCGCTGTGTGTGTTGTCAAAGATATTTATTATAGATACATTGTCGTCTGCTCTCACTGTCGCTTAGGCTATCTAGATGTAAACATCAGTGCCCAAAGGCTCAGTGAGTTAAGCCACCTTTCCGGGGAAAGGTCACGGATTCGCAACGGGAAGACATTGCAGACTTCGGTTTGTGTTAGTTATTTATGCCAGTTAAAACAAGGGAGGGTTTGTGATCGTACATAACTAGCGTTGGAATGGTTAAGTTTAATCTTAAACACTTCAAATCAAATACGCTTTATTGTTTAAATAAGGAAGGTATATTTAAATATCTTATAGAAACTACAAATTAGGCGGCCTTATCAAGCGATAAGGCCGCCTAATTTGTAGTTTCTATAAGATATTTAAACACTTGGTCAAATATTAATTTGGCAACTTTTTACTTGCTCAAGTTTTATTAAGTCAAATATACATTACTAAGCAAATGCTTTATTTTATAAAAAATTATATTCCAAAAATAAGTTCGTTCGGTTACATAGGGCTAGATTAGAACTGCTAGAAAAATGGGATATGTTAGAACTGTGACCCCAACAGAACCGGAATTGATTTGTATAATAACAATATAAGGTGAAACAAACATCCATGCATCAGTATATTCAAAATTGGATTTTAAACTTGAAATACATGTTATGCCAAACCTTATTTGAATACATAATACTTGGTATAATGAAACATTGCCATGAAAATTATTTGTTAAACAATAAATTGCCGAAAATAGCATTGCTAACTGTAAAATTGCGAAAATTTGTTTTGCCAAATGAAAATTTGGGAAACAGTACTTTGACATGTGATACTTTGGGAAACGTTTTTTGCCCAAAAATTAGTAATCCCTTTAAGACACTAAAGATTTTTGCATTCATTTGCAATAATTTAATTTTCCATTTAGTTAGCTTGCATTTGATAGCTAAATTTGGTACCACGTAAGCACCCTACAATTTATTTTATCTGAACTGGGAATCCAACGAGGCGCATTCTGATGGCCACGAATTCTGTAGAAAGAGCCATGTTTAACCTAATTCCTTCTTATTTCAGGTAAGTCATCCAGACTCAGAATTAATACAAGTCACATCAACATTGGTTTAGTTTTTTTTATATCATTTACTATGCGTACCTATTTTTATTTTTATATCATCGAATGAAAGTATTTGTAGAATCTCATTGACAAAGCTGAGTCCCGAGAGAAGAACGAGGAAGAAACTCAAGGGTTACTTTTTAAGACGGTTTATTCCGTCCAGTCATGAGATAAATTGAGATTTCTTTTTAAATACAGATTAATAAAAAAAATCCTCTGATTTTCACTACAGAAGCGTAAAAGCACCATTACCCTGCTGAATGCATAAGCTCAGCTGCTGAGCAAAGTAGGCTCCAGCTCTTAGTTATTTCTCATTATCAATTTTTCTAATAAGTATGACAAATATATGCCTCCTGGATAACCTGGTGGATTTGTGTAATCGACAACTTGCAGGTCTCATAAGTCGCCTCTGCAAAGTTTGTAATTCATTAAAAGGCTTAGGTAAACTCTTTTTATGTAATTTTTATGTAAACTAATAATTGTTATGTAAATAAGTACATTTTTGAAAATCTCATATATGTCAAATAAAATATAGCATCATTTAGGAAAAATAGTGCTATACATGATGTCAATACAAGAAATAAAGATAAACTTGCACGTCACATAAGTCGCCTCCGCAAAGTCAGTAATTCATTCAAAGGGCTGGCTATGTATACGCTTTTTCAATAAGGTTCCTGTTGATATACAAAATCTTCCTTTCAATAAATTTAAAGATACCATAAAACAGAAACTTATTAAGAAAGCATATTATAAAATATCAGACTATTTAGATGATAAACATCCTTGGACATAACCAGCTCGTTCGCATGCCAGGCTATTTCACAATTAATAATGAAATAATTTTTTTTATGTACAATGGGTTAGCATTTGACATCAATCACACCTGATGTCAAGTGAAGATGAGGCCGAAGGTGGAAGCGTTCTGACCCGGATCACAAATATTTGGGGGACTGGCTATCTTATCTCTGACAACCGGAACACAACAATGCTATTAACATTGCTGCTTGGCGGCAGATTTAGACAAGATGGTTGTAGCTCGCCAGGCGGACATTTTAAAATGCCCTACCACCAACCAAACCGAGTACAAACATGTACCCCGCTGGGGATCGAACCCGCGACCTCCGAATCGTAAACCTAATGTTGTTTACATTGAGCCACGGTGGCGGTTTTTTTATGACTTGGGCCATAGTTGGTTGAGTTGGTTTTCCGAGTGCTTTTATAAAAACTCTTCAGCATCAGCTCCACGAGATTTTAACCCCGGCCGCAAATGAAATGGGTGTTATAATTTTAACCGCTATGTGTGTGTGTCTGTTGGTGACACCGTAACTCTTAAACGGGTGAACCTATTTGAATGCAGTTTTTTTGTACAGTCCACCACACCTTGACCAAACAACCATTGTACCTACATCGAAAGCTTAACATTTTATCCCCATTTGCCATCAGCGCCATCTAGGTCCACAGTAAGCACCTAGGCTTGTGTTATGGATACCAGATGGTTGATAACTACACAATAACATTTTTTTTGTAAATAAATACGTGTATAATTGAGAAACATCTATAACTCGGGAACACCTGTCTGTATTCATCATACAAACATATGCCCCTAGCGGGATTCGAACCCGCGACCTTTTGGTATAGTAGCAGAGTTTCTAACCACTACGCCAAACAAGTCGTCAGTCGTTATATACTAAGGGAATCAAGTGACACACACAATATAAACCATCCTATTATAATATGTTATATAATTTTATATCTAATCTTTTCCTAATAATTATTACAATATACACGCCCCATGTTATAGCTGTTACATAATTATAATCATGTCAAGTTGCTCCCTAAAATTCATTAGCGAAATGTAACGAGCCCTAAGGTGAGAGTCATATTTTCAGTAAATAGTTGCACCTACAATGTTAACAATGTCAGTTTATAATTAACAACATCACGTGTTATTGGATTGAATAATCGAACAAAGGATAAGGGTTAGTATACATTAAAATTATCGAGAGAACGATAACGTGATTGAATCGTCAAAGAAGAAATTCGTAGGCGAATAGCAAGATGAACTTTTTTTTTACACGACGGGTTTGTACTTGACCTCAATCACACCTGATGTAAAGTGAACATGAGGTCGAAGGTGGAAGCGTACTGACTCAGAAACCCCAACACATTTGGCAGACTGGCTATTTTATCTCTGACAAGCGGAACACAACAATGCTATTAACATTGCTGCTTGTCGGCAGATTTAATTAAGATGATGGTAGCTAGCCAGGCGGACATTTAAAATACCCTACCATGAACCAAACCGAGTACTTAAACATGTACCCCGCTGGGATCGAACCCGCGACCTCCGAATCGTAAACCCAATGTTGTTTACATTAAGCCACGGAGGCGGAAGTGGCAGTGGGCAGGGCACATAGCTTGGAAAACTCTGGCCGGTGGGGTATTAAAATTCTCGAGTGGAGACCACGCACTGGCAAGCATCGTAGAACCACATGGTGAGCAGACGATCTAATAAAGATAGCGGGATATCAAGCAATTTGAGAGAGCACTATATAAGTACATTTAAAAAAATCTAATATACATATATAAAAAAAATATAGCATCATTTAGGAAAAATGGTGATAAACATGATGTCAATACAAGAAATAAAGATAAACTTGCAAGTCACATAAATCGCCTCCGCAAAGTCAGTAATTCATTCAAAGGGCTATGTATACGCTTTTTCAATAAGGTTCCTGTTGATATACAAAATCTTCCTTTCAATAAATTTAAAGATACTATAAAACAGAAGCTTATTAAAAAAGCATATTGTAAAATATCAGATTATTTAGATGATAAACTTTCATGGACATACCAGCCCGCTCACATAACCAGGCTATTTCACAATTAATAATGAAATATTATAATATAAAATAAAGATTAATAATTTTATAATATAAAAACATTTCTTTTAAAAGAACAACCTCTAGAGTTTCTTGCTTGTTCTTCTCAGGGGAAAATTGCCTTTTGAACAAGCTTTAAAAGATTTAAAATATGTAAAATCTGACTATTTTAAGTGTACCCTGTGTACCTACAAAATAAAGCATTTTTGATTTGATTTGAGTACATGACAATCTTAAGCTTATTACGTGTTTACATTATGTTTTATTATAATTATTTAGATTTTACCTATTAATTGTTGCGGTATCTTTCTAAACAGGGCTGTAACAAGTTTGAAGCTGGTGGTGTCAAAATGGCCGATCCGAATCACAAACGGTTTTTTATTTTCGATAGCTTGTGTCTACGTCACGTTGGGGTCACTAATAAATGGAATCGATAACGTGGAGGAAATGGGAGGATCTTCATTCGAGCTATTGATTTACCCGGAGTGGTCCGACAGTTGTTAGGCGTCTTGCCTATATTTCATACCTCGATTTTTCGGCTTAGGTAATGCTTCCACTAAATATTTGGGTGCTGTTGTGAATTCATATTGAATAAAATTTTGGCCATTCATCCGCACGATTCTATAATGGCCAATACGACTGGCCAATACTTTGCACAAAGAATCAGTCTCGCAAGGCAGCAACACAATCGTATCCTCTGGGTATGATTCCCCCCCAACCAGGGAGTAGGAGCGAATTTATTATTTGTGTTTTTTTTTAAACAAATTGTCCTTGTTTTATATCCAGTATAGTAGGTATTTGGGTCGCATTACTTCCCCTTAGGTACAGTCTTCTCTCGCTGGGAGATGGTATGGACCATACTCTCACACGCATTACCAGATGCGTCAGTTAGTACTCCCACATGAATGTTACTATTGTACACTCCAAGAATGACCTGGAATAAAATCAAATAGCGAATGCGACTGCGCCACGACTGTTCATCAAATCTATCATTAAAATGTAACTCATGTACACTCGCCCTTAAAAAGGTATAGTTCTATTTACTAAGGAGTTAACAAGTAACGGTCACATCAAAGGGGGCCCTTGGATAATATTTAGTTACCTATTAGTTATTTTACATACATATCTATAACTAGGTAATTACACTTTGAAATTGTGACTGTGAAGAGACATGACCCTTCATGGGACCAGTTTTATTTAGCCAGCACAAACGGAGAACGCGGGTTCGATTCCTGGCGATACATATTTAGTACTCGATTTCGGCTCTACAATCTCCTGTGCAGCAGAAAACCCGCCGACTGTTGATTCTGAAAAGGCAAGATTTGCGAGTTCTGATAGAAACCCTAAGTGGTATCGACAGCCCAGTATGCAGAGGATGCTGATGTCACTGTCCTCCACGTAGTCCTAGAATGCGTAGAAGTGGCAAACCAAGCGACACAAATCCCTGGCATACGGATGTTCGCTCAATGAAACCTTTGAGTCCCAGGAGATTTTTACGCTTGTAGACAGAGCTGAGCTGGCTGCACCCCAGCAGGTTTCATACGCATGACCACTTATGAGGTTAAATGCGGACAAGGACTAGGACAAGAACCTTCAAACATGGGTGAATCATATCGTAAATGTCACCTTTTTTTTTTCTTTTTATATGCACAACGGATTGGTACTTGACCTCAAGGTTAAATGCGGAAGAACTAGGACAAGAACCATCAAACATGGGTGAAGCCAGTCTTCTCTATCTTCCAAGTAATCATGTATACTATAATAGGCCTTTCTAATAAGGGTACTTTTGATTTTATTTTTAAATTGTCGTTGCGTGAGCTCCAATATTATTTAATGGGATTTTGTTATAAAAACGGACACAGTTCCCTAAGTACGACTAATTTGTTTTTGAAGACTACCAAATTTAGGATCTTCATCTAACCTCAAAAAATGTTACGTCTAAGTCATGATTAGTGTCAATTCCATCACACCTTTTGGCCACACTAAGACCTATATATCACTAAGACACTGAAGGTGCCACCGGTGTCTTCCAAAATCGGCACCTAACGTCGTAGGATCTTCGCGGCTGAGGGACGAGCTGGAGTGAGAGTGGAGATAAGGGGCAGCACTGCCAAGATACTATAACCACAACGATCCATAAACTGTGGAACGGTGGCGTCAAAATCGAAGACCCGATCTTAAAACAAAATATCCGAAAGGTGTGACTCCTTGGCTCAATGTAAACAACATTGGGTTTACGATTCGGAGGTCGCGGGTTCGATCCCCAGCGGAGTACATGTTTAAGTACTCGGTTTGGTTCATGGTAGGACATTTTAAATGTCCGCCTGGCTAGCTACCACCATCTTATCTAAATCTGCCGCCAAGCAGCAATGTCAATAGCATTGTTGTGTTCCGGTTGTCAGAGAGAAGATAGCCAGTCCCCCAAATGTGTTAGGGTTTTTGGGTCGGTACGCTTCCACCTTCGACCTCATCTTCACTTAACATCAGGTGTGATTGAGGTAAAGTACGAACACATCGTGCTTAAAAAAAAACTATCAATTTAAATCATTCGCTTCTGCTCATAACATAAATTTGTGCCAGAGAATATACAAAGAAAGACCATTGTTTTCTCATATTTCTTACATATAAGTCTCGCCATATTTCCCCCAAATCCGGTTCCCAACGGATACTCAAGTCACCGATAGAGTGCATTTATACTTGAGAACGTATCAAGAATGATCTTGAAGTTTCGTTTATTAAAACTCAGCGCACCTCTCGAGTACCTAACTACTGCTTGAGTATGCACATGCTTTTCTGGTAACAAATTAGGTTTATTAATCAACACGTTTACTTGAGACCGATCATAAGACTATTCACAATTCTTTTTTTTTCAATCTTATTTAAAGAGCTTAGTCATTTTAATGACTATGACGCTCTGTAATGACTCAGTGAATATTTACACCCTATTATTTATACTGACTCTGACTAATTTATATTGCTTTGGCCATTTCGGACACAGGGAATGCCAATACAACATTACAGCCCCCAACAGTTTCAAGTGGATGGCCATATGTAATATTAATTTGTCTTCTACATGCTTCATTCCGGACACACTCCATCAAGATATGGAAAACATCTTCTATAACGTCACATTCCGTACAATTTGGCGAAGGTACTTTCCGCATCATGAATGCAAACTTGTTAAGTGGGATGTGTCCGGAGCGAAGTCGCCATGATAAGGTCTTGTCTGTTCAGTTGGCAGTTATCGATCCAGGGAGTATCCCACAGATGAGGTTGGATCGTTTTGTACCCGATACCCTTCTCCTTCACTCTTTCGTTCACAATTTTGAGAACGGTATATTAATACGGGCCGTAGTGAGGTGAGATATGGCCTATATCTCAGTCAGTGGCGGGAGTAAATGCCATTGTGAGTAAACAGTTAGGTCATCTATTTTAATATATACCTACCGGTATTTACATGATATACCTTCTAAGAATTTGTCAAGGTAATAAGTGAGTGTGCTGATAAGAAAAAGAATGTTTGATATATATTGGCGTAAGCACCAGTCATCTGGCTGATACATTAAATAAATTTACCTACTTTAGACCTTGGTGGAAATATACGACATATTTTGTGAATTAGATGTAGCTCTATGACATGGTAAAGTCTGATTTAAAGCAATGAGATTTCCATTTTTTACTAGTAGTAAATGGCGATGAGGATAGGAACTCATGGCGCAATGGTAATCGCTGTTCGTTTTCGATTAGCGAAATTAAGCAAAGTCTGTGTGGTGGCTTTTTAATAGGATGGTTTCCATGCTTCGGAGGGCACGTTAAATTGTCGGTCCCGGTTGTTTTCAATTGAAGGCAGTCGTTAAGCCAAGTCGGTGGCCTAGAACGGCGGCTTAAAATCTCTCACTGTCAGGTGGGCACGAGACTGACACTTATCCACCAAGCCGCAATGGGCTCGCGTGGTCGATGATGGCCCATACCCTGTCCCAGTGAGAGGAGGCTCTGAACCAATAATGGTGACGTCAACTTGTAAGGCTGTTGATGAATTGCTGTAGGAAACTAATCATCGATGATTTGCACCACGCACGCTATGGCTATTAATATCAGTGGCGAAGTTTTGGGGATGATGGATCTTCACTAACGTAGTCTACATTCTAATGTTTCCGAGGGCACGTTAAATAGTCCGTGCCGTTTGTTTTCAAATGATGGCAACTCTTTGGCGTACGGGCGCGGCTTAAAAACACTGCTGTCAGGCGAATAGTCTCACACAAACCCATCAATCCAAACCGGGCCAATCTGGTGAATTTTGACCTTTACTCTCTCTCAGTCAGAGATGCTGTGCCCCGACAGTTAGGTAAATCCAACTTCGACAACGAGGTCAATCCTCGAATCCAACTCGGCTGGGCACCGTTTGGGAAGCTAACGCGTTTGGAATCGAATCAGAAATGAGGAGATTCGGAGGAGAACCAAGGTGAACGATATAGCCCGAAGAATTGCCAAACTTAAGTGGCAGTGGGCGGGGCATATTGCTCGTGGGACCGAGACGGTCGTTGGGGCGGAAAGGTTCTCGAGTGGCGTCCACGCAGCGTGGACAAGCACCCCACGACGTGGACCGACGATTTGGTAAACATCGTGGACGCCTTTCTGCTGATATAAATAAATAAAATATCCTTAGACATAGATACAGCACCATCTAGTACCACACGAAGCAACTATAGGCTTGTGTTGTGGATACCAGATGGTTGATATACTACATAAATACATTTTTTCATAGATCGGGTACACATGTCTGAATTCATCACACAAACATATGCCCCCAGCGGGATTTGAACCCGCAACCTTTTGCTATAGTGGCCAAAGTTGCTAACCACTACACCAAACAGGTAATCAAAATGATGATGATGAAACATATTTTTCGTAAATGTTGACCATTTACATTAATTTCATTGGAATTTCTCGAAACAAATATGCGATCCTAAAAATCTCACAACAATCGCACCTCCTGTCGGAATTGACCCTGTTAATCGCATTACACGTGTCCCACGTCACCCTATTACACTGTAACAAGCTTTAACAAAAGACTTTGAACCAAGAGCAACGGTTAGATAAATTGATTCAATTTGCAACAAGTGACAAAGCGTTAGTGTAGTGTTTAATGGCTCATAAAACTTATAATATAATAAGTAAATAGGAGGTAGG
Organism: Oegoconia quadripuncta; assembly: GCA_949316235.1. Classification (NCBI taxonomy): domain Eukaryota; kingdom Metazoa; phylum Arthropoda; class Insecta; order Lepidoptera; family Autostichidae; genus Oegoconia; species Oegoconia quadripuncta. The sequence continues at coordinate 27,435,710 of OX438749.1, forward strand.
TAGGTATATAGTCTAGTACAAGACGGGTAACAAAAAGTCCATCAAGGAGTTTCATCTAGCTCCATCTACGTAACTCAAAGTACTCATGACAACAAAACAAACGAGCCCAAATTCGATTATGTTGCCATTTACTACGAGTATCAGGGAGTTCCAGTACCTATATCCCGATTCTATCATTAGATCAGCTTCTCTTCAATTTAAGAGCTATGCTCTTGTCGGTGGAGTAATGACCACGTCTCTCTACTTTCCGCCCTCGTTTTAACCTCTTGGTACGACACGATTCACCTTTTCTTTCACTTGGTCAAAGTAATTACGCCTAGGTCTTCCCCTTCCTCTCTTTCTTTCAATCTTTCCCTCAATTATGTTCTTCAAAAACATATCGTGCGTATCGAGTGACCTATCATCTTTCCTCTTCGGTTCTCAAGTGTGGCTAATAGGCAACACCTAAATACCTAATACAATAATAAGGTAAATACCTAAGCGGGAAAATATATTATGTAAATTGTAAGAAGTTCTTTGACAACAAAGCCATAGCATGGAATTCCATCTCAGCGTCAGTCTTTCAAAAATCCTATGATCTTTGGATCCTCCAGAGCAGAGTGAATAATCTACTGAAATCGCATGCTTTATCGTCGACCACATCGTCGTTTTGCAATAGATGAGATTATGGTCTAGGGTAATGGCCTAACCATTGGACCACCTTAGTTCAGACGGCTGTATAAAATGAATGAAATGCAATAAAACTAATGAAACATATGAAATGAGATCTTTATTTGATTATGTTTATCATTTACTAGGACACTAAACTCTACTCATAGTGAAATCATATAAAAAGAGAAATAAAGAAAATTCTGAGAGTCATCTTCATTGGACTGGTAGCACCTTCATTGGACCTCATAATATCTATCATTGGACCTGGGTATTTAGGTACTTTTTGAATGGTAATAAAATTGTGAGTCCAATGATGGTAGACGCAGTCTCAAATTAATAAATTGTTATCAATAGTAGTGGAAGTCTGTGGTCTCTTCCTATCCCTACGGGACTTTACGCATTTAAATAGTATTAAGATGGTTGCAGCGTTTAAGGCAACTTCTTTCTTTCGGAGGGCAGCCAATACCACCCTTATGCTGTCCTCAATCCAGCGGTAATGTGGACTCACATTTGGATATTGTGAAAAAAAAAACAATACGTAATTTAAAAAAATATGAGCTCCTTCATTAAACCGTATCTAAGTTCCTAACCTAGTTCATTGGCTAAGTAAATGGTACAATGATGGGCATTCCATGATTTTTAGTTCACAGGTAGTTTTGATAATATTAATAAATATTTGTCAAGAACACTAAACGATATAACGAAAGTCTGAATATTGGTATCTCTTTTATGATAAATTAATAATATGAGCGTAAGGAGAAGTAGTACTTACGTGAATATTTTCGACGTCAAAAAATTATATCACTATAATATGCGCCCGCGTTAGATGATTGCACAGGCGAGACTGCTCTTTGCGCGGGGGGTACAGCGTCGGTAGGGCTAGCGTTCGTACTTATTTCGAACTTTGTGGAATGTTTAGTTTTCGAAATACTCTGCTGGCCCAAAGAATGCACTGGTCCAACGACTGGGTCTTACGCGTATCATCATAAAAAATACGTTTTGTATTTATAATTCCAACAGCCAAGGCATGGAACTCCCTTCCTACGTCAGTCTTTCATGGATCCTTCAAACATAGGATCTTTAAAAGCAGAGGTCGGGGTTGGGATCGTGTGCTTCATGTTCGACCACATCGTCACTATCTATCAGGTGAGATTGTGATCAAATACGTGTCCAGTTAATCATAAAAAAGTAATTCATTTATTAGGAAAATATTATGAAAGATATAGTGATAGCTAGGCGTGTACTGCTTGCTTTTGCTGTCAGGTTCCCTTAGAATTCACTATAGCGTAGGTATAGGCAGACGCCGTCTCACATTAAAAACATTATTACAAGCATTGCTAATGCCTCAAACATCTTGGGCCCTCTTCTTTTGCGTTCAACTTGCCGCAGTGGTACGCAGTACTTTATGAAACGAAAGAACTTTCAGACTTTAGGTACGACTTCTTTCAATAATTCAGTGGATTTTACCATTATACGTCATTAAGTACCTACCGTAGGCTCAAAAATCAGTTTAAAAACTGCTAATGTACTCGTACCTTATGTGATCCGCGACTTGATCCGCGTGGAACTCAAAATAGTATATGTACTATCACTTGTTTATACCTATCTACATATACGTATAAAACTTCGGAAGAAATTCTCTAAATGATAGTAAAAACCGTACCAAGATCCGTTTCATAGTTTCAAACTATTAAACGAACAACTTTGTTTCTTTCTATTTACAGATTATGTGGTGAATGAGTACCTACCTTTATTTCTAGAATAAATTCGTTTCAAAATATCACCCTCACTATTTAAATTAAAATAATCATATATTGACTATATATATATTACGCTTCGGTGTAATAGTCGGCCTTGATTACAACGGCCAAGAGATTTCACTAAATCTATTCAATAATTCAGAACGCTCTCGTCTCCTTGGGCCCGCATCGGTCTGTTACTGAATACCATGGCTAACTATTAGCTAGTTATTTTGATTCTCCTGTCCCCGTACCATGATATCGTATGTCGCGACCGACGTGAATGAGAGTGGGATAGTTGTATAGTTCTTCCAACCGAATGAGCAGGATAAATTTAATCTCGCGCGATATACACGTTTATCGCGCCTGTCTTGCTGCGAGTGCTGGTTGGTTTCATACATACATAATGTCACGCCTGTTTCCCGTAGGGGTAGACAGAGACCACAGAAAAAAAGAAAGAAAGAAAGAAAAAGTATTTATTCGGTGTCACATATCACAGACTTCCACTTGCTACGATCCTGACACACCTCTTCTGCTTCCTTCACTCTCATAAGGGTGTTCATACATGCTCGTCGGTTTAGGGTACTCTTGACTTGGCCTTTCTTTATGACGTCCCCGATTTGATCATGGTACGTTCGTCGTGGTCTTCCCCTACCAACACTACCATCCACATTCGCTTCGTATATCTCCTTCGTAAGTCTTCTTTCATTCGCAAGTGGAGAGGCCACATGCCCAAACCATCTCAGCATACCTTTTTCAATCTTTCTCACTACGTCTTCATTCACACTGCTTAACTCCCTAATTACACTATTCCTGATTCTATCTTTCAAAGTCAAACTGTAATATACGCAAAGAGCAGATTACTGCAAAATATTGCACGGAAAGAATGAATCATCATGATTGACCTTTTTTTTTATGTGCAATGGGTTAGCACTTGACCTCAATCACACCTGTAGCCAGGCGGACATATAAAATGCCCTACAACCAATTTTGTTGGGAGCGGCATTGAAATTCTCGAGTGGAGACCACGCACCGGCAAGCGCAGCGTTGGACGTCCACTCACGAGGGGAACGACCTGATGAAGGTCGAGGGAAGAATAGCCAATATAGTCAGATTGACGACCATTGGTATAGTGGATAGTGACCCTGTCTAAAACTAAAACTATACCAATAACTACAATACAATAAATAAAAAAAAAACTATTTCACTTGGCTGATATGCCCTATATTTTTCCTTACGATAAAAAACTCATCCGGTATAAATATTTATGTATGTTTACCCGTTATCCAGTATCCATAACACAAGCTTCGCTTAGTTTGGGACTAGATGATTGGTGTAAGTGTCCGAAATATAATTCATAATTCATATATTTATTGCATTACACATGTCATAGTTACAATACATAGGTAAGTACTAACATACACATGTACCTTGTCAGGCATGGCAATATGGAGTAAAGGGATATCTATGTTATTAATGTCGTTTCAAATACCAATAGTTATGATTTTTATGAAACTACATATGTATGTTACAAGTTCAAACAAAGGACTCCAATTCCACAGTCAATCAACAATAAACAATTAATAGCAAATTGAAAGTACACTTTATCCTATTTCAACGATATATCCATGCCTCTAAACCTAAACCGCGGACAGACAGATGAACAAGGTGAAACTATTAGGGTTCCTTGTTGATTAAGAAACCCTGTAAACGTATGCACAGCCTTCTGAATGAATTAGTGATTTTGGAAATACTGAACTGGGAATCCAGCGAGGCGTTTTGATGTCCACAAATTCTGTAGAAAGGGCAAATTCTAACCTCATACTTTCTTGTTTCAGGTAAGTCATCCAGACGCAGAACGAATGCAAATCACATCAACAGAGAGATCACTCGGCGAGATCCACAGCGGGGTACATGTTTAGTACTCTTTTTTGGTTGGTAGTAGGGACGTTTGAAATGTCCGCCTGGCTAGCTACCACCATCTCACCTAAAGTTTGCCGGCAAAACGCAATGTTAATAGCATTTGTGTGTTTCGGTTGTCATAGATAAGATAGCCAATCCTCCAAATAAGCCTCATCTTTACTTAACATCAGGTGTGATTGAGGTCAATACCTAATCCGTGGGAGCATTGGGTAAGTCAGCGGTTAAGATGCAGGCTCCCAATTTGGGTGGTCCTAGTTCGATTCCCAGGCAGGCCATGTACCAATGAGTTTATAAGTTTCATTACTTATGTGCATTTATCCGACTGCACTCTTAAAAAGTGAAGGAAAACATCGTGAGGAAACCTGCATGCCTGAGAAATAAAAATTCAAAGGCATGTGAAACCCCCAACCCGCATTGGGCCAGCGTGACCCATACTCCCTATATCTCTACAGTGGGATGTTTACGAGATGATGATGCTAATCCTTTATGCATAAAAAAATACTTCTGGTCCTTAGGAAACACCTCATTTGCGATGGGAAGAGCTCAGAATGCACAAGCGCAACTTCCCCGATCCAAAGAGATTAATACGTGAATTTTCGAAAGTTGCTAACCAATTTCGTTCTAGTTTCTGAATTGTGCTGGAAAAATTACCTTATTCGTGCTGCATGCAAGTTTAAAATCAATTATCCAGCCCCGGTTGAACTCTACTCCAATATGCATAGAGAGTTAAGCATCATGCTTTAATAATCTGTGGGGTGGGGGAATTAAATTCAGTTTAGATTACGCCGATATAACTATACCTAAGATGATGAGATAACGAACCCAATGATTAAAGTAGCGCTTGTTTACCGATTTATTTTCAAAATTATATATCTAATCTAACCGCCTTCGTGGCTCAATGTAAACAACGTTGGGTTTACGATTCGGAGGTCGCGGGTTCGATCCCCAGCGGGGTACATGTTTAAGTACTCGGTTTGGTTGGTGGTAGGGCATTTTAAATGTCCGCCTGGCTAGCTACAATCATCTTATCTAAATCTGCCGCCAAGCAACAATGTTAATAGCATTGTTGTGTTCCGGTTGTCAGAGATAAGATAGCAAGAACCCCAAATGTGTTGGGGTTTCCGGGTCAGTACGCTTCCACCTTCGGCCTTATCTTCACTTAACATCAGGTGTGATTGAGATGAAGTACCAACCCATTGTGCATAAAAAAACTAATATTATGAATGCGAAAGTTTGTTGCTCAATCACGGCGAAACAGATGAACGGATTTGGATGAAATTTGGTATATAGGTAGAACATACCGTTGTTTAAGACATAGGATAAATTTTATCCCGATAAAGTGAGTAGGTCCCGCGGGATAAACAAATTTCAGCAATAAAGTTATTCCATGCAGGCGAAGCCGCTGGCGGAAAGCTAGGTATATGGAATGTAATATGCTTTCTTAATTCTCGGCCTCATCTTCACTTAACATCAGGTGTGATTGAGGTCAAGTACCAACATGAACCTAAACCTGTTCATAAAAAAAAAAAAAACCTATCATCGCGGAATTCAATACGAGTAATTAAATGGGTTAGCACATATAATTTCCTAATTATTAAGTACATCTGAAAGTTCTAAATATTGAATTCAAAAGGGTTTAATAGGTATGCGAAACATGAATAAGTATTATATGTGATAAGAAACAATATTTTTCTTGTTTTTAATTTCGGACACTTACACCAATCATCTAGTCCCAAACTAAGCAAAGCTTGTACTATAGATACTAGATAACGGATAAACATACATAAATAATTATATAAACATCCATGACTCAGGAATAAATGTTCATATTCATCACACAAACACTTAACCGTCGCGGGATTCGAACCCGCAACCGTTGGTTTCGCTGACAGGGTCACTATCCACTACACCAATCAAACTACACCAATCAATATTAACTAAATATTATTCTTCAATGATGCAATTTTTTTTGATATAGTACATTTTCATAAAGTATTATTCTGCAATGATGCAATATTTTTTTTTTCATATACCTAGTACATTTTCAAGAATGTACTGTTAAGGGAAGATTAGAATGTTATACTCCTTAAACTTATCTCTAAGTGACACTGCAGGTCATGTATTATTACGTGTTTGCTATGTAGCAGTTAGTGGTGTGCAAAGTAACCATGTAAGATCGTTGAACGACTTTGTAATGTACTGATGAAAGCTGCTTAAATTTTTATTTATTTAATTTTTATTATATTACGATCGTATTACGTTATAGATAAACCTACTGAATCAAAGAAGTTGTATGAATAATACAAATTCACAAAGAATGACCTTATTCGTTTAAATTAGTGAAAACAGAACGTGGGTATGGAAGTACGATTAATTTATCAAGTGAAAATACTTCACAAGTCAAGGATGAAAAAAGATGGTTGGTCGGCGTGTGGTATGAGCGATGAGCGATTTTGCCGGATTGTTGTCGTTGATTAAGCGGGATGGCTAATTGAAAGTTCACGCTTGTGAGAGCGGGATACGTTACTATGGGGAAAGCTAATCCAGGGGTATAATAAATAAATAAATAATAAATGTCTTTGCACAAACACACAGCGCCATCTAGGTCCATAGTAAGCATCTAGGCTTGTGTTATGTATGGATACCAGATGGTTGATAAACTACACAAATACATTTTTTTTGTAAATAAATACATGTATAAATCAAAAACATCCATAACTCGGGAACACATGTCTGTATTTATCATACAAACATATGCCCCTAGCGGGATACGAACCCGCCACCATTTGGTATTGTAGCAGAGTTTCTAACCACTACACCAAACAGATCGTCAAGCTGTCACATTTTATCCACCTTTTTACCCGACAGACCCAAAATGGAGGTTAATGTTTTTCGAGTGTATACACCGTGTAACGGTTAAGTGTAGTCATATTTTAAGGGCTTGTTCTACCCATCAATACGAACAACTTTTACTATGGGGGCAACTTCGAAATCGCGAAAAAAAAATGAGCTGTTCCATAGAAAATTTCAATAACCTCCCGATGCAATGTATGAAACAGCTGATTTTTTTTTCGCGATTTCGAAGTTGCCCCCATAGTAAAAGTTGTTCGTATTGATGGGTAGAACAAGCCCTTAAAATATGACTACACTTAACCGTTACACCCTGTATATATGTATATAAGTATAATATGAAGATTTCTATGTAGCCTAAACTGCTTGACCGATTTTGAAGTGGAAGGTGTCGTTAGATTCGTCTTGGTCCCTATAATGTCATAGGATACACATGACGACTTGTTTGGTGTAGTGGTTAGAAAGTCTGACCGCTATACCAAAATGTCGCGTGTTCGGATCCCGCTAGTATGATGAATACGGACATGTGTAAACGAATGATGGATGTTTCATTTATAATAAGTATGTATTTACAAAAAAATATGTACTTTATGTAGCATATCAACCATCTGGTATCCACAACACAGGCCTATAGTGGCTCAATGTGGAACTAGATGACATTGTGTGTATGTCCAAAGATATTTCTTTAAACATTTTATGCTAAAAAATCCAACATGGCGCCTGGAAAATTGTAAATAATAATATGCTATCGGGTTGTTTTAAATATTTAAATAGTAATTTGTAAAGTCTACCCATGGCAAATTAAAATTAAAAGGACTACAAAAGCACGGAAATAGATTAACACGGTCTCTATGACTGTGATAGATAATAAACGTGTTCGAGGGTATCTAAAAGACTGACAGCGTTACCTAGTTGTATAGCAATGCTTTGCTACTAGGTTTCTCGAGGTTTTCGAAGGGCCACGATTGTCGCGCACTCAATATGTCATTATCGATGTCGCTGGAGAGTCGTAGGATAAATTTTATGGTACAAATTCCATCATGGCGTCCACAAAATACGAAGTATGCTGTCGTGTTTTTTGGTTTCTAAACTTATATTGTTATTTACTACAAAAGTGTAATAAACAGTTTAAGTGATACTTTGTAAAATGGCTGTTGGTTTTCCAAATAAAATAAATGAAATAAACAGCCCGCTTCACCTTTTAACTTGGACCGTCTGCCAACAGGGGCCTGTCCAAATACTTACTTAGAGCGAATTGTATTTTTTCATTAAATTTGCGCTTAGAATATGAAATGAAGACGCCTGGATAGACTGCCCCGGGGCTTGCTCGTCCAACGTTGTCTGCGAACGTTCTTTGTGGCTTTTTTGGGTGTTCGTTGAACCCCAGCTTGTGATATCAAGTACTCACTACAAAGGAGTCACTTGGTTATTCCAGCATGTTTAGTGAGTATGTGGGTGATTGCAAACATCAAGATATTACGCATACAGATATAATAATCTATAACCAAATAAAACTGGAAAACACGAGAATAGGTACAAACTAACTACCTTATTAAATAATATAAATTGATCTAATCGGGGACGTCTTAAAGAAAGGCCAAGTCAAGAGTACCCTAAACCGACGAGCATGTATGAACAACCTTATGAGAGTGAAGGAAGCAGAAGAGGTGTGTCAGGATCGTAGCAAGTAGAAGTCTGTGGTCTCTGCCTACCCCTACGGGAAACAGGCGTTCATTATGTATGTATGTATAAATTGAAAATTTTGAAATGTAACAAAATATTAGGTCCTTACCTATGAAATTGGCGTTTCGTATGAACAATTTCATTAAGACTGTCTTCTCCATACAAACATTTTTGATTTTTTTTTGGGAACGGCAAATCCAAATTTAGCTAAACTTTGTGTGTATTATCGGATAACATTAAGTTAAGTATATGCAGCGTTAATTATTAAAAGTAACCTCTTTATAAAAGTTTCAGCGAATCGTAAGAAATGATTATGGGAAGCACATGAAAAGAGCTCTGTTAATTATTTTTTTTATTATGTGATTTAGCCCGGAAATTAAAAAATATTTCATGTGAAACCTTGAAATAATATTCTATTTTCCAAATAAAAAACAAATTTGGATATAGCTTTGAAAATCGCAGGAATTGGCACATATATGATTAACGAAGAAAAAAACTCCAATTTCATAGGTAAAGACCCAATATATTTGTACCTCAAATTGTACGTTCTACTCTTACTTAAACGTATTTTCTTATCTGTTGTGCAATAAAGTGTATTTGTATTGTATCGTATAAAGTTTCATTAGAATCGGTTTAATTATTTTGAAAAATTTGGTATCTTTCTCATCCATAAATAGTTCACGCTAGCCCTTTCGCAATATCCATAAAAATTTTCAACAAAATCCCTACACACGTTAAAAACGAATAAAACCCCTACAAATTTAAATCGTTGCTAAAGAAATACCTAATGAATAAATGTTACTAACCCACTTAATTACTCGTATTGAATTCAGTGATGATAGGTTTGCATGGAAGAGATAGCTGTAAGCGATAAAGCCGCCTAATTTGTAGTTTCTATAAGATATTTAAATGTACCTTCCTTATTTAAACAATAAAGCGTAATATTTGATTGATTGATTGTTACTACTCGCTGCAGGAGCAGGAGTGACAGCAGTATTCCATACACGAGCGATCCTGTGCCTGGTAAAGTACCAAAAGCTGATTCGGCGTAAAATATCGCCTGACCTTGAATAAACAAAAATAAAATAAAATGTTACTGTATCACTAAACTGTCAACAAATACAATATTTTCTACCCGACATTCCCAAGCACAAGAAAACCTTTTACAATTAACATTTCTTAATGCGAGCTTAGAAATAGTTGCAGTTTTTAAATAGATCCAAACGAGTCTATAAAATCGTTTTATTGTAAACAGAATGTAAACCAGTTTCCTTGTGGAGTGTAAACATACCGCCTTGGTAGCACACCGGTCTCCCTTGGTGTGCACTCTACTGCGGGGATAATAAAAACTAATAAGTAGGTACCTGGCTTTTTGGCGGGATCTCGGCGAGTGAAGTTGCATTTTTCTTTATAATTCTTATAATTTGTGCATTCTAACTTTTGAAGCTTAATAATGGCAGAATATTGTGCAGCAAACGTTAGTGTTGGTGTACAGGTGAAAGGAAGTGTAGATAAATTAAAGTGCGTAACGGAGCTTTCGGGTTCCCACAAGAAGCCGCCAAAATCTTTTGTAAAGCATTCTGCCACTTTAATGAAGAATGACTTGACCGTGACTAGACTCTGTATACGCCAAGTATACGACGAATTACTTGTTTTGACTGAGACTGACTTATAAACTGAAGAAATATGAGAAATAAAATTTTTCACTCGAAACTGGCAGTAATGTCCCTCGACAGTGAGGTTGACTGGTTGCCATCCTCAAAAATAAGAAGAAGAAGTAGGTACCTATATGTTAGATAGATAAGTGTAGCGACACACCTGCGGATGTTACCGCGCCGATAGTTCGGCTGAATACGAATAGGTGTTTCTCAAGTAACCTATGACACATCAGCCGAAACTAGGCGGCGTTATGGGTCACGTCTTGTTATTACTATTTTTTTTATGCTAAACGGGTTGGTACTTGACCTCAATCACACCTGATGTTAAGTGAAGATGAGGTCGAAGGTGGAAGCGTACTGACCCGGAAACCCCAACACTTTTGGGGGACTGGCTATCTTATCTCTGATAACCGGAACACAACAATGCTATTAACATTGCTGCTTGGCGGCAGATTTAGATAAGATGGTGGTAGCTAGCCAGGCGGACATTTAAAACGCCCTACCACCAACCAAACCGAGTACTTAAATATGTACCCCGCTGGGAATCGAACCCGCGACCTCCGAATCGTAAACTCAATGTTGTTTACATTGAGCCACGGAGTTAAAAATATAAAAATATTATTTTTAACAAATTTTGGGTACCTACGTACTGCTTTATATTGTACTAGCTTTCCTCCCGCGACTTCGTCCGCGTGGAAGATTTTATCAAAATACAAACAACAAACATCCCCTATTTTATCCCCTTGGGGGTAGAATTTATCAAAATCCTTTCTTAGCGGATGCCTACGTCATAACATCTACCTGCATGCCAAATTTCAGCCCGATCCGTCCAGTGGTTTGGGCTGGGCGTTGATAGATCACTATGTCAGTCACCTTTGAGTTATATATATTACTAGCTTTCCTCCTGCGACTTCGTCCGCGTGGAAGATTTTATCAAAATACAAACAACAAACTTTCATCCCCTAATTTATCCCCTTGGGGGTAGAATTTATCAAAATCCTTTCTTAGCGGATGCCTACGTCATAACATCTACCTGCATGCCAAATTTCAGCCCGATCCGTCCAGTGGTTTGGGCTGGGCATTGATAGATCACTATGTCAGTCACCTTTGAGTTATATATATTTAGATAATGCAGGTGAATTGTAGCGATACACGTGCGGAAGGTACGGCACGAGAATTCGGCTGAATACGTTCGCAGTGTTTTTAAGTTACCTATGACACATCAGCCTAAATTACGCGGCGTTCACGTAGCGCGGAACCTTTCCTCTAGCGACTGTTTCCGTGAATAGGTCTTCAATGTATTTTGCATAGCAAGCGACACATCACGCGACGCGTTACGCGACCGCATGTTGGGCCAGCGTAGTTGAATGTTCAGCGCGCGCTTTCAAAGCGAAGAACGCCAACGTCGCGTTCCTGTTCAGCAATCTAACCTCAAAATCAATTTCAGTACAAGTGTCTTTCGTATCCCTTAGTGACCACCAAGTAGACGACGACACCACGTATTTTCCGTCGCGTAACGCGCTAAACTAGACGCCGCGCGCCGCGTAATTGCGCGTTCGGTGAGTTTGGTGTGTCATGCCAATCGAATACTACGACCGATAATTCAGTCGCCGAAGTATCGGCGCAGTAACTTAAGTAGGTGTGTCCCTACACTTAAGCCTTTGTTTCCACAGTCACACACATTAGCTTATACATATTGATACACAGATAAGGATACAAATAAACAACAATAACATAATATATGTAACACTAACACATGTGCTGTAGCAGTACAAATGGGTCTTAGCTCAGTGTATTAGATTGCTCATTTTGCGAAACAGTGATTTTCCCCTAAGGAGCAATAACCCACCACTGTCCCATCTCGGTATACGGGCCGAAGCTGCTGGTGTACGTGGTCCTCAGATGTTCCCCCCTAAACACACTTTCTTGACACTCTACAAATTATTTATCTATATCCTGTCCCTTTGTCGCCATTCTCCCCTTTCTGGAGCCGACGTCACACCATAGCCCTCGTCGCCGGACTGCTCTTTTTGTATGTGCAGTGCTATTTCTGTCCGAGTTAGGTTGAGCTCAGTGTTGTCGTGCGACCGCTTCCTCTCGTCAATCTCCAGCTTTCTGCGCTTGCCATACCAAGCTTTGGCAAAATCAATGGGTTCGATTCCTGGCTAGGAATATTAATTTTTCAAAAATTCAATGAACCAGTTTTCATCGAAATCGGGCCCGAGGTTCCTTTGAGTACTTTATGCTATTCCTCATAGTTTAGGATTTGGCCATCCAGGCCCACTTAAAAAATTCACTCTGTATATAATAATTTCTTGAATAGTGTCTTTTATTGGCTGCCTTAACCTCAATGGAATGGAAAATTCAAAATTACCTTTCCGCTGTCTTTGCATATTAATGAAACTCTGCCGTGTCTCCGACTATATTATCCAGAAATTTTATCACATAGTGGCCTGGCCCAACGTCAGCGTTTCGGGGTCCTTATGAAACCGTAAAATTCGGGTCGAACCGTGTACTGACACGCCGCCGATACTGGCCAGACACAGTGCAAAAAACGCGAGCAGTACCTCAACTCAACCTGAAATGAGAAGTTTTAGGACAGTTTAAGAAAAGAAACGAAATTTCCATTAGATGGTTTTATACTAAAGTCAATTGTCAGTCGTAAGAAACAGTACTCATTATGTCTTCAGTCATGAAAATGAAAAGTTCAAATTCTTAGATTTATTCAGAAAATAGTATAATCTTTGATTTTGACACATGACTACTGAATGACACTTGAATAAGCGTCACTTGTCGATTTTTTTTTGGAAATACCACCATTATATACAATAAAACATATTTTTATTGTCATATTTACACAATGTAGATACCTATTATATAAAAAAATAAGAACTAAACGAAGTGTTTGGATTTATCATTTTGTTGATACTCCTCAAAACCCACTGCATAGAGTGTGATTTTGGCCATTGCAACCTCATTTTGAAGGATTAAAAAGCAAACACTCATGCCATCATGTTTACTGTGGCAAAAGATACATTAAAAGTATATTTTGCCACAGTATACATGATGGCATGAGTGCACAATGTATACAAGGAATAGCCCACAAAAACATTAATGCTTTTTTTTTTGTTTTATTGTTTGGTAAACTTACAGGATGAATATAAATAGTATTATAATAGCGGTAGCTTATTGTATTTAAAAGAAGAATATAAGAGAGTAATGTTAATGATGAAACTTCCTATATAATAATTGTATTGGTTTCGCTACAGAAATGTTGCGTGAATTTTTCAGTAGGTACTGGCAGAATAACCAGCGCTCTGGTATGGACCACCATCTGTACTGCAGCATATGCTGAATCAGAGCTCTTTCAGTGCACAGTAGGTACAGCCCATCGCTGGGCAAGTCTTGTATGGTGTGCATCAGTATATTAAGCTTTCATTTATTTATTTATTCTATTTGTTGATTACATAGGGTTTATTGTTGTTGTTCTTCTATTTTGGTTCTGTGTACTGTGCAGTGAATAAATGTATTTATCCATCTATCTAACTACCATATTGTAGATATAAGTTTATGAGACAACAATTTAGTAGTCTACTTTTTGAGGAATTACATACACTGAGCTATGACCCTTTTGTTTGAGGCTGCTGCAGCACATACATACTTTAACAATAACCCTGTAATACGTTGTCATAATATCTACAAATTATTATTTTGCCTAAAACTTACTGCTTGAGAAACAAATAAATGCTTTATCTTTCTGATATTTCTTATAATTATGCCTTCTATCACCGTTGGTACTGATGTATAGTAGTCGCAGGGTAGAGTATGGAGGTAGGCACAGTCTGTACCCATCGTTCATGATCCACATACGGGATATAAGCTGGCACCTTCACACCCGTCCGTGACTTTTATATGGATCATTTGCATTTATAAAAAGTGTGCTTTCGAATAGATTCCAGATGCATAAATTATGGTGTAGATACACATTGGACGTTTAGCTCGGTAATTTGACACATGAAACTGTAGAAATCAATGGATTTGTTCGCTGTGGTATTACTGCCTTCTGCATTAGCACGGACAAGGGTTCAACAAGGGACGAAGGGACGGGATTAGCGCGTAAATAATTCCCATAATGAGTGGGAATTCGCTATAAATTAGCGAATTAATATTCTAGCAAGAGGTCGGCCATTTTCACGAACATATCGCTGTGATTACAGGAACTTACAGTCTTGTCGTAAGTGCGACTTTGTTGACTCCTTGATGAAGGACGCTTAGGTTCTATTTTTAAATTGAACTGAATATCACTATTTCCTAAGGGTCAGGTTCTAGATACATTCAATATTTATGTAAATTCTAATATCATAACAACGTGTAAAAAACCAAACTATAACCATTAAGTAAATTGACGGGCGGATAGGCAACCGTCGTGTCAGGGAGTCACATATATGCCGAGGCTCCAAACTAACAATAAGTAATCTAATTGAAACAGTCTAATTTATTAGCCTCAATCCATTGAGCGTATGATTGTGTAGGGCAAAGTATTTTATTTTATTAGACACACCAACAGCATTGTTTCGAAGTATACCAATTAGCAAGTTTCTTCATAAAAATAATAACAAAAATAAACATGAAACGTTAAGGCAAAAGTACTGCACGATTTCAAAGAGGAGGAGGTTCTCAATTCGGACGTTTGTATGGTTTGTTTTAAATGTATATATACCGATATCTCCGAGATTTGGCGGTTAACTCGCGTAATTCTTTTTGTAAATGAAAGGCGATACCGTCAAATTGGTCCCATTGTAATTTCAGCGCGATCGGTTCAGTAGTTTTGTTATAATCATGGCAAACAGCAGAATAGCATTACTTATTTAGACGATTGTGTAGTTTTTGCACAAGGAAACTACGAGTAGATACAGTTTGTATAAAGTGTAGAGAAAGTCGAGGTGTGTTTACCAATAAATATGACAAATCGAAACTCATCAGGCCAACCTGGTATACCCCAACTGTTTACCTAACCAGTAGGAAGGGGAAGGGTAGCCATCGCACAAAAATGACCAGAGGATTGACAAGCACGCTAAATACTATAATTTTTTAATGCTTAAAACTGATGGTTGAAACCATAGCTTGTATTATTTTTTATAAACAAAACTATTATTTTGGACTTAAATAATGACGCTTCCAATGAATGAGGACTAATCAGGACCTTGTATAAGGCTGTTTATTACAAGCGTTTAATACGTACCAAGAGTGTTATTTAATGAGAGTACTATCAGAAAACCTGGGCCCAGGAGACTCATGATCATTGGAGTGATCATATTTTAAGAGGACTTTTTACTGAGGTACGAAATTAATTCTGAAATTTTATAACTACGAGTATTTTAACTAAACTTTTGTCAATACACCAGTTTCAGGTAGATTAGTATCTGCTGCCTATTAATCCATAGTAATAATAATAACTAAAGTTTTTAAGTAAATTTTTAAGGTAAAGCCATGTCTCTTAACGTTACTACAAGGGTTTGTCTTACAACTTATTGTGAATTTGCAAACACAGGCTGTAATAGGTACGTCACAAAAATACGTTTTGTGAATTTCTGTTTTATAAATCGCAGTAAGTATAAACCTCGGCCTTATTATACCGGGGACAGAATCACTAACCACCAAGCTATTTTGGCTATAAATTATTATTTTCATAGTTACAAATGCAATAACTATCGGAGTAGTACAAAAATGGGGAAAAATTCATATCTCCTGAATATTTATCGGCAATGAGGACAATATTCCCACTTTATCGATATTCATATGTCGATAACCGCCCATCACTATTGCAGTCACGTTCGCATCGACGTATTCCGAAATGTATAGAATTTATCGTTTTTCCTCGTGTATGTTCGCTGTCGATCCTATCGGGTTATTCCCATTTATGCCGTCGGTACCCCACCAGTGGGGTAAATAGGTGGACCATTTGAAAATCTAAGCAGTAACTAAAGAAACAATAACATTCTGAAAACGTAAAAAAAATTGAGGAACAGCTGATTTTGTTTTAGGATTTCAGAGCTAGTCCAATAATAAAAGTTGATCAGTTGTGTGTTCTGAGGGAATGATTAGACTTTACAACTGCTGCAGTATACACAGTGTATTTTACCCACGACCGTGTCAACAAAAAGAAGAATTATAATAATAAATAATTAATATCTTTGCACATACACACAGCGCCATCTAGTTCCACACTAACAACTAGGCTTGTATTATAGATACCAGATGGTTGATAAACTACACAAATACATTTTTATTTGTAAATAAATACATATATAAATGAAAGATGTCTGTCGGGAATACATGTCTGTATTCATTATACAAACATATGCCCCCAGCGGGATGCGAACCCGCGACCTTTTGGTATAGCAGCAGAGTTTCTAACCACTACACCAAACAGGTCGTCATCACATTATAAAGTGTCACTATGACTATATGTGTATCAGTTGTGTCTAAGATTGCGTGGAATCTAATACATTTTGTATTGTATTAAACAGCCGTGTACCCGAGTTACGAGTGTTTTTCATTTATAATATTTACAAAAAAATGTATTTGTGTAGTACATCTATACAATACAATGTGTATATATACAATAAAGATTATTAAGATATCAACCATCTCGTATCCATAATACAAACCTAGTTGCTTAGTGTGGAACTAGATGGCGCTGTGTATACAAGGATATTATTTATTATTTATTGAAAACCGAATCTCAATCTGGTATTGTCAGCCTAATGTGGGAGACTATCATCTCATTTCTCGTCGTAAAGGTAGATGATGTCTGTGGTAGCGTCTTACAGTCTCCTATCCATACGATTGTTGATAGTCTAAACGGGAGTGCACCACCTTATTTCCCCTATTATCTACGTACTACCTATATTCGAGACGCCATTTCTAAATGGGAAAATTTTGCAAGTTTATAATACAAACTTCCTCTTCCTCTATTTGGTTGAGTTTCCCTATCAACAATGTTACTCAGATACTATTATGTACAACAAAGTTCATTCCCAGGTGAAATAATGGTACTGTTACTGAATACTCCATGACTCTCCTGGTGCCATGAACCCCTGACAAGTTACCGCCGGTACCAGGCTAACATAGCCGTGCAAGAGTTTCCTCTCGTGCATCAACAGTGACACGTGTGCCTATGCTAAAGGTGTCCTACGTGATGCTTTGCTCCTTCTTCTTAGCGAGTAGATGACAAACACATCAAATTCTTGAGAACTAGAACGCAGCCACGTTCCCAGCATCATCCGTGGCATCGTAAAGGTCTTGTAGCGTACGAGTATCGGGACACGGAGGGCAGCATGTAAGATGCCCCATAAAGTTTGTTTCATGCTCCCTTGAACCGCAGACTATCATCTTCTTCTCGTGTCGAGGCAATTTCAAATTTTATTGGACCAAAACTTAGCCACTCTAACAGCACTCTCTGTGGCGTTAAGGAGGTCGTCAAAGGTGCAGCTGTCAGGACACGCGGGGCAAGACAATACGGATGGAAAACCGTCGATACCAGGTTATTATAACCAAGCAAAAGTCACCTTTTGCGTTTTGACAAGCTTTTATTTAACTTGCAATGTTCGTCTTTCTCTTCAATTTAAGTTATTCTCTTGTCGGTGAGTTCTTTCCACACTTCCCTACATTCCGCCTTTTCTTTGACTTCCTGATATGACACGGCATGTATTTATGTTATCCGTTTCAAAATTTGCAAGCCATGTTTTAACCACTTACTTGTATCTGGTTGAGCTGACAATGCAATATTATGGTACCATCAAGCTGATCTTAAATACTGATGCATAATGGTAAGATGATAATAATAATTCATACATCTAAGCTTCGAGATGTGGTGCTGGAGACGAATGGAGGGAATAAGCTTGACCGAGAAGAGAACAAATGTAGAGGTGTTAGTGATGGTAAAGGAGAAGAGATGCCTGTTAGCCACAGTTGAGAACCGAAGAGGAAAGATACGACACGATATTTTTTTGAAGAACATAATTGAGGGAAAGATTGAAGTAAAGAGAGGAAGGGAAAGACCTAGGCGTAATTACTTTGAGCAAGTGAAAGAAAAAGGTTAAAACGATGGCGGAAAGAAAGAAGAAAAAATTGAAGAGAAGCTGATCTAATGATAGGCTCGAGATGTATGTACTGGAACTCCCTGATACTCGTAGTAAATGGCAAGATAATCGAATTTGGGCTCGTTTGTTTTGTTGTCATGAATACTTTGATTCACGCACGTACGTTACGTAGATGGAGCTAGATGGAACTCCTTGATGGAGTTTTTGTTATCCGTCTTTACTAGAATAATATGTGATAATCATGATGATGTATTATAAACTTGTTTTTAAAAGTATTCTAATGTAGAACTTATGTAGTCAGGTAGGATCGACAGCGGTCTAGTTACAACGGGTACCAGGCTAGCATAACCGTCAGTGTGCGTTGGAATTGCACAATCTAATTCCACCATCGCCATTTCATCTTCGGACTACTAGGCGTGGGGAGGGATTCCACCCGTATGTAGTTAACATATCGAACATTCGCACTAAGCGGTTCGAGTCTTCATCATAATCCGAACAGCCAAGGCACGGAACTCCCTTCCGGCGTCAGTCTTTCCTGAATCCTACAACCTTGGGATCTTCAAGAGCAGGTTGAATAGGCATCTACTGAGATCGCGTGCTTCATCTTCGGCCACATCCTCACTTCCCATCAGTTGAGATTGTGGTCAAAGGCGTATCCAGTTAACCAAAAAAAAAAGTATGTGACCTGTAAGGTAGGGCTCTTAGATAGTATTGCATGTAGACGCTACACAATAAGGTCGGGCTTATTCATTATTGGGTATTTTGCATCAGTATTTAATAGCATTGTTGTGTCCCGACTGCATCTAACCAATACCCACAATAAGTTTGATATTCTGTATGCCGTCCATCGCACTAGATCTTCACTCCATCATAATAGAGTCAGCGCTCGCCGTGCCACAAGCTACGTTAGACAGAAAACTTTCTGAACCCTCAAGGTACGTGAACTGGAGTTACCTGACCCACTGATAATCGAATTAACCTCAACGGGCTCTACAAGTTGAGGATACCCACGGGACGGAGGCTAGCTTACCCAAATGTTGCGGTGGAAACATACGGGAGGCTATTAGGATACTGGGATATACGTAAAATTGCATTTGGCGATAACCAGCCAGTAGTTGTACTCGTAGCTCGTAGTCCAGAGGTCTCCAAACTACGGCCCGCAGGCCAAAAAACGCAATTTTTGTGGTGTATCTTCCTATAATTTTAAAGTTCCTGATCATATAGTCTATGTTTTATTAATCGATGATAGTTTTGAAAAAATAAAATTAAAATACCTATTAAAAGAAAGAAAGAAAGTTTGCTGGAAGAGATCTCTTATAGAGATAAGTTCGCCCTTTGTACATTTTTCTTATATGTTTGTTAATGTCCATTTCTTGTGTGTCTAGTGTACAATAAAGTGTTAAAATAAAATAAAATAAAATAAATAAAAATAAAATACCTTCTGTTTCACTTACCTAATGTGCCCTATTTTTTTCCTTACGGTTAAAAAGCTTAACGATCTTTATGGTAGACTGGAAGAAGTCCCGCTGAGGGATAAGTCTGCCTTGGTGCATAGATTTTAGTAAGTTTGTTTTGTATTTATTTTCTTTTATACAATGCCTGGCTAGCTACCACCATCTTATCTAAATCTGCCGCCAAGCAGCAATGTTAATAGCATTGTTGTGTTCCGGTTGTCAGAGATAAGATAGCCAGTCCCCCATATGTGTTGGGGTTCACTTAACATCAGGTGTGATTGAGGTCAAGTACCAACCCGTTGTGCATAAAAAAAAACAAAGCGTTTACAGACAAACAAGGTCGAGAATGCCGCATCCAACCGGTCGTTCTGAAAATCAGGGAGCCTATGTTCAGCATTGGATGGCCTGTGATTGAATGATAAACACAAACGAGGGTACCCTGCGAGCAAACACAAGATATTCACCCGTATATAACAAATAGTAAAACCTCTCTAAAGCCGGTTATCAAATTATGCATGCAAATAACGTTCTGATGGACACTGTAAACTGATACCGGCTTACTAAGTGATTGTGCGGGCCGTGGCTTACGGGCGCGCCTCGGGTTTTGTTTTAAGAGGTTTATGGGTGGCCCTTTGTAAGTAGGCGCTTGTGGGATTTATTTTATAACAAGCTGAAATTGCTTATACGCAAGGTATTTTTTTATTTTGTGTTTCGTTCGCGTAGAACATTTCATCAAAAGCGGTTTAGCAAAAAATTTATCCTATATGTTAGTACAGGTCGTAATCTGTATACCAACAATATTTCATTCAAATTAGGCGTGCCATAGAGGCGTGAAGAGGTAACAAACACACATACAACGACTTTCGCATTAATAATATTAGTGTGAATAGCGACCCACCCGGATTCGCACGGACGCAATTACTTTATATGTATACCTACCTAAATATAATGTGAATGTACATATTGTGATACCAGATGATAGATATTTTGTTTTTGAGAATGTGGATACCAGATGACATATATATTTTTTTTATGCACAACGGGTTGGTAATTGACCTCAATCACATCTGATGTTAAGTGAAGATGAGGTCGAAGGTGGAAGCGTACTGACCCAGAAACCCCAACAAATTTGGGGGACTGGCTATCTTATCTCTGACAACCGGAACACAACAATGCTATTAACATTGCTGCTTGGCGGCAGATTTAGTTAAGATAGTGGTAGCTAGCCAGGCGGACATTCAAAATGCCCTGCCACCAACCAAACAGACTACTTAAACGTGTACCCCGCTGGGGATCGAATCCGCGACCTCCGAATCGTAAACCCAATGTTGTTTACATTGAGCCACGGAGGCGGTTAAAATTCTTATAACTTACGAAATAAACTTTTTTGAAAAGTATGAAACTCTCTTAACCTAATTTTGAATGAATAAAATCTCTCTTCAATTTAAGAGCTATGCTCTTGTCAATATACTATTATGTATCTCGTGTTGACTATAAGCAACGGCTGATCAACGGATGATGGTTCATCTTTCACTCCATGAGTCATTAGTACAGAAAAAAATCTTGTAGACACATTCTATAAGCAACTCTATTCCTATTTATGTGGAAAAAGTTGCTAATGAGTTTTATCCGTTTTAGCATCCGCTGAGTCACGCTAAACGTACTATAATTTACACTTACATGCAATAGGTATGATTTACACTCGCTATGTAGAAAGAATCTGCAATTATTTAGGAAAAACTAGCTTTTCGCCCGCGTGGATTAACTTTTGTCGCAGAAACTAGAAATAGTGATCTATTCTCGTGCCCACTTCTCGTACGAACTATGCCAAAAATTCATTTTTAACACGATCCTGTTTTATAATAACAAGTACTCCAACATAGATCTGTTTAATATAAGTTTGCCAAAACTGAAGCTTTCTCTGCGGCCCACTTCTGCGACCTAAACTTAACTGAGACTTGATCAATTATATTTTAAAGAACACTTATATTCATGTGTGCATATTTAAGAATCCTCCATCATTCATTTCTCCTTAGACGTTTACGTTTATTTTTTTGTTTACCTATCACATATATGTCGGAGATGGGTGAGGGTGTGGGCGTTACTAGAGCGACCGGAACGGTGCCAGTCGCATTGTAAAGGGTGGCTCGGGCAAAGGCGATATAATTGCAAACTACTATAGGCAAATCGACAAAGTATTCACATTCGATTATAATCATGGAACCTGAGATGCTTTCTGTTTAAGAGAAAACATATGCACGCCCCTCGTACCACACAACTTGGCCCCCGCGTGCACTCTGTGGAACTCAGCCGTACCTTGTCTACAGTTCCTCCTTGCTCAAATTCCATAATCAAAGTCTTATTCAGTAACGACTCACCGGATTCTTCAAGCGTCGATGGTAGTAGGTAATCAGAGTCCCTCATGGCCGTTGATGTCCAGTGGTGGTCTCCTTCGACGGCTGGTAGCAAAGTGTGTCCCATTTTCGATGTGAAGACCTAATATAACTGCTAACGTCGTCACCGCACATTTCCGGCGATACCAGCGCCACCAAGTTTAGTTCCCACAGTAAACCGCGTATTATGATAGTCAGTTGACCGTTTGAATAATGAATTCTATCGCTAATTTATCGCTATCTCCGACATATACTACTCTGTGTAAAAAGTATCGGGAATATGTCAATAAAAAGACCCGCGTAAAAGAGGTCGTTCTAATTTTTTTACTGCATGTTGGTAGCACTGTACTGATTTAGCGCGCAAAATTTGAGCGGGATCTGACATTTAATTTGTTTTAAACTACACTTTTTGTTGGTCATAGTTTTGAGTCCTCGGCGATTTTTACAATGGAAAATATTGTTGAACAAAGAGTGTGCCTTAAATTTTGTGTTTCAAATGATATTTCATGTGGTGAATCACTAAAAATGTTGCGAAATACCTACGGCGAATCGTGTATATCGAAAACAAGGGCTTATGAATGGTATAAGGCTTTTAAAGAAGGCCGAGAAGTAGTAGTAGACTTGCCTCGTTCTGGTAGACCTTCAACCGCTACGATCAAAGAAAACATCGACAGAATCAAGAAGCTAGTGCTCGAAAATCGACGTATGAGTCTGAGAGAGTTGGCTAGTGAGGTGAACATATCTTTTAAGTCCGTCCACAACATTCTCATTGACATTTTAGGCATGAAACGCGTCGCCGCTCGACTAGTTCCTAAAGAGCTCAATTTTGTCCAAAAAGCGCAGCGAAAGCATGTCGCTGAAGACATGGTTTCCCGAGCTTCTACGGATCCGACCTTTATGAAACGTATAATAACTGGCGACGAGACATGGGTTTATGAGTACGACATGCAAACAAGCCAACAGTCTTCAGAATGGCGTCTCGAAAACGAGCCGAAACCCAAAAAACCGCGGCAAAGTCGCTCCAAAATCAAGGTGATGCTGACAGTTTTTTTTGACTACCGTGGTGTGGTTCACTCCGAATTCCTTCCAGAGGGAGAAACAGTGAATAAAGAATATTATTTAGGCGTCATGAAGCGTTTGCGTGAGAGTATCCGCCGAAAACGTCCAGATTTGTGGCAACACAACTCATGGATGCTGCACCATGATAATGCACCATCACACACAGCCATTATAGTGAAAGAGTTTTTAGCGAAAAATTCAACAAAAGTTCTCGACCAAGCACCGTATTCACCTGATATGGCTCCGTCTGACTTTTTTTATTTCCCAAGTTAAAATTACCACTTCGAGGAAAACGTTTTGAGTCGATAGAAGCCATAAAAGAAAATTCGCTGAATGAGCTAAAGGCCATACCGCAAATAGCCTATGAAAAATGTATGGAAGACTGGGTGAAGCGGTGGAGATGTTGTATTGCAAGCGATGGGGCCTACTTTGAAGGCGATAAAATAAATTTAGATGAATAATTTGTATTTTTTGTTTTATTGACAAATTCCCGATACTTAGTACACTGAATGTATATACAATATAAAATGTACTATTTCCCAAACATATATTTTGCTGTGTTTCTGTGTATGACTATCTTTGGAGACTATTTCTGTCTATGCAATGACTATTTTGTTCTACTTTACATTATAATGTAACGACTGTCAGTTTCCCGAAAATAAATAAATATTTTTTTTTTATATGAGAGAGCGGCAAACGAGCATGCGGGTCACCTGATGGAAAGCAATCACCGCCGCCCATGGACACCCGCAACCGGAATAAATAAATAAATTTGTTTATTCCGCGGGAACTCCTCACTTTATCGGGATAAAAAATATCACATTATGTCTTAAACTCTTAATACAGGGTATATTTATCTAATTTCATCCAAATCCGTTCATCTGTTTCGTCGTCATTGAGCAACGAACAAACATTCAAACTATCGCATAATATTAGTTTGTGCATAACAACGGGTTAGCACTTGACCTCAGTCACACATGATGTTAAGTGAAGATGAGGCGGAACGTGGCTTTTTTTTTTTTTATTAAAAACTGGTATCAACAACGCGATGAGAGGTGGGAAAAAAGATGGTGGCCTCGTTCTTCGGAAGGACAGGTCATTACGCAACAATTGTTTTAGAGGATCGAGAATTACTGCAGAGTGGTACACTAACAATTGTTTGCCACTTGTCTTTGGATTCGCGTTTGACCACAATCTCACCTGATGGAAAGTGACGATGTAGCCGAAGATGTATCACGCGCACCCAGTAAATGCCTATTCACTGTAGACTTGAAGATCTCAAGGTTGTAAGTGTCGGGAAAAACCGCATTATAAATGATGAAGCAAAGAGCTTAGTGCGGATGTTCGGTATGTTGACAACATGGATGGAAACCCTCCCCGCGCCTGGTTGTCCGAAGATGAAGAGAGAAGAAGAAAAAATGGCTACTTATCTCTGACAACCGTAACACAACAATGCTATTAACATTGCTGTTTGGCGGCGGATTTAGATAAGATGGTGGTAGCTAGCCAGGCGGACATTTAAATTGCCCTACCACCAACCAAACCGAGTGTGTACCCCACTGGGGATCGAACCCCCGACCTCCGATTCGTAAACCCTATGTTGTTTACATTGAGCCACGGCGCCTCCTTAGATTGTTAGGCGGTTAAGGTTAAGGTTAATAAAAAATTGTTCATTGCCTGCGATTAATTTGGATATACTTAAATATTGGGCAATAGGAATTCAGCTTGTGCTGCACCAGAAACAAAATTCCGCACAGCGTTGAATTTCAGCCGCTTCCTCCAAAAAAATCCAGTTTTTCGACTAATGTTTCCATTAAAATTTTTACCAAGAGGAATATACTTATTTTATTTATTGATTTTATATAAAATAACTGGAATAACTCAAGGGATGCCGTTTTTTTCAAAATCTGGCTTCGTTATATTTATCTATGAAGTTGAAACCACGTAGCAAATAGGCACACAACTGACCCTACAACTTCGACGATAACTTTATTGGATTTTAAAGTTAGGGTTGGCAATAATATATCAAGCACAATTATATTTGTAATAAACATTAATATGCATTATTCGATTTGTCGGTTTCTGATATTAGGGGAGGCCTTTGTTCGCAATCGCTACCCTATTGTGACTCTTGCCAATTTTTAATGAATGCACAGTTTGCACTCTGAAAAGGATCTTTTTATTTGCACAGAAAATACAGCTGGTGCGTAAACTCATGCATGATTAAAAAAAATATAAAAAAATATTCAACCCAAAACAAGTTAAAAGTTTATTAGAACGAAGACAAAGTTGAGATGAATGGGTAGGGACTCATCCAAGCTGCTGATTTTCAGTCCCCCCCAGCAGAGTAGTTGCTGCCACCAAGGAATGCAAGAAGGACTATGGTTCTATAAGTAAAACGCTAGATGGCGCTGGTGGTATTTTAAAACACACTATTATTATTTTCCTTTTTCTTAGCATATTAGATAGTTGGTTTGATATAATATATCATAATTTACGAGGTATTGTTTCAGAAATATTGAAAAAATTTTATACCTATTTCAATGATTGTGGAATATTTTAACTTGTTTAATAATTTGCCATATTTAACGTAAGTTAAGCCTACTTTAATACGATATTAAATAAAATATCAATTGTTGGACCATATTCTTCGTAATATACTTATGTTTGTCCAACCATGATGATCGAGTCCTACTCGCACTTGACTTGGAGGTCGATCGCGTTAAGTTTGAACATTATCACCGAACCTTAACCAAAAACGTTTTCGTATCGCGCTAATCATTTGAACGGAAACGAAACTAGTTTTATTTTAATACTCGTCGTTAGGTTACATTTTCAATTTGGTTTTACTTTGGTAGAGATAATCGATCACAAAAAATAGCGCGATACCATTTTTTACATCAGCTAAACCAAAAACATTCCGTTCGAACCGTAAAACCATTGTAAAATGGCTCGATTGGTCCCCGGTTTTTTTAGTTTACCAAACGTATTCTATAGAAATGTCAATACTAAAAATGTGTTGCACGCTTACGATCCATAAATGTGTACACATATACAAAAAGCAATATTCGTCTGTCCGTACGTGGCTCGGTGGCAATTATCGGGACAGCGTGTGACAATCAAATAATGTATTCATATATCTTCGGTCTAACCTAACGTTTCGTATTACACAATTTTATAGGGTAGTGTTGGGGTCGAGTCGACAAATTGAAATATATCGATTTTTTAATCGCTTACGATGTAGATAAATTATTAGGTGTTTCAAAACAATCAGAGTATGACGACCGATTGGTGTAGTGGATAGTGACTCTGCGAGCGAATCCAACGGTTGCGGATTCGAATCCCGCGAGGGGTAAATGTTTGTGTAATGAATATGAACGTTTATTCCCGAGTCATGGATGTTTATATAAATATTTATGTATGTGTTTATTCGTTATCTAGCATCCATAGTACAAGCTTTGCTTAGTTTGGGACTAGATAATTGGTGTAAGTGTCCAAAATATATATTTTTTTTATTATTACAAAGACGGATAACAAGTAATGCTATAAAGGTTCCATTTACCTTTCGAGGTATGGAATCCTAAATGCTTGAAAAAAATTATCTAAAGCTTCTTTGACATTGTCAGGAGTCTGGGGTTCTCTTATTTACTGTTACTGCAAGAGAGTTATAGAAATTAGCACTGGCTTTCCATCTGCAATTTAGTCCGCATGGATCGAGAAATAAGAGTAAATATATAACATTTTTATTATGTATACACACCTTTATACAATGGAGGGTTTGACTTGAATAAAACATGAATAAGCTTTGTCCACGCCCAGTCTATCTGTTATTTGGTATATCCTAGATCAACTAGAAGAGATCAATTTATGGAATACGTCCGCTTTGCAATTAATTTTAAGTTAAATTTATTGTAATTATGTAATTTTATGAAGTACTCTAAAGTGCTTACAAACGATCAAATTTGCCACAATCCTATCCATTTGGGTAACAAACACAGTCGGCTCCACAAAATATCAGCGTCGTGTTGCTCCAACCCGACACATGAGTGGAGACCTTTTTGGATTTAGTATATTGTAATGGATATTACTGGATGAGTGGAAGTCTACCACTGTACGTTTCTCAAGAAACTTCTTACCACGTACGACCACCCTGTGGAACGGACTTCCAGCAGCGGTATTCCCGAACGAGTACGACATTGGAACCTTCAAGAAACGAGCCTACACCTTCCTCAAAGGCCGGCAACGCATCTGTGACCCTTTTGGTGTTGCGGGTGTCCATGGGCGGCGGTGATTGCTTTCCATCAGGTGACCCGCATGCTCGTTTGCCGCCCTCTCATATAAAAAAAAAATACTAAGTACTTATTTGCAAAAAAAAAAAGGTGTTTATGTAATATATCAACCATCTGGTATCCACAACACAAGCCTATAGTTGCTTACTGTGGAACTAGATGGCGATGTGTATACAGTCCAAGGATATTTGTTTATAAGATATAGATTGTAAATTTTTGCCGGTTTAGTTATTTTGAATATTGTATACGTAAGAGAGCTACAAGATAACAACCGTAAATCTACAGTATCGATATAATGTCCCATCCCTATTCGAGTCCTGTCCCATTATAATAGGCGTTTTGTTTACAATGCGAAGCGAAGGGGGATCACTGACAACGTCCAAACAATTTATGTACTTATCCGTAACCATTGGAAAAAACTCTTTAACTCATAGAAATAGAACATAATTCCCTTTGTTACCCGCGACACTTTTGCGTACCAAAGTAAGACAAGTGCGCCGGTTAAACCGTCGAATCTTTATTTGTAAGTCGAAGTGAAATAGACCGTATTAAGCGGGGGATAGGGATGGGATTTGCGGTCGTGTTCCCGGGATTTATTGTCGGTACGGGATAGTTGTGGGAACAAAAGATCGATAACGCGAAATTGTGTTGCTGTCACCTCACTGTGTGGAGTCGGGTTCCTTTTTTCGTGTGGGTAAATTGAAAGTCGTGGTTGGCAATGGTTATGGGTAGGTATAGGTGATCTTCTAACGTAGCAAAGGTGATAATTTTATTATTTATCATTACATTTTTTATTTGTCAACCATCTGGTATCCACAACACAAGCCTATAGTTGCTTAGTGTGGAACTAGATGGCGCTGTGCGTATGTCTAAGGATATTTTTTTTTTATACTTGACATAGTATAGTTGGAGACCACACACCTCTGCTGGTGCATGACTTGATATTCAAAAACCTCTGTGGTACTACTGGTTCGCTTGGTAGTACCACGGTCAACAAAGGGTATTCAGAGGGTTCATTCCGTCTAATGGCGCCCGCATTGGATATATTTAGATTTATTTTTATATACAGAATAAATATAAAAATGGTTCACTTATTCAGACTCAGGCAGACTTATTCACGATTGCTAGAAATAAGTATTAAAACTATATAAAAATTAAATAGTTACTTGTGTCATGGTCGACGAATAAATGTATTCTATTCCATTCAATTCCATGCCATTCTATGCCATTCTATTAAATTCCATTCTATTCTATTCTATTCTATTCTATTCTATTCTATTCTATTCTATTCTATTCTATTCTATTCTATTCTATTCTATTCTATTCTATTCTATTCTATTCCAATCCATTTTAAATATAGGTATCTATTATAAATAAAAAATACTAAATGTCCGACGAGCCTGTGTGAAGTAAAAGTAGTACTTTAACTTTATACAGGCTCGTTGGTTAATGGTTGACCGCACCTGACCTTTTCTGAGTACGTCAGTCACTTGATTGACGTAAGTCCTTCTTGGTCGACCTTTACCGACCCTTCCATTCACGCTTTCGTTATATATTGCTTTCGTTAATCTTCTTCTTTCACTCATTCGTTCTATATGCCCAAACCACCGTAACATACCTCTTTCTATCTTACTCATTGCGTCATCTTGTACTCCACATCTTTCTCTAATTATTTCTTAAATCTATCATTCAAAGTCACTGAGATCTCTGCCTCAACTTCGACCACATCGTCATCAGGCGAGATTGTGGTCAAACTCGAATGCACTCATAAAAAAAAACTCAATTTTAATAGAGTAGAAAGTAATTATTTCCAAGGTCATATATGTAAGTATCTACTCCTGCATATTCTGCCATCCATGATTCAGTGTCGAAATATTTCATAATATAACTCGAGCTAAGCAAGATACCAACAAGGCACTACAGGATAAAATTTTTTGTAGTACACATCTAAATAGCTTGCATCTGAATCTATTAAAAACCTCTTTAAAATAAAATGCAGTACCTACTTCCTTGCTAGAAAATTCCTAACTTACTTCAGTACTGACGCTGAAATAATGAACTAACTTTGTCATGCAGGATTATGAAGTGCGTCAACGATATGCAATAATAAGTTATATTGCTCTTGCGTCAGCCACAGAGTATAAAACGAGTTTGGAGTTAATGTCAAACAGTTTATTTATCATACATCTTTTAAATGTTAGATATATCCTCGTTCTCTTAACCGACTTATTTAAAACACGAGATGTATTCCAACGAGGGGATGATAGGAGGTTACGAGAGGATACCAGGAGAAAGGACGTTCAGAAAATAATCTTACCACGATTAACAGTTGTAAAGCACTGCCTACGGTATCAAGCTATAAGACTATTTAATAGAATGCCTGTAGAATTGAAGTCTATAAAAACCTAAATTAATTTTAAAGAAAAATTAATATTGGAAAGTTGTTGGTTTTCCGAATATTAAAACAAAAAAAAACGAATAATTTGTTTTTAGCAAGCAATGTTGCATGCAATGGAGATGAGAATGTTGAGATGGATGAGTTGAGTGACGAGGACGGATAAAATAAGGAATAAGAATGTAAGAGAGAGTTTAAAAGTGGCTCCAGTGCCAGAAAAGTTGAAAGAAAATGGCTTGGTATAGACATGCTATGATAGGGATGTCAACGTCAAAGTTGCTTTATTTTGTAGGTACACTGAGTACACTTAAAATAGTCAATTTTACATTTTTTAAGCTACTGCTTCTTCAAAATGCAATTTTCCCCTGAGGAGAACGAGCAAGACACTCGAAGGGTTGCTCTTTTAAAATCGGGCTTTGATTTTACATAAAGGTTTTTATATTTCATTATTAATTGTGAAATATCCTGGCTGGGAACGATCTGATTATGTCTAGGGATGACTATCATCTAAATATTCTGATATTTTATAATGTGCTTTGTTAATAAGTTTCTTTTTTATAGTATCTTTAAATTTATTGAGAGGAAGATTTTGTATATCAACTGGAACCTGATTGAAAAAGCGTATACATAATGAATGAATTACTGACTTTGCGGCGGCGACTTATGTGACCTGCAAGTTTATCTTTATTTCTTGTATTGACATCATGTTTATCACATTTTTCCTAAATGATGCCATATTTTTATATATGCTATTATTTATCATGAAACGCCTATTACTAAGAGAGCGATGAATCTGAATGTCGATGCTTGGAAGGAAGACGAACACCACGGAAAAGATAGAATATAATTTGCGAAAGAAAGAAGACAGTGTGGAAATCGACTAATTTGAAGGAAAAGAGAAGATCTTCCACCGGGCTGATGATATTACTCCGGGACCGCGGTCCAACAGTTGTTAGAAGCGTATTGCCTATATGCAATGTCTTGAGAAAACTTAGCGCGTTGTAGCAATCGCTTCGGAATTTGAGTTGTTTCGTCCGTTGACACAAAGTTGCTAATGTGTCCACGTGTACCATTCTAGACAGTACAAAAGCAACTTCTAAATGTATTTGTAGCTTAAAACCAAAAATGTGTGTTTCAATTCAGAAGTTCCTGTTACGAGCGACCACACCAATTTCAAACTCGATTTAACTGCGGCGCGTGCAGAGTAACCTCGCGGACAGAGGGCGTTACTTTGTTGCAATCGCAACTATGCGGTTACATTTTGTTGTGAGTGGACCCGTGGACTTGCGACTGGCATGCGATCGAGCGAGGTGCTGTCAAACTTCCATACGAACCAATTCAGTTAACAGTATTCAGTATGTTTATTGCAGTATCACAAATATAGTAGTACATGCTTACGAGTAAAACTAGGTCTTAAATAAATATTTGTGACGCCCCGTTGGGACATGGCAATATTATCTGACATTAGGAGAGGGCCTGACAGTTTATTATTTTCTATACTTAACTATAGTTATTATCACAGTTATAGTATATATAAGATTTTTTACATATAAATTTCTTAAATCAGGCGTTGAGGTTATATATAGTAGCTTTTTTTAAAAAGGGAGAGTTTTAGTTTTTGGGTGAATGATTTGTTTGATTCTATATTTTTAATTTCAATAGGAATGGCTTCAACAGAATATGGCTGCTTCTAAAGAGCAACTTGCGAACTCTACAATTGATATTTTGTACGCGATCACTGTTGTGGTTTTCCATCAGCAGGCGAGATGTGAGAAGAGGATTGAAATAAAAAATTTGGCTCATCTTCTGTAGAAATGGTCTGGATTGACAAGGATGTGCAAGACTAGAATTGTAATATTTGTTAGTGATACTGAAGCAATTTCTGGCGCGGTCTGTGTTTACGACTGTTTCTGTGCTTCGTAGAGCAAGTTAAGTAGTTAGGGCCGGTTGTTTTCAAATTGAAGGCAGTGTTAAGTCAATGCGGTGGCCTACAGGGGCGTTTTAAGAACACTGACTGTGAGGTACCCCTAGTCCACCAATCGGCACTGAGCCCATATATTATGGCCCATACCCTCTCCCAGTGAAAGGAGTGCAAGGCTGTTGATGATGATGAATATTATATTATTATTATCCTGTAACGGAGACACTCTCCGTTTAACCGCTTCCGTGGCTCAATGTAAACAACATTGGGTAACGATTCGGAGGTCGCCGGTTCAATCCCCAGCGGGGTACATGTTTAAGTACTCGGTTTGGTTGGTGGTAAGGCATTTTAAAATGTCCGCCTGTCTAGCTACCACCATCTTATCTAAATCTGCCGCCAAGCAGCAACGTTTTTTTTTATGCATAACGGGTTGGTACTTGACCTCAATCACACCTGATGTTAAGTGAAGATGAGGTCGAAGGTGGAAGCACACACAGTTTGATGTCATATGGCATATTGTTGTGGGGAAACGCTGCTGACATACATATGATTTTTGTTCTGCAGAAGCGTGCTATTCGTGCCATTTATAAATTAGGACCTAGAGAGTCTCTTAGAGATAAGTTTAAGGAAATTAATATCTTAACAATGGCATCTCAATACATTTATGAGAATTTGTTATATGCAAAAAAAAATATAACCTTATTCGCTAAAAATAGTGATAGGCACAATGTTAATACAAGGAATAAGAACCAGTTATCTATTTATGTTAGCCGACTTCACAAAGTTAGTAAATCCTTCAAAGGGCAATGTATACGCTTTTATAATAAGGTTCCAGTAGACATTCAAAATATGCCTTTAAATAAATTTAAAGCAATCATAAAACAGAAATTATTAACAAAAGGCTATTATAACATCACTGACTATTTGAATGATAAGCAAGCATGGACATAGCTGTCTATTCATATAATTATCAAATCGCAACCTATAATCTGTTTAAAAGAGCAACCCTAGAGTTTCTTGCTCGTTCTTCTCTGGGGAGTCAGCTTTGTGAATGAGCAGTAAATTTAAACTATAATGTAATATTAATATTAATAGTGACGTTTTCAAGTGATAATTTTATCCTATGAAATAAAAATATTTTGATTTGATTTTGATTTTGATTTTGAGCGTACTGGCCCGGAAACCCCAACACATTTGGGGAACTGGCTATCTTATCTCTGATAACCGGAACACAACAAGGCTATTAACTTTACTGCTTGGCGGCAGATTTAGATAAGATGGTGGTAGCTAGCCAGGCGGACATTTAAAATGCCCTACCACCAACCAAACCGAGGCCCATTCGTCTAGCGCATCTTCCGTAGGGGGCGCTGTCGTGCCTCACACAGCGATCAGCGAGCGGTATGCGACATGACCCCAAAATGCGAAAGTTTGGATGTTCTTTTATTTGTTGCTCAATTACGGCGAAACGGATTTGGTTGAATTTGGTATGCAGCTAGAAGTTTGCCTGAATTGAAACATACTATATTTTTTATGCCGATATAAAATGAGTAGATCTCGCGGGATAAACATTTTAAACACAAATCCGCGATAAAGTTGCAGCGAAGCCGTGAGTTGAAAGCTAGTAATATCATGTTTCTACGACTCGCTGATAGCCGTAACAGAGGCGCTTAACAGTCTCTGACCAGCACTGCTCTATGCGGTCGGCGTATGAAAGAGTTTGTTATTTTTTTTTATAAAAAAAAGCCGCCTGGATAATGACCCTTTGTTTTCGCGAGCCCTGCACTGACCACTAAGCCAGACGATCTAATATTACGTACATTTACTGCACTGCTAACGGGAATACCGGTATCTTCAAACATTTTTTAATTAACATTATTAAATTAGTATTTACTAACCGGAAAACCCGACAGTATATTTTACATTTTACTATTATTATTTAGATACCTATATTGGGTAGTTACCTATGAAATTGGAATTTTTTTTCTTCGTTAATCACATGTATCAATTCCTGCGATTTTCAAAGCTATATCCAAATTTGTTTTTTTATTTGGAAAATGGAATATTATTTCAAGGTTTCACGTGAAATTAACGCTGCCTATACTTTACTTAATGTTATCCGATAATACACACAAAGTTTAGCTAAATTTGGATTTGCCGTTCCCAAAAAAAATATCAAAAATGTTTGTATGGAGACAACAGTCATAATGAAATTCTTCATACAACACGCCAATTTCATAGGTAAGGACCTAATACCTACATGTCTGTAACAATTGCATTGTCTACTGAATTATGTAATTTGTGTAATTGAAGGGCATTGCCATCATCTATCATTTATACTCAATCTTGTCGTCACTAAAGCAAAACAAAACAATACAAGTGCAGGTTTTAAAACGGGTAAGCGTGAATAGTTACTAATGTACCCTATGTATTATTAAAGTACCTAAATAATAATTATTATTATTTAGGTACTTGACTTGTTACCTTCAATACTTTTACCCCTTTTTCTCCGTTTTCTGAGTGCCACTAGGTAATTGTAAGACTCGATTGTAATTTGTGGATAACGTTTCAGGTTGTATAATTAAATTACTCGAATCCATTGTAATACAACCGTTTGTTGGCCCAAATAATATAAAATAAAATTTTGCGGGCGCCATGTTGGATTTTTCACCCAACAGCCCCAAACAGGAGGGTTATGTTTTTCGAGTGCCGAAACCCTTGACCGAACTTTTCGATTAACGAGATTAAGCAACGGCTGTCGGTCAGTTCTTGGATGGGTAACTAATGCTTGGGACGGCACGTAACATTCCTACAAAGTGATAACCTTCTGTTAATAATACTGTTAAAATAAGGGGAGACGGGGGTGATAAACAATAATAAATAAGTATGACGGCTTTAATATTGTGAAAGCGATTAGTACTAATTTCAGTAAAATTACGCCGGGGGCACACTGAGTGGTATAATCTCCTGTCAAATTTTATGTTTCATTTGGATGTCGATATTTAACCCCCCGGGGTATTTTTGACCCGTAATCGAATGTAGGTAGGTATGTGGAGCCGTCCGATAACTAAACATGGCAATATTACATTATCAGAGGTACCATGCCGGCTATTTAAGCTGTCCGAAATTCTCTAATATGGTAGTCTATATAGACAAGAGGGTCATTTTAGTTACTATTATAAAAACCCTTGTATGAATAACTATGACGCCCACTGTCCCAAAATATTTTTTTTAGTTCGAGATGTCAGAGTTTTCACGAAGCATTTAGCTTGTGAGATGAATCTCCAGTGTCCGGAAATCGCCTTCTTCATGGCTTCGAAAGTGGATAGAAAAATTTTCAAATCTACGAGATTACACATCTACACTGTTCCGAACTGCCGGGGTTCATGGTGGCTGGCGTTGGATTCATCGGCGAGCCGGCGGTTGCGACTTGCGACCCAACAGTTTTACAAATGGCTCCATTCGCGGGCCAAAATTATCACTGATGAATGAATTTGAAGATTTTGTTTAATATAAACACCATTGGCTTATGTTTTTTATTAACTTAAGATGCACGCAATTCTTGCAGCCAAATTGCGTCCACAGGGCTAGATTCCAGACCACAACACTTATAAAAAAAAATGTAGTTGCTCCAGTGGCGGTTAAACCTTTGGCTCGTCAATTTATGTATGAAATCACTAGGTTTTAAGTGCCACACGGTGAACAAGGAATTTAGGATAACTAAGCAAACACCACACCACCGACAAGAGCATAGCTCTTAAATTGAAGAATAAGAAGCATACACCTGTAAAGCATTTTGATGAAATTTTCGAGCTAACTTTTTTATATTGCATTCTGTGCACCACCGACTTAACAGCCATCTCTCAACATTAGTGTTTTGATGCTCCGCCTGAATTATTCACAAATTCATGATTCACCCTCCCCCGTACCCCGCGCTGCCTGCCTCCCTCCGTCCTCGCCTATGCAGGGCTGTCACAAAAATTGTGTCAAATTATCTTTTACCTATTTTGCTGCCTTTGTATGTGAGCAAGTGAGTTGCGTTGATGTATGGGTTGAATCATAGACCATTAGGAAGTATATCTTGCTATTTGAGATACACGTCTCGTTTTCAGGGTTCCGTAAAGAAAAATATCCGCAAATCTAAGTAATATTATAAATGCGAGAGTTTGGATGTTTGTTTGTTGGTCAATCACAGCGAAACGGATGAACGGATCTGTGTGAATTTTGGTATATGGGTAGAATATACCTTGGATTAAGAAATACGAAATGTTTTATCCCGGTAAAGTAAGTAGTTCCCACGGGATAAACAAGTGAAATATGTCCGCGATAAAGTTATTCCATATGCAGGCGAAGTCGCGTGTCAATTATATAAGGAGCAATCACATAACAAACATATTTTTTTTTCATACAGCGTCTAATAAATAAAGATTGTATGACAGTTTAATAATCAATGGCTATGCATGATTGTTAGTTACGGAACACTCAGAGCATGAGTTCTTCTCACACCTAAGCTTCTTTTTTAGGCTAAGTATGTTATAAACACTCGTGGCGCAGTCGCATGCGCTATTCGATTGGCGAGGTTAAGCAATGTGTGAAGCGGTCATTCGTAGGATGGGTGTACACTAGTAGCATTTTAAAACATCGAATTTTAACGGGCCGTTAAATACTCAGCTTCAGTTGTTTTTAATTCACCCGTCCAAGCACTGCCTGCGCCAGACATTTTTTTTAAATATCTTTGCACATACACACAGCGCCATCTAGTTCCACACTAAGGAACTAGGCTTGTATTATGCATACCAGATGGTTCATAAACTACACAAATACATTTTTTTTTTGTAAATAAATACATAAATAAATGAAAACATCCATAACTCGGGAACACATGTCTGTATTCATCATACCCTCAGCGTTGCTTAACTTTTGTTATCAGTCTCGCAAACACGCTGCGAATATATTCCATTCAGTAATGTAAAAGGAATCCTCAAAAAACCCGACCGATCTAACAATTGAGGCCACGAAAAGTGACTCGACAATCGATCATACGTTCAGCGAGATTCAATCAAACGGTTATTGTGTCCGCCAGTGTACCGCAATTGTGTCGAGAGTAGCTTTTAGTGTATTGCAAAGGAGGGGAGAGCTTGAGGGGAAAATATTACGTCACTGTTATGGGAAGAATACTGTTTATAGGTCCCTATGGGTTGGTGGTTTCGACATTTGATTGGTTTATGGGTATGGTGGTTGTAGGTTTGATTTTTTTTATGCACAAAAGTGCTAACCAGTGGACCTCAATCACACCTTATGGCTGTCTTATGTCTGACAACCGGAACACAACAATGCTATTACATTGCTGTTTGGCAGCAGATTTAGATAAGATGGTGGTAGCTAGCCAGGCGGACATTTAAAATGTCCTACCATCAACCAAACCCAGTACTAAACATGTACCCCGCTGGGAATCGAACCCGCGACCTCCGAATCGAAACCCAATGTTGTTTACATTGAGCCACGGAGGCGGTTAAATTCGATTTCTTGCCAGACTACGTTTACTATAATCTCACCTGATGGAAAGTGACGGTGTAGCTGAAGATGGAGCATATGATTCCAGTAAACGCCTATTCACCCTATCCTTGAAGATATGGTACCTAAGTATGAGGGATTTATTAACATTTGTACAATATTTATAAACAATAATTATACAATTTATTATAAAAAGAAAACACAAATAAAAAACTAGCCCCAATTCTCTGGTTGGTGGAATGGTACCCAGAAGGCTGGCCGCGTTGCCTCGCTGTATAGCAAGGCTGATTCTTTGACCAAAGTATTGGCAAGCCCTCCGATCGTGGGATGCATCAACCAGACGCTCAGATAACTCCCTAAAAAGAGTGTGAGCACCCGGTCCCCACGGCCCAAGCGTTTCTACACCAAACGGCGCAAATAGGTGATCTCCACTGAGACCGGCATATTTGCGCCGTTTAAAGCTTTCTGCCGAGGCGGCAGCGGAACCAGCTGTACCGCTTGTACTTGGAAGATGGGAAGGAGCCAGGGTATCGATCGACGCAGGTTGCATCCCATACCAAAGACCGTCCCAATTTCCAAGGCACAAGAAGACCTAAGTATAATAGTTAAAGGTTATTCTGTCCAATGGCGACCTCACTGAGTAAATTAAGATCTCATCTGTAAATAATACGGAAATAGCTTTAATTACGTTTGTTTTCGGGAAGTTCAAATGATTGATAAATACGGCTACTTTTTTTGTAATCGTGAATTCTCGAAATAACCGTAATTAAAAAAGCTATTTCGGTATTACTTATAATTAGCTTTTAGGCTTTCGTGTGAAGGTCAGAGCGATTTTTTTTATTTATTGTACATTTAAATAGAAATTAGAAAATATTGAGAAAGTAAGAAGTATTTAGAAAGAAAGAAAAAAATGTATTTGTGTAGTATATCAAGCATCTGGTATCAATAATTCAAGTCTAGTTGCTTAGTGTCGAACTAAATGGCTCTGTATATAGGCCGCGCATATAAAAAAAAATCTTAATTTATCCAATGAAGGGCGCCGCTGGACGGAATAAACTCTTTTAAAATTGGAACTCAACGAACTAGGGTTTTTTTTGGCGGGATCTCGGCGAGTGAAGTTGCATTTTTGTTTATAGCTCTAATGTGCATTCTGACTTTTGAAGCTTAATAATGGCAGAATATTGTGCAGTAAAAGTTAGTGATGGTGTACAAGTGAAGGGAAGTGTAAATTAAAGTGCGTAACGAAGCTTTCGGGTTCCCACAAGAAGCCGCCAAAATCTTTTATATAAGCATTCCGCCACTTTACTGAAGAAAGACTTGACCGTGACCAGTCTCTGTTTACGCCAAGTATACGACGAATTACTTGTTTTGACTGAGACTGACATATAAACTGAAGAAATAAGACATGGCTGTATGGGCTTAGATCCCTTTGCCTTCTCCGAGAGGAGTGCATAAAACTAAAAAAAAAGATATCGAACTAGTTCGAGCGGCTCAGGTCAATGCTCTCTGTCATCTCTAGAACATTTTGTTTTATCCTTGTCCAAACTACCTGCGAGATCGCTTTAGCTTTCTACTCCTCCCAGAGGAGGAGAACGCTTTCCTCATACCACTAATTCATATTCATATAATTTCTACACACCTTAGCAGGCAACGCTCAATGCGGATGGAATCCTCTCCACACCGTTGGGCCTACCACCACACGGATTCATGGATTTATATCAGACTGGTAGCCACCTGACAATCAATAAGTCGCTGACTTAGCCTCTATAACAAACTTATTCTCTGGACACGGAAAGAGTCTCAGTAAAGTGGTCACCCAATCGAAGGATCTTCGTTAATAGTTCGTTAGTGAAACTGCTTGCTACAGTTCTGTTGCAGCAATATTTTACTGACACATTTAAAAGTTTCCAACTATCCCAAAGTACACCGAAATAAGGCGAAGATGTAGGAACAAACCCCAACAATACTTTCACCCCTACCGTTCCTGACCCTTCAATATAGTTATATTACAGTGACGATACTTGTGCAAAACAAAGTCTCTGCCGGCGTCTGTTTGTTTCTGTGATTAGTTGTTCTAAATACGCTACGGATTTTGACACCGTTTTCACTATCATTTAGAAAATTTATTCCCGAATATAATAAAGATTTTCGGTAATAAATAATTAAAGTTATGGCAAAATGAATAATTGTCTATTTTTTTTTATTAAATAGCTCTTTTTTTGTGCACAACAGGTTAGTACTTGACCTCAACCACACCTGATGTTAAGTGAAGATGAGGTCGAAGGTGGAAGCGTACTGACCCGGAAACCCCAACATATTTACCATTTACGCCAACACAAACAAACCTCTTTATATTATGTATGGAAAACTGAGGGCCGTATTAACGGGGCATTCTCAGGTTTGAGATCGAGTCTCGCTCTCAATATTCAGAGTAGTCGGAAGAAATAGAATAATTTCAAATATTATCGTATGTTTGTCGCAGTCTTGGGGTAGTTCTATAAATACGAGCCTTTTTTATGTTTCTTATTGGAATAATTTATGTAGTGTGAGTTGGGTGACTTTGAAAGATGGAATCAGGAATAGTGTAATTGGGTAAGTAAGCAGTAGTAGTTTTTAAATACTTAAATCGTTATTTAAATACTGTTCAATATATTTTTATACTGTTATGGTAGGATTAGAACTAGTTCCGGCAGAAATTTTAATCTCACAGTGACTTGCTGTTGCTTCACCTACGAATATATACATGTACTTGTCCCTCGGCCCCCCTCAGTAAGATTAATGATTCTTACCGATAGCTGGCCGACCTTTGGCTTTAATATTATTATTGGACTACCGTTTTAATCTAATAGAAAAAAAAAACTAAACATTTGTGTAGTAAAAGCTTATCAGAAATTACGTCTCAATAACGATGCTTTCTGAGGAAATGGTTTGGATGAATATTTTTGATATGTAAAGTCCTAATTTATTAGATCCATCCATTGACCACGTGATTGTGTAGGTCTAAAGAATAAACCTTGCTTTGCTTTATGGGTACAAAGTTTCATTAATAATAAATAATAATAATAAATATTTCGGACACGTACACCAATCATCTAGTCCCCAACTAAGCAAAGCTTGTGCTATGGATACTAGATAATGGATAAACATACATAAATATTTATATAAACATCCATGACTCGGGAATAAATGTTCGTATTCATCACACAAACATTTACCCCTCGCGGGATTCGAACCCGCAACCGTTGGTTTCGCTGGCAGGGTCACTACCCACTACACCAACCGGTCGTCTTAGAAACGATTTATTCATTTCCGAAAAATATAACTGCTTACAATCTTACGGGTTTCCCAACATCTTATCTCAATCAGCCAGAACACAATACTACTAAGTAAACCCATCGCTATTGAAACATGCATTATTAAGAAGTTCTTCGTGTTAAGTTCCCATAACCCCGTATTAATAAACTATTCTCAAGATTGAGAACAGTCTTGTGACCGGTCTCAAGTAAACGTGTTGATTAATAAACCTAACTTGAGACCTGAAAAGCACGTGCATACTCAAGCAGTACTCACTTGAGAGGTACGCATATTAATAAACGAAACTCAAGAGGTCGCTCTTCTCAAGTATTCGCCTCGAATACTTGAGAAGTGATCTCAGCTGAGTAGACCACAAGATTGGTTTATAAATTAGCACGGGGCTTGAGTACTACTAACTACTTAACACGCATCTCGGTTGATACAGCCTCAAGACTTGTATTGAGATTGATTTATTAATACGGGCCATAGTCTCCTTTTCTGCATTCTCGGGAAGAGACGGGTCGTAACAATTCTTTTTAAGTGCCGGAAACCACAAAGCATTATAAGTAATAATATGTACAAATGTTATACAATTTGAAAACAAAGTAATTTTCGTATTGAATTGTTAAAAATTAAAAGGGGCTGCACTAGAGCTGTAGCGATTATAAAACAATCAAGATGGTGAGATAGCGGGAATGACACACGCCATGGTGGCTGATCACTTCACCATGACACGGTATGGTGAGGGAATTAATAAAAACTGTTCTGTTTTGTTCGCTTTAATTTACTGAGTCTAACTAATATTATAAATGTGAAAGTTTGGATGTTTGTTCATTTATTTGTTGCTCAATCACGGCGAAACAAATGAACTTATTTGGATGAAATTTGGTATATACTTAGAATATACCCTGGATTAAAACATAGGATACTTTTTATGCCGATAAAGTGAGTAGTACCCGCGTGATAAACAAATTAAAAAGTGTTTCTATGATTTAAGGGATATTTAAATTATCAGAATGCTGTGTAAAGCGTCACAAATCATATTTTGCACATCTGCATGCAGATTGAATACATGATTGCTTAATTTCTTATCAGACCTTGTTAACTGTATTTTGGCAAATTTCTTTCTTTGTTTCTAAACAAATTTCTGCGATAAAGTTATTCCATATGCAGGCGAAGGCGCGGGCCAATTATAAACATTGAATAACTCTTAAACAATAGCTCAAATTGTTTAATTGAGCACTATTTCCACACAGTTTTTGACATTGTCAAAATAGCTGAATTCCAGTACCTATATGAATTGAATTATAACATCGCGCACGTCATTAATAACTATAATGTCGACTGTACAATGCTAAAATCATAACCAAACCTTGCCGTAGTCGGGTGAAGGGTTGTGGTGTGTTAACCGATGCATATAAAATATGCGACATCCCAGACAGTAGGCACATGCGATGTCATGTAGGTACATTAATAAAAAAGCATAACGACTATAATTTCACGCTATCTGAACAGTTAATTATTTAAACTGATGCCGCAGATGGGGTGAAATGTGGTTAATATTAATTGGAGTCACTAGCTGGGATCGGAGTTCTACTGGGTCTTTATATTGTATATATTGAGTACAATTAATTGAACCCAGACATGCAGGAAGTTTTACAGATTTTTTGATGACCAGCGTAGTTACTTCCTCAATTAACTACTTCAGTTATAGTTACTTTCTGAGTTCACTGTCTTCTTCTTTTCGTGTCGAGGCAAGTTTCAAATTTTATTGGACCAAAACTTAGCCACTCTAACAGCACTGTCTGTGGAGTTAAGGTTGTCAAAGGTGCAGCTGTCAGGACACGCGGGGCAAGACAATAACTATATATATTTCACTATAATATGCTATAATACGACTATAATACGAGTTCATCTAGTCGCTACTTTCTCAATTTGAATAGAATAGGATAAATTGATTCGTCGACCATGACATGTCAAGGCCGTATTAGTAAACCAATCTTAAGATTGTGATCAACAGTCACTCATCGATGATGCCCTAATTCCAAATTATTTGTGGTCGCCGCAGTACGTCTTTTTCTTCCAATCTCCTCTATCAGCAGTTACCTCATCGTTCACGCCCTTTTCGTTCATATCATTCGTCATACACAATCCGTCTTTTCATACCAAGCCAAACTTTTCTGTCACGGGTGCCACTTTTAAACTCCCTCTAACATACTCATTCCTTATTTTATCCAAGCTCGTAATTCCACTCATCCATCTCAACATTCTTATCTCTGCTGTATGCAATTTTCCGTCTTCTTCAAGAA
This sequence comes from Oegoconia quadripuncta, assembly GCA_949316235.1. NCBI lineage: Eukaryota > Metazoa > Arthropoda > Insecta > Lepidoptera > Autostichidae > Oegoconia > Oegoconia quadripuncta. Next base: position 27,478,944 of record OX438749.1, read on the forward strand.
CCAACACTCCGATTCATACATTACGAGATTGTTTGATTGATATTCTATAATAAGAATACTATACAATGTGTCCCGGAGAGAAGTGACCAGCGGGCGTAGTTTGAAAATTTATACAAAATTATCGATAAATCATTTAAATTTAGAGACCTAACTGCTTTTGTTTTTTAAAAATTGTTAATTCTTTTTTTTTAATAGACATCTCTGACCTTCTGCACTATTTTAGTCATAATTTCTTTGTTTTTACGTCTTTCCCAATTCTTTTTTTTTAATTCAGTGCTGTTATTATTATTCATCAAATTAAGTTATGAAAATTATCCCAAAACAAATAAATAATTTATTAAAAAAGAAATAAACTTAAAATTCGACCAACAAAACTGTATTTCTTTAAGTTTAAAAATAAAAAACGAAAAATGTCCCTATAACATCATGTTTTTTTTTAATTATTATGATACTACATGATATTCTCTAAAATATCCTCGAACAATGTTTTTAGTTATTTCAAATAAATGTGAACGTACGAGACATTGAAATTGACCTTTTATGCTCCAGTAACTAGATAGAGATAAGTTTAAAAAAATGAAAGTAATGTTTTAAGCAGTTTATTTGCACATTTAAGTGTTTTGTTATTACAATGAATCATTTTGATTTTAACATGATAGTTTAATAATAAATAAAAGATACTTAATTTGTTAAAATGGTTGTTTATTAAGAAAAATCAGGTAATTAATTAATTATGTTTTCAAAATGACCGCCGTCAGCGGTTATGCAGGCCAGGGCCCTAAATGACATCCTTAGTGTAGTTCGCCTTATTTCTGCATGATTCTGCGCTATTTCTGCGGCAGCCGCATCGATTCTCTGTTTCAGCTGGTCTCTTGAAATTATTGGCACAGCATAAACTTTTTGCTTCATGTAGCCCCAGAAATAATAATCAAGAGGCGTCAAGTCTGGTGACCTCGGGGGCCATGCTACTGGACCGCCTCTGCCAATCCATCTTGGATAATTTTCATTGGCCTGGCCTGCATAACCGCTGACGGCGGTCATTTTGAAAACATAATTAATTAATTACCTGATTTTTCTTAATAAACAACCATTTTAACAAATTAAGTATCTTTTATTTATTATTAAACTATCATGTTAAAATCAAAATGATTCATTGTAATAACAAAACACTTAAATGTGCAAATAAACTGCTTAAAACATTACTTTCATTTTTTTAAACTTATCTCTATCTAGTTACTGGAGCATAAAAGGTCAATTACAATGTCTCGTACGTTCACATTTATTTGAAATAACATAAAACATTGTTCGAGGATATTTTAGAGAATATCATGTAGTATCATAATAATTAAAAAAAAACATGATGTTATAGGGACATTTTTCGTTTTTTTATTTTTAAACTTAAAGAAATACAGTTTTGTTGGTCGAATTTTAAGTTTATTTCTTTTTTAATAAATTATTTATTTGTTTTGGGATAATTTTCATAACTTAATTTGATGAATAATAATAACAGCACTGAATTAAAAAAAAAAGAATTGGGAAAGACGTAAAAACAAAGAAATTATGACTAAAATAGTGCAGAAGGTCAGACATGTCTATTAAAAAAAAAGGATTAACAATTTTTAAAAAACAAAAGCAGTTAGGTCTCTAAATTTAAATGATTTATCGATAATTTTGTATAAATTTTCAAACTACGCCCGCTGGTCACTTCTCTCCGGGACTCCTAGAACACCCATAGATACATAGATTACCTAAAAATACTCCGTACTTCTTTTGCGTAAGTTTTCTGACACAATTGGTGAAGTTTTTCACCAAGCAACTCGGCATTTGATGTAATGACAATTCGTTCATATCACCACTTACACAATCCATCTAAAGTCACTCTCAAATCCTCAATACAATTGTTTTGATACTGTTTAAATACCCAACAGTATCTACTACTACGGACTATAAATATTTATTATTATGCTACTCATTATTATACTGACGTGGCGTCTGTGCGTCACTGGGCATTTGGGGGCACTGAAAACCAGCGCTGTGATTCGTCGCAACATGAGCTGAGTGCTGACCCATTTGTGCACGCCGCAACAGCATTGTATGCATTTTATTTGTTACGTCTTGTTTTTGTATCGTATTGTGGCGTTCATAATAAATTGTCCTTACTTCTTATCTCAAGTATCAACTTAAGTTCGCCTCGATCTTGAGGTCGATTATTATTACAGGCCTTAGACTCTGTACTAGGACAAGTATATCGACATAATGCATTATCTGTGCCGAATGCCGCATAGACGGCAGATGGACAGTGGGTAATGCAATCGTATCTGTGGCTCATATGTATGGTAATTTAAATGACCTATGTCAAACTAATTTATTAGCTGTTTCTCTAAGACATTATAGCTATTACTAAAATGTTTACGGTGGACCAGGGATTATATTACATAATTTCATCGTTATCGTTTTAGACATAATGATGTATTTTGTAGAAATGGTATTTAAAAGAAAGAAAGAAAAAGTATTTATTAACCGCCTCCGTGGCTCAATGTAAACAACATTGGGTTTACGATTCGGAGGTCGCGGGTACATGTTTAAGTACTCGGTTTGGTTGGTGGTAGGGCATTTTAAATGTACGCCTGGCTAGCTATCACCATCTTATTTAAATCTGCAGCCAAGCAGCAATGTTAATAGCATTGTTGTGTTCCGATTGTCAGGGATAAGATAGCCAGTCCCCCAAATGTGTTGGGGTTGCCGGGTCAGTACGCTTCCACCTTCGACCTCATCTTCACTTAACATTAGGTGTGATTGAGGTCAAGTTGGAAACCGTCGTGCTTAAAAAAAAATATTACCAACTAATACGGAAAATTTCGTAGGTATAACATTATGCATACTTAAATGTATTTGTGGCAAAGGGATTGGGCGTCAGCATTTGCTGCCAATATGTGATACGTGACAGCGCTGGTTTTCAGCGCAACCCCTCTTTTCACTTAGGTTAACAACACAGTCAGGAGCGTTGCCATATACACTTATAAGCGGGAGGAAAAAAATAGAAAAAAACTGTTATAATAGCTTTTCTGTTTTCTTTTGTGGTAAATAATGATTATTGTTAGTACGTTTCGATAACTGTTGTTCTTTTAATATTTAATATCTTATTTGCTTGTTGCAGGTAAGCAAAATGGCATTCACACTCTTCCACTGTATCGCCTGCCACTGTAAGCCAGGAAGGATCCACATTGGGTCCCTTCACTATGAAGTTTACTGAAGGCAGACGATATCAAGTTGATATATGACATTCTTGTGTTTCAGAGGTAAGATCTAGTTAGTATATAGAAGGTTGGGGCTTTTCCCTGAACCATTTCCTCTCGTGCATGTTATACCTACTACTACTAAGGTTGGTCCAGTGATACGCAGTAGCGTCACTCACCTAAAGCACTCAAGGTCTGCGATCGTCAATCCATTGCTTTGTATGGCGCTCATGATAAACCCCTCTGAACGACAGAAGATGACCCAGGGATCGCGGGAAGTCACTGGATGCTTGCCGCTTTCAACCGCTCGCGTTATGATGATGGAGCTGTCTTCGTCTGTTGACCTCACTTTCTTGACTGTCTCGAGAGCGATAGGGTGGACGTCCTACGCTGCGCTTGCGCCAGTGCCCCACTATAGTGAGAGACCACGTTTCAGTGACATAAGTCATCATTGATTATTGTCTTCAAGCGCTGAGGAATCATGCGTCTTGCGTATAAAGAAATATGCAGCGCCTCTAGCGGATAGTTTGCAAAACGATTTTTTTCATAGATAGTTTTTGCGTAAACGCGAACGCGATGGTAAAGTTAAAAACGAGACAAAACTCTCACTTCGCACACTGATGAGGGGAATTTTGGGTAAAAAAAACGGTGCACATTTTCACTATGGTGTTTAAATTATTAATAATTATAGATACACCTACCTAACGAAATTGACCCCCTTTGACCCACCCCGCGTGTAGACCGACCGTGTAAAAATAACATCAAAAAGGCGGTCCTAAGCCTGGTGTATATCTTAAAATGCTTGTCAAATGCTAGAAACTCCTAAGTATTTCAATCATTCTTATCATTACACCATTTATTACACGAACATGCAGAAGCTACTTTGTGCATTCTTTTCTGTTTCCGTCTTTCTCGTGTCAATTTCCTGTGGTACGACGTAATTGGCTGTGGATACGTTGATTTGATTGGCCAGTTTAACCAACATGCTCCAAGCTACCAATAACGTTATCTGAATCACTTTGATGACTTGCACACTAACTATGGCACACGTCTAAATGCAAGCTGTTGCCCGTAGTGACCATATGTTGGCAGTTGTGTACGCACTAAGCGAAGATGGCGTTACGTTTATGTGGTGTGTGCCCAAAAATCACTGTCACTATTTGGAATATTATTTACTATGACATTATTTCGGAATTGTGAATATAAACATTAAACATTGTCTGTATCACAGATAACATACCGGATGAGCATACATAGTTATAGAAAATATGTAGAAACATTCATGATTGGGATTAATATTCATCACACAGACATTTATCCACAGCGGGATTCGAACCGGTAATCCTTGGTTTCGATTTGGTACTAGACCAATCGTACTATTATGTGTAGTACTTATTATTATTTTTTTTATTTACGCCATTATCTTTTCATTTGAATCTATTAAAACATCTATATGTTGTACCTGATGTATTATAACAAGTAATTTATAAATTGTAAACAATTTGTGCACGTATATACTGCACATGTGTTGAATACTAATTGATTGATTGGAAAGAGAATAACGAAAGAGATAATGGAAAGGTCGGTAAAGGTCGACCAAGAAGGACGTACGTCAATCAAGTGACTGACGTATTCACAAAACGTCGGTAGTGCTCAACCTCTAACTGACGAGCACCAAGTCCTTAAGGCCACCGGTTTGACTTATCGCCTGCCTTTAATTTAATTCAACCAGTAACTCATATGAAGTATCCAAGGTCTAACCGCATTAAACATTGCTACCTTCGCAAACGTAGGTGTAGCTCTTGGACAGTAGTTTTTTATGAAGACTTCTTAGAAGTGGCTTTGACTGTCACCACTTGTTGGTAATATAGATATCAGTACACCATGTAAACTGCCGCGTCGCCACCTTATATTCAAAGAAAATGTAGCAAAAACCAATTTGGGTCACATTTTTACAATGGACAGAATTGAGAGTTAGTACAATAGTTTACAGAAGTCGCTAGCTACGATAGACATTCTGCCCACAATAAAAAGCGTATAATGGATCAGCCCTTAGATTACGTAACTTCATCGGTGTCGTCATCGATTACGTTAACCAATGAAAAACCGTCAAATTGTCGAGCGAGCGATGAGCCAACCAATCACATGTCAGAACGTGATCGATGACGATATCGATGAAATTATATAATTTGAATAGATTACTCATGATTAGCAAAGCGTAACCAATATGTTATCCTTTTATGGTTTTTTCTGATCTTAAGCAGGCTGTAAAGTTGTAAATAACATAAATAAATAATAATAAACAGTTAATAGGTTTGATATTTATGTTTCCTTTTTAATTTTTAATGTCGTGGTAATCTATAAATTAAGGCAGCACCTAGAATCTGTGACGGATTAAATGCATTATATTTGTTATAGTATACGTGTTGTTGGTTACCCTAAATAAACTAAAAAATTAAAAAAAAAAAACGCAGCGTTTAAACGATTCAGTGCGTGTATAACTAGCATAGCCAACTTTAAGAGATTACGCGATTTCAAATCTGTTGGGGTCAGAAATGCGCAGTCACAACAACATATTTACCAGGGTTGTATGATTGAGTTGCAACGTCAAACTTTGGGGAAGCAGGGTAGGGGGTTCAATCCGCCTGTAACGTTTGGGAAAAGATTAATTGCTGAAATTAAATTATTCAATTATTTCTAACCATGACCAATGGGCGGTAGTTCACCGATGTGGGAAGTTGAATTGTAATTAAAATAGCATATTTATTTATATAACTAATTCAACATACAGGGTGAATATTTCAAGTGCCAAAATTTGCACTTGGAAAAAGTTTCAAGCGAAATGTACTCTGTGCGTGCCCTTATCATAGGACAGCAGCTTTCAGGGGAAGCTTTAGATACGCGGCGACTAAGTGCTGGAATAATCTACCACCACCACTCCGGGCTCTTAAGTCTAGAGCATCTTTCAAAGCCCAATATAAAAAGCTTATCTTTGCAAATCAGAAGACTGATTTCCGTACTTAGTTGACCGTGTCCTACGTCCCGTGTGATAAACTAGCCTAAAATACTACTTATACTAATATTATAAATACATGCATCACCAACATAATATTAATAACTAACTCAACCCAATACGCTTTTCAAACGAAATACATATTAGTACATATTATATAACAAATAACCAATACTGCTACCATCCCACTAATTATTTATTTACTTCCAAAGTTCTGTTTTAAGCTGAACGTCACTTTCCAATTGAGGCACTGGCAGAATTATCAGTGTTGTGAGCGCGTTCAGCGTTTGCAGCGTTAGCTGAGCCAGCAAGCCCTTTCACTGCTACAATTATATTGTGCATTATTCTAAGATTTCTTCCTGTATAATAATAATTATATTTATGGTTCTGTACAATGTACTGTGGCACTGAATAAAAAGTTTCTATGTCTATGTCTACTCAATGAAGCCTCGGGCCCGATTTTGATGATAACTAAAACTGCATATTTTGAGTACTCCCAATTCCTCATAGCTTCGGATTTGACCATCCACGTCCACATATTCACCCATATACTTCATCATCATGAACAGCCTTATATAAGGTCTAACAAAATTAACCCGACAAACGTTGCAGAGTGTATGTATAGGATGTACCTATTACGAACGAAATAAAATATTAAAGTTAACAGATTTTATTCGAAAAATAAAATTTAGAAATGCAAACTAGCAACACCGCCGAGTCCCTACCCATTCATCACATATACCGTGGTTCCCGATTCTCATGTATGCTTGTGTTTTTTATGATGAACTAGCTTTAATTTATCGGGATAGGTAAAAGTATTCTATGTTTTAATCCAGGGTATATTCTACATATATATCAAATTTCATCCAAATCCGTTCATCCGTTTCGCCCTGATTGAGCAACAAACAAACAAACAAACAAACATCCAAACTTTCGCATTTATAATATTAGTTCATTTTTTTTGTAAATAAATACATATATGAAAAACATCCATAACTCCGGAACACATGTCTACATTCATCATACAAACATATGCCCCTAGCGGGATTTGAACCCGCAACCTTTTGGTATAGCAGTCAGAGTTTCTAACCACTACACCAAACAGGTCGTCATTTATTTATTCTGTAAGGTAGAATAGGCTAAATTTAATTTGCATTAACATGGAACCGTTAGTACGTACCTATTACTGCTGCTATTCAGCTTAATTTATTGGACATTTTGTATTTTGTAGTGGGTTTTATGTTTGTTCAACAATGTTATTAAATTACATTGGAAAGGCTACTCTCATCGTCCAGACAGTATACTATTGTATTGTATTGTATGTGTGTGTGGCTGTTGCAGGTCATCGGAGACCTGTATCACTGCGACCGTTGCCGATCTATTGTGATCGCCACTAACCTACAGTTCGTTGCTCAGGTTTGCCTCTTTGAGGAATTGGATAATTTTCCTGGCACCGATGGTTTTTATCTCATCCGGGTGTAATAAGTGGCTGCCCAGGTGGATATTTATTAGCGGGCCACATTCACACAGCAGATGTGCAGGTGTTTCCTCTGCGAGGAGGCAAAGTCTGCACATTCCTGTTAGACAGTATACTAACAAAGTTATATAAAACCTATTTTTCAATTCGACGCCGTTTTCCATTTAGAAAGTGGACGGTTTTACATCGTGTTGCGGTACAAGTCGTAAAGACGGGCATTTCGCGACCAGCCTGACATAAATGATAACGTATTCCTGTTTCCTATATTTTTTTATGGTCCGCCACACCGCAATACTTCTAAGTGACCGACACTGCGTGTAGCGTTGGAAGAAAAATGTAGGAGAGAGGTTTTTAACACGCTTTAACAAGTTGAAGTTTGCGGTTTATGGAACACACACATGTTTAAAGAAAGAAAGAAAGAAAGAAAGAAATTATATATTCTTTATTGCACATAAAAAAACATGTTGACAATCAGTCGGAAATATTGTACAAAGGTGAGCTTATCTCTAATAGAGATCTCTTCCAGCCAACTTCAGTGGTGGTTAGAGCATTGTGCGGGACGGTGAACAAAAAGTGCAGTTATGGAAGGACAAATATACTATACATATAGGTATATAATATAAGATGTTATTTACATACATACACTACTAGAATACAGAAATACACTTAGTTATAAAATTACACGCGATTATTAGTATAATATAAATAAATAAATATCAGATATATAAGTACACAATTATATAGATATTTAAATCATGATAGAATGATAGTGCTCTTTTAGCCTCTTCTTGAGTACTTGGACGGACGGAATTATTTATTTGCCAGAATACAGTTTACAAGGTCTGATAAGAAATTTAGGAATCATGTATTCAATCTGCATGCAGATGTGCAAAATATGATTTGTGACACTTTACATTAGCATTGTGATAATTTAAATATTCCTTAACATCATAGAAACACTCTGCCTGAAGCCATTGTATCGATCGAATTTTAAACATTTTGTCATTAACTAATTTTATTTCGAAAGGCAGATTGTTATACAATATTATACACATATTATAAACATTATTGTCATAAACGTATTTGCGGCAAGGAGGTTTATACAATAGGTTACAGTATTGTGCTCTTGTATGTCTATCACTAGTCTCACTACGCTTATTAAAATATTTAAAATTGGCTTTCACAAAAAGACACGAGTCTTTTATGTACATACAAGGTAACGGAAGAATTTTATATTTCTTGAACAAAGGCTTACAGCTGTCTAGAATCCGCGCGTTATCTAATACACGGACACATTTTTTCTGTAACTTGAAAGCTCTCTCATTATCAACAGAGTTACTCCATATTATTAAACTATACTTTCAATAATTATTTAATACTATATTTCACGAGTTACTATAGTCATAGAGGAGTAACACTACCAGCTATAGTATATACAGTTATATGATGGAAAAAAGAAAAAGAATCAAGCATTGGGGACATGTCCTCCTCGTATAGCAATACCGAAAAACGACTCCCTTCTGTTTTAGAAACAATTTAGAATTCCGAATTTTGAATCCAATTCCAAAAAAGTAAAAAACTTTTTTTTTTTAATTTTTTATGCACAAGGGGTTGGTACTTGGCCTCAATCACACCAACCAAACCGAGTACTTAAAACATGTACCCCGCTGGGGATCGAACTCGCGACCTCCGAATCGTAAACCCAATGTTGTTTACCTACATTGAGCCACGGAGGCGGACTTGTACCTAACAACGTAATCAAATCTTGAAAGTTAATTTAAACTTACTTCTAATTGTCGTACCTATCGAAATGGAACTTTGTTTATATATGTAATTCTGATGGCAATACTCTTTGGTATCTTAGAGCTGATCTGATGATGGAGCCAGGAGGTGGATGGTGAAACTCTTCAGTGGCTACTAGTAAACCCCTCGAGTTTGGGCTTTTTGATGAGTCCAATACATTACACGATGTCGTAGATCTGATGATGGACCCAGGAGACAGATGGTGGAAATGTAGCGTGTCTTTTTAGTTTTTTAAGCTACATATTATTATTACAAGCGTTTATTTAGTTTGCAATGTACGTATCTTAATATCTTATCTTAATATCTTTATTGTACACAAAATTATTACAGAAATATGCATTGTATATAAAATGTACGCGCTTAACTCCGATAGAGTTTTCTACCAGCATACCTTAGAGATACATAGTGTTTATTAGATTGGGCAGAAAATAGTGTACACAACAATTGAAAATTATTTTATAAAAAATAAAAAATAAAAATATAAAAATAAATATACCACACAACCTATCCAATATACGTATGTAAGTTGTCCGTTTCAAAATTTGCAAACCATTTTTCAACAACTTGCTGGTATCTGATTGAGCTGAAATTTGGTATAATTATTTAAGTTCAGTGACAATGCAATGCTATGTTACCATCAAGCTGATCTGAGGTCGGTGGATCAGGGTATAAAATAACTCCGAAAAAGATGTATTTTTTTTAATTAAATGAAATGAATTTTCAAAGAAGTAGTACAACAAAATTATTCCAGCTAGTTTTATCGGAAAGTTTATTAACTATTATAATGTTTCGGTTAAAATTGCAATAAAAAAAATTACAACTGGAAATATAGGAGTAACTTCTGATTTTAGTGTCTTCAGTTCTGTTTAAATTAAAATAGAATTTGACTATTTTTCTATCATAATAATGGTACAATTCGGCAGAGCAACTCCGCCAATCGAAAATCACAAGCCACTTTTTTACGTGTCATTTTGCTGACAGTACCTATCCCAGCGGACGGTACAGTCAACGCCGAGGTGGCGACACCGCGTCGTGACACAACCATAACTTCAGCCGGCGGCCATCTTGAATGTGTTGACGCTTCTGTTATTTGCGGTGAAGTGCATAATACTAAACAAAATTGTTCCGGATATCTGAGATAAGATAGCCATCGGTTCCCTAAGTTGTTTATGGGTACGTACGATTTATTTGGCCAGTTTACAATTTTGATATTCGTCCAGCTACTTTTAAAAGAGTGTATGCTGTTTGTTTTCAATAGGAGTTGAGCAAACATTGCTCCACTTGTGCTTATATTTAACCCTCAATTGGAGCATTTTTACCCTTAACCCATGCAGTGACTAAATTTACATGAAATGTGCAATTTATTTAGTTCCAGTTTTTTGGGCTGACAAGAATATAGCTGCATGTAAGCGGTCGCGTCAAATATTGAATTGCAACTGTCTGCTGGCGGTAGAGGGTTACCAACTCCTCCAAAGAAATACCCCTAAATAGCTCTTTATAAACCCAAATGAAATTTCCGTACCTATTCTTTATTTATTTAAAATTTTACAATGATATCTTAATATATTTTTATTGTACACAAAATTGTTACAAAAATATGCATTGTATATAAAATGTACAAAGGTGAGCTTAACTCCGATAGAGTTTACTACTAGCAAACCTTAGGCATACACCGTGTTTATTAGATTGGGCAGAAAATAGTGGACACAGTGATATATTTACAGGTGTCACAAAAGCCTATACAGGTTTATCCGAACACCGTACCTATGTCATCACCGGACACTCACTGCATGACATAGTGATTTATATTAGCTTATATATACTAGCTTATAATTTAGTCATTTATTTATTCCTTACACACAACTAGGAGCTTAAAGCCCTGTAACGAAGAATTATTTAACTTTTAGTTATATTTAATAAGAATCAAATCAAATGTCGTTTTAGACAGATTGATTTGGTTGGGTGAAGTGTTAATTTATGTCCCTAAAAATAGCCCGAAATAAACCTGAACCCAAAAAAAAACTTATTGGCATATTGCAGCCCTAGATTTAGGGAACCTGGGTGACGATATCTCATCCCGCGCAGCTCTTCCATTCTTGTTGTAAGCTGCTCACTCCACGTACGGTCATGTTTCTCTGCAGCTGACTGTACGTAGTCTGAAAATGATAAACCTTCACAATAACACAAATGAAAGGAAATCAGGAAATTTTGAACGTTTTGGATGTTTTTTTTATTTGGTGGCTCAGGAGTTAAGACGCGGTCTCCCAATTTAGGAGGTCCTGGTTCGATTCCCAGGCACGCCATGCGCCAATAAGTTTTTAAATTTGATTTAATTACTTATATGATCCGACTGCTCTCTTAAACGGTGAAGGAAAACATCATGAGGAAACCTGCATGCCTGCGAAATAAAAATTCAAAAGGCATGTGAAGTCCCCAACCGTCCGTCCCCCAGAGTGGTGGACTATGGCCTATATACGAAGAAAGGCCTGTATCCCTGCAGTGGGATGTTTACCCATGGCACCCACGTTGTGATGATGAATTATTGAGGTCAATAATATGATCCCACAAAGAACATTAATGTAAATAATAATAATATAATAAATAATAAATATTTCGGACTCTTACACCAATCATCTAGTCCCAAACTAAGCAAAGCTTGTACTATGGATACTGGATAACGGATAAACATACATAAATATTTATATAAACATCCATGACTCAGGAATAAATGTTCATATTCATCACACAAACATTTACCCGTCACGGGATTCGAACCCGCAACCGTTGGTTTCGCTGACAGGGTCACTATCCACTACACCAATCGGTCGTCTCCTCCAATCAATAAGAGGTCAACTTCTCATTCAGTTGCTATTTAGACCTACAAGAGAGTTGATATCTAGATCAGTTTCTAGACTTCTCTGTTTAAAAAAACCAAAGCACATTCTCTCCCTTTAAGTCTTGTCACAAAAGTTTCGAATAAATAACTTCAATAAGATCTACATTGTTGAAGAATAACTCTATAAATGGGTATGTCGCAGAATACCTTAAAGAAAGAAAGAAAAAAATCGTTTATTGTCACAACATTGTTTGCGCAATATACTTAACTTACTTAGGTGATAATACTATTAGTGAGTTTGATTTTAAAAGTTTGAAGCTTTTATAACTTAATTTTTATTATAGAGGACTATTAAAGTGTATCTGTTTTAGACTGTACCTAATTATATAAAATTTTAAAGGGTTTTTATTTTTAGAAAAAGAGTAAAAGTTTATTTAACGAGCTCTCATTTCCCGCAGTTGACCTTAAAATTTTTAATTTCCATTTTAACCCCTACACTAAAATTCATTTTTTTTTTGGAGGTTTTTTATTTAAATCTGTAATTAAGAAATGGCTGTGGCAAAAGGAGGGACGAACAGACAATCATGATATATGGCATATTGTTGTGGGGAGACGCTGCTGACATACATATCATTTTTGTTCTGCAGAAGCGTGCTATTCGTGCCATTTATAAATTAGGACCTAGAGTGTCTCTTAGAGATAAGTTTAAGGAAATTACTATCTTAACAATGGCATCTCAATACATTTATGAGAATTTGTTATATGCAAAAAAAAATATAACCCTATTCGCTAAAAATAGCGATAGGCACAATGTTAATACAAGGAATAAGAACCAGTTATCTGTTTATGTTAGCCGACTTCGCAAAGTTAGTAAATCCTTCAAAGGGCAATGTATACGCTTTTATAATAAGTTTCCAGTAGACATTCAAAATTTGCCTTTAAATAAATTTAACGCAATCATAAAACAGAAATTATTAACAAAAGACTATTTTAAAATCACTGACTATTTAAATGATAAGCAAGCATGGGCATAGCTGTCTTATTATTCATATAATTATCAAATCGCAACCCATAATCTGTTTAAAAGAGCAACCCTAGAGTTTCTTGCTCGTTCTTCGCTGGGGAGTCAGCTTTGTGAATGAGCAGAAAATTTAAATGTAATATTTAATAATGACGTTTTCAAGTGATAATTTTATCCTATGAAATAAAATATTTTGATTTGTATCAATTTTGGTACCTACTGAATTCTAAAAAAAAAACAATTTTCATGTGTTAATACTACCTTATCATGACTTCATAAAGGGGAATGTTGTGTGGTGGTTTCCCCATTTGCCTTCCAGGTAAAGGAAAAAGGAAATGCCGGATCGTATCAGGAAGTCAAAGAAAAGGCGGAATGTAGAGAAGTGTGGAAGGGACTCCACCGACAAGAGCATAACCTCTTAGTTGATTTGAGTTTAATTATAAACATAAAGAAAATTGAATAGGTTTTTTTTTATGCACAACGGATTGGTAGGTATATAATAGGTAGGACCTCAATCACACCTGATGTTAAGTGAAGATGAGGTCGAAGGTGGAAGCGAGCTGACCCGGAAACCCCAACACTTTTTGGGGACTGGCTATCTTATCTGTGACAACCGGAACACAACAATGGTATTAACATTGCTGCTTGGCGGCAGATTTAGATAACATGTTGTTCACATTGCTTAACCAGTTTTCATCAAACATATTTATTATACACATAACTAATTTCGTAAACATACATACATAAAGTCTCGCCTATTTCCCGTAGGCCGATACCACAGACCACTACTTGCTACGATCCCGAAACACCTCTTTTGCTTCATTCACTCTCATAAGGTTGTTTATATACATGCTCGTCGGTTTAGGGTACTCTTGACTTGGCCTGACTTTATGACGTCCCCGATTTGATCATGGTACGTTCGCCGTGGTGTTCCCCTACCAACACTACCATCCACATTCGCTTCGTATATCTCTTTCGTTAGTATTTTTTCATCAACCCTCTCCACATGTCCAAACCATCTCAGTATACCTTTTTCATTCTTTGTCACTACGTCTTCATTCACACTGCTTAACTCCCTAATTACACTATTCTATCTTTCAAAGTCACCCCACTCATACTTCACAATGATTTCATTTTCATTTCCATTTTTTTTATGCACAACGGGTTAGTACTTGACCTCAATCAAACCTGATGTAAAGTGAAGATGAGGTCGAAGGTGGAAGCGTACTGACCCAGAAACCCCATTTTATTTGGGGGACTGGCTATCTTATCTCTGACTACCGGAACACAACAATGCTATTAACATTGCTGCTTGGCGGCACCGACCGAGTACTTAAACGTGTACTTTCATTCTTCTTTTACCATACCCAGCATTCACTCCCGTAAATTAGTGTTGGAACCAGCACCCCGCCATGAACAACCAGTCGAGCGTTTTTGGACACATTCTGGCTCCTTATAAAGGGCATGCAGTGCTCCATTCGCCTAATTTTTAAAGCTATTTTGACAATCATTGATTAAAAATACAAACAATAATAAAATAAAAGGTATTTATTCACCACAAAGTTAATTTAACAAGTAATTAATTGAAAATAAATTAGGTCAAACTGTGATGAAAAGATAGGGACTCAGCAGATTTGCTGATTTTCAGTCACTCCCAAAGTAGTGTAGTTGCTGCCACCAAGGAATTAATTACTATTACTCTATGAATAAATTTAAACATTAACTAAAAGTAAACAAAAAGAAAAAACGAGACGGTCTCATATAGGTAGGTATTTGGTAAATTTTCAATACTTATGTGTGATTGTGCGAGTGAGTTTAATTGTTTTCAACCGCATAGTAATAAAATAAAGTTTTGCTTTTAAATATATTGCATCAATAAGGACTCTTGAAATGAAACAATGTCGCGAACATAAGACCCGTAGTGCGAACGGACGGTGGGATCCCGCAAATCCCGGGATTACGGGATTAAATCCCACTCCCGATACAAACCCCTTACTTCGCCGCGGTTGCGAGCTGTATCGGCTTTTGTTGGTGAATTAAAACCATGTTCTAAAGTGCTGAATGTATTCTTGAGGTACTTAGTTAGGTTTTCATACAAACGGATTTGCATCTTTTTTTATTGCATACACAAAAAAAACAATTACAATCATGCTTAGCTATTAATAAGTAAGATATACAAATATGCGTCAATCTCTATAAACAATGAGTTTGCGGCGCTTTCGACACATTGGGCCCTTGGTCTTCTGACACGAAACATTTTGTAAAGGATTTATCCGTTAGACTGGTTCACGCCTCTGGAGATGTGAGAGCTGGTGCCTACTTTACTCAGCAGCTGAGCTTATGCGTTCAGTGGGGCAATAGCGCTAGCGTACTAGGTACTACGTCTCACGGAAGCGAGTTGGACGGCGTATTTTTTTTATAAGGTATAGGTATTTTCAATTGTGTTTTATAAATTTGTTGTTTTATGTATGTAATGTACTGTAATGCAATTTATTTTGACAAATCCCTTATCCCTAAAATCTTCTCTGATCTTATTGGCATAATATCATTATGAAACAACATGTTGGATTGAAATAATAATTTAAAAAAAAAGGAATTTCATTATGTTGACGACCAAATTGGTGTAGTGAAAACCAATGGTTGCGGGTTCGAATCCGGCGAGGGGTACCTGTTTGTATAATGAATACGAACATTTATTCCCGAGTGATGGATGTTTATATAATTATTTATTATTTTTATTCGTTATCTACTTTCCATAATACAAGCTTTGCCTAAACAAACTAATTTGGGACTAGATAATTGATGTGGTTAAGTGTCTGAAATATTTTTTTATTTAGTTATTCTGAAATTGTGTTTAAGCGAAGACAGCATATTTTGTATTTTGCCGACACCATGTTGGATTTTTTTACCATAAAATGTAGATATCAAGATCCAGGGATCAAGACGAATCTAATGACCAAATCGTTCAAACCGTGGCTACAGGTTGAGCCAAAGGAACGGACATACAGACATACACTCGAAAAACATTACCCACCTTTCTTGGGAAATGGGTAAAAAGAGGCAAAATCAAAATCATCAAATTCAAAAATGCTTTATTTTGTAGGTTAGGTTAGGTTACACACACACAGGGCACACTTAAAATAGTCAGATTTTACATTTTTAAGTTACTGCTTGTTCAAAATGCAATTTTCCCCTGAGAAGAACAAGCAAGAAATTCGAACGGTTGCTCGTTTAAACTCAGGCTTTGATTTTACATAAAAGTTTTTATATTTCATTATTAATTGTGAAATAGCCTGGCTGGGAACGATCTGATTGTTTATCATGTAAATAATCTGATATTTTACAATATGCTTTCTTAATAAGTTTCTGTTTTATAGTATCTTTAAATTTATTGAGAGGAAGATTTTGTATATCAACAGGAACTTTATTGAAAAAGCGTATACATAACCCTTTGAATGAATTACTGACTTTGCGGAGGTGACTTATATGACCTGCAAGTTTATCTTTATTTCTTGTATTGACGTCATGTTTATCACTATTTTTCCTAAATGATGCTACATTTTTTTTGACATATTAGATTTTCAAAAATGTACTGTGACGAAAAGGTTAGAATATTATACTCTTTAAATATGTCTCTGAGTGACACTGCAGGTCTCAATTGATAAATTGCGCGAACGGCTCGTTTTTGTAAAACAAAGATTGTATTGATATCCGCGGCATTTCCCCACAGCAAGACACCGTAAGACATCAGGCTATGGAAATAACTAAAATATACTAATCTAGCAGTATTTACGACCGATATTTGTCTAATTTTTTTGACTGCATACGCTGCAGAGCTGAGCTTCTTTGCCAATTTATGGATATGAAGACCCCATTGTAATTTGGCGACCAAAGTAATGCCCAAAAATACAGTGGACTCAACAAGGTCTAGAGTGACATTTTTTATCATTATATTTGTGAGCACCTCCCTGACATTAGGCAGTACAAATTTAATACATTTAGTTTATTTTAGCCAATTTCTCCACCCAATCAACCAATGAACCAAAAGGTGGGATAGTTATTTCAGATTAATATTGTTACACGTAATTTTATTATTTAATGTTAACGACTGAAGGTAGTAAGTAGGTAAATACCTAATAAATGAAACATAAATATTGTCTGTCACTGCCTTTAATTTGTTTCCAAAGATAACCTGATCCGTTTGCCCGGGGTGACGATTGTTGTCCAAGCCCGGATCGTGCGTGGGATTGCCCCTAATCCCTGGATTGTATCGATAAATATTTTTGGCAGCACTAGTGATAATTGTTTTTTCCGTGTCTGTAATTAATTACATCACTGACATATCAAACTGTCTAATGGTGACGTTGCGTTTTTACAAATACACTTTATTGCACAACAGAAAAGAAAACCGCCCCCGTGGCTCAATATAAACAACGTTGGGTTTAGGATTCGGAGGTCGCGGGTTCGATCCCCAGCGGGGTACATGTTTAAGTACTCGGTTTGGTTGGTGGTAGGGCATTTTAAATGTCCGCCTGGCTAGCTACCACCATCTTATTTAAATCTGCCGCCAAGCAACAATGTTAATAGCATTGTTGTGTTCCGGTTGTCAGAGATAGATAAGACAGCCAGTCCCCTAAATGTGTTGGGGTTTCCGGGTCAGTACGCTTCCACCTTCGACCTCATCTTCATTTAACTTCAGGTGTGATTGAGGTCAAGTACCAACCCGTTGTGGATAAAAAAAAATACAGTTTCAGAATAGAATGTACAATTTGGCGACCTTATCACTAAAAGCGATCTCTTCCATGCGACCTTTGGGTGTAAGTACAGTACAAATATGTAGGTTGTGCGGTATTAAATAGGGATGCAGATACAAACTATGTGAATAAATTTCATATATTTACATACACTATTTACATTCTATATGAATAAATTTCATATAATTTTTACCCGACTGCCCAATGAAGGAGGGTTATGTCTCTCGAGTGTAAGTAGTAGGTTTCTATGTTACTTTCTGTAGCCTAAATGCCTTGAACGGTTTCCAAGTGCATGATGGCTCGTTAGGCTCGTATTACAGAATATTAATCAAGCAGAGATCTCTGCTTGAGGATAGTTAAAAAGGGACAGCTTTATGTAACTTTGTAACGAGACGCCATGCGACTCGTTGGTTCTCTTTTTGTAGTAATCTCCTTGTTTGTTTATTTTTCGGTTAAGTCATAACATTTTAAATTCAAAATTTGAACTCTGCCTGTTCTGTCTTTTTTTCAGTGTAGCCTTTTGTTTAGTCAGTTCGTGATTCGCCCTTGAAAATATTGGACGTGTATTTTTCTCACTTTTTTGTTAAAGAAAACTAAAAAACTAACATAAATTCTCATAAAAGTTATTTTAAATATTTCATCGATTTTTTTTACATTAGAAACTGATTTCGCGTTTGACTACAATCTTTATTTATTTATGTGATTACTTTTAATTATAAGTTGCCACTGACAACGATTTCCAAAGATTTCCGCCGGCTCATCTTCATCTGTCGTTTTCTACATCCATTTACTGTGGCCTACTCCTAGACATCCTCTACAGCATCAGCCTGGGAGTAGTGCTTCAACTTGTACAGCGGCATCTCTTTCATATCTCTTCATTAAGACGAATCTAACGACACCATACTCTTCAAAATCGGTCAACTCATGCAGGCTACAGGTATTAACATATAAAATCCACATACGTACTTACACCCGAGAAGTCCTTTCTGGGCAGTAAATTGCTATTTAGGTATTTAAAAAGCAATAAATCCCGACAGCATATTTTGTATTTTACAGGCGCCATGTTGAATTTTTTTACCTTAAAATGACATGACATGACCCATGACACTCTAGAGATCAAGACGCATCGAACGACACCTAGCACTTCAAAATCGGTTAACACATTACAGGTACAGGTACGGCTACAGCTATTAACATAGAAATCTACATACATACTTACACCCGAGACACGTAGCCGTACTTTCTGGGGCAATACAAAATACCAATTATCGCAAAGATGGTAAGACCTCATGACGTATCATATACCTACACACATATAGGTAAGTACACTCAGGATTAGAAGCATATTCACGTTTCAAGCCCTATTAGAGAGCAATATTTCAGAGCTAGCTTAATCGAGTAGACAAGTCTGATAACTGGTTGGTTTTTAATCAACACATAAGACTGGGGTCCTTGTTTTGCTAAGCGAGAGATGAATCTTTAAGTCATGAGTAATTTCAATTGGTTTTTTAATCTGTATCCAATTATTTAGTTGGAGTAAGCATCACAAATAACAATATGTATTTATAAACCAAATATAGTCCAGTAAGGATACACTTCTTAAAGGCCGTGATTTTGCACGTGGATAGAGACCTGTCAGTGATAAAATAAAAATGTATTCTAACAAATCAGTAGATTGCTTTAGATATAGTAAAGGTATTTATTAATAAAACATAGACCATTAGATTAAAATTACCACTGTGAATTTCATTGCGTCGGAGAATTATACTTAGAACTGCTGGAACTATTGTTTTTTTTTTATGCACTAAATATAAAGAAGCTGTTGATCATTTTTTTTTTAAATATCTTCACTTAACATCAGGTGTGATTGAGGTCAAGTGCTAATCAGTTGTGCATAAAAAAAAGGAAAAAAAAAGATTTTATGGTAAACACGACTCCGATCCTGAATTTCGAAGTGTGAAATTTATCAAGTATATTCTTAAATTTTTGTGCAATAAAGTATACTTACTTGACTGATTGAAATTTTGATGTGATTACTGCAAGTACGAGTACGATGTATGTTAGACCCCTAATTGTGTTCTATTGTTATCATCAAAAAATATTGTAAATTATTTTGCGCAATAAAGAGTATTTGTATTGTATTATTGTATGACCAATTTTATACTAACATAAACTAAGACTTACTAACCTAATATGGAATTATCCGAAATAAAATATTTGATTGATTGATTGTACGTTAGTTCGAATGTTTACTGTTACGAAGTTTGAAATATCGATGTGCGTTAGTAAGCAGTTGTATAAGTAATACATTTATAATAATCAATAAAGAAATAAATAATATACTATAGGATACTAGGACTATAACGAAAATTACACAATTTGCTTTAATTGGGTTACAGTATGATACCCGTACTTTTTTTATACAAAGCAATAAAATCTCTAGTGTTTTATGGTTCATGCCACAGCATTATGCTGAGCTGGAACTATCAGCTTGCATTATTATGTTTTAGCATTATTATCTCAAAATTTTCATGTACATGCCCATTGTTTGGTGAAGTGGTTAGCAACTATGACCACTCTACCAAATGAATACGGACATGTGTACGCGAGTTATAGATGTTTATAATAAGTATTTATTTACAACAAAAAAATATTTATGTAGTATATCAACCATCTGGTATCCACAACACAAGCTTATAGTTGCTTACTGTGGAACTAGATGGCGCTGTGTGTATGTCAAGGATATTTATTTATTATTGTAAGCTGAATAAATGTTTTTTTTCTTTCTTTATTATTTGCCGCGCCGAAGGTTGTGAGTTTTCCCACGCAAAACAATCATACTTCCTACTAAAGTAACAAACGCAAATTTTAAATTATTACACATACAGCATAAGTTGTTAATAAATATTAAATTATTAAAAATTAATAAGTAACTGCATACAACGAGGAAACGCCGCCAGCGTTTTGGGTACCTTGCCTCGCGGCCCCAATTTTTTCCATTTGTTCTAGTTTATATTTAAATCCATCCGATTTTCCATTTCCATTCCATTTTGACGACCGATTGGTGTAGTGGATAGTGACCCTATCAGCGAAACCAACGGTTGCGGGTTCGAATCCCGCGAGGGGTAAATGTTGGTGGTGATGAATACGAACATTTATTCCCGAGTCTTGGATGTTTATGTAAATATTTATGTATTTTTATCCGTTATCTAGTATCCATAGCACAAGCTTTGCTTAGTTTGGGACTAGATGATTGGTGTGTCCGAAATAGTTAAAAAAAAATATATAGTTAAAAAACAATATAAATATAATACAATATCTCTTTATTTGTTACTGTTTTTAAATAAATATATGTTATTAAATAACATAAGTAACTTTTGTTGTATGTATGTCGCGTAGTATCAAAGCGAAATTAAATTAAACAAACGACGAGAAAACGATGCAGCCGTCGAAGCAAAAAAATTGGTATTTTTCAATAATGCCTGGAATATTGTCCTTTGTTGCAATATGCGGTTTAATATGATTCCGTTGTATGCCCGGGGCGGGTGTGGGATGTTGACAGGTCAATTTGCGGATAAAACAATGGCCATGTGGCGATCAATTATGGGTTTACCTCGTTTAGTGACCTAACCAATAACAGTGTAGGTATAAAGGAGTTGCCGTTGGTCTCTTCAACCGACTTCAGTATAAGGTGGTACTCAATTCGACAGCATATCAGGGCTAATGTAAACTATGCAATGAAAATTGACATCAAACTAATATTTTCAGAAAGTTTAGATGTTTTTTTTATGCGCAACGGGTTGGTACTTGACCTCAATCACACCTGATGTTAAGTGAAGATGAGGTCGAAGGTGGAAGCGTAATGATCCGGAAGCCCCAACACATTTGGGGGACTGGTTATTTTATCTCTGACAACCGGAACACAACAATGCTATTAACATTGCTGCTTGGCGGCAGATTTAGATAAGATGGTGGCAGCTAGCCAGACGGGCATTTAAAATGCCCTACCACATTTCAAACCGAGTACTTAGCAACTCTGACCACTATACCAAAATCCCGCTAGGGGCATATGTTTGTGTGATGAATACGGACATGTGTACCCGAGTTATGGACGTTTTCATTTAGAAGTATTTATTTTCCAAAAAAAAAATTGGTATTTATGTAGTATATCAACCATCTGTTATCCACAACACAAGCCTATGTTGCTTACTGTGGAACTAGATGGCACTGTGTGTATGACTAAGGATATTTACTTATTTATTATTATTTATTTACAAGTTAATTTTAGCAAACTGTACAAAATATGAAGGTTCCTTTGAGCCCTAAAAAATCAAACCACTTGAACTGTCTATGTACATTTTCTATTCTATTATATTATTCGTGTCTCCCCCTCGCTCGACATTCCCTAGTTCATTGTTGAACACAGTATTGTGAAGTAATTCTGGAATTATTTGGAATCACTCGAGCATATTTTCATTAAGTCCTTATTATTCTAAAATCGTAGGGGTGCTTTTATTTATGTTTAGTTGAGGCATGAATTTTATGTGCAAAATAATTTGTATTTTTTTCGTATAAAGTTTAAAAAAGGTTATTAGGTTAGTAATTATTATTATTTCAAAATTTTTTTCTCTCCTAAGTTTTGGTCATATAATGCTTGCTTGCATGTAGCTTGTAGCCAATGGTATTGTAGTGTGCAACAACTTCTGACGTGTTATGCGTTCTGTTATCAGAGAATGCACGTGGTGGAGACTGAAAAACAGCTATTTTGCTGAGGCTCCAACATATTTGTCCACTAAGTTAGAAAATTTTACTATAATTAATGATCATGTAGTATATTTTTTTAATTGGGTGAATAGATATCTTTTCATTTTTATCCCAAATGGGCTGGTCAGTGATAACCCGAACATGAGCGTTTGGGTGTTCGATACATTAAAAGTATTATGCTGGAAACAAGTTTCGAAGTATACGGAAATGCACTCGTGACGGGGTGTGTGCAAATCTATTGATGTTTTTTGGTGGAAAGTCCCTTAGACGCCTTTTACCCATGGGAAGAGACGGGTTGGGTCTATTCTTTTTACGTGCTTTTATCAATGAATCGAAAATATCAGAAATAGTAGGTACCTACATTATTGCGGGGACCGTATACTGCAGTAAAAATATGTATTTTTTGTGACGCAACTTCTATAATCTTAAAGTTTTTGATTTTTTGTAGAAGTATAGAGTATCAATTAGTAATAGATTGATTTCAAACTACCTATTTCTAAACCGTAAAGTAAATTAGTAATCCGACTTACATGTATTCAAAATGTATGCACGTGTGCAAAATTTTTGTATATTTTTTCAAATTTTTCGTCTCTTTAATTCGCCGTAAAATTATATAAAATACCAGGATGACATCAAACCGGAGCGGTGTCAAATCAACTATAGACGAGTGCATCAATACATACTGAAATAGGTCACTGTAACCCAATCAGTCGTGTGATCAGTCCGATTGGAAACGTGATTAGATTTGCAACAGTGACGTCATGACTTGCTGGGAGTTTGTGACGTTTCATAATTGGGTTGAGCGAAGTGCCTTAACACTTGCATGAATATTATGGGCGTGATGGTGTGAGTTTCTTGCTTAGATTAGAATTATGTGTGGACAGATCCTTGTCATATACGAGTATCGTGCACCACGGCTAAGTCATTCAAGACGCAAAGTATAATGATGGTCATTGAGAAATGATTATGTAGTAGACAGACAATGGAGAAAAGACCTGTAATAGTGATGAAAGCATCGACAGGACTTTAGCTAATGCTACATGAATATGACAATAAAAATGACGCCATAAAACTGTAGATATGACAATTTTTAATTTTTTATTTCAAATTTTAATCCCCGCCAAGTCGAGCAAATAAATGCCACTGCCGTACTGATTTGGCAATCGCACAGCAACAGAATAACTTATCTACCTGATATCGATTTATTAGTGATCTGAAAAGGTATTTTCATTCAGCAGCTGTGTCTGTGATTGCCGGGGCTCTATAGTTATTATCTTGAAGCACAGTGCTTGCGGGCTGATGCTGTAGGCCACAGTATGTAGAAGATGTTAGATGACGATGAGCCGGCGGAAACCTTTGGAAGTCGTTGGGTGTTCAGCGGGAAATGAAAGATTATAAACGATAAATGTCCTTGGAAGGAGATTATTAATACTTTCACGGCTTAGCACAGCAAATGTCAGTGACAACTTATAATAAAAAGGTATCACACACAAATAACTCTAATGAAATATTTTAAAATAACTTTTACACCGAATAAAAAGGAATATAAGAATTTATGTTAATTATAGGAATAAGAGCAGAAAAGTACACGTCCAATATTTTCAAGGGTAAATCACGAACTGACTAAACAAAAAGCTACACTGAATAAAAGTAAGAGAACAGGCAGAGTTCAAATTTTGAATTTAAAATATTATGACTTAACCTAAAAAGAAACATAGAAGGAGAATACTGTAAAAAGAGAACCAACGAATCGCATGGCGCCTCGTTACAATCTATGTGCATGCATATGGTCCTTTCGAAAAACTTCACACCTGGCCATGTAACGTGTGCATTTTACCTTACATAAATAGTTCGGGTGTTTTTCTCTTATTTATTTATTTATGTATCATCATCAGCCTATAAAAGTCCACTGAATATTTGCCGTAATATTTACATGGTTAATAACCTGGCTGTTCGTTTAATTTTTAATATAAAAAAACTGCTCTCAAATCGGAGTACTCATTACTGATATCCGTCCGGACACACACGCGCTGTCAAACACATTGCACCCATCGTTTTTCTTGGCTTTACTTATCTCACAACTTAGTGTGCCCGCCCACGACCGATAATCGGTGACCGATTTTTTGTAGGAGAAAAATGGAACGTACTGATTGCAATATTTCAACGCCCACGTCCTACAAAAAATCGGTCACAATATCGGTGATAAAAGTATTGAGGATAAAATCGGCCCGATTATCGGTCCTACAAAAAGTCGGTCCTGGGCCACACTTACGGTGGAAGGATTCCGCTGCGAGACTTGGCATTTTTGTACATTTTTTGTTTTTGAAGAGATTGTTTTGAACACATGGTACAAGTAACGGAATAACTATTTAATTTAAAAACCAAAAAACCCGACAGCATATTTTGTATTTTGCGGACGCCATGTTGGAATTTTTACTATAAAATATATTCTATGACACTCCGGGTAACAAGACGAATCTAACGACACCATTCACTTCGAAATTGGTCAAGCCGTTTAGACCAACGAACGGACATACATTCGTATATACTGTTGGAGCTGGCCGTCGGTTTTTCTCGAGTGGCGACAGTCAAAACGTGGCGAGGCGATAAACTGAGACCCCTACAAAGACTCTACCCTCTGGAAGTATCTGCTTCGCCCACCCGTCAAGATGAGGCTACTGTCAATTCGAAACACGAAACATATGTGACACGATCCGGAAGGACAGTGAGGGTGCCTTGTCGCTTAAAGTTTTAGTGCCACCACAAGAATATCCACTGGGATATTCCCTCTTTGCTGCGGCCGACGATGTTGGAGCTGGCCGTCGGTTTTTCTTTATACTTTTTCATGTGTTATGTCAAATCACTTCTCACAATAAATGTCTGACACATTAGTCAATGTTTTCTACTATTTTTCAATCTATTATAAAATTGGGACGGGTTTTAACATATACATACATAACTCGAAATACACTCGAAAAACATAGGTAATGTTTATCGAGTGTTTTTTCCTTAGGCAGTCGGGTAAAAAGTAAATGCCATGTCGTATCAGGAAGTCAAAGAAAAGGCAGAATGTAGAGAAGTGTGGAAAGGACTCCACCGACAAGAGCATAGCTTTAAGAGCTATTGAAGAGAGGGAGTGTTGATGTCGATTCGGATGTAAAACCAGTTTTGGAGTGGTGCCGTCGGATTGTACTGTTCCAGGGAGAAAGAGACAGTACTACATTAAAATTGGTTTTGGTTTAGTAGGTGTACATCCGAATCGACACCTTTGTTTTATTTATTACCGATTTGCGGCTGTCGCAATAACTTTAAAACGCCGCGTAAGTTGTCGCACAACAAGTTTCTTTGCGTTTTATTTTCATGTAGGTACCTACCTACTTCTTTCGTGAAAAAATGTCTTAAGGAAAATAATCGCCTGATTCCATCCTGCATATAACATACCTATATTACAAACTAGACACAGGTCCGTGTTATAAATCCACCTTATACACTCATTCTTTTCAGAAGTTGGCACAAACATTGTGAAATAAGTTTTTGTAACTTCACATGTATTATTTTCATTGTAACCTATTCCATACGCGGCCTCCTTGCCAAGAGAGGACAATGAGTTCCTTGTACTGTTAACGCCTCGGAGAGCAGGAGTTTTACCTACATATTGTTAGAGCAATTTTGAATAAAACAAGAACTTTAATAAAATGAGATAAATGGAAAATTTTGAAAACCATGAGATTTAGGCCCGTATTAATAAACCAATCTGAATACAAGTCTTGAGGCTGTATCAGAGGTTGACGCTATCTCAAGCTCCGTGCTAATTATAAACCAATCTTGAAGTCTACTCAGCTGAGATCACTTCTCAAGAATTCACCTCAGCGGCGAATGAATGATAGTCTTGAGTTTCGTATATTAATACGTGAAACTCGGCGCACGTTTCAAGTGAGTACTGCTTGAGTATGCACGTGCGTTTCAGGTCTCAAGTTAGGTTTATTAATCAACACGTTTACTTGAGACCGGTCACAAGACTGTTCTCAATCTTGAGAATGGTTTCTTAATACGGGCCTTAGACTGTGGGTATGCATAAGTTTTTAGATTCTCACACAGGTATCACTTGATAGGTATCACAGGCTTTTTTTTTTTTTTTTTTTTTTTTTTTTTTTTTATTATAATACTAAGTACCTCCAATGTACAATAATTTGGAGCCTGTTTTAGCCTGAGTTTCTCTTTCATACCAGTTCTCGCATTTATTCCTCTCGCACTTCTATCACAGGCTTGAAGCAGTAGCCTAATTACTTACATTATACTTGTCTACATATTCACAGATTCATTATATCCAGTACACAACCCACTGCAGGGATAAGCCTTCCCTCGTAAAATGAGGGAGTATGGACAATGCAGGTTGGGGACTTCACAGGCCATAGAATTTTTATTTCTCAGGTATACAGGTATCCTCACGATGTTTTCCTTCACCGTTTAAGAGCAGATGGCTAAATGCACATAAGTAATTAAATTAAATTTAAAAAGTCATCGGTAACATAGCCCGCCTGGGAATAGAACCCGGATCTCCCAAATTGAGAGCCACAGACGCTCCTTAATACTATTACCTAATTATTATTTCATATATTTACACTACACTATAGGTTCATACACTTACTACAGAATATAATTATTTATTATTATTCTGCCCATTATTATACTGACATAGCGTCCGTGCATCACTGGACATTTGGGGGCACTGAAAACCAGCGCCGTGATTCGTCGCAGCATGAGCTAAGTGCTAACCCATTTGTGCACGCCGTAACACGTGACAGCATTGTGCGCATTTTATTTATAATTGTATTTCTTTTGTAGCTTCCATTTACTACTACTTTGTTTTTGTACCGTGTTGTTGCGTTCGGTGTTATTTTTTTTTTCAAAAATGCACGCGACTGCCTTAAATTGATATGCGACTGGTGGGATTCATAGGGAGGCTTTCGATCATGCGAAATTTATTTGTAACTCATATTTTCTCCAAATTTTCTTTATTTAATTTAATGTTGTAATATTTTTTTATTTAATTAAATGTGGAGTAGGCTGTAAACGCGACCGTCAAATGACATGGTTATTCGATGATGGTTTTGAAAAAAAAAAAACAAACTACCTATGCCAATACCTTCTATTTCACTTACCTAATATGCCCTATTTTTTCCTTACGGTAAAAAAAACCTCAGCCAGTATGTGTGTTTGTATCTACTCGGTCAAACACATAACAGGGTTAAAAAGCGGTTAGCGATGCAAGTTGCGCCACGTACACCAGTGGACACTTATAGGTGATGATAAAATAAACAAATGAATTCCGCTCGGTTACGCCCCCTACCCGGTAATCTCACTTAGAACAAACGAAATATTCTCACTTGAGTGCTCGAATCGACCTGCGAGTATATCGAGTTAGATACGATTTCTCGATTGGCCGGATTCGATTCTTTAATAGGGCTGTCAGTTTTGCATTAGTATTAGGTCCTTACCTATGAAATTGGCGTTTTGTATGAAGAATTTCATTAAGACTGTTTTCTCCATACAAACATTTTTGATTTTTTTTTTTTGGGAACGCCAAATCCAAATTTAGCTAAACTTTGTGTGTATTATCGGATACATTAAGTTAAGTATAGACAGCGTTAATTTTTAAAAGTAACCGCTTTATAAAAGTTTCAGCGAATCTAAGAAATGATGTACTTCCCATAGGAAGTACATGAAAAGAGCTCTGTTCAATTTTTTTTTATTATGTGATTTAGCCCAGAAATTAAAAAATATTTCATGTGAAACCTTGAAATAATATTCCATTTTCCAAATAAAAAATAAATTTGGATATAACTTTGAAAATAGCAGGAATTGGTACATATGATTAACGAAGATAAAAAACTCCAATTTCATAGGTAAAGACCCAATATTTTAACATTTGAACAACTTTCACTATGTGACCAACTCTGAAATCGAGAAAAAAATCAGCTGTTTCGTACAAAACTTCCATCCACCCAACTGTAATGTAACAACAGATGTTTTTTCTCGATTTTAATCTGACCAACCATACCAAATTTAGATGGTGAAATCACAAGTATAATATGTTTTGTGGCTTTCCATCTAATTGTCGATGTCGCAAGGTGGAGACAAAAGGTCTTGAACTCGGCGTGGGTTGTAGCCCTTCAGCGTTTCAGGCCTTCAATGACGCACGAACACATGACAATAAAAACACATAAATACTTAAAATATTTATACATACATGCATGCTTTTATTTTTGTTTAGTTCAGGCATGAATTTTTGGTTCAAAATAATACTTTGTATTTTTTGGTATAAATATATTTAAAAAGTTTATTAGACATTACAATACAATGCATACATAACATCACGACCTTTATCCCGGTGGTCAGAGATATCCCAAATATTAGCGTTTGGGTGTTCCAAGCATTCAAATTGTAATGCTTAAAACAACATCCACGGTAAACGCACGGTACGCTTCCACCTTCGGCCTCATCTTCACTTAACATCAGGTGTGATTGAGGTCAAGTAAACTTTTTCATCTATTGCCGTTAAAACATGCAAATCTATAGATGTTTTTTGGTGTGAAGTCCCATAGGCATAGACGTCCGTACAAACTTTCAAGTCCAAATGTTTCGAAACGAATGAATCGATTCAAATGATTCAAACCCTGTCCTTTTTTAGTCTTTTAAAAAAAATCTGACTCAAATCCGACCAAGCATTACTGTTGATGTTTAGCATACATCCGGCCAAAGGATGGACACACACACACTCAACGCCACCAAACGTCCGTTTTCGTCGAAGGATAAAACTCGGTGAGAGATAGCCACCTTCACTTGGTAATGGCATCTTCGACGATAGACGCAAAGACAAACTGTCGAGTTATTCAAGCGCGGTTTTTTCTATCGAAGTCAAGTATGAAACTTGCTGCAGGTAGCCCTACTCGTTCGATTACTCAAGCGACCCGTAGGGTAGTCTAGTGAAAAATTCTCTTCTAATAAACGAATTAAAACGAGGGTTAGGCCGAGGACTCGCTGTAATGACGCTGCATTTGATTGTTATGTTGCGACGGGGACGCCGACGGTAGATGGTGAGTAGATGGCCGTGCAATCCGCACTTATCCGTCCAGCAGACTTGCACAGGTTTAATGGAAGTTCTGTATTTTATTTATTAGCACTCACACGTTTTAAATATTACTACAGGAAGGTTACGTGTTGATACCGGTTGGGGTCGAGACGATGGGACCCTGGGGCCCTGAGACAAAACGCCTGGTCCAAGACCTGTCAGCGCGTCTCATCGAGGCTTCTGGTGACCGCAGAGCGGCGGCTTCCTGGCTCAGAGAATAAGTCTCGCTATTCAACGCGGGAACGCCGCTTGCCTGTTGGGCACAATACCGCCTCGAGGAGATGCGCTAGACGCAATTTTTTACCTGTAATTGTTTGTGTTTTTAAATGTTTCACATGTTCTAAATGCTGTTAATAAATAAATTACTTATACAATTACTAAAATAAATAAATACAGTTATAAATGTTGGAAAAAGAAAGAATAAAGTTTGGTAAACGAAGTTCTCGTCGTTGCAGTTCCGAGAAACGACTGACTCCTATTATAAAAAACAATTTAGAATTATTTTTTTTAGGCCCAACGGGTTAGCACTTGACCTAATCATAGTTGATGTTAAGTGAAGTTGAGGCTGGAGGTGGAAGCGTACTGACCCGGAAACCCAAATATTTGGAGAACTGGCTATCTTATTTCTGACAATTGGAACACAACATTGCTATTAACACTGCTGTTTGGCCACCAACTAAACCGAGTACTATACATGTACCCCGCTGGGGATCGAACCAGCGACCTCCGATTCGTAAACCCAATGTTGTTTACATTGAGCCACGGAGGGAATTTTGAATCGAATTCGAAAAAGTAAAAAGCCAAAGTATCGAAAAGATAAAGAGCGACAACGATGAATCGACTAATTCCAGATTTTGTAAAGTATTTATCTGTAAATGTCATATTCTAGAAATGTCAGTCTTTTAATAGAAATGTGTAAACGTGCCGGGGCCTATTAATTTTCAATATCGTTTAACATTTGTTGGTTCTCTCGTAATTATCAAATATTCTTACATTCTGTATAAAATTGCCAAGTTGACGTTTTTTGAAGATGAAACACGCGATCCCAAATGCCTATTCGTCCTTGACTTGAAGATGTTACGAGTGTAAGAATCGGGGAACATCGACCCCGACATAGTTCAATAACGTATTATAACAAAGAAGCGAACTTACTGCCAACGGTATGTCGGCAAAAAACTGATGAAGACCCTCCCCTCGCCTGCTAGTCCGAAGATGGAAGACGGCGGGAAAGGTTTCATAAATTACTCGCAATTTATATCACAGAAAAGATAAAAGCCGTATTTTTTTGTTCCTTAATTAATATCACAAAAAAGGCAGCCGGGAATAGTGTTGTTACGAGTTGTTTATTGATTGACATAAGTACGGGTCAGTACGCTTCCATCTTCGACCTCATCTTCACTTAACATCAGGTGTGATTCAGGTCAAGTACCTACCCGATGTGCATAAAAAAAAAGTAAACATTATTACTTAACTGCGTCCGTGCCTCAATACGAATTGGGTCGCGGGTTCGATCGCCAACATGTTTAATACAATACAATACAAATACTCTTTATTGTCCAAAATAATTTACAATAATTTTTGATGATAACAATAGAACACAATTAGGCGGTCTTATCACTAAAAGCCATGGGACATTTGTAGGTAGAAAAACAGGTAGAGTGCACGATACTACCAACTAAAGAAATAATTATAGATAAGTATGCATAAATATAATAATAATATAATATTAATTGACTTATTTATTAATAGAATACTCGGTTTGGTTGGTGGAAGGGCATTTTAAATCTCCGGCTGATTAGCTACACCATCTTATCTAAGTCTGCCGCTAAATAGCAACTTGTTGTGTTTCGATTGTTAGAGATAGCTTCCACCTTCGGCCTCATCTTCACATAACATCAGTTGTGATTGAGTCAAGTGCAAAGCCTTTGTGCATTAAAAAAATATATGGTGTTACCAACTGAGACTGAGCAATCTTCGATTACTGTCTTTTGGTATTAAATGATGTCGAACATTATGATAATAATAATAAATAAAAATGTTTATTTCGTTCCTCACAATACTGTAACTAGATACAGAGTTGAGACCTCTTAAGTATTAAGATACTTGTATCAGGAAGTCTCGCTCCTCCATAAACAAATGTTGTCTCAAAAATAAACATCATCGCTACACAAATATAATTTTGAAAATAAATCCATTATGACATTGCAATAAAAGCAGAATACAGTTTTTAATAAAAAAAAAAAATACAAAATTGGTAGAACATTAAGTCACACGAATAAGTGTGATTGTGTAACAACGCGTTATTTGCGTAGTAGGTGTAATGAGTGGTACATATTGTAATATTGCGTGTGTGTGTAACATTATAAATCGATATACACACACATAACAAATTTTACATAAGAAAAATACAACTAATATTAATTTGGCAACTTTTTACTTGCTCAAGTTTTATTAAGTCAAAATATACATTAAGCAAATGCTTTATTCTGTTAAAAAATTATATTACAAAAATAACTTCGTTCAAATTTTCATTTTAATATGGGTGATAATATAGGTTATCATAGGCTAGATTAGAACTGCTAGAAAAGTGGGTTAGGTTAGGTTAGAACTGTGACCCCAACAGAGCACGAGCCGAGCGAGCGAAGCTAGCGTGCCGCGGCAGCGGCCGACGAAGCGCCGGAATTGATTTGTTTAATAACAATATATTTGGGAAGAGCATGTTATGCCAAACCATATTTGACTACATAATATTTGGTAAATGAAAAATTGGGAAACATACTTTGGCATGTGATACTTTGGGAAATGTTTTTTTGCCCAAAAATTAATCCGCCTGCCATGCTTGCGTGCTGATTTGGTTTGACAAAAACCATCGCAGGTTGAATGCGACCACCTTTATCGAAGTGCCGATTTAAAAATATCTCCAGCGTAGGGGTTGAATGTTTAAATTCAGTTTCCATCCGAATTAAATCAGCAATAGCCAATATTTCTGTGTTATGCTTCGTAACGCCTGACGGAATTGGTTTTCTGGATTTGCTGGGGACCAGAAATAGAGAGATACTTATACGAAATTGGCATTTAGTTATTATATAGTAGAAGTTGGAAGAAGAAATACAACTTTATAAATGCGAAAGTTTAGATGTTTGTTTGTTTGCTGCTCAATCACAGCGAAACGGATGAACTGATTTGGATGAAATTTGGACCTATGTTTAAAAAAAATATAATTTAGAAAACTTTCGGAATACTTTTTTTTTTTAAACGTTTCACAAAACTGGACACAATTCGAAATATTTTCAGTCTTACCCAACATTACGACATAATTAACTGAATGTATCCTAATGGATGTGAACACAGCATGCAGACAGGTAAACAGTTTCAAGACTTAAGAATAAAATAGGCTATTAACTAACTAAATCACAAAGACCATACAAAAAGACCTACTTATAATTGTTGTACAGAAACGTTTTTCATGAAACATGGTTAAGAACCTGTACCTTTCGCGGAAGTCTAGTATTATATAAAAAAACGATTTGAATTATATTATTTCTGTGCTATCTTAACGACGACAAACGCAGTCAGCGGCATTCGGCAAGAGACAGAGATATCTAAGTGTGAGTGAGTGGGATGAATTATAGTTGCATTCCAGGTCTCAGAATTAACCGCATCCGTGGCTCAATGTAAACAACATTGGGTTTACAATTTGGAGGTCGCGGGTTCGATCCCCAGCGGTACATGTTTAAGGACTCGGTTTGGTTGGTAGTAGGGCATTTTAAATGTCCGCCTGGCTAGCTACCACCATCTTGTCTAAATCTGCCGCCAAGCAGCAATGTTAATAGCAGTGTTGTGTTCCGGTTGTCAGAGATAAGATAGCCAGTGTGTGGGGGTTTCCGGATGAGTACGCTTCCACCTTCGACCTCATCTTCACTTAACATCAGGTGTGATTAGGTCAAGTACCAACCCGTTGTGCATAAAAAAAAGATAAATTACTGTCTTATGGGTCTTTTATTTAAATTGTTCAAAGACTTTTATATTTGCCACTGTCCATGTCCTTGACCATGACTACACATTGTTACAGTTGGAGTACCTACCCACAAGTGGATGTAATAGCGTATTCCCGTTTCCCGCACAACTCACGCGAATAGAGTCAACGTCTGTTATTTGACGTCATAACGTATTCCGACGTCACACGCCATTTCCGCTCACCGATGGGCTAATGGCGACCGGATATGGCTCCGCCGGTGTTGTACCGGGAGATCCAGCCTCCGACTACGTAATCCAGTATTCACTTCCGGCCGTTCTGTGGAGTAGAATTGGAACGTTTCTCGTATTTACAATAGCAAAT
Source organism: Oegoconia quadripuncta (assembly GCA_949316235.1). Classification (NCBI taxonomy): domain Eukaryota; kingdom Metazoa; phylum Arthropoda; class Insecta; order Lepidoptera; family Autostichidae; genus Oegoconia; species Oegoconia quadripuncta. The sequence continues at coordinate 27,513,319 of OX438749.1, forward strand.
ACTGGTCAAAGTCAAAAAATTCTAAGGGTACTTACGTCGTCGAGTGTGAGCGTCGGTGGCTCAGCGGTTAAGACGCGGTCTCCCAATTTAGAAGGTCCTGGTTCAATTCCCAGGCAGGCCATGTACCAATGAGTGTTTTTTTTATTTTATTTTTTACTTATGTGCATTTACCCGATTGCTCTCTTAAACGGTGAAGGGAACTTCACATGCCTTAGAATTTTTCTTTCTCAGGAATGCAGGTTTTCCTTGTGTTTTCCTTAACCGTTTAAGAGCAGTCGGAAGAATGCACTTAAGTAATTAAATTAAAATTCTCATTGGTACATGGCCTGCCTGGGAATTGAACCCGGACCTCCCAAATGTAGAAGTTATTGTACTTTTAATGTAGAAGTTATTGTACTTTTAACTTGGCAACACATAGTAACCTTTACACGTAACTCCACTACAGAATCAAAATCAATTACACCCAATAAAGTCACGTACACACCCGCTGATTAGCGAATGTATTTGCACCCTTATTAATATTCCCGGTTCGTGTGCGCTCGGGTTTATTTGGCCCTTTGAACGGTGCAAACGTAATAACCGGTGAATGTGTGCGGTCGGGTTGTTTGTTTTCGATTCGAAAGCGGTTTTAGAGAAACGATTTTCCCGGTTTTTCATTTACTTTTTGAGTAGTCCCGTGTTAGAAGGTAATTTAGAGGTCGGCACTTTTTAACCGACTCAAATAGGAGGAGGTTCTCACGGCCGTTTGTGTGTTTTATGTATACCGATAACTTAGAATGTGGCGGTTGATTCGCGTGGTTCTTTTTAGGGTTGTTTCTCTCAAAAGCAAAAATGAATTCTTATAAAATCACTTGGTCATACGTCCTGTCTATCAAGACTCATAGAGACGCATAGAGGTATCAACTTGAAATTAATATTAATTACTAAGGTGTATCGTCCCTTGGAGCTGTAAAAAAATGCTTCTAAGTCAACGCAGACTGGAAATAAGGTCATTTATCTACATACACGTTACTACTGAACACTGTTGCGCGTAAGGCTCGCACTTGTCCGTGTTTTTATGAGAATGTATGGCGAAAATGCACATGCCTGTAAACTGCACATGCCTGAAAAATGAACATGCCTGTAAAATGCACTGCCTGTGAAATGTACGTGCCTGAAAAATGCGCATGCCAGTAAAATACACTGCCTGTAAAATGCACATGCCAGTAAAATGCACTGCCTGTAAAATGCACGTGCCTGGAAAATGTACTGCCTGTGAAATGTACATGCCTGTAAAATGCACATGCCACACGACACACGACATTTCATTCAAACTTTCAAGTCCAAATTTTTTTAAATTAATAAAACATTTTCAAAATATCGTATTTAAAATTTTACATTTTATATTTTTTCTGTATCTACGGAAAATTTAAAATCGCTCTAATTATTACCGAAAAATTAACGAAAATGCTCTCTACTAACTTTTTAAATTTAGTGCTTTGTTCGTATAAAGTTTCATTAGGATCGGTTTAATCGTTTCGAAAAATTGGAACTCACACATAAAAACACACACACACACACCCACCGTCGCTGTTCATTTTGGAATTCTATGCGTATTAGATTACTAGCTGTTGCCCGCGACTTCGTTCGCGTGGAACATTTTCATCAAAATCGGTTCAGCAAAAAATGCCTACCTATATGTCTACTAACAAAATTTTATGCAAATCCTGTCAGCTGCTTAGGCGTGAAGAGGTAACAAACATACATACGTACATACCTACTACCTATATACCTACCTATATACATATACATCCACACACACAAACTTTCACATTCATAATATTAGGTGGAATGTGCTATTGGTGTAGAAGCTCTACTGGGCCACTATAATACCACTGTTCGGTACTCTGGAGCGATATTCAACAACTTTATCAATCAACGATAACGTTGACCAATGAGAAACCGTCTAATTGTAGAGCGAACGCTGAATCAACCAATCATACGTCAGAAGGTAATCGATGACGATATCGATAGACTTACACAATAATCCCGCAGTTCCCTTACAACCAATCGATACGATAACGTGGTGAATCCAGCTGGACACACTGATCGCATAAAACTTGTTACATACCCTGAAAGGTCATCTGAATACATAACAGCCACGTAGACGGATTTTAATTTATACCGTAAACCCACATCAAAGTACGGTTACGTCAGGTGGTCTAATTTATTCCACTTGCGGTTTGGGATTTTCTCAAACTATTTGGTCAATTAAAAACTCTTTGAGTTTTAATGCCAGGCTTCATTTCAAATCATAAAAAGAATCATAAGAGTCAACCGCCTATGTGGCTCAATGTAAACAACATAGGGTTTATGAATGGCAGGTTCGATCCTCAGCGGGGTTAATGTTTAGTATTGATTATGGGAGATTTAGGATAGATAATGGGAGTCATTGGTCAACCACTGACATCATCATATCAGCCACAGGACGCCCACTGCTGGATGCCTATATCCAGCAGTGGGACCCATACAGGGTCAATTTGATTTCGTGTAATTCCTTTTAACGTTATTACGAATAACTTTCCCCAAGGAATCATAATCGAATTCGATGAAAAAATTTCGATTACCCGTACAAAGTAAACCATTCTGAAACCACATTTATTGTGATGGAAATGAAATGAAAAGAAATGAAAATCATTTATTCATGTAGGCAATACAATATGCACTTATGAACGTCATTTGTTTTTTAAACTACCACTAGCTCGGAACGCGACCACTACTGAGAAGAGCTAGCGAGAAACTCACAGGGTTTGTCTCTTTTCAATAAATCATTCACAATCAAGAAAGGTTACAACAATTTTATATATCGTGTAGAGGAGACGTTTAATCCCATGGATTACTTTCATTAATATAGTCTGAAATTTTGTAATATCCCTTTTTACATAACTTTTGTTTTGATGGTGATGGTGTGGTTCAACAATTTTTGGCTGGTGACTCCATTCCGTAAACACTAATACACGAATTCGAATTCATCTTGTAGAAACATAATCTACATAACATAATTTCTCTGCAATGATGCTCGATTTAAAGTTCATTTACAGAAACAGTTTACATAATAATTTATAAGAAATCGCACTGGCTTCATGCAAAGATTGGCCTCCCCTAACTCGAATGCTGACTCCGTCCTTGGTCTGGACTGTAGTCAACCGGACTTAGCTGCGGATAACCACCTAATATCTGGCACGTATGACGGTGTGCGTTTAATGATCATTTACACTGGCGGACGCGAAAAGTGTACACCAAAAGCAAAATAATTTTTCGTGTGAATTGTTTATGATATATTTTTTTTAAGTTCCATAGTTATATAGCTTTTGTATTTATTATCAAAAGGTAAAAATGTGTTTTTCACTAAGGTAAAATCCATAAATATCGCTATGTTGACATGGGCAACTGCAACCAATCAGTTAATATGTTGCATCCATTGCCTACTACATTTCATTTTGTCTCTATAACGTTTTCATTTTTGGGCTGAAAATATATCAACACATTTATTAAAGTATTTATGTTAAATACCTACTAGTCATATAAATTAAGTTCGTGGCTAGTCCAAAATACAACTATCTATTCAAATTGTCTATACTAACTAGTAAGGATCACGAGAACGTATCATGATCAAATCGGAGGCTCAAGTAAGACCAAGCAGAGTAGGTATCCTAAACCGTGAAGCGTGCATGAATAATTTTATGAGAGCGAATGAAGCGTGCTAAAAAGGTGTGTCAGAATCGTAGCAAGGGGAAGTGTACCCCTATGCAAATCAGACGTTACTTTTTGTATGATGAGGATAATAATCTTTAAACAAGAGATAACGTAGAGAAAATAAGCATAAAACTAGTTTCAATACTTGAAAAATCAACTAGGATGCATCCATGGTTAAGTACGACTTATAAATTGGCAATCAGGAAATGGTCTATGTATTACACCAGAAATAAGATTCCATAGAGCGATCCTCTACTTCTTCAAGTTAAGAGCTATGCTCTTGTCGGTGGGGTAACGACCATGTCTCTCTACTTTCCGCCTTCGTTTTAACCTCTTGGTACGACACGACATGGACCTAGAAGAGAACAAATGAAGAGGTGTTAATGATGGTAAAGAAGAAGAGGAAAGATGATAGGTCACTTGATACGACACGATATTTTTTTGAAGAACATAATTGAGGGAAAGTTTGAAGGAAAGAGAGGAAGGGGAATACCTAGGCGTAATTACTCGTACTTTAACCAAGAGCGATCAATTATAAAATATTATTTTTCTTTCAGCGCTGATTTTCTTAGAAAATATCTATTAATTTGTACATAGGTAGATTATTTTTAAAGTTATAATAGCTTTCTTGTCAAAATAAAAAATTCAATAAATGTTTCATTCTATAACATAAAAATAAATTCATTTAGTCATTTAGGTAAGTTAGGTACCACAAATATAACTAGGTATAACACACAACTGTTTTTATATAATATTAATTTAATTTTTAGTATTAAGAGACATCAGTCGATTAATAGTTATACATAAAATTTTAAATGATAAAATGGCATGTATATTTAATTTTGACTAAGGCTTACATGATACTGTTAGTGTAAGTTGTGAATAAATGAATTGATATTGGAATAGCACTGATCCTTGACCATTGTCCGCCAGTGCAACTCCTAATTAAGCGCACTCGAGTTAGTCGTGTCCACTAGGAGGCAAACTTTCGGCCGCACTTGATAGGGTAGTTACTGTAGCAACCCGCAGGGGTTTTCAATTGTTGCCAGTCTACTTGCCCATTAGTGGCATGGATGGTATAGTACAGTCGCGGTAAAGATAAATATCACACATTATCACTGGTATGTTCATTACAGACTGTCAGAGTATCGCCATTATACTTGAAAATACCAGGATGACAGAAGTTACTAAGAGGTTGGCTCGGCGCTGCTCGTTCTCGATGATTGAAGTCACTATTCATGTCCGTGGATGTCTGTTTGTACAAGGGCAAGGTGCTGGCAGTGGCGGTATGTTGATATAAAACCAAAAGCCCGGATGCCTTTGCCGTAATGAAATACTCAGTCAGGAATATCAACCGCTTCCGTGGCTTAATGTAAACAACATTGGGTTTGCGATTCGGAGGTTGCGGGTTCGATCCCCAGCGGGGTACATGTTTTAGTACTCGGTTTGGTTGGTGGTAGGGCATTTTAAAAATGTCCGCCTGGCTAGCTACCACCACCTTGTCTAAATCTGCCGCTAAGCAGCAATGTTTATAGCATTGTTGTGTTCCGGTTGTCAGAGATAAGATAGCCAGTCTTCCAAATGTGTTGGGGTTTCCGGGTCATCTTCACTTAACATCAGGTGTGACTGAGGTCAAGTACGAATCCGTCTTGCATAAAAAAAATTATTGATCTTTTAACAGCACCGGAATTGCAAATCCTTCAGATTGAGCAAAAAGAATTAACAAGATGTATTTAACTTCATTAACTGCGTAAAAACCACAAATCATTCATGAAATATATCTCGGGCTTGCCCTATTCTGAAACACTAGGCATGCCTCTGGGTGCTGGGACAGCATATTGGGCCAAAGTATAGGATCCCAAGGTCGCTGTTTACACATGGGCGAACTGAGCATCTATACGCTCTAACGAAAATAGCTTCGGACGGGCGTAATTTCGGACATTTTCTTTTGTAGTTTGCTGTGTCAATTATGAACCAATAGTCATTATTTTACTTTTGTTGTATATAGTTGGATATCACAAGTTAGTACGGGACGCAAGGAAAGTCTGAAGTTATGCAAATAAAGGATTCTTAGCAGAAGAAAAAGTCCGAAGTTCGAGCCGTCGTAAGTTTTTTTGCTTTAGAGAGTAGTCCCTTCAGCATTAGCGTTTTGGTGGAATCGCTTATAATTTACTTATACAGCCCGGTTAATTATTACCTAAATGTGCAGCAAAGTAGAGAGCTAAAAAGAAATGGCGCAAAAGATGATGGTAGATGGTGATTATTCATCGGAATAGAACGAGGTAAATGCATAAGACGCCAATGTGTGAACACTGTTTGCGGAGCGCGCCAAGATCCTTTGATGTGTGCACGAAAAACCGACACTATTAGGTTGGCCGGTAGGGTTGTCGCCAACTACAAACATACCGCCAAGTAGGTGTCTACACGCTGGCCCAGCATGCTGGCCCAGCCCCTTAGCCCAATGTGTAGATGTGTAGCCCTTTTTTTTTTAATCTTATTTATTTTATAAGCCATACATCATATGATTAAGCCGGCTTAAAATTAAAACAATGTTTAAAACTTTAGGTGTGACTTTAAAACATACAAAAAAAAAACATTATAATGTCATTCTAATCTAATGTAAACTTGGGATTACCGCTTAAAGAGTATTTTTATAATGTTCAAATCTAAGATTCAGTGAGTGTATGATGAAACTTAAAAATCTATCACTATATTTGATAGTGAACCCTGAGCTTAAAATCTATCACTATATTTGATAGTGAACCCTGAGCTTAAAATTATTAGAATAGAAAATACATTCCACTCGGGCGAAGCCAGGACGGTTCGCAAGTAATTTATAAAAATAACTTGTGAAATCATTATTATGATATGCAATTACTGCTCATTCATAAGCCTTTTTTACTTGTTATATCACTCACCTGTCCCGGTGTGTATCTGTCTTGTCTATTATCAAATCTTACAATTGACTGATATCAATTAAAGAAATAAATATAAACTCGCAGGTCACATAAAGTCGCGTCTGCAAAGTCAGTAATTCATTCAAAGGGTTATGTATACACTTTTTCAATAAGGTTCCAGTTGATATACAAAATCTTCCTCTCAATAAATTTAAAGATACTGCAAAACAGAAACTTATTAACTACTAGTTCGATGATATATCATATGATATATGCCAAGCTTTTGTATATTGCTGCTATATTTTGTATATATATGTATATATTGCCAGAGATAAGATAGCCAGTCCCCCAAATGTGTTGGGGTTACCGGGTCAGTACCTACGCTTCCACCTTCGACCTCATCTTCACTTAGCATCAGGTGTGATTGTGGGCAAATACCAACCTGTTGTGCATAAAAAAAAAATTAACATAAAATACTTCTCACAGTATCTATTCTGTACTCGCTGCTGCAGTTAGGATAATAATAAATAAATATCCTTAGACATACACACAGCGCCATCTAGTTACACAGTAAGCAACTATATGCTTGTGTTGTGGATACCAGATGGTTGATATAATACATAAATACATTTTTCTTTGTAAATAAATACTTATTATAAATGAAAACATTCATAACTCGGGATTCGAACCCGCAACCTTTTGGTATTGTGGTCAGAGTTGTTAACCATTACACCAAACAGGTCGTCTGTTAGAAGACAAGAAGTTAGATGGGGACAGAGTTATATAACTGAATGCATTTGGCCCTTTCAGACGGCTCAGAAGCCTGAAGACGTTGCGGTTAGCGCCGCGAGCATATGGCTGTGATGTACTCCTCTAGGGACCTTACACACTTCTCCCTGTAATTTGGCTTGTAATAACGGCTACAATAACGAAATAACTGGATAATAATAAATATATTACTTTTGTACAACCGATTGGTTTAGTTCGTTGTGACCCTGCCATCGAAACCAATGCTTGTGGGTTCGAATCCCGCTAGTGGCATACATTTGTATGATGAATACAGACATGTGTTCCCGAGTTATAGATATTTTTCATTTATATATGTATTTACAAAAAGGAATGTATTTGTGTAGTTTATCAACCATCTGGTATTCATAATACAAGCCTATGATAATAATAAATAAATTGCACATACACATGACAAAATTAACGCTTGATTCCATGGTGGTTTAGAAAAAAAAGAGCTACCTATGCCAATACCTTCTATTTCACTTACCTAATATGCCCTATTTTTTCCTTACGGTAAAAAACTCATCCAGTATATGTACCTATATGTATATAAGCCTTGTATTATGGATACCATTTGATAAACTATATATAGGTTATGTGTAGTTTATCAACCATCTGGTATACATAATACAAGGCTAGTTGCTTATAGCATAATACATACAGACATAAGCATAATACAAGCCTAGTTGCTTAGTGTGGAACTAGATGTGGATGTGCAATAGTACATTATGATAGAAGTGTGCTATGGTGATAATTACATACGAGGCGATATTGTGCGCGCGAGCTGCAAGCGAGCGCGCAATAAGATAGCCGAGTTGGTAATGATCAGGCACACGCGTTTCATACGACGTTTTTCAACACACTTGAGAGGAAGAAAACAAAACTCATGTAGGTATTAACACAATTTTAATTATTAAAACAATTAGTACAATTTTCAAAACGGTAATTAACAGTTTTTGTTGGTATTTGAACAGTTTGTGTTATAGTATTGGTATTATTAATTATTTCAGTATCTTGGGTGAAAGTTGGCGATGAACTAATATTTTCGGAGAAAGAGTGTGCGTTCTTGCTGCTTTTTCCATTGTACAAAAGTTTCATATGCCGCTAAGTACTTCTCACTTGATTTTGATGGTAAAAGGCTATCACTCGCATTTCTTGCGTCGTTAAGTATATCCGGCGGCGTCAAATTTTGGTTAGGTTCATTTTCTTCACTTGAAGTAAACATTTTCGATAATATTCTAGCTCAAACTGACTGAGAGACGCAAGTTAATGGACATGGGGCTCCTATATGACATACTCCACTGTAGAATTGACAGCCCTGAACTTTTGGCTGGAATTTATTTTTCAACGCCGATCAAACGTACAAGACATACTCCCCTATTTAATGTACCCCATCATACTACAAATTATGGCAGTAACTGTACCCTAACACGTTTGGTTCGTACGTATAATCAACATTTCCGTAATTATGACTTATTTAATGTTTCTAAAAAAAGCTTTAAAAGTAAGATTAGGAAGGAGTTGCTTAACTTCCCCATCGTCCGTTGATTTGAGTTGATTTGGCTCCATGCCTACTTATTGAACTGGTAACGAGTTGACAACTTAATTATCTATTTATCTATAGTATATTGTATTTAATTTATTATATATTATATTTATTTTCTATATTTATATAATTCTATATTTATATGTAATAGTATTGTATATAAGTCAGTATTTATATGTAGTTTATGTATGCTTTTGTTTGTTTAGTCATCATGGATTAGAATATAATCTCTAGATGAGTATGCAAATTATCATTCACTACACTGCTTTCCTCACTGTAGGTGTGATCGGCAGCACATCAGTGTGTGCGCGAAGACCTAAGTACCGGTTACTTTAATATAGTTTATGTCTCAAAATGCTTCAATTACAATCCCTGGTATTGTTGGTTGGATAGGTCTTAGTGTTTTGTCTGGCAATAATATCACATAATGTGCTGTCGCGGTACTGAACTCAACTGTATATAAACAACATGCATTATGTTCTCAAATTAATTAAGTTGTGGATAGCTGTTAATGACTAGTATAAGAAATCAGATCCATTGTAATCTCTCGAATATGATAAGTTGTTGTTATCCCGAATAATTAAAATAAATAAAATAAATAAATAAATAAAGTAACTAAAACTTCGTCGTAACCAACAAATATTTACGAAAAACGTTGCATTTTTTTTCTTGGCGCGCGATATCTATGCGCGCGTATGGAAAATGGCGCGAACTACATCGACCAACAGCCAATATTAAAAGTGAAAAAGTAGTAGTTTGTTTTTGTAACTTATTTAAGTGAATTAAGGCTAGGTATATCAGTAAATTTCAATATTCATTTATCATCACAATTTAGAAAACGCATTTTCTCTTTCCTTCATTATGTAGAATACATTTTGCCACATGAAAACCGAAAAAAAAAACATTAATACCCGACTAAATACGAAAGGCTTTGTCTTCATACACCTAACTTGCAATGAGAGACATGTTTAACTTAGTCAGGTTGTTATTATAGCACTTGTGCTGTAATATAATGAAAAAGCACGCGTGTTTAATATCATAGATTATGAGCCTAAAGGCGGTGTAATAAGAACAACCTTACGAGCAAGTGTGTTGAAAAGATATTTATTTAATATTATTACCATCGTGCATGGTCTCTTATAGTCGTGGTTAGCAGTACACGTCTGGAGGACTAACTCGATCACTGGCCTCCATTTGGATCTTGCATTTACACTACGCTCTACCTATTGCAGATTGCCTTTAGTTTATTTGAGCTTTGTTTCTACAAAGAATTAATCTGGTATATTTTATTCGTGTCGTAGTAAACAAAGTATCACGTGAAAAATATTAATTATACCGGATGAGTTTTTTTACCGTAAGGAACAAAATAAGGCATATCAGGTAAGTGAAATAGAAGGTATTGGCATAGGTAGTTTAATTTTTTTTTTTCAAAACCATCATCGAATAAAGTTTTAATTGTGGTATTTAACGGTCGCGCTTACAGCCTATTCCACATAATTACTTCATTAAATTAAATAAATAAAGGAAATTTGGAATAAATTTCGCATGGTAGGGGAACCCTATGAATCACGCAAGTATCAAGAACCTGCCGGCGCGTGCGTTTTTGTAAAAAAAAAACTACCTATGCCAATATCTTCTATTTGACTTAACTAATATGCCCTATTTTTTTCCTTGCGATAAAAAAACTCATTCGGTATATTATGTTAGATAGATAAGTATTTATTTGCATCTATGGTCACAATTATTGACATATGCAAGTATCCCTTTCATATTTTATTTTTAAAATTTTTGTAAAATAATTTTTACTAATAGCACAGTCCAGTAAGTATCCAATATTAATCAGATGTAAATGTCAGAAAGGTTATCTAAAGCTTGACCAACAAAAATGGAAAACAGAAGTAAGGAATTCATTTTATACGGAAATCCTGAACTATACATGTGAAGGTTCTGTGTTACACATTCCTGTAATTTGACACGAGAGGCTATACACTATATAATACTAGCTTATCACCTGCGACTTTGTGGATCTCGAAATAAATAGAAATTGAACACGCAAAAACCCTTCAGATACTATGATAAATATTATCCAGATAAGCAAACGAACTGCATTAAAAGCTAAACATTTAAAGTGAACACTTAAAAACAAATATCTGACCGTCTGTCAACCTGTAAACTGCTAACTTAATATAAAACTTACAAGTATGCAAACTTACAAGAGGACTCCATTTAACTTGTCAAGAATAAGTTCTCTAGATGTTGGTGTGTGGATAACTTTTACTAAAGTTGGATATCTCTAGAGCAACGACAGGTATATACCTATATTCCGACCTCCAGCCTCCACCCTATGGGCCTCCTACAAGCTAGGATCAACAGTGGTACTGGTCACGTCGTCTACTGAAGGTAGACGATGAATTACATGACCCCATTGCTATCTTGGACCCCATAAGAAATAGGGTTGCGGTTAGGAATTACTCTTGACTCCAAGCTTCAGTGGGGACCACATCTAGAATATTTAGCAAGTAGATTGAGTTCCGCAGCATATGCCGTCTGGAAGATTAGACAGCTAACTGATGTGGCTACTGCAGGATTAGTTTATTTTAGTTATTTCCACAGTATTATGTCTTACGGTATTTTGCTTTGGGGACGAGCAGCTGACATAGAACATATTTTTATTTTGCAAAAGAGAGCAATACGAGCAATTTATAATCTGGGTTTAAAGAAATTAATATTTTAACTGTTCCGTCACTGTTTATTTACGAAAATATTATGTACGTTCGAAAAAATATTTCTGCGTTCCTGAAAAATAGTGACAAGCATAATTTAAATTTGAGATATAAGAACAAATTGGCTAGCCCTATGTTCAGATTAAGAATAGAATAGAATAGATTAGATTATAAAATTAGTGACTACCTGAATGACAAACACGCTTGGTGTACTTCGACCAGCTCCCCAAAATTACTTAATTAATTTACCCGTCGCGGGATTTAAAAGGAGACATTTTACATTCATTTTAATTTATTTTTTTCAGTTACATACTTTATTTAAAAAAAAAGAGGACACAATGATCCTGTGGGTTTCTTGCGCCGCTTCTTTTCCCACAGATGATTTCCCTTTCCGAAGCGGTAGTAACTTGGACATACCGACTGACAGATAAATGCAATAAACCTTTTTTATTTCCAGTAGATTTAAATTCACATTCAACAAATGATATCATGTATCTTACGTTGAAATAAATGCTTGAAGTTTGACGTTGCCCACTCCCTCCTCATGATTTGCTGAAACAGGTTTCTGGCCAGCAAGGCTACTACTAAGAACGATTCGAGTGAGAAAGAGTCGCGCGCATCAATCTCAGTCTCTTGCAGCTGATGGGCTTTCGCTTGACAGCTGTCAACTTGACCGCCAATCAGCTTTAAGAGATGTAGGGTATTTTGCACGCGACTCTAAGGCCCGTATTAATAAACCATTCTCAATACAAGTCTTGAGGCTGTATCACACGACATGCGTCTTAAGCAGTTGACGCTATCTCAAACTCCGAGCTAATTTATAAACCAATCTTGACGTCTACTCAGCTGAGATCACTTTAATTCGCCTCAGCGGCGAAAGAATGATAGTCTTGATTTCTTTTATTAATACATGAAACTCGGCGCACCTCTCAAGTGAGTACTGTTGGAGTATTCACGTGCGTTTCAGGTCTCAAGTTAGGTTTATTAATCAACACGTTCTTGAAACTGGTCACAAGACTGTTCTCAATCTTGAGAATGGTTTATTAATACAGGCCTAGGTTGTAGTAGCCCTGCTGATCACCTATCCTAAGTCAGTATTTCAAAACTTTTCTTCACAAATATATTCAGCCGCGGTATGCATATAATTGGGAGAAGCCTCCACAACTGGCAAGTCAACAAGATGCCACTTCAGCTTACCCTTCTTCCCTTACCCGTCGTCTTATTACGTGAAACCCGGTTTAAGTGATAGGCTTTGAGCGGAATGGACGGGGCAGACACGTTAAATATTTACAAAAGGCCATTTGGATGATAAGCAAGCATTGACATAGGCCGCTCGGCGATATTCAGTCAAATTCTTTGTTTATTTGTTTGTTGCAAGACAGAAAGTTCCAATGTTACTTTACTGATGGTCGGCCTCGAAATGAACTTACGCCCGTATTAATAAACCAATCTTAATACAAGTCTTGAGGCTGTATCAACCGAGATGCGTCTTAAGCAGTTGACGATATATCAAGCTCCGTGCAAATTTATAAACCAATCTTGAGGTCAGCTGAGATCACTTCACAAGTATTCACGAGTACTGCTTGAGTATGCACGTGCTTTTCAGGTCTCAAGTTAGGTTTATTAATCAACTCGTTTACTTGAGACCGATCCCAAAACTGTTCTCAATCTTGAGAATAGTTTATTAATACGGGCCTTAGACAAGATCATAGCCATGTTCCAGTGAACATGTATCGGGATCACCGTCAGCTTCGAATGTTACATATTTTTTCCAAATCAAGGTCGGATCTGTGTGTAGTACCTGCTTTAAAATATCGAAATCAACACGTTAACATTCTTGTTCTGCCCTGTCATGGCAGGACTCATACCGCTCCCTGATCGCGGTGTGAGGGACGACAACGCCCCCCGGGAGGACGCCGCGTTCCCAGGTCCTCCCTACTGCCGAGAAAGGTCGCCGCGGGGTTTTGGTGGGTGCCGAGGGAGGGGAGTCCCACATAACCGTCTCGCCGTCCCCCAGGCGAGCGGTATGCACAACGCATTTCCCCGCGTAAAAAATTATGCGATATATATTATTCACTTGAGTAGCAGTACCGTGCCATACTTGAAAAGAAATCCCAAGTTGAATTTTTAACAAGGGAAAATGCAAATTGCACGTAAACGAAACGGGTCGCAAGAAATCTAGAGACCTCCGTTTTTCTATAGCGTACGAGCGTCTTTATAATTTAATACTAATCTAAAATCACCTTGTGTGTTGAATTCCGTGGATTAAGTGGAAAAATCGATGAGGAAATCGACCGCCGATATCGGTGATGAGCCGGTCTCATTTCTGTCCATCAAAAATCGATCGTGTCTTTGTCGCTCTCCGTGGTATTGCAATTTACACAACGCAGATCGCTCATCGCTTGTGACATGGTAGACCTGTAAATATATTAGCGGATTGGCCATTACTATTCCCGTCGTGCAGACAGGACATTAGTGCGACATTAGTATGTTTACAGGCTCGCCTCTATTCAGTCGAGGGGCGGGGGGAGGCCTCTAATACATCCTCCGTCTGGTTCCTCTTTTGTATTGTCGTATCCTTACTTATCTATTTTGTTACCGTCCCATTAAACAGAATGAACTCGGTTAAGTTTCGACAGGAGGCCGACTCTGTGGGTACCCACTTCGTATAGTTGGAGGATAGACCTATTGAAATTATAGGCTTGGGAGGCATGTGGGAGAAAGTACTCGTGATGCAGTGGCAATAGCTGCTCGTTTTCAATTAGCGAGGTTGAGCACATGAAATCGGTCCCGGTTCTTGTCAACTGAAGGCAGCCGTTAAGCCAACTCTGTGGCCTACAACACTGACTCAGATGGGCCAATACTGACACAAATCCAGCAATCCGCACTGAACCCCCGTGGTGAATTATGGACTCTGCTACTGAGAGGAGGCTGTGCCCCGCAACAGTGATAAATTGTGACTTGTAACACTGATAAATAAATAAATATCCTTGCACATTGTGGATACCAGATAATTGATATACAACACAAATACATTTTTTTGTTAATATACAGGAACTTGTTATAAATGAAAACATCATCCATAACTCGGGTACATGTCAAATCATTGTACAAACTTGCCCCTAATGGGATTCGAACCCGCGACCTTTTGGTATATACACCAACAGGTCTGATAATGAGGCATTCCTTTATCGTCCTGAAAAAGACTGCACTTGGGCATGTTTTCTGGGCATCTACCGACCCCGGTGCTTGTGCGGTGATAACCACAACTATGGGAATCCTAAATAAAAGGAGAAAGGAGATAGTTCCTTACTCGTACCCGGCTAAAACGACCTTCGCTAGACGAAAATATAGCATACTAACCACTTATTTATTTATTTTTTTATGCACGACGGGTTCGTATACTTGACCTCAATCACACCTGTTGTTAAGTGAAGATGAGGACGAAGGTGGAAGCGTACTGACCCGGAAACCCCAACACATTTGGGGGACTGGCTATCTTATCTCTGACAACCGGAACACAACAATGCTATTAACTTTGCTATTACTGCTTGGCGGCAGATTTAGATAAGATGGTGGTAGCTAGCCAGGCGGACATTTTAAAATGCCCTACCACCAACCAAACCGAGTACTTAAACATGCCGCTGGGGATCGAACCCGCGACCTCCGAATCGTAAACCTAATGTTGTTTATATTGAGCCACGGAGGCGGTTATAATATGATAAACAGAAAACTTAATATTTGATCTAAAAACAGGACTCACTAACTGCTAAAACCACTAGACTGACGAAACTGAAGATTTGTTGAAGATTTTAACATAGATATAATACAATAGGTTTGTACCTACAAACGTTAAACCGTATTGCTACGTACGCAGTCTATTGAGTGATTTCCATACGGGCCACTCCAGATCGTCACCCGATGGAAGCTCCTCTGCAATACCAATGCCACTAGTGGTAGTCACCCACGTTAGACTTCGTTAATCAAATAGCTCGTTTGACATAATGGCCATTAGAGGGCAGTTAGTATTTTTACGGACACGCTCTATTCAGTTATAAGGGGTCCTATGTTAACAGGATTATTTTCCATTCGTCCAAGCAAGAAAATTGTCCACCGATATAGCCTGGGGAGTCCCGCGGGGTTGCTGTACAAGAGCTTTCCATTTAGATGGGACCGCGCCTTCCCCAGGGAGCAAACCTGTTTACGCGCGGTAGGATAAGGAATTGGGGATTCGCTGGGGTTTTCCCGTGTTTTCAGTGATTATTCAATGGCAATGTTTAGATGGAATTAAGCTATACACATACAATTTAGCCAGGAACCCACGTCCGTCGTCAACGCTGCCCAATTCACAAAGACATCTAAATAATTTAGTTTTTTTTGGACTTGTAGGTGGTATATAAGGTTTAACAAAATTATCGGGATAGAATACTTTTTATCCCGATAAAGTGAGTAGTTCCCGCGGGATAAACAAATTAAACATATCCACGGTAAAGCTATCACGCAGAAGAAGCCGCGGGCCCAAATCTAGTAAAATTATAAATGCGAAAGTTTGGACGTATGTTTGTTTGTTTATTGCTCAATCACGGCGAAACGCATGCACGAGTTTGGATGAAATTTGGTATGTATGTAGAATATACCCTGGATTGAGACGTAGGATATTTTTTGTGCCGATAAAGTGATTAGGATAAACAAATTTCCGCAATAAAATTATTCCAAACAGGCGAAGCCACGAGCGAAAAGCTAGTTACAAATACAATACAAATAATAAAAATGATTTTCGCCGATCCCCATCTTATTTGGTGAACTGACCATCTTATATCTGACAACCTGAACACAACAATGCTATAAACACTGCTGTTTGGCGACATATTTAGATAAGATGGTGTTAACTAGCCAGGCGGACATTTAAAATTCCCTGCCACCAACCAAACCGAATACTAAACATGTACGCCGCTGGAGATCTAACCTGTGCGATCTCCGACTCGTAAACCCTGTTTGTTTTTGTGTGTTTGTGTGATAAATACGAACATTTATTCCCTTGTTATGGATGTTTATCCGTTAGTGACCATAATTATGTACCTAATTTCCTTTTGTTTTTTGTTTCAGGTAAGCGGAGTGCACATCCACAGTTGAAACAACTATGAGTTATACGTCTGTGGTCTCCTCATCAAGTTATACTAGAAGGTAGTACCTAATGACGTCACTAACGCCTCAAAGCTCCTTATCAAGATCAGAGCGTTTAAGATTCGGAATTTTCTATACTAATATAAAGTTTTTAATTCTTTAATTATTTAAAAGCTACAGCTTTAATATTCAGCAATATTAATTATAAATTATACATCAAATCTCAGAATAAGTGTACAAAAACCGGCCAATGCGAGACGGAGTTGCGCCCCGAGGGTTCCGTATTCTGGTTTTGGTAGTTAGCATTGTAATGAGGCTGGAAAGTATCAGGATGCGATAAGGTGGGAATAGTATATTATGCAACTAGTGAATAAAGGACGGATTTAAAGCGAGGGCCGTAGATGAGCCACGAGCAAGTGAAGGATTCCAACGATTGAATCACGAGCGTAGCGAGTGATTTAAGATGATTGAATCACGAGCGCAGCGAGTGATTCAACTGTTAGAATCCTGAGCGACGCGAGTGATTCATGGCCCTCGATATAAATTCGTACTTTATTCAGGAGTTGCATACTATACTTTATACCATGACTACGAGAAAAAGACATAATTTAAGCGAAAATAGAAATTTAATCAAGAAATAATAAATGTTACATTAATTGAAATGGACATTAAAATTAGAGCAATGACTGAAATTAAGAGTAATTTTCTTATTATTATCATTAGGGTGGTCAACTTGTGAAACAATATTTATTATATCAATGTTATGCCTTGTTTTTACAGTACACCGCAACATAGAATATATACTCCATATATATTCGTGATGACGTCCTTTTCTTCGACAGTTCATTAAAATAAGTTAAGAAAACAGACTCAGTAAATGTGCCCGAAGCTTGATTTTCATTTTTCCATTTACAAATGTCATCGTAGGTTTTGATATAAACCAGCCGTGATTTGTTGGGTAGCAAGTTTTCTACAATATCGGCCGCCTTCTCTTTCATAAATTCAGGTGTTAACACAATATCTTCTTCGTCACTTGAATGCATAATCGATTTATTATAATTCAATCGATTTATTATAAAGTAACACTAAACTTTGTGTCCGCACAATTCACAGTAAGTATTTGAAATGGCGCCAATTCATTATTTTTTTTTCTATAATGGCAGCAAAGAACACAAAACAGTTTTTAATCTAATGCCAAACTCCTTGTCGCAAATATCGACCAATCAAATCTCGAGAATTTATTTGCACCAAAGAGTTTGAATTTCGAATCTTAGCACAAGGAGTTTGTGTAAGCATTGAAATGGAGATCGGATATATTTTGTGTTCCAAATTCAAACACCAAAACAGTGAATAAAAACAAAACAGTGAATAAAAGGCCTTTTTATTCACTGTTTTGCGTGAATAAAATAAGCTTTTTAGAGTAGGTATGGTATAAAAGTATTTTTTACCCTACGGTCCAAGCAAAGAGGGTAATGTTTTTCAAGTGTATGTATGTATGTTGGTATGTCCGTTCTTTTGGTGCATCCTGTAGCCTAACAGGCTTGACCGATTTCGAAGTTCATAGAGTCGTTAGATTCGTCTTCTTACCCGGAGTGTCATAGGATATATATTTTGTGGTAAAAAATCGAACATAGCGCCGGCAAAATACAAAATATGCAGTTGGGTTTTTGATTTTAAATACTTAAGATAACTTTATTTGCATTAAATGTAGGTATACAGTAATAATGTAGATGATATAATAATTTGTTAGATCCAATATTAAATTGACATTTCAAATTGACAGTTGTTATTAATATAATATGACTATATGGCTTAGTTTGATTAATTTGATAGTAATTTTTTAATCATTCAATTTTTAATAATTCAATTTTTGCATGTCAGTAATGACTAAATGTGTGATACAAATTATTCACCAATACAACCTGTACGACCACATTTAGAGCAAATAAATATTTCATTTCATTTCATTTCATTGTACATTTTACCGTCAGGCGTGCAAATATTATACAGGGTGTAACGGTTAAGTGTAGTCATATTTTAAGGGCTTGTTCTACCCATCAATACGAACAACTTTTACTATGGGGGCAACTTCGAAATCGCGAAAAAAAAATCAGCTGTTTCATACATTGCATCGGGAGGTTATTGAAATTTTCTATGGAACAGCTCATTTTTTTTTCGCGATTTCGAAGTTGCCCCCATAGTAAAAGTTGTTCGTATTGATGGGTAGAACAAGCCCTTAAAATATGACTACACTTAACCGTTACACGGTGTATAATCAAGGTTAATATCAATTCTATACAGTCAATATTATTATTATCATTCAATCAAATAACTAAAAACATAATACATTATTAAAATCAATTCAAAAATTACAATTCATCTCGAATTAGTCATTTAAAAATTTTAGTATATTATAATAACATTTGTCAATACAGTGCCTTTAGCTTATTTTAAATGTCAATAAATTGCAGTCCTTATATATCTTGGAATTTTGTTATTTAAGTATTGGGCACAGTACCCTAAAAGTGCAAATTACTTTATTAAACTAAATAAGGCCCGCCCACTTCCGATAATCGGTGACCGATTTTTTGTACGAGAAAAACGTCCTACAAAAAATCGGTCACAATATCGGTGATAAAAGTATTGACGAAAAATCGGCCGATGATCGATCCTACAAAAAGTCGGTCGTGGCCGGGCACACTAAAAAGGATTACAATAACAAATTCTTCCCCATGTCTATCGACATGGAAAGATGGTTTGATGTGTTGCCTGCATTTCAACCGCTCTGTCCGGCGCGTAAGAGCCAATCACTTAACGATGCGTAGTGACGATCGGGCTTGTTGTCGACTTATTGTACCTAGCTAACACTACTTGATACTTTTGTGGCTGTCTCAATTGTCATAATGTATGACACTTTTTATTCAGTACCACAATACATTGTACAGAACCATAAATATAATTATTATTATACAGGAAGAAATCTTAGAATAATGCATGATATAATTGTAGCAGTGAAAGGGCTTGCTGGCTCAGCTAACGCTGCAAACGCTGAACGCGCTCACAACACTGATAATTCTGCCAGTGCCTCAATTGGAAAGTGACGTTCAGCTTAAAACAGAACTTTGGAAGTAAATAAATAATTAGTGGGATGGTAGCAGTATTGGTTATTTGGTATATATATGTACTAATATTTATTTGGTTTGAAAAGCGTGCTGAGTTGAGTTCTAATATTATGTTGGTGATGCATGTATTTATAATAATAAACGGAACTCAAGACTGTCATACATTCGCCGCTGAGGCAAATACTTGAGAAGTGATCTCAGCTGCGTAGACCTCAAGTTTGGTTTATAAATTAGCATGGAGCTTGAGATATCGTCAACTGCTTAAGACGCATCTCGGTTGATACAGCCTCAAGACTTGTATTGAGATTGGTTTATTAATACGGGCTTATGTCCCGACAGTGGAGACGTATAAAGCCATGATGATTATTGCCCATTACCACGCATGCATTATTTTTTTTTTAATTTGAAAGATCGTCTTTTCGCTCTGACAGTGTCCGTTCGTGCATGTTGGGCCCCATTTTTATATATTTGGTTCGGAGCCAAAGTCGAGGACTGCTTGGCTTGTGGCCACTAGGGCGTCACAAATCTACTAATCCACATGGCTCACATGCCCTAGCAAGCACAGATACAATATTCATGGTAAATAATTTAAATAGTAAGATCACTGACTACCAAATGGCGTACCACAAAAAATAAACAAGATATAAGTAATATAACATACATAGATTGCAATAATATGAACCGAACTAGCTGTTATCCGCGACATCGTTCACGTGGAAACATTTCATCAAAATCGGTTCAGCAAAAATTTTTAATTTTAATCCAGGTTCTAATCTGTCTACCAACCAAATTTCATCCAAATACACCCAGGCGTAAAGAGGTTACAAACGCACACACAAACTTTTGCATACATAATATTAGTTGGGAATGCTGTGCTTTTTCGGAGGGAAAACCGTGGATGTTATTTTAGGCATCCAATATTTGGGACAGGGCTAGTTCATCAGTTTATTTTACAGCAAAACCAACGTCAAGTGCAAAGGACTGTTTTATTTAGGTTTGGCTCTACACCTTTTCGTTTTCAGAGCGAAACTAAATGAGTTTTGAATCAATTAAGCGGTTTTTAGTGGTTTTCATTTCGCTCTGAAGCACTACTCCCAGGCTGATGCTGTAGAGGATGTCCAGGAGTAGGTCACAGTATGTAGAAAACGACAGATGAAGATGAGCCGGCGGAAATCTTTGGAAGTTGTTGTCAGTGACAACTTCTAATTAAAAGGTATCACATAACCAAATAACTCGATGAAATATTTAAAATACTAAATAAACAGAATTTATGTTAGGTTTTAAATTTTCTTTAACAAAAATCAGAGAAAAATACACGTCCAATCTTTTCATGGGCAAATCACGAACTGACTAAACAAAAAGCTACACTGAAAGATACAGAAAGAGAGAACAGGCAGAGTTCAAATTTTGAATTCAAAATATTATGACTTAACCGATAAAGAAACAAACAAGGAGAATACTGCAAAAAGAGAACCAACGAGTCGCATGGCGTCTCGTTACAGCTCTTGCCGTCGACGCTGTCATTACTACAAGCTTTTTAGGGTGCTTCTAGTATAAAACTTTATTTACCTGTATTTTCGAAACCGGTCACAAACGCTGATTTGGGGTATCTCTAAAATTTTTAAAGGTGTATTATTTTTTCGGACAAGTACCATGTTTGCTTGGCCGGTGTATTGACTAGTATTGACAAATCGTTTTACGGTGTCGAGGGCTTCTCCATTCGCGCGATTTCGGTAACATCCGTTTCCTGTTCGTCTGTCCGCCGAAAATATTGGTATCCACCATGTGATAATATAAGTAATAGCTAAGCTTTTATTGCCCCATTTTTTTTTTATGCACAACGGGTTGCCACTTGACCTCAATCACACCTGATGTTAAGTGGAGATGAGGTCGAAGCGTACAGACCCGGCAACCCCAACACATTTGGGGGACGGGCTATCTTATCTCTGACAACCGGAACACAACAATGCTATAAACATTGCTGCTTAGCGGCAGATTTAGACAAGATGGTGGTAGCTAGCCAGGCGGACATTTTTTAAATGCCATACCTACCTACCTTAATCATGATTATCACATATTATTCTAGTACAAAGACGAGTAACACAAAGACCATCAAGGAGTTCCCGTGCAAATCTTCTGGATCCATCTTTAGAACCTCGTCATCATCGTTTATTGCCGGTGGACATCAATCGGACCGTCATTATAAAAATATACGACGACCTGTTTGGTGTAGTGGTTAGAAATTCTGCTGCTATACCAAAAGGTCGCGGGTTTGAATCCCGCTAGGTGCATATGTTTGTATGATGAATACAGACATGTGTTCCCGAGTTATGGATGTTTTCATTTATAATAAGTATTTGTTTACAAAAATGTATTTATTTAATATATCAACCGTCTGGTATAGATGGCGCTGTGTGTATTTCTAAGGATATTTTATTTATTTATTAATAAAAAAAAATTGACTGCTGATTTCAACTTATAGGTAACATCTGTTAATTACCACTAAAAGAAACATAAGATACAGAGATATAGAAGAATTGTTATTGTGCCTAAAATTTAAATGTTTGTGTGTGACTGGAGGAACAAATAAATGCTTTATTTATCTATCTGCTAGAATACCTTTTCTCCGTGACTATTTACCGGGTAGATACCTATAGCAATTCTAATATGCTACTCAAGGTAGCTACCAGCTCTTTTGTCGACGATAGATCTTGGGCCTAAGCTCATCCTGTACTCATTGCGTATAATTTGCCAAAAACCACGTAACATGGGTAAAGCTATAGTAAAGTTAATATAAATACAAAAAAAAGGAATCCTTTGGCGAAAAGGAACAGATAAATATCCATAAAATTAGTTTTATCTGGACATATATTATCTGATCTGCGATATATCTCATCTAAGACTCAATATATCTTCCCACCGCCATTTCGCGGTATTACATAAGTTACTGTGGCTCTCAAACTGTGATTTTGTCAAAGTTTTTTTTTTTTAATAAATATAACGGACGCTTACACCAATGCTAATTTCTCTAACTCTCTTGCAGTAACAGTAAGTAAGATAACCCCAGACTCCTGACAATGTCAAAGAAGCTTTAGATAATTTTTTTCAAGCATTTAAGATTCCATACCTCAAAAGGTAAATGGAACCTTTATAGCATTACTTGTTATCCGTCTTTATAATAATAAAATATATATATTTTGGACACTGACACCAATTATCTAGTCCCAAACTAAGCAAAGTTTGTGCTGTAGATGCTAGATAACGGATAAACATACATAAATATTTATATAAACATCCATGACTCGGGAATAAATGTTCGTATTCATCACACAAACATTCACCCCTCGCGGGATTCGAACCCGCAACCGTGGGTTTCGCTGACAGGGTCAGTATCCACTACACCAATCGGTCGCCTTTCGGTTTCAATGAGCGATAACCCGCGTCGCCTAAAATGAAACATGAGTTTTTATCCGACGGTTTCAGGATGAAGGGTAATGTTTTGTTATGTAGATTTTTATGTTACCTCCTGTAGCCTAAAAGGTATGATAATTTTGAAGTAACTTGCACTGGTCATTAGATTCGTCTTGGTCCCCACAGTGTTATAAAATACTTGTTATGGAAATAATCCAACATGGCGTCCGCCCATTTTTTGTTGTTATCCTTTTTAGAGTTTGAGTGACATCCAACCATCATCCAACGCGTTGGAAAATATTGTTATAATAATGGCAATTAATAGGATTATGAGTAGTAGGTACTTTTACTTTAAAATTATTCCATAATGTTTTCATTGACAAGAAAAATCATTTAGATCAATTAGTTTGTAAACACTTTATACACAAATAACAATAAAAAAATATTCTTAGACATACACACCGCGCACTCTAGCTCCACACTAAGCACTAGGCTTGTATTAAACCAGATGGATGATGTACTACACAAATACATGTTTTGGTAACATCGGTCGCCCGCGGCTTCGCCTGCGTGAAATAACTTTATCGCGGATTTAATTTGTTTATCCCACGGGTACTATTCACTTTATCGAGATAAAAAATATCCCATGGTTTAATCCAGGTATGATCTACCTATATACCTAATTTCAACAAATAATTTAACAATTTAAAACTTTTGCATTAGTAATATTTGTTAGATTATAAATCCAACCGCTCCGTGGCTCAATGTAAACAACATTGGGTTTACGATTCGGTGGTCGCGGGTTCAGTTGGTTGGTGGTAGGGCATTTTAAATGTCCGCCTAGCTAGCTACCACCATCGTATCTAAATCTGTCGCCAAACAGCAATGTTAATAACATTGTTGTGTCCCGGTTGTCAGAGATAAGGTAGCCAGTCCCCCCAATGTGTTGGGGTTACCGGGGCAGTACGCTTCCACCTTCGACTTCATCTTCACTTAACATCAGGTGTGATTGCGGTCAAGTACCAACCCGTTGAGCATAAAAAAAATGGAAACATACATAACTCGGGCTCACGTGACCGTATTCTACATACAAACATAAGTGTGTCTAACCACTATACCAAACAAGTCATCGAACAATCACAATAAGTCTTGAACTGTGAGTGTAATTTGAAAGCAATAAAGAAATTGATATAGAAGAAGGGGTCTTCGATTTCGCAAGTTTGAGAACCAGCAATCTACATCAACTTCCCTGAACTGACAAAATAATCGACGAAAGCTTTATAATAGATGTTTTCAAATATACTCGACTCATTTTGTTTGCTATCTATTTTTATTTCATTTTTGTGGCTGGGCGTTGCTAGCGATAAAGGGTCGCGTGGTAAAGGGTGGCTCGGGCAAAGGCGATATTATTGCAAACTACTCGTACAAATCGACAACGTATTCACATTCGATTATGATTATGGAACCTGAGATGCTTTCTGTTGAAGAGAAAACATGTGCACGCCCCTCGTGCCATACAACTTGGCCCCCGCGTGCACTCTGTGGAACTCAGCCGTACCTTGTCTATAGTTCCTCCTTGCTCAAATTCCATAATCAAAGTCTTATTCAGTAACGACTCACCGGATTCTTCCAAGCGTAGATGGTAGTAGGTAATCAGAATCCCTCATGGCCGCCGATGTCCAGTGGCGGCCCGACTCCTTCGACGGCTGGTAGCAATGTGTCTGTCATTTTCGATGTGCAGACCTTATATTACCGTGAACGTCGTCACCGCTCCGTTTCCGGCGATACCAGCGCCACCAGGTTTACTTCACATTAACCGCGTACTATGATAGTCAGTTGACCGTTTGAATAATTAATTATATCGCTAATAATATCGCTATCTGCGACATATCTATAGGGTTACTTCTAATTAATCGTTGATACCAAAAGGATGCATACATGTACTCATGAGTACAAAGAACTTTCCCAACAAACAACTTTTTAAAATTATATTCTGTTCTTTATAAATAAATAACAAACTTAATCCAAAGGAATAATTTTTGAGTAAGTTTACAGCGTTTTAAGTCCCCAATCCACATTGGGCCAGAGTGGTGGAGTCATTTATACGAGGGAAGGCCTATATCCCTGCAGTGAGATGTTTACGAGCTGTTGATGAGCTACTTTACACAGAAAAGAATAACTATACATTGAAAATTTAGAAAACCCCAATAAAACGATGTCATCGTTATTTTGTTATATTATATCAAACCAACTGTATTGAAAGCTACATATCTTCACAACGGCTGAACAGATTTCCATCAAATGTGGCTAAGAAACTGTCTTCGAGTTAATAAAAAAAAAATTAACAATCACCGAGAGACTGTGATATCATCCAAATTCGGCTTTTTGGCGGGATCTCGGCGAGTGAAGTTGCAATTTTTTTTTATAATTCTTATAATTTGTGCATTTTGACGTTTGAAGCTTAATAATGGCAGGATATTGTGCAGCAAAAGTTAGTGATGGTATATAAGTGAAAGGAAGTGTAAATTAAAGTGCGTAACGGAGCTTTCGGGTTCCCACAAGAAGCCGCCAAAATATTTTGTAAAGCATTCTGCCACTTTACTGAAGAATGACTTGAGCGTGACTATAGACTCTGTATACGCCAAGTATACGACGAATTACTGGTTTTGACTGAGACTGACTTATAAATAGAAGAAATAAGAGAAATAAGATATGCCTGTATGGGCCTAGATCCTTTGCCTTCTCCGAGAGAAGCTAAAAAAAAATGAATTTTTTGTATGAACTTGTAAAGGTATGAGAACAATTACTAAAAGCCAGTGGATGGTCATGCAGAGAGTTTTGCAAATGAAAAATATAGTAGGTGTAAGCCAGACTCTTCGTCTAAAAGTGGGTAAACTTTGACTTCAGTCAGTGTTTTTCCAGGCTTTGTTTTTAATCTGGTTTGTTTCAGACTATATATCTGGTTCCACCGTTTCTCCTCAACGGACCTCCCCGACTACCCCCTGCAATGACATTGCGATCGTTCAATAAATAAATATATAATGTGGTCTCTCGTGAGTACTAAATAGGGTTCTGCACGCGAGCCCTGACAGTGCCATAAACATTTTGCAACTAAACACAGGGAGGGATTCAGGGGAGAGAAGCGGACGATGATGAATTTAAATTAAAAAAAACGTTAAATAATAGAATGTTCGCATTTTTGAAAAGTCTCATCACTCGTATTCCGTTGATAATTATCTGCTGCACAATATTCTGCCATTATTAAGCTTCAAAAGTCAGAATGCACAAATTATAAGAATTATAAACAAAAATGCAACTTCTCTCGCCGAGATCCCGCCGAAACGCCGAAAATAAACAAAAAAAAAGCTTCATATAATTTTACAAGTTTCTGTTCAGACCCGTACTAAGCATACAGCCAAGTCTTTTATATTATTATATTGCATGCACAAAAACAATTACAGCGATCCTTTGCTATTAATAAATAAGATATACAAATGGTTAGCTTATCCCTAAAAGAGATATCGTCCAGCAATAACAATAGTGAATGGGCACATCGAGTGCACGCCAATTAAAAAGTAAAAATAAAAAATATATAGGTAAATAAGTCTATACATATTATGTATAAATGAATATGTAACTTTTGTTTTCGTTTTTTATTTTGTAAGACCGAAATGATAGATCGAAGGCAAATATACCAAGTCTTCCTTTGTCACGTTGCATTGATCTTCGGGACGTGACAATGCTTTACGGAATATTTTTGCGGAACTTCAAAACTCAGTCATGCACTTATAGGTATTTACTCTTCCTCACTTGTGTAACTTTTGCATCAAAATAGATAATGTTGTAATTACAGGCAATGGAAGGTATTTTAAAAATTACGAGGCGAAGAATTCTCAATGCATTCTGCCAACCTAGTCTCCCGTGTCTAGTGCAGTCAAGCATCTAAGTACCACTAAGTACTAATAAAATTAAAAAAATACAAAAATAAAAACACTACTTTAACTTATGTCATACAAAAAAAAACCAACTGCCTTATAAAAGAGATGGTATAGAGACCGACCAATTTTTTTTTAAACCTATCACTTCTTTCCTGTGTTTTACTCTACGTTGTCATTAGCACAATTTAATGTGTTAGAAGAGAATAATATAAAAAGCCATCATCATCATCAACCCGTAAGCATCTCACTGCAGGGATATAGACCTTCCCTCGTATAATGAAAGCCATATAAAAAGTAAAAGAGATACAATCATTTGTAAGCAATTTTTTTGTGTGTGTACCAATCAATGAAGTATATACACTAATGCACAACAAATACGTGTGAAAAGGCTTAGTCAGGGACAAGCAAAACTTATGTAGGTATATACTTTTGTATTTATGTATTATGGATGTAGATTACACATATCGAAATAGTTTTATGAGAAAAATGGCGGCTGACGGGGCGGCCATATTTATATTTCTGTCATTTATTAATCTAAATTATAAATCTATCAAGACCGGGCTGATGCGCCAAAAAAGCGAACAAAGGTTATAGGATATCTTTGCAATACGTTCCTACCTACACCCTATATAATCACCTTCCTTCTACTGCAGTGCGCCGAATTCCCGCCGAAAAATGACATTTCATATATTTGAGGTTATGAACAGAAAATTCAGAACAGAGTTATTCTTATTGTTACAAGTAGGAAAAAGCTTTAGCAAGGCTTCTAGGCTAAACTTACATAGTAGTAGTTAGGTATCAAACCGGTACCAGTCTCTGCTCGAACCTATAATCATGTGCAATAAAACTAACATATTCAGGGCACATTTGCTGCGTGCCCTGGCACTCATAAGTTCATAACATATCGGTATGGTACAAACTACATCTATTTAGTAACGTCGGCTTTTACAAGGAAAATTAGTTGAAGTAGCCTTTTGGACGCTTTGTTTCTCATTTCGTTTGATGCAAAGGAAACTTAGTCTGAACTGCTTTGTCTTTAGTTGGTCCTTGAAGTACTGTAGAATAAGTCGTATACATCTCAACATGAAATGAATTTTACGTAATATAATTGCACTCGTGGGGCAGTATTTCTTTTCTTTTTGTTTGAGTTATTCTCGAACAATGTTGGATGGCAAAGGGTTCGGTACCCATACAGTATATTCTTCTGTAGTAGTCTTCAGTAAAGTGGCAATGCTTTTATGATTTCGGCGGCTTCAACAAACAATCCGGTCTATACGCAGAAATATATAAGTCAATATGGGTACCTACCATATTTGGTATAGCGGCTTCAAAGTTTACGGTGTGTAGAACTCCATGACATAAATTGCATCTGTCACTCGAATCACTCGATACTGATGACGTGGCGACAGTTGATGACGTCACGGATCGGAACGGACTACCTACTCACCGTTGACGTTTTAATCTCGCTCGGAATGACGGGGTAATCTTTAACTGTGAAGTCGAGCTTTTATTTAAATAATCGAAATAGACGGACAAGTACCAGTAAGTGTCGCGGCCGAGGGTTCTGTACATAATATCACCATAGACAAACTTTTGAAGGCCCTTTATATAGACATATTTTTATTTTACATCACACTATAGCAACAACGATATTAATAATAACAAGAAAATTACAACAATATACACAGAAAACAGGGAGATGTTGAAATGCGGTGAGTCATGTGATCAGGTGATGTCAAAAATTCAGTCCATTTCAGCATATGCTGTAGCAATTGCTACAGCGCTGGTTCTCAGAGGAGCCCAACATCAAGAGCCTCCGATGTGATGCGGAAAGTTGTACTAGTTGTGCAAATAGGTACATACATATAATTAAATATAACAGTTGCATATAAAGAAAAATTAATAATTTACACTGAATATTTATATTAGTATTATAGATAATAAAATATTATGAAAAAGGAAAGAATAACAATTTATAAACCACGAAGAAAACGTGCGTGCGTGCGTGCGTGTCTGTGTTTGTCCGGACCTATCTCAGTAATGCTTGATCCGATTTGAGTGTGGTTTTTTTATCATCATCATCAGCCGGTAAACATCCCACTGCAGGGATATAGACTTTCCCTTGTATAATGAGGGAGTATGGGCCATAGTCCTCCACGCTGGCTCAATGCGTGTTGGGTTGCCTTTGCGTCTCAGGCATTCAGGTTTCTTCACGGTTTCACATGAAATATTCTTTAATTCATGGGCTAAATCACATAATAAAAAAAATTTAAAAGAGCTCTTTTCATGTGCTTCCCATAATCATTTCTTAGATTCGCTGAAACTTTTATAAAGCGGTTACTTTTAAAAATTAACGCTGCCTATACTTAACTTAATGTTATCCGATAATACACACAGAGTTGTTAAGCTAAATTTGGATTAGCTAAATTTGAATTTAGCTAATCCAGAATACGACCACCCTGTGGAACGGACTTCCGGCAGCGGTATTCCCGAACGAGTACGACATTGGAACCTTCAAGAAGCGAGCCTACACCTTCCTCAAAGGCCGGCAACGCATCTGTGACCCTTTTGGTGTTGCGGGTGTCCATGGGCGGCGGTGATTACTTTCCATCAGGTGACCCGCATGCTCGTTTGCCGCTCTCTCATATAAAAAAAAAAAAAAACAAAAAAAAAGTTTAGCTAAATTTGGATTAGCCATTCCCAAAAAAAAATCAAAAATGTTTGTATGGAGAAAACAGTCTTAATGAAATTCTTCATACAAAACGCCAATTTCATGGGTAAGGACCTAATACTACTACGTCATCTATATATTCTGCAATGTGTTTTATATGAACACGAATATTATACAAATCTAAAGCGTATACCTTATTGTAAACCAGTTTCGAATAAGAATATGTAATGTTAGACTAGAGTGTCATATTACCATATCGCTCTGTATGTCAAAGAGAATACATTTTACATATTGAAAGTGCTATGATATCTTCCAAAGTATACATCGTGACTTTTCAGTCGTTTAAAAGTGGGAAAACCATGGGCTCTGCTTCAAACATCACACAACTTTTATTTGTAAAAATTTTTCTCGGAAAAATATGTAATTTTAGTGGGATTGGTTTTTCCTAATGATGATGATTACGGTGGTGGTGATGAGGATATCCCAACTCAACTAATGTTACTGGTTACGTGGCTTTCTCATGAGGCCCATAGTAAGAGACCAAAAGCTATATTTTTGAATCGTTCGCCACGAGTCGAACGCTTGATTTCTACTGATTTTCATTCGACATCGGAAATTCCGTATTTTTTAATCGCTCGACTGCAACGAGTGGTCAACGCGTCCTTGATGAAAATATGGTCCAAGAAAGTTAACCCTTCTTTTTAGTTCTTGCACCATCACTAGCACCCTTAACTAATTGAGTAAGAATACAATTTCAAAAATCCGTTCTTAGTTATCTGTAGAAAAATAAACACAGCTGATAGTTTTAATAAAATTCAAAACTAGAATATACCGCCAAGGGAACTCACAAGAAGGTATTTTTCCCATCTTAAATCTTAAAGTCTGCCATTCGGTATGCCTTGAGAATCTCGGGGCCGTGTAGTAAAAACAATATTTGTCATAGTTTGATAGATGCCTGTGGACTGGGGATGTGACATCGTCAGTCTTCCGATATCGACATATTTCAAAAAATTTTAAAACACCCAACTCCATCAATTTAACAAATGATTATATCGTTCAGGTTGACTAGCCCAACGATAATAAACTGGTCTAATGAACAAAGATTTAGTGGAGAGCCGACATAATTTTCTAGCCTTTAGGAAATTTTACCACGATTACTATTGGCATTATTATGAGCGGTAGTCTTTTGCTTTCTGAACATTAACACTGACTGCGTTCAAAACTAGGCTACATTCCCATTTGCGGAGGGGGTGGGAAACTTATTTCCTACTTCCCACCTTTAACTCTCTTTTAGTGACATGGTCGCCAAATTGTACATTCTATTCTTACCACTTTTCTCAAACTCTATTTTCTTTTCTGTTATGCAATAAAGTGTATTTGTATTGTATTGTAACTCTTCTTTAATTCGTTTGGGGCCCAAGTCAGCAATAGAGATATGTAGGGTACCGTCTACCTTCAATATGCGCTGTGCAAAGTGCCGCTGATGATCCTGGCTTACAAAAGTTGCAGTGGGAGGAGTGTGGAGGCGAGTAATAGTAAAGATAGTGTTAAAAGGGTAAATATCCTCGAAACGGCTTAACCACTTGTTTTCAAACATGAGTAAGACCCTGTCCCCTCGTTTAGTCTTTCATATAAAAGAACCGTAGTCAAACCAGACCACGCATTATTGAGATACGTCTGGACAAAGACTGGATACGCACACATACACACTGACACATGCAGCCGCTGTCCATCGGTTCTCTGTTCATATTTTTTTTTGGTTTTGCAATTATCTATACTTGTTTGTTAATAATGTTGTAGGTTATACACATTGTAAAACTGTTTATTGTCCCTAATAAATAAAAAAATAATAATAATGACGTTGGACTCTTTATCTCCGCTGTTTTGATACCTAAGTTTCTGTGCAAGTTGTTTTTTTATGTGTTGTATGAAAATGTAATGCATTATTATAAAATGTAATGTATCGATAAAAATGTGCCCATCACTATAAAGCAATGGCGTCGCTACAGGACCGAGACAACGTCTTTATAACAACACACCTGGGCACTTACATCTCGCGGACTGTAGTGCGACTACATGAATTAATACTTT
Source organism: Oegoconia quadripuncta (assembly GCA_949316235.1). Lineage (NCBI taxonomy): Eukaryota > Metazoa > Arthropoda > Insecta > Lepidoptera > Autostichidae > Oegoconia > Oegoconia quadripuncta. The sequence goes on from OX438749.1 coordinate 27,545,366, forward strand.
GTGCATTTACGGTATTTGAAACTATAAATACGTTTGTGTTAAGATATCGCAAATCTATTATTAATTTATAATCTTGTCTAATATTATTATTACAGGGGTCACCGAATTATTCAAAACGGGCCTTCAAGTTTTCTCAATTTGCAATACCTTATCATTGTTTGTATTTCACGACGGAACATTGAACTAGTTTACAATTCTGTAGACGCGTTGTTGAAAAAATAAGGATAGGTACTATATAAACTTAGAATACCTAATGTGTCTATGTGAGAAAATAATAATATGTCATGGCAGATCAATTAGAACGCATATAATCTGTCGTTAGATTATGTAACGTCATCGACAACGTTGACCAATGAGAAACTGTCAAATTGCCGAGCAAGCAATGAACCAACCAATCACATGTCAGAACATTAACCGATGACGATATTGATAAAATTTATAATAAATCCCCTCTTTTGAATGACGTCGCAAGTCGTCCCACACGCAGTATTTTGTGCAATTTCGACAGTTCGCGAGCTTTTGACATGTGGAATACAACATATTTTTGTCACAAGCAATATTATGGCCAAATTCATTGTTCGTTATCGTTTCAATGTTTGTGTCCCACGTAACATTATTATGTAAAGGAAATGCACATCCTCTCCGCATCGTCTTATTATTATCAAATCCTTTATTGCTCTCAAAATAAAATACCAACAATCATTATCTTCTTGCCTTGGTCCCAATTTATTTGGGGTCGGCGCAGTACGTCTTTTTCTTCCAATCTCCTCTATCAGCCGTTACCTCATCATTCACGTCCTTTTCGTTCATATCACCCCTCACACAAGCCATCAATCTTTTCCGTGGTCTTCCTATTCCTTTCCAATCATCGACATCCATGTTCATCACTCTCTTAGTAACGTTAAACTTTAGTATACGTTTCATCCCCTCCTCATAACATGTCCATACCAAGCCAAACAATTTTCTTTCTTTCTGTCACGGGTGCTAATTTAAACTCCCTCTGCCACTTTAAAAATACAAAGAATATTTAACACATCATAGAGCAAAGTTAATACATCATTTATGGGACACTGTATACACTTTTATAACCTTATACCTGAGAATATCATTAATCTAAATGAAAAACAATTTAAAAACCATGTCAAAACAACATTAACAAAAAAAGGTTATTACAAAATTAGTGACTACCTGAATGACAAAAACGCTTGGTATACTTCGCCCAGCTCCCAAAAATTATAAAATTGTATTAGTTGTATACTTTTATATATATAAAAAAAAAAGAAAAATGATCCCGTGGGTTTCTTGCGCCGCTTCTTTTCCCACAGATGATTTCCCTTTCCGAAGCGGTGTAGCTTGGACATACTGACTGACCGAAAAATGCTTAGCCCTATTTTTATTTCCAATAGATTTAAATTGACATTCAACAAATGATATCATGTATCTTACGTTGAAATAAATGCTTGAAGTTTGAAGTTAACATAAATAGTAAAAGTGTACAAAGACCGTCTTATCACCTCTTGCTCATCCTCAACTTGTTCTCGCATGCAAGTATCGACTCGTCTCCGCCGCCCTATACGGGCAGGTGTACTTGACTACATAGGAAACAATTACGAACGTATTAATTTATGTTTATAAACGCGTCGGTTTCGCTTCCCTTTTATTGGTTGTACGTACACCCTTCGAATGCAAAGCGGTTAGGAATTTATCTTTATTTACTTTTCGGGCTCTGGATTGATTCCCGTGGGTGTATCAGGCGATTTCTTTTTCATGTGCCCAACGACTTAAATACTTATTGATATTTATAGCAATAATATTGAGCGGTGGTTTCCTGCAAAGTAGAATAAAACCAACCCATTTTGGATGTACCATAAGGCGACTAAGGAAACCGTCGTGAACCGCCTCCGTGGCTCAATGTAAACAACATTGGGTTTACGATTCGGAGGTCGCGGGTTCGATCCACAGCGGGGTACATGTGTATGGTTGGTGATAGGGCATTTTAAATGTCCGCCTGGCTAGCTACCACCATCTTATCTAAATCTGCCGCCAAGCAGCAATGTTAATAGCAACTTATGGCCGAATGGCCTTGTCGAACATCTACAATTTCTTGTGTGTCTACTTAACAAGTTATTTTAATTGGACCACCGAAAATTTGCAAAAAGTTTAAAAGCAAGGTACAAGGGGCATAATATGTGTGGAGTAGCTTAGAATGATAGTGAAAGATGTGGCGTGGATCAATGGTACATAATAAATAATAAAATAAATAAATAAAAATCTTTATTGCAGGAACTTGTTCCATATCAATTTACATTAAAAATCACAATTTAAATCTAAAATTTAAAATCATCTTCAAAATTTCAAAATTTCATAAAATTTCTAAATTATTACATTAAATGATTAGTATTATATGTGTCATTAGTATCCATAATTTAGTCATTTACATTATATTATTAAAATTCGAAATCTAGTATATTCTAAATATTATAAACAGCCATAATGGAAGCGTGAATGGAAGTATCGCTAAAGGTCGTCCAAGAAGGACGTACGTCAATCAAGTGACCGACGTACTCACAAAAGGTCAAGTGCGGTCAGCCACTAACCGACGAGCGTGTATGAAGCATTTGATGAGAGTGGAAGAATCGAAAGTAGTATGTCAGGATCGTTGCAAGCGGAAATCAATAGTCGCTGCCTACCCCAACGGGAAACAGGCGTGAGCATATATATGTAATTGATAACCTGCTTGGTGTAGTGGTTAGAAACTCTGCTGCTATACCAAAAGGTCGCGGGTTCGAATCCCGCTAGGGGCATATGTTTGTATGTCGAATACGGACATGTGTACCCGAGTTATGGATCTTTTTCATTTACCAAAAAAAAATGTATTTGTGTAATGTATCAACCATCTGGTATCCACAACACAATCCTAGTTGCTTAGTGTGGAACTAGATGGAGCTGTCTGTATATGTCCAAAGATATTTTATGTATGTACAAAGGACATACGTCCATCCCATCCAAACACTGTCCGTAGCAGATTGCAAGCTTCGAAATTTGCACTTAACACAAATAATTGAGGTCAAAAGCTAACCTCTTGTGTGTAAATAATCCTCAGCTAATTCTGTATAGTCTCCCATCCCAGGGGCAAACACTCGAGTCAACGAATTTAATTTTCAATTCAACTAAATTGTATTTGACAGTTTCAATTGCGTAATGCGACCACGTCGTGGGGCAGTCCCTTAATGACATCTTGACATGTCACTTTGACAACTATTCACCAAGTATTCACACAGAGATGCATGATTGGATAAATATTATACGTGTTTTTTTTTTACTTTTGTTCGACATGTATTTACGTGCATAAAGAAGCTACAAATGGTATCTACAGGATGAAATTTATTTTGTGTAATTCCTGTTTACTGGTGACTACATACTCCTAACAACTTTCCACTAAGAACCATAGCCGAATTCGATCAAAAAATGGTCGAACACCCATACAAAGTAAACCACTCTGAAACTACCTTTAGTATATAGTCCAGGCTTTTTGGCGGGATCTCGGCGAGTGAAGTTGCAATTTTCTTTATAATTCTTATAATTTGTGCATTCTAACTTTTGAAGCTTAATAATGGCAGAATATTAGATAAGATAAGATAAGATAAAATTTTATTTCAGTATAAACCAATCAAATACAAATTCAGCATAGCAATATTGTGCAACAAAAGTTAGTGATGGTGTACAAGTGAAGAGAAGTGTAAATTAAAGTGCGTAACGACGGTTTCGGGTTCCCACAAGAGGCCGCCAAAATCTTTTGTAAAGCATTCTGCCAGTTTACTGAAGATTGACTTGACCGTGGCTAGGCTCCAAGCATACAACGAATTACTTGTTTTTACTGAGACTGACTTATAAACTGAAGAAATAAGAGAAATAAGACATGGCTGTACGGACTTAGATCACTTTGCCTTCTCTGAGAGGAGAAAATAAAATGAAAAAAAAATATACCTATATAAGTCCAACAATTTTGGACTGAATTCGGATATGGTTCCTATAGTGGAAAGTTGTTCGTAATTAGGAGTGGGGTCACCAGTCGAAAATTGTTGAACTTATGGAGGTTAGTATGAACTAAACGTGGTCTCAGAATGGTTTATGGTCATTTAAGGGGCAATGTATACGCTTTTATAATAAGGTTCCAGTGGACATTCAAAATTTACCTTTAAATAAATTCAAAACCATCATAAAACAGACATTATTTACCAAAGGCTATTATAAAATTTCTGACTATCTGGATGATAAGCAAGCGTGGATGTAGACCGCTCGGCGATATTCAGCCTAATTATACAATATAATATAATTGTAACCCAAACTCATTTAAAAGGGCAACTCTTGAGTTTTGCGAATGAGCAATAATGTCAATAATTTTAATATTAAGATAAAAAATGTGACGTTTTCAAGTGATAATCTTTATCCTACGAAATAAATATTTTTTGACTTTGACTTTGACTTTGAATCGAAATTTTCTTGATCGAACTCGGCTGTGGTTTCTTAGAGAAAGTTGTACGTAACCAAGAGTAGCGTCACCAGTTATTGGGAATTACAGGAATTTAAATTCACCCTGTATATTAACCAAAATTAAAAATATTATTTACTAAAACAAATTTTTTGACTTTGACTTTGAATCGAAATTTTCTTGATCGAACTCGGCTATGGTTTCTTAGAGAAAGTTGTACGTAACCAAGAGTAGCGTCACCAGTTATTGGGAATTACAGGAATTTAAATTCACCCTGTACATTAACCAAAATTAAAAATATTATTTACTAAAACAAATTAAACCGGTTGGGGTCGAGACGATGGGACCCTGGAGCCCTGAGACAAAACGCCGGGTCAAGACCTGTCGGCGCGTCTCATCGAGGCTTCTGGAGAGAATAAGTCTCGCTATTCAACGCGGGAACGCCGCTTGCCTGTTGGGCACAATACCGCCTCGAGGAGATGCTTCTAGATGGAATTTTTTACCTGTGAATGTTTGTGTAAAAAAAAAACTTTTTATTAATGTGTATTTTGTTTATAAATAACTTGTACTTACCGAATTAAACTATACATAAATCAGTGAGCTTTTTAACGTAAGGAAAAATAGGGCATGTTTGGTAAGTGAAATAGAAGGTATTGGCATAGTTTTAATTTTGTCATTTGACGGTCGCGTTTGTAGCCTATTCTACACAATTACCTACAACATTAAAAAAAAAAAAATTTTGATTTCAATATGCAGAACTTTCAGATGTACTTAACAATTAAGAAATTGTTTGTGCTAACCCACTTAATTACTAGTATTGAATTCCGTGATGATAGGTTTGCCCGGAAGAGATCGCTGTTAGCGATAAGGCCGCCTAATTTGTAGTTTCTATAAGATATTTAAATGTACCTTCCTTATTTAAACAATAAAGCGTATTTGATTGATTGATTGATTGAATCCCGCGAGTCGTACCTATACCAATTTCAAGCCGGCGCGAGCGTCGATGATGTTTTTTTAAAAAAAGTTAAACTACCTATGCGAATTACTTCTATTTCACTTACCTAATATGCCCTATTTTTTTCCTTACGGTAAAAAAACTCACCGGTAAATAGTTACACCACAATTCAGAATAAAGAAAGATAAAAGAAAACAATGAAACCAAAGACTCAAACACTTATTCAGCCCCAAAATCTAAGCACTGTTGAAAACGTGTTCAATATCGCTATCATTTGGGAGGGTACCCAGGATGCTAGCAGCATTACCTCGTTGAATGACAATACTGATGCGTTGGCCAAGGTAAGCGTCAGCTCGACGATCGCCAGATACCTCAATAAGGCGAGTAAATGTTATACGTTATAGCTTGTAATAGTTATAGCTTGTAATATTAATTACAAGCGGTTATATTACAAAAAAATCGGTCACAAAATCGGTGACAAAAGTATGGATGAAATAATCGGCCGATTATCGGTCTTACAGAAAGTCGGTCATGGGCGGGCACAGTAAAAAAATCCAGGCTAGGAATATTGATTTTTCGTAAATCCAATGATCCAGTTTTAGTATTCATCAAAATCGGACCCTCCTTTGAGTAGGTACTTTTCGATATTGCTCATGGCTTCGAATTTGGCGTTGCACGCCCACATAAAACAATCATGCTGTATTTCAATCAGTTGTACAAATCTACAATCAATATGGAATTCAATAATGTCCCCTACATTTTTCCAAGCATTGTCGGAACTGGTAATCATTATTTCCCTATCGCCCCAAATGACATGTTTCCAAGTTTACCCACGACAAATAAAGATAATTACTGATAACTTCAATAGATAAGTGACCGAACAAAGGTACACTATGCATTGCGTCAATCGGGGCCAGCATTGCCAGATGTTTTTTTTGAAACCGGGTAATAACTACTAAGTATTTAAGAACCAAATAACCCGACGGCATTTTTTGTGTTTTTTGTTATAAGGTGTTGAATTTGTATTCAGTTTATTTGCGAATAATACAGGGTGAAATTTAATTCGTGTAAGAAGTCCAACGATTTTCGGCTAAATTCGGCTATGGTTTTAACCGCCTCCATGGCTCAATGTAAACAACATTGGGTTTACGACTCGGAGGTCGCGGGTTCGATCCCCAGCGGGATACATGTTTAAGTACTCAGTTTGGTTGGTGGTATATTAATTGTCCGCCTGGCTAGCTACCACCATCTTATCTAAATCTGCCGCCAAGCAGCAATGTTAATAGCATTATTGTATTCCGGTTGTGATTAAGATAGCCAGTCCCCCAAATGTGTTGGGGTTTCCGGGTCAGTACGCTTCCACCTTCGACCTCATTTTCACTTAACATCAGGTGTGATCGATCAAGTGGAAAGTTGGAAAGTTGAAAGAAAGTAGTTATGACGGGGAATTTAAAAAAGGAAGCCCTGGGTTCGATTCATTGCACAGTTACATGTTTAGAATTATGCTCCGAACAGAAGTCTAGCTAAAGGCCTGTTTATTGGTTTTCCCAAATTCCATTTTATTTATACCACTGAAATAACTATTGAAATATGTCAAAACAAAAAAACTGGACGGCATATTATTGCCTTTTATAATTGGAATTTGGTGTAGTGGTTAGAAACACTGACTGCTATACCAAAATATGGGGGTTCGAATACCGCAAGGGGCATATGTTTGTATGATGAATACAGACACGTGTTCCCGAGTTATGGATGTTTTACATTTATTCACATTTACATTACATGTTATTTATTTACAAAAAAAAGTGTATTTGTGTAGTTTATCAACCATCTATGGTATTCATAATACAAGCGTAGTTGCTTAGTGTGGAAATAAATGTCGCTATGTGCAATTAATTTATGTTATTGGACCTGCAACTTTTGCTGACGTGATTTTGATGCAATCTTTCACGCGAACGAAGTCGCGGGCTACAACTCGTATTACATTATTACCAACCGTAGGTATAGCCAGAGATTTTATTTACCTATGCAAGGATATGATAAACATCCAACAAGTATACTTACTGTGTGCATCCAATTATAAAAGTTCCAACACAAAACACTTAGCAGATGTTTTTCACTTGTTTTCCATTATAGCCGAGCTTTACCGATCTGTTTACGTCACTATTTTACAAAATGGCGGCTGTTTTTCACGTCACACAATAGCGTAGTACTACATAACATCCGGCCTCTTTCTATATTTTTTTTTCTACTAAACCGAGTCGCCATACTGTGCATAATATAGTATATTTAAATTATCTGGACTCTTGAATTCCTCAAAATAAAAACTTCGTCATCATGAGCCTAGTCCCCACAGTTGGGCCATAGCCTCCTCTCACTGGGAGAGGGTATGGGCCATAATCCACCTCGCGGGCCCAGTGCCGAATTGCCTCTGACTAGAGGCCACCTAACAGGCTGTGTTCTTAAGCCTCCCCTGTAGCCTGTAGGCTACAGACTTGGCTTAACGACACCGAATTATGTATGGGCCATACCCTTGTGATGAGGTGTTCAACCTCTTTTTGTCTTTACGATACTCTTTGGATTTTGACTTTTTTCGAATTCGATTCAAAATTCGGAATTCTAAATTGTTTTCTAAAACAGAGAGGAGTCGTTTTTGTTTACCGGTCTTTATTCTTTTCCTCCATATAACTGTACTAGCTTTGGGATAACTTTATCGCGGATATATTTAGTTTGTTTATCCCGTGGGAACTATACTCACTTTATCGGGATAAAAATATCCTATGTCTCAATCCAGGGTATGTTCTACCTATGTATATTGGTACCACATTTCATCCAAATCCGTTCAGCCGTTTCGCCGTGATAAAGCAACAACCAAAAAAATAAACTAACAAATATCCAAACTTTCACATTTATAATATATATATATAAATATATATATATATATATATCGCTCAGAGGCTAAGTCTGGATGTCCAAAGAGGAAACGCACTTAGCCTCTTAGGCACCCTTCCGTTTCAGCAAGATCTGGAACATTTTTTTTATTTGTAAATGTTTATTTACTATTTCGTTTTTGTAAATATGTACAAAATTATTTTGTGTACTTATATGTATATATAAATATTCATTCAAAGGGTTATGTATACGCTTTATATATAAATTTAAAGATACTATAAAACAGAAACTTATTAAGAAAGCATATTATAAATTATCAGATTTTTAGATGATAAACATTCATGGACATAACCAGGCTATTTCACAATTAATAATGAAATATTATAATATAAAATAATAATTAATCATTTTGTAATATAAAACCTTTTTTTTAAAGAGCAACCTCTCGAGTTTTTTGCTTGTTCTTCTCAGTGGAAAATTGCGTTTTGAACAAGCAGTAGCTATAAAAATTTAACATCTGACTATTTTAAGTGTACCCTGTGTACCTACAAAATAAAGCATTTTTGATTTGATTTGATTTGGTGCCAATGGGCACAACCATTATGTGAGTATGTTTAAATTATTAAAGTAAAACGTTTAGACGTTTTACTTAGACGTTAGCCTTAGGTGAATATTAAAATTTCAAATAAACAAAGCAATATTCGAAACAAGGAACTAATTTTCTGCCTTTTAAACACGAGAATTGCTTTTAAATCAATAATACGTCATCACTTCACATAGAAAATTAATTAATTCTTGCAATATGCGCAAGCTGTACTAGGGTAGCGCCGCATTCGACTTCGAACATATTTCGGGGAAGAATTCGACTTCATAAATTCGATCATTTGACCCGACTCGCGTAAAAGTGTTGATGATTACAATAATTCTTTTTCAATTCAAAGCAAAGTAAAGGTAAATTTAGGTAAAATAAGTTTTTGTTTTACTGTTATTTTATTTTTAAAGTTTTTTGCATGATGTGTTCACCTATAAAAGATTGTACATTTAAATCTAATACCAGCTACCTTCATTGTTAGTTGGACTAGGTACTGATGTAACAATTGTTGGCGATCCTAAATAAATAAATAAAAAATAATCACTATCAAACGGATCACCAATACAATTGAATGAACGGTGTTCATTTTTGACGGGTTAGCGCTCAAGCGCTATCAAGATCAATCTCAACCACACCCCTACACCAACCAAACTGAGTACTAAACATGTACCCGCTGGGGAATCGAATCCGCAACCTCCGGTTTATAAACCGTCTTATACAGTCACAGGAAGATGAACTAACAAAAGGGAGTCTAAAGAAAGACTATTAGAATTAAAAGTTTAAAGACGTCTAGAAGTGGGATTTGACTTTGATTGCTAACTAAACAGGCTCGTGAATAAGAATAATTTATTGCAACAACAGGTAAATACAGGATACAGTAGTTTACAACCGGTAAATTTAATAATTATAAATGGAATTTCTAAAACATTATATTCCCAGCTGATGTCCATGCTAAGCTTTAAAAATACTTGTGTTATTAGCATCAGCTGCTAACTCCTCAATGGACTCCTAAACTTACCTATATTAAAATAACAAAATCGCCTGTGTGTGAAGGAGATATATATTTGTCTGTGAATTGTGTAGCACACATAAGTGTGTACGCGCGCGTGAGTGTACGTATGTGTGTGTACATATATGTGGGAGTGTGTGAAAGTGCATTTGGGTGTATGTGTGTGTGCGTGAGCCATTGGTGTGTACACCAACTAAACTACAACCAGTTTTAGAGTGGTGCCGTCGCATCGTACTGTTCCAGGGAGAAAGAGACTGTACTACTTTAAAACTGGTTTTAGTTTAGTTGGTGTTCATCCGAATCGACACCAGTGAGGTGAAAAACAGATCAAGCGAGAATTTCATGGCTACCGGGTGTTTTGAAAATCTTGAGTCAATCGGTGTCGATATAATCAAGACAATTGACATGGACAATCAGATTTTTTTTTTATTTAATGACTTACTTGAAATCACAGCCACAATTACAAATTTAAAATTAGTTATACATGTAGAAGCCAAAATAGATCTCAGTAAGTTTATACATATCAGTAAGTTTTTTCATTACCACTTTTCGATTTTCGTTATGGCACACCCCTAGCACATTATTCACTCACTCGTAACGTCTCTAGTTATGAACCTGTCAACACACACCGATCTCTGTCTAACTCACGCCAGAACTTAGTGCGAGAGGGGGAGAGACAAATGCGGCTGGCAAATGAGGGAAGTTCATTAGGCATTCAGAAAATGAAACTCAATCATATTATTTTCCAACGTGCTTCAATGGGACGGCTTTATGTTATAAGAAGAAGTTGATTTTGTATTCAGTTTATTTGTGACTTTAAATGTAATGTTGCAAAGTAGTTATGACGTCAGATTTACAAAAGGAACCCTTGTGGTTCGATTCACAGCAGAGTACCTACATGTTTAGAGGACTAGCTAAAGGTATGTTGTTTTCCCAAATTTAATTTTAATTTATTTAAAAATTCGAAAACTCGAACTATAAACTTCAAGCATTTATTTCAATATCATTTGTTGAATGTCAATTTAAATCTATTGGAAATAAAAATAGGGCTTAAGCATTTTTCGGTCAGTCAGTATGTCCAAGCTACCACCGCTTTGGAAAGGGAAATCATCTGTGGGAAAAGAAGCGGTGCAAGAAACCCACAGGATCGCCAATGAGTCAAAAATTTTAAATTTGCTTTTTTTGTAACACCATTTAAGGCGATAATAATCTCAAGGGCAGCTCGCTGCACGAGAACCGACCGGAACACACTAGCTTTAACTTGTACAACTCAAAAAGAAAAATTTATGTAAGTCGTGTTTTTACCAGTAAGTATTAGTAGTAGATAGGTATTCATGTTACGGCGGCTTTCAAAGCAATATGACAATAAAGGTATGTACGTGTTTACGTGCTTACATGTGTTTCATTCATTTTAATTAAAAAAAATATTAATGCAAATCTTTCTTTTGCTACACGTCATCACCTTCTTGTCCTGGTGCCAATTTATTTGTGGTCGGCGCAGTACGTCTTTTTCTTCCAATCTCCTCTATCAGCCGTTTCCTTATCATTCACCCTTCACACAATCCATCCATCTTTTCCGTGGTCTTCCTTCTTCTTCTACCCTAAAAATATATCTGACAACTCCATTTGGGATACTTCCCCTGAATGTGTATATGGATATACAGAGCAAACTGCTCATCATATTTTGTGGGATTGGTCTTGTCTAATGAATGCAGAATCATGCTGGATAAAGTGTCATCGTATAGCCATCCGGTCTTCTACACCGATTTAGTGGCGACCCGACATAATTTTCGGGCTTTTAGGAAATTTTGCCATGATTACTATTGGCATTATTATTCGCGGTAGCCTTTTGCTTCCTGAACATTAACACTCACTGCGTTGTGGCGCTGTCCGGGGTGTATCAAAACAGGGTGTCAAGCATAACTTGATCCCCTTCCCCATAGGTTAAGCTTTAGTCCTGATTTTGAATTAATTTAGCTACACTCCCATTTGCCGAGGGGTGGTGATAAACTTCTTTCCTACTTCACACCTTTAACTCTTCTTTAATTAGTCTGGGGCCCAAGGTAAGCAATAGAGACACGTAGGGCACCGTCTACCTTCAGTACCGTGCAGAGTACCACTGTTGAACCTGGCTTACAGGAGTTGCAGCGGGAGGAGTGTGGACGCGTGTGCGCGTAAACCCCGATTTGGAATAAAGGTCATGACGTTATGTAGTAATTATCCTTGTTATTGACTTCCGTCTTGACCCGACTTCACTTTAATAACACTCATGGTTACCCATCCAAGAATTGACCACAGTTCTTCCTCGATTTATAAAACTTATTTTCGAGTAACGAGATAGGTATTGTGCTTTTGTTATATATGTAGGTTAATAAAGTAATTGGCCATTAAACTGGGTCGTAATGTTTATGGCACTGTATTTTAGGTACTTATAAATAGCCCCTAAACCTTGTGGCACAGTGGCATTCGATATTTTCGATTAGCGAGGTTAAGCTATGTCTGGCACCATTAGTCCTTAAATGGGTGATTTTTAGTGACATTTTTATGGTGTTTTATTAAACGTTGATTTATGTTGAAGTCGGACTTTAAGCCAAATTTTTTGGCCTACTAGACCATTTTTTTTATTCACCACGGGTTGATACTTGACCTCAATCACACCTGATCTTAAGTGAAGATGAGGTCAAAGGTGGAAGCGTACTGACCCGGAAACCCCAACATATTTGGGGGACTGGCTATCTTATCTCTGACAACCGGAACACAACAATGCTCTTAACATTGCTGCTTGGCGGCAGATTTAGATAAGATGGTGGTAGCTAGCCAGGCGGACATTTAAAATGCCCTACCACCAACCATATATCTTTGGAACGGCTAGAGGAAAGTGAAATTAATCTTTTACATTAAGATTTCAGTATTTTTACTTAGGTCTACGCTCCCTTGGAGCTGTAAAAAAATCAAGCTAATAAGTATTTACTGAGATCGCGTGCTTCATCTTCGGCCATTACTCATTTCCATAAATCCTACTTCCACACTCCTCCCACTGTAACTCCTATAAGCTAGTATCAATAGTGGAACTCTACATGCAGCCTACTGAAGGTAGACGGTGCCCTACGTGACTCTACTACCGTGGACCCCAGACTAATTAACGAGAAAAACAGGATGTGTAAGTAAGAAAAGTATCATTTTCCATCAGATGCAATTGTGGTCAAACGCGTATCCAATTATCATAAAAAATATTTCTAAGTTAACGCACTCATTAAATACAGCCAGGTATATGCCGCAAATTTTGACACTAACAAATAAATCCGCTCCACTTTACTTCTTCTAAATCACCCAACTATAGAGTTGCCAGATGGTATCCTAAAAGAGGATTTGGCCTCCCTTACCTACTGTATGCCCCCTCCTTTTGCTATATTTCTTTAATACATACTGGTAATGCGCAATGGCTCAAAGAAAGAATCGGACTCACTGTGGGGTCAGTATAAAATCATTTATTCGTACACAACATAATTTTAGAAACATACAATGTGATGCAAAAAAAAAAAACAAGAAAGTTGACCTAAATGTGTTTTGTGACTTTAAATTATGTATGTCCTGTTATTTATCAGAAAGTCCTCCTTTTTTAAATTGCGATCTGGCAACGTAGGGTTTTGATAAGGTGTTCGCTCTCATGTAGAGAATTTCTTCCGGAAGGTTTTTATGTAAAATACTTACATATGGGTATGTACATGAAACAAAAAATTTATAAAACACAATTGAAATACCTATATCTTATAGAAAAAATACGCCGTCCAACTCGCTTCCGTGAGGCATAGTACCTAGTACGCTATATAGCGCTATTGCCCCGCTGAATGCATAAGCTCAGCTGCTGAGCAAAGTAGGCACCAGCTCTTACATCTCCAGAGGCGTGGACAAGTCTTGCAGACTATATTTGTAAAAAGTAAGTGCACACCTGCGAAACCGGGCGGGTCGAAAATATTAATTCTTGGTTACCTCTCGCATGAAGTGGAACGTAGACGCGCCGGAAATACGATTATACCAAGCTTTGACGGTACTCAGAAATTTTATTATACAATAATAAAATAACATACATTACTTTGATAATGTCTTATTTATTAATACTTAACTAACAGGGTGTAAAATATAAACGTGTTGAAATCTAGGCGGGTTTGTCTTTTGTTAAGAATGGAAAAAATAATGAAATTAAAACTGCAATGATTGACGATCTGTTTGGTGTAGTGGTTAGCAACTCTGGCCACTATACCGAAAAGTTGCGGATTCCAATCCCGCTAGGGGCATGTTTGTGTGATGAATACGGACATGTGTAACCGAGTTATGGATGTTTTCATTTATAATAAGTATTTATTTACAAAAAAAAATGTATTTATGTAGTATATCAACCATCTGGTATCCACAACACAAGCCAAAAGTTTCTTAGTGTGGAAATAGATGACGCTGTGTGTAAGGATAAAAAAAAATGATATTAAATTGCAGTTTTTCTTTTAGTTTATTTATTCATTAAGACATAATTTGAATGTACGTTATATTCTAGTCATAAGACTAAAAGACGCCTATGAAAACCTGTAAAGGTTTGTGTGTAGTAGTAGTGAGGTCACTGACCCGCCGCGTTATTAATTATTGCAAAATAGAAGTAGGTACCTAACCTAAATATAAAGGGAAAAAATTGTAAATCCGTAATGAAATGAAATGAAATCACTTTATTTGCATTGATTTTTGGTGGCGTGGGTGGTAAATATATTACAAAATTCCCGCAAAAACCTGCCTATATGAGGTGTGCAAATATTTAAGGCTTAAATTACAAATTTTACAATTTCCACTAATTTACGTAGCTAAGCACACTGAATTCTAAATTATCCCAGTCATAATTAATACTACATAAGTAATGGCTACTTTATATTTTTATAAAATAGTTTGGGTCGTGATATTTGCCCTCTGTGAAATTTTTCATAAACATAAGGAAGGTTATTATCGATTTTTTTTAAATACAAAAGTTTTAAGTTTATTCACCGACGCAATGAAATTCACAGTGATAATTTTGATCTAATAATCTATGTTTTATTAATGAGACCATGAAGAAGGCGGATGAAAGAAAATTGCATACAGGAGAGGATTAATGGAGTGACGAGGATGGATAAAATAAGGAATGAATATGTAAGAGGGAGTTTAAAAGTGGCACCCGTGACAGACATGTTGAAAGGAAATCGTTGGGTTTGGTATGGACGTTATGAGGAGGGATGAAACGCATGTTTTTTTTTTAGTTAATAACGGGTTGGTACTTGACCTCAATCACACCTGATGTTAAGTGAAGATGAGGTCGAAGGTGGAAGCGTACCGACCCGGAAACCCCAACACATTTGGGGGACTGGCTATCTTATGTCTGACAACCGGAACACAACAATGCTATTAACATTGCTACTTGGCGGCAGATTTAGATAAGATGGTGGTAGCTCGCCAGGCGGACATTTAAAATGCCCTACCACCAACCAAACAGAGTACTTAAACATGTACCTCGCTGGGTATCGAACCCGCGACCTCCGAATCGTAAACCCAATTTTGTTTACATTGAGCCACGGAGGCGGTTGTGATTGGTTATTGTGCGGGCATGTCGATTTAATAACTATTAGGTTTTGAAATTCAATAACAGTTTGAAGTATTTAACACTTTCGCGGACACTGAACGCCTAAGAACGTAATAGTAAAATAACATTTGTGTCTGGTTCAGTGTTCGTAAACGTGTTAAAAACAAAGAACCCGACACTTGTATTTTGCGGGCGTCATGTTAGTTTTTTTTCCATAGAGGTAACATAGAAATCTATGTACGTACACTCCAAAAACATTCCTGGGGCAGTCTGGTAAGAATACAAACAGTTGTGTCTTTTCTTCTCTTGACAATTGTGTGCTAAGTTATTGTACGCAATAGATTTTGAAACAATTTCTTTCGGATAGTATTATAAGTTATAAATATTGGGTCTTTACCTATGAAATTGCGGGAGTTTTTTTCTACGTTTATCATATGTACAATTCCTGCGATTTTCAAAGCTATATCCAAATTTGTTTTTTATATGGAAAATGGAATATTATTTCAAGGATTCACATGAAATATTTTTTAATTTCTGGGTTAAATCACATAATATCTCTTTTCATGTGCTTCCCATAATCATTTCTTAGATTCGCTGAAACTTTTATAAAGCGGTTACTTTTAAAAATTAACGCTGCCTGTAGTTAACTTAATGTTATCCGATAATACACACAAAGTTTAGCTAAATTTGGATTTGCCGTTCCGAAAAAAAAATCAAAAATGTTTGTATGGAGAGAACAACAGTCCGCCAATTTCATAGGTAAGGACCTAATACATTTACGTGCATATATTCGTTTCGTTAAATATTTTTTAGTGATAGTTTATATTTTATTTCGAGATACATGCGGAGGAAATCGATAGCTAAAAGCTGGTGGAGATATAATTAAGTGACCAGTTTTCTTTGCTCCCAAGTGTAGCACGATATTATTATTATCCACTCCCATTTATTATGAACGTTTATTCTGTAATATCTCAAATGTTGCCTTCCATTGTCCGCACGTCTGTCAGCTAAACAGTTTGTGCCTCCTCGCCAAACAGAAGTAATTGTTCAGTTTTAATTATTATTAAATTTTGATTGATGTAGGTAGGTACAGGTAACTTCACCTTCAGATTCAATCTAGGGTTGCCACATTTTTCAGTTTCATGTTGATTTATCCGAAACACTATTTCGGAAGACACTCCACTGAGTCACTGCTGGACATTGGTCTTGAATTCTAGAGTGACCGTTTGGAAGCGGCCTGCATCCAGCGATTTCCTGCGACCTTTGTCAGGTCTGCCCACCTTGTGGCTTGCCGGTGCGTCGTCTCCACTCGAGAACTTTAATGCCCTACCAGTCATCAGTATTTCGAGCTATAATATGCCCTGCCCACTGTGACTTCAACTCACTAATATGTGTGACTGTGAAGTATGTATATAAGTAAAACGACCGTCTCGTTATTACGAGACGGTCGTTTTACTTATATACACTGCTGGTTTATTACTGGTCAACACAACACAGGCTTACATATACATGTGCACCAAATTACGCGCCAGACGGTAGGTGTCGTCTGACAAACGCGTTAGCAACAAGTCACTCCTATTTCCTTTATCTAAACTTTCGTTTAATTTTATAAATTGAAGTAAACGACTATTAAAAATTTCCCATTCCTGAGTGTTATGGTCAAAAACACTGAGTTTTCCTATAAGCGCACCCATTTTTACACTCAACTTTTTTTATTTTTTTTTATTTGTGGGTAAGTTTATCCTCGTCGTCACTGTGAAGTATGTGGATAAGTAAAACGACCGTCTCGTAATACAGCTGGTTTATTACTGGTCAACACAACACATGCTTACATATACATATATGTGCGTTCGCATACATACACACCACTATGTCAGTTTGTCTGCCTATGGATTTCTTCATTCCTGATTCAATCACGTAGAGAAACGCGAAGCTCCACAGCTCGTTAGGTGACTGATCTCTCTTATGAGGCCCATAGTGATAAGTCATCACTGGTACTTGATTAAAGACTTCTGTCTTTAAGTTTATGAATAAAGATTTTCAAGGTAACTCTCGTCTTCAAGCGCTGAGGTATTTTTGACGCCAAGACGATGCGCAGTTTCCCGCTGTCCATCCGGGTTGGATTCGTTGATTGGCCTCTCCTTTGATACCTAAAATGTAAATTTAATGTACCTTTGTTTTTAAGCCACCGACATGGCTTAAGAAATGCCTTCAATTGAAAACAACCGGGATCGACTATTAAACGTGCCTTCCGAAGCACGGAAATACTCGTAATAAATGCTACTGCCCATCCAAGAACTGACCGCGCTAGACATTGAATCGAACCCGCGACCTTTTAGTTTACCAGTGAGTGTTTCTAACCACTACACCAAACAGGTGTTCAACGCAAGGCAATAATGATTTTTGCAATTTCATTAGAATGCAAATCTAACTAATATTATGAATGCGAAAGTTTGGATGTTTGCTTGTTTATTTGTTTGTTGACGGTGAAACGGATGAATGGATTTGGATGAAATTTGGTATATAGGTATAATATACCCTGAAATAAGACATAGGATATATTTTATCCTGATAAATATAGTTCCCGCTGGATAAACAAATTAAACATTATGTACGATAAAGTTATTCTAACGCAGGCGAAGCCACGGGCGGACAGCTAGTATTTATATAAAACCTATACTTCGTCCTCCAATAAAAGTAGGTACAGTTCAATACACAGTCCCACTCGTATCCGTTGCAATATTTGATGTGCAAAATTAAAAAACAACATTTTCTGTTTGGGCAGAAGCGAGATCGGTAATTGGCGGAAACTAGTTTTCGTATATTCCGTATTCTAAATCCGGTCAACGGATTTCATTTTTATTCCCTAGCGAGTGTGTATTTTAATATTTGCATTGATACGGAATTGGAGTTTGTTTATTTAACCGACTGCTGTGATGCATAGGATTGTGATTATTGTGACGTCATTTGACGCAATTGGTTATTTAGCATTGGTACTAGCTACACACGTGGGCTGACAAAATCGTACACAACCTTTTTTCTTTCTCTTCGTTTGATAGAAATCGGTAAAGCCGTTTTGATTTTGGTTTATGTCTTCCTGGACAATATAATCGTTTGTTCAAGCAATGTTGTTGGGGTGTTCTAAATTTTCGATTAATAGTTAAAAATTTAATTACTTTTATTGCAAATAAAATTAACTAATCTTTTATCAGACTTTTCTATCTTCTTTATTTTATCTTTATTGAATTACAGATAGATATTATAAATACTCACACTACACTGTCCTCCCGGCAAAGGAAAGGGGGCCTACCTGATTAGTCGTTTGAAATCTTTGAGAGTGACAGCCCTATTTCAGCAAACCCTCGAAGCGATTTCCCAAAGAGATTGTTTAAGTAATGAATTTATTAACAAATTATCAAAACGTCAGTTGCGATTCCGTAATTAGTTACTATGAAACATTTGTTTTTTGACAGTATTTGGAAATTAAAGCAAATTGATTCAGGTTATTCTTCAGAAGAATTACATACGACTGTTATCCCATGAGAAGTATTGACGGGGCGACTTTAGTGCCATGGTCACTGGGACGAACATTGATTTGGGATGCCACATGCGTCGATACACAATTTTACCCCTCGCCTTCGGCTTTTTTATATGCGAAATATTTATAGGTTCGACTAAACGCAGACCCTTACAAATCAGCACACAATCCAGCGTACTTCCGTCCGTCTGTCCGCACCGCACACCTGGCTCCGTGAACACTAGACTTTAAAACAAAAGCGCGGAAAACAATGGTAGCATTATAAATACATTAACAGGCGCCGCAAGGGATGAGCGGCCAGCGGAATAAAAGATATAACAACACTTTACTATTGGCGTAATCAAACGTCTGGCATTCATCCTCGGAGACTCGAGCTTCGGAGGACACGTTGAACGGTCGATAATGTTTTTTAAAAAAACTCTTGATCCTTGCTTCCTCGATATCGACTCTCGAAGCAGGAACCACAGTTCCTCGAACGTGTGTATTTCGATATTCAATGACGCTACCGGTCAATCGTCCGTCTGCGCACTCTGCCTGTCGGGCGGTACCACGGCGTTGTCCCGTGTCACGGTAATAGCCGGCAGGTTGCCAAAACTGATTCACTTAAGCGCAAACTTTTACGTTTATGTTCACGCTGATGTCACACTTTACGTCCTATTCTCTGTTTTATTTATTAGTCTCGGCGATATGAGAAGTGCGATTATTTTATGTAGATATTAATATAAGCACTAGTGGAGCAATCGCATTCGCTATTCGTTTTCTTGGATGGGTGGCTACAGGTGGCATTTTATGACCAGTGTTTCCGTGCTTTGGAGGGCATGTTAAATAGTCGAGCCCGGTTGACTTTAATTGAAGGCAGTCGTTAAGCCAACTTGGTGGCGATTTAAAAACACTGACTGACTATCAGGTGGCTACTAGTGTGAAACATTCCACCAATCCGCTCTGGGCCCCCGTGGTGGATTATGGCCCATACCCATTCATAATCATTTATTTTGCTGAAAATATGGTGAACAAGATGGTAACAATACATTATTATCTAAAGTTCGCATATTTTACCTTACGTGGCATGCAAATATACATTTATAATAATTATTACCAAAAAAAAAAAAATTCAGAACTGTATGTTTTTTTTTCTTGTGTGCAATAAATGATAAATAAATAAATAAAAATAAATAATATCTATATAATTTATGCAAATGTCAATTAAAATTCGATTTAACGTCAAAAAAGTCATACGTATATTACATTCCGGTAAATCGGTAAATAGTATCTATATCATTCAAATGTCACTCTCACGATTTTCAATTTCATAGATGTTAAAATTTACATGTCATACGTTTCTTAAAGTCAATATACTGTTTATGGAATAGTAATTTTTCTCTTGTACATGCTCTTAATCTACATTTAAATAAATCTTTAGGTAATAGTTTTATGTCGTCAGGTACAGCATTATAGATTTTGATACACATTCCATTACATTGCTTTAGGTACTGAGTTAACCTGGGAATACTCTCGTATACCAACCTGTTGGTATCTCTCAGATGTTT
The DNA here is from genome assembly GCA_949316235.1 of Oegoconia quadripuncta. Taxonomy (NCBI): domain Eukaryota; kingdom Metazoa; phylum Arthropoda; class Insecta; order Lepidoptera; family Autostichidae; genus Oegoconia; species Oegoconia quadripuncta. The sequence goes on from OX438749.1 coordinate 27,565,987, forward strand.
GCTAACTTGAAACACAAGAAAATCATTTGTAAATGTGACCGACATCCCCTGCGTCATGTCTTGACAGGATTCATAAGATCTATTATTTTCCTTTATATTATAGCGAGTCGACGGCTAAACATCAAATTCTTGAGGACCAGAATATGACCACGCGTACAGCGTTGTCTGTAGAGGTCCTGTAGCGTACAAGTGTCGCTACACGCAGACCAGCATACATAATGCCCAATAGTTTTACGCTATCTCTCATGAATTAACACGACTGAAGTGAGTCCGTTTAAATAATTACGAGCGCCAATAATATCGCTGAGTTAGAGCCTAGAGAAGTATAATGACCTTTTTTAAGACCTACCTAGAAGCTATGTAAACAGGGTACTGCCCTCTATTTTGCTGTAATAGGAATAATGCTGTGTGTATTGTACTAGGTAATATTCTTTTACATTCGTTTAAACGCGGCATCGTCCGCGTGGAAATCGTTTATTTTCAATTTTACATCTTCGTGTTGCAATCTAAGTAACTGTCGATACCTACGCGATTTCTGTCTGGCTTTCTATACGTGTTAATATTATGTTAATTGCTTTTGTTTTATCATAAAAATTCTAATAAAATTGTAAAGAAAGATGTGCTGTTGCCGAGTTTCTTGTAGCTTCTTCTTCCATAACCACAGTTCTGAATCGATGATTGAATAAAATGTTTTGACTTTGATATACCCTAAGGTTTGAGTGTGATTTTTTTTTTATATTAAAGATAACTCGGGGATAAGTTTAGCAACTACTCTACTTGGGGGGACTGAAAATCAGCAAATCTGCTGAGTCCCTGCCTTTTCATCACAGTTTGACTTTTTCATCAATTAATTACCTGTTTAATTAACTTTGTGGTGAATAAATACCTTTTATTTATTTATTTATTTGTTTGATGAAAAGCAGTGCAGTTTATAGACCAGACAACGAAATCAGACAATGAAATCAGGCAATTTCGTCCGGTAGTTTGTAATGTATAGTGTTCTATGCAATAACACACACGATGATCAAAAAAGCACGGTCGACAAAAAGTCCGTCGTCTGCGCTGCCTTTTTTCACAAAGACATCTAAAACAAATCGGTATATTTGTTTTAGATGTCTTTGTATAGTCGGGTTCATAAACATCCATACAGGGCTTACTTAACATGATCAGTGGTAGCATGCAGGTTGTATATTTCTAGTTGGATCTTATTGAAGTTTCATAGTACTGGGCGCGAAATAATAAATATTCTTTTATAATTTGAATTATTGACAAGCAAAAAATGATTTTTTTTTTATTCACAGCGGGTTACCACTTGACTTCAATCACACCTGATGT